>CM020510.1:10102772-10702772 GCA_009823395.1 Thamnaconus septentrionalis | reverse complement strand
TTTTCCTCCTCCAGCAGCAGTAGCTAAATTTGAGGGTGGGGAAAAGCGTCTGCGAGACAAGATAAGACTTCTGGATGGTGAAATTGATTGCATCCTGTTTTTGCACAGCAGGGGGATTCTGCTGATCCAACCAAAAAACTGGCAAATCATACTAGAGGAGAGGAATGGATTTTTGACTTTACCCAATCTCACACCTGTGATAGTCAAATGGCTTCAGTTCAAGGGCCGCTTTTTATCTGTACGGCAACACACAAGAAGTCTTGCCTTGTAACTCAAGTTCTGCGATCACAGGATAAGTGTCTTTTACGAATAGGGAGTGAGTCGAGGAGACGGCTGGGCGTTTTCCCCTGGCCTCATCCTCCATTGCCACTTCCTCTGCTTCTGTCACAGGCTGTGTGACAAGAAAAAGTGAGGCGTGTTCCCAGCTCCTGCCTTCTTGCGCGTGGCGCCGCAGGCCCCCGAGCCCCCTTGGAAGAGAGTACAAGCTGCTGATGATCTAGATGCTTGTGCTCGTCTTCCCTGAGGCTGATCAGATCTGGCAACCAATTTGGGCGCTCTGCTCGAAGCCTCCGAATGTTTCAGGCATGCACATACATGACCCAGACCCTCCATCCTCCACCACGGCCTCATCAAAGCGTACTACCTTTGGAATACATTAAGCCATTACTGCAAAGTCATTAAAATATTGCTCGCAGTACTGTATGGGATAATCATCCAGCCAGGATTCTTTTTTCGACATAACCTCCAAGGGAGTACTTTTCTTTCTTTTTTTTTTGTCTTTCTTGCTACTCTGATGACGCACTGATCTCTCTGCCCATTAGACTCCACTGAACTTTTTCACTCTTTTATCTTCAAAGGGCAAAGAAGAAAAATACAAGGAACAAGACATATATGAGAGGCAAGAAGTAAAACTCGATGGAAAGAAATATATGAAATGAATCAAAGGAATCTTCTGAATTACAGCATTAACAGATAAAAGAAAAATGTTAAATGTCTGTAGTAATTCTTCGAGCAAGACAAAACAAAAGTAGCAGTGGATTTATTACTGCAGACACACCTCAGTTTTTGATTGTAGCGTCTTCAATCACTCACTCAACATTTGATTTTACAGCCCTATGCAAGACGTTGAAGGTGAGCAAAGCACTTGGCAATAAAATGAAAACGACTTAAGAGCAACACTTACAATAAAGTCACATTAAATGCACATAAAAGACAGGGGTATTGAAAGCTATTCTGAGTAATCAAGCCTTAAACTTGGATTTAAAGAAGCTCAGTGAGTGATAATACATACAGGGTGCGGGGAATCTGGGAGCAGCAGCAGAAAAAAGCACGGTTATGACAGCGTTTGTACCTTGGCCCCAGGACGTCCGACAAAAGTTGGCTTAATGACCTCGAAGCCCCGTCTTTGCTTATGAGGGATTAGAATGTCTGGGAAATAATGTGGGGCGAAGCTGTGGAGAGCTTTAAAAAGACACATTAAACTTTCAAAGCTGACTCCAACACTTAGTGGAAGCCAGCCGAGTGTGTGAAGCACTGGCTTGAAGACGGGCGAGGAAAGAGTGGGAGACAGCAACACAAAGTGCATCACAGCAAAAGTCAAATCTTGGCGCTAACGAAAGCAAGAAGCACTCCTCAGGGTCTGGAGGACCGAGAAGCCAAGAATCTCGTCAGGCCTCGATCTGAACTGCATGCATTGACTCGAGCGATTAAAAATTAATCTGCAAGGCTGCGATAGCATTTAGAGGCTTTGTGTGCACTCATCAGCTGCACAACATTGAACAGATACTGATGATCTCAAGTCTTTATGGCTCTTTATGGTCTGCATCAATGTTCTCCAACTGACCTTCACAAACACCTGAACCTGACAATCCCGCCGGGGGGTCTTTTATTTGCTCCAGAGGCTCAGCTTAAACCGAAAGGTTTTCTGTCAAAGCCCTGAAGTTACGGAAGAAGCTGCCCGAGGAAATCAGGCCAGCAGAAATGGCGACCTTTTAAAAAACCTTCTTCTTCAAATAGACTTTCTTTCTTTCCTCCTGGTGAGGTTTTTCTTGGTTTTTCTTTATTTTACTTTGGTTTTTGGAACCCCAGAAGCTTTGTTTTTTATTCGTAACTTGTGCTTGGGTTTGTAATCTTCTTTTTCTGATTGCAAAACTGATGATTTAAATATTGCTCCTTCATTGAAGATGATCATAACAGCTATCATTAAATATGCAAGGGTGGAATTAAACATCTTCTTTTTAAAAAAAAAAAAATCAAAGTCTTTTAGTTGTTTAAAAAATCTGCAAGTTGGTTTTCCTTCACAAATACAACAGAAGAATCTCCGAAACATCTTTGCATCTTTGTGCAACCTGTTTGAGCTATATTTAAAAAGATACCTGCTAAATAATTCTTCTCTCATAGTGATTATGAAAGCACATGATGAATGCAGACAAGTGTGCAGCTGTAGTGTGGTTTCCCTGTGGTTTTTGGTTTTAATGCGTTACAGTGGAAGCTTTTTGTAATGGCTACAACCTGAGGAGGGCCTGTGAAAGGCTGCCAGCCATTTAAAATAGGACAGTGTGCACTCTACTGGTAAAGCCAGTGTTTTTACACCCGCATGATCAATACAGGCTTCCTACCACTGCGCTGCAACAGTCATCGACTAGAAAATGTAAAACGCATCATGCAATTTATTTCTCCCAGCTTGTAAACCAAATTGCGGGCATTCAGATAACAGAGGGAAATGGGTCTGCTTTAAAAGAGTCTTTCCTCATGGAATCAAGTTATACATATTGTCTTTGGGGAAATTAAAAAAAACAAACAGGAAAAGCAATGTTGTTGCCATCCTATTAAGAAGCTGCAGTGTTAGAGCAGATCCGCAACATTACGTTCCAAATAAAACAGTGATTACATTTCAGAGCAGACGACTGCACACTGTCCAGCGCTGTTTAAAGCAGCTAAACCACTGAGCGTCAGAATCACTTTTGCTGTCCGTATGCCGAGGTGCCACAATGCACTCGGTCCCACAAGGCTGTCATCTTTTTGATGACGAGCCGCTCCAGCAATATTTTCCCCGTCCTCATGGGGAAAAACACTGGATGTGTTCAGCTGAGAGAGAGCTTGGACCTCTTCCTCTGTATGATATGAATTATGCTAGCCCTACCTTGGGCTGCAATATCTTCATCACCTGAAATCGTCTCTCAGTGCCCTTTTTTTTCCCCCCCAGTGTTTTCAAATCTCATCTAGGGCAACTTAGTGTGGAAATACCGCTGTGGACATCTCCAAGTAATTTAGTAAAATAATTCACTTTACTTAACACATTTTTAAAAATATAAATAAAAATTGCATTTGGCGTCATTCCAGTGCTAGACTTAACATCCTGCTTCCCCTCTATTAAGTCAATGTCTTTATTTCCCATGACATGGAGCTGAAGGGTGGTCACATTATTGTTATCAGTGTTGATGATTTTTAGGTTTTTCTTATCCATCCCGTCAAGGTTTTGCAACCCCAAAAGTTTTTCTTATTGCTTCATAGGGGGAAAAATAAGTTTTATGTACATATAATGAGACAAAAATATTTTTTTTTTCTATGGGATGCTGAACTGTGACAGCAGCAGTGACATTCAGACCTGACCAGGGGTTTTCCTGACTCACCATGTGCTGGGGCAAAAGTGGGTTAGCTGTGACACCATCAGCCGACCAATCAGGAAAAAGCTACAGTGAGGTCATGGGCGTACGCTACCATTTCCATATTGACTCACGGAGGGAAGTGATGTGTCATTGCAGAAAAAAAAATGGATTTTATGACCTAAACCAAAGAGAAACAAGAAACATTTTTCAGATAGACTGCTTTTGCTCTCGCTGTTTCGGAGATAGGGGAGTTTGACTTACGTAACCTGCCGTGGCATTTCCCAAAGTTAAACTTTAAATTCATGCTATTTTTAACCCGGCACCTTTAGACAGTTAGCTCTATAATGGCAGGCGGGAGGAAAGAAGCAAACCCGAATGGTTGATTTGTAATATCAAGTCACGGCCCTGTGTGCTTAAAATAAAAGTTTAACCCTGAGTACGAAAAAATTTAACCTAAAAAGATTAAAGGGAGCAAATGGGCACTCAGCTATGAATAACTGCTGAAATGTTCAGGTCTCAGAGGCAAAACATCACAAAGAAAAGTCTTTTATCAAATGACTGACATACTATTCCAACAACTACATGACTTCAACCTGCAAAAATACAAAGCAGTCATGTACTCTATGTTTCTTTTTCGACGGAAATACATCTCTGTTGACAAGGTCTGCCAGCATCATTGTACAGCACATTTAATATTCCAGGAACTTGGACAAGCATCAAAATAACAAGTTCACAAAATGGGATTTTTAAAACAAACAAACACATATATTAGAAAATATTTTTAAATGAAAAGATCCATGATGTTGTTACAGCTAAATGTCATTCCAACAGATTACCGTGTTTGTGTTCCTAAACCTCGTACAAAACAAATGTGTGCCAATGTCTCAGTAGCTTTCTTGCCAGTGGTAGCAGTTGAGCAAACATTAGCATTGGCTTGTGTGACAATCTCATTTTCTGGTTGTTTTCAAACCCCATAAATTGGTGCAAGAGTATCAAGAAAGCTGACTGAGGACAGACAGCATAAAAAAAAAAGAAGTCCAGGTATGTTTGCATACAGATGCTGGCGCGTCCAACCAATTTTGGCACGTACAGACAACAAGGTATTTTCATATCCTATCAAATTGTTTCATATCGTATCGTATCATTACTTTTGATTGTGACTTGTGCTTGGAGGGGTGACCCGTTAACTAAGGCTGGATTTCTACCACTAACTATTGTCATTCAGTGTCAAGTGTAAAGAGCTAACAGCTAGTGGAAGCGGTAGGGGTAACAATAAGAGATGGGAGTGGGCCCAGCTGTAGTTTGGACGTGAAAAGCACAACTATAGTTTTGTTTTTTGTTTTTATTTTTTTTACCAGCAGATGAAACCTGCAGGGATTGTAGAAAGAGAAGAGCTTCGGTCTGAGTTGAACTAGCTCGACAGTAAACCTCACTATCTGTTTGGCCACAGGATTGCAGGGTTATGTTGGTCGAGTGATAACACAGGACCTACACATAAAACAGGCTTAGTCTCCTTGAAATGTTCTTTTAATCAGCCAGACGCGCTCGGCGAGCAAAGACTGTGGGAATTGAGGTGAAGAAACTCAGGTCAGATAATGAGACTTACATCTGTAACACAGAAAATGTGATTTCCTTGGATCCAGTCAAGGAGGACGGAAAGCTCATTATCCTTATCACTGGTCGTGAGGCAAGATATCGATATTATGAATAATTTTTGCGTGGAAATTAGCTAAATCCCTCAGGTTTTTGGTTTGTCTTCATTTATTTATTTATTTTTGCTGCGATAGTTTGCACTTCATGCGCCCATTTTCATATTTCCCCCTTTTCAAATGCACGGGGCCGCCGTTTCAATTTGCCGTCAGACTTTATCGATGTTACTTCGTTTTTGCAGCCTTTTCATTCATTTCTCAGAAAGCTGACAGCTAAATGAACAGATGGTTGATAATCAGGTCTGTCGCGGGCTCTCCCTTCCCCCAGAGACCTTCCACTCTGTCCCAGCGCTTGCCAACACCCGAGGTTTCCACATCTCTCCAAAACCAGACTAAATAAAATGTGATGGGCGTGGAGCAGAAGGGGAAAATAGCTTATGAAGCCACAAAGCAACAGATATTGCAGCATTCAGCCTGACATTGATTAGCACTCAGACTAATCATGCCAGCAGTCAAGCACAATTTTTACATTCTTCGCGGGACAGTTTTCATGCAAGGGAGGATGGGAAGGATGCCGTCTCCTTCAATGAGGCTCCATTTCAAACAACTTATCATTTCTGAAAAAAAGGTTTTATTTTGTTAACTTGTAACACCAAATGCAATGTTTCTGACAAATCATTTTTATGTATGTCACACTTTCAGCATAATGTTTGTTGATAACAAATGGTGACAAAGCTTGAGACATTAGCTGAACCGTCTGTTTATCTCTGTGATGGTTCTCAGTCGTCCAGGTCATCGGAGTCTTGAAGGTAAAGAAAACTACAGTGTAAAAAAGCCTTTCGAATAAGAGGCAAAACATCTTCAAGACAACAAAAATCTCCGTTCCATCTCTACCTCCTGTGTCGTATTGAACAGACGTCTTGCTAAGGCCTGTCAGGAGTGAAATTGAAATGTCATGTCCACTGAGAAAAGCCAACAGTGTCAGTTTCATGTAAAATTTCATCCACTTCTGATGGAAGCTGTGCAGAGAGCTGGAATCTGGGTCTGCTTGAGGTTTCTTCCCACTGGGGAGTTTTCCACGCGCCACTGTGGCCCCTTCCCTGCTCTGGAGGGATTTGTTGGTTTCTCTTTTGATTGTGCAAAGAGCTTTTGAGACGCCTCTGTATGTGATTCAGGGCTTTACAAATAGAGGTTGATCAATTGATAGATTGAAACCGCCACTAAAACAGCGTCCATGCGAAAATCTTTGGCAACAGACCGTGTTTCATAGTTGCCTCTTCTTCTTTTTCATGGCCCATCCATGAATTTGTAGCAGCTTGGAGTTGTCGTTCCTCATCTTCATACCTATTTTTCCTCTAAGGTCCATGACCCCAAAAAACATAAATAAATACATACATAAATAAGGAGAACAATGGGCAAAGGCTTTGATTCGTTACTTTAGGTCAGGAAGCTGTTATATATTTTTAACTTGAGTTGCTTATGTTGAGTTGATGACAGTGCATCTGCACTGACCGAACAGTCTGCATGTGTGTGTGGTTTTGATGTAGGAAGGTAGAAAATGCACTTTCTGTTCAAATATATATTACGATTAAATATTTAATGTAATTACACAAAAGAAAAAAAAAACCTTGTGCGGAAGCAGTTAATAGCCAAACTCTGTTTTGACTTAAATCCCGGTGAACAGGTCGTCTATCCCCAGCCGGCCTTTAAGAGCACGCTGGAGCGTCACAAATAGCAAAGCGGCAGGCACCGGGGCTCTTGAGAAGCACCTCTCGCCTCCCTGCTCCCATCTCACTGCGACACACGAAGGAGCGAGGCGGCCGTGGTCACTGGAGGGAAAGTGCGCTGTAAACAAAATGCAAATAGATCTCAAGTGGACGCAATCAGGAAATAAGGCTGATGCAGGAACAGGAAGTGTAGTTGAGGGTCAATCAGCGTCCACATTGTCACCCTTTAACAGCCCAGAACTGAATCATCCGTCCTTGTTTGTTGTTTTTTTGTAGATGAAACCGGATTTAAGGTTCACCTCAATTATTTCATCTATTATAATACCATTCCGCTGAGTTTTTCCTTGTTTTGCGCCTTTGTTGTACTTGCACAATGGCAACAAAGGCATGTTTCCATTCTGTGCTATTCTCACTACTTGGATGCTAAGTTTTCCACATATGGTTCACATTTGGAACCTTCAAAACAGCTTATCAACAAATCTGATACAAATGTTATTTTCATTCTGCTAATCCTCCAGCCAAAGTGCTTGTTTTATTTTCTTTAATTCTCTGGAACCTCTTCGGAAATAAATTGGCCTAGCTGTAGGAAATGCACTCATCCTATAGTGGCAGCAGCAGCAGCAGCAGCAAAATGGATGTGGCTCCAATTTTTGGTGGATTCAGTGCAGACATGTTGAGGAGTTCAGCCGTGGGCTGTGCCACATTTGACTTCAAAATGAATGCATTACAACCCACAACCTGACACTTTGTTGATCCAGCACTCGGCGCGCCTGATACCGACTGCGGCACCGAAAAGAAAGAGCACTGCATAAGACCTGTTTTTGGGAGCTGCCAACAGTTTTTTCTTTGTTCCTTTTAAAGTTTTGGGGGGAAATTATAATCACTTTGCCAGAAGATGCTGCGGCTCAGATACAAAACTAAACAATCCCCCGTTGCACTTGTCAGGCGAAATCACAGCCTCTGTGGTGCAAGGAGTCGTTTTTCATCTGCTTCCACTTTTTCTCCCCCTTCTTTATTATTAAATGGAGAAATACATTGTAATGAAAGCTGGAGGAAAACAAAGCACTCAGGATGCGTCTCCGCCTGAGTTTTTCCTTTTCTTTTTTTGTTTGTCGCTTCCGCTCTGCGGCTCAGTCAACACCTTCAGCTCCTTGCAATGTAAATGCAGCTTCAAAATCAACCGTGCTTGTGTAATGAATTCGGCTGCATTCAGAGCCACGAGCCGCTGAGCCACGGGGGCCACGTGCATGAGGCGGTGGGGAGCGAGGCGAGCTCGCTTGCTTTACGTCCGTTTAAGGCGCATATATTTATTTGCTCATTTGGGCTTTGGCGGGAAAATAAAAGAGAATGCAAAAAAAAAAGAATTGGAGAAAATGACAGCCTGTGCAAAATCACAAAGGAGGCGTGATGGAGTGTTCTGGGTGGTGGTGGTGGGTAGGGTGGGGGGGGGGCTGGCACTGTGAAATTGCCACGAGATAGCGGCAGAGCTGGTGAGATCCCGACGTGGCGAGCCCTCCTATTAGCATTATATAAGAGGTGTCAGGCTGGCTCAGCTAACCCTCCTCGTGACGCCACGAGCTACTCATGCATGTTTTACATCCTCTTATGCGGCTGCGTGGATTGTCGCTGCAGAACCTCTGGGGGCGAGAAAGTGACTCCTGCTGTCGGAGTCGATGCCTCCTGCCTGCTCTGCAACGCAGCCACGCTGCAGTTTGCTGCTCTTTTAAGGGGTGTCGCCGCGCACGGAGGACGGCGCTATCACAAAAAAAAAAAAAAATCCAAACATATTTCCATGACCCGGGGAAGGTTTCACACTCTGAGTTTTCATCATTCAAGGCCTGGATCTTTTTGTTGTTGTTGTTGTTGTTTGTTCGTTTGTTTTTCAAACAGAATGTATAAATAGTTGAATTTTTCATCCCCCTCCCCTGTGTATCCTCAATGACATTTTTTTTTTTTTTTTTTTTTGCACTGCGATGCAAGTCATGTCCCGTGTCCTGACGCGAAAGGAGCCTGAAAGAGTGAGATTAAGATTGCAGCGCTACAGCGCATCAGACAGCGAATGCATCATATGTCACTGGAAATATACCGCTGTCACCATCCTGGGCAGATCAGGTTTGATGCCCCTGTGTGTGTGTGTGTGTGTGTTGGTTTTTAACCCATTTTCTGCCAGTCTGTCGGGGTCCTGACTACCAGGACCTCATTTAAACTTGCCTGCTTTAATGAGAATATAATACAAAAATCTATTTATTAGTTGTAGAATTAACAGTAAATCCCCATTCCACGTTTTGTTTAGCTAACTTGCTATTGTCACGTGACCAACTCCATCTAAAAATAAGGGAGCTGCCTCTCAGCGTTGCTTGTGAATGAAACGCCTCGTCCTCGTGAGAAAAAAAAAAGCACGTTGTCTGGTTGCATCCCAGCGAAGCCAGCGCTGCCCTGACTAATGCTTCTCAAGATCGCCCCCGAGCTACCCGCCGCTCGTGTGTGCACTCTCCTCAGCTGCACGCTGTATTTTTATCTCCCCGGCCGGAGCGTGCGCGGCCAGGCTCCGCTGCTTTTTCTCTCTCTGACTCTGAAGCATTTTCACGCCGCATTTCCCGCCGTCGTTTGATGGGAGGATGTGATTATTTTTGTTTGTGTCCTGTTATTTTTGTGTTTATCTTTTTTACTTTTTTTTATTATTTTGCTGCGTGCGCAAGCGGCTGAATTAAGGGGGAAAAAAAAAAATCCCAAATTAAAAAATGAGTCACAGCTAATCTGGTTTAAGGCGGCGTGGCTGCTCAGAATTGAAAATAGAAGACAAAAGCCGGCGCGGCCTCGTGATTTGATTTCTGTCACTTTCAGCCTAATCTGGACGTGACGGACGGCCCGTCGCCATCCGTCACCATGCGCGTTTTTTTTTTCTCTTTCCGTTGAGAAATCGGCGTAATTAAAAATTCCATTTACAAACAGTTAAAAGATAAATTTGATCATCTCTCTCCTGCTGCAGCGAGTGGCTTCCTCCTCTATTTCCAGCAGCAAATTGCATCAGAATTAATCAGGTTATTGTAACTGTGCAACATGTATAATCCTTCAGCCTCCAAGTCTGAGTGCCTCCGCCGCCGCTGCTGCTTTAAATATGAAAGTAACCTGTCAAATCCTGGTAGGAGGGCGTGAAAAAAAAGATGCCTCTGATCTAAGAGAAACATTTTTTTTTCTTTCCTCACATCCTACAGGAAATGAAATATCTCTTTTGTTGACATGAGCTCGTGGACGACGCTTAGTGTCACGTGTGCGTCCGCCGCACTACTCTCTCCCTGCCCCCCCGCACACACAGCAAAGTAATTTTCTGCTCTAATTCTTTCCTTTAAATTAGGCAGGAGGCATAAAATATGAAGAAAGGGCCCGGGATATTTCGAGAGGTCATGTGATTCGCAGGCATAAATACTTGAGCAGCCACTTGAAATGAAACATTTTCATTATGTCATGTCTGCAAATCGCGTCGGGCTGTAACTTGATTAAAGGCGGGAGTCGTCTCTAATGTACGCTTGATCCTTTATTTACCCGTGAAATAAGATGTGATGCAGCCATAGGATAATCTGCCAGCCGGCTCTGGCTGCGCCGCGCTTTCCGCTCAGCCCCCCAAACCCCCCCCGCTCTGGCCGCGTCTGACAAAAAAACCACGCCAAAAAAATTCCAACACACGGCAAGAAATTAAGAGTTCATTTGTTTATGCATGGCAACTGGGATGACACCAGATTTTTTCCGGCTCCTCTGAAACGCGGCTCCAAAAATGAGTTTGAGATTCGCCCTTTTTTTCAACTTTCACTCTGTCAGAACTGTTTGTTCAGATTGTTTTCAGGCCAGGACTGATGCTTCCATAAAACCTGCAGGAAGAAAATCTTTTGAAAGAAAATGAAGAGTCTGTTGGTTTACGCGCAGCCACTGGAGTGACACTTGTCCGGGCGCTGATGAAAACCTTCAATTTCTTTTTCATTCAAAGAATAATCTGTTCCATAATGGAGCGTTAACGCCGCAGTACGGAGAATGCCAGGCCTCTAAGAGGCGCTGTGACGCTGAATGCCACAGAAATCACCTCAGAGAAAGAGAAGAAAAGATGGAGTATGTGGTTCAAACTGGTGCGATCCTAACAAACATGAGAACAAGGGCAAAAAGAAGAGGATGTATTATCATTAGGAGATGTTGGTGTGGACTGACGATCAGGCAGAACTTCGAACACAACACCGTAATGCTGTCATTGGTCGGGTCAGCGGATCGTGGTTAGGAGAGAGGCGATGCTATGGGATCATTACTGCCCAAAAAAAAGACGTATAAAGGGTCGTAAAAGTGGATTTGCAAGGGTCTGCTTTAAGATTTGATCACTCTGGGATGTGGTTTTAAAAGTAAGTGTATTTCACTGAGTCAGAATCCAAGACTGTTCGTGGGCCAGAACCAGTGTGAAAACACATCTTTCTTTCATGGGTCCTTTTTCTCTAAACCTCCTTTTGCAGCCGCCGCCGTTGCCAACCTTGCTATCTGCGTTTACACTCCAACCGTTTCTCATCTTAAACCATCAGACGTTCATTTTCATACCATGTTTTTTTTTTTTTTTTTAATTCTGGAAAAAAAAACAACCTTTGAATGTTTCCCCGGCCCTCCTTGGTTCTCCGCTGCAGAAGCGGCAAGTCGTCGGAAATAAATTAATCACTGTGGGATCCGCCGTCCCTGGCGCTCACCTGCAGGCATGTTACGAGGTGTTATTTCACCCGTATTAGTAAATGGTGTGCGTGCAATTCATTTCCCCGAGGCACCTTGTCTCCCCACCCACCACTCATCTGCACAGAATGACTGCGGCACGCTGCCGCTGCTGTACGGGAAATATATTGGTGTCCAGGAGCCCGGCAGAGAGAGAGTTCAGGCTTATCTCGCTGATTTATTCCACGACTAAAAGGCCCGAAGGAGCGTGTTGTCAATCCTGCCGGCACCTTTGGGTCGCATCAAAGCAGCGGGTTGGAAATAAATAAATAATTCAAATATATTTGAAAAACAAAACAAAAAAACAGACAGACAGTTGTTTACAAAATGAGCTGCATGTTAAGGTCTTTGTTGGATATGATGTGTTTTTTTTAAAAGCCAAATTTTCAAGTTTCTTACTGCATCTGGAAAGTGAAGCAAAGTTTCTTGGCTCAACTATTATTAAGCTCTTCCACTGGGGTCCATGGGTTAGAAAAATAAATAGCTTATAAATTTGTTTGAAAAAGTACAAAAATTTAATTTGTAAATAAATAAATTGGTAAAATATGTGAACTTCAATATTTCTCAACCCATTTAATGCCCAGTGGATTAACAGTTAACTTTGTGGACTTTTCCTATTATTTCAGCACATTATCTACTGTATCTATCTATCTATCTATCTATCTGATGATGATGTCATCGGTTGCCACATGCTAATGTGTTGAACCTCAAACCCTCAATAATGTGGCTGTGGCCATCAAACTCCCCCCTCGCTGCTGAGAAAGCTAATCTGCAGTGCGGTTATCCTGCAACGTGATGGACGATGAAGCCGAGTGGCTGTATTGCTGGGGACCGCCGGGCGATCCTTCCCTTCCCATCACTCATTTTTTTCCCCGGCCGCTGGAGAGCCGCACGCACGCCGCTGTGGATCCTCAGCCGAGCAGGTCGTATTTAAAAGCTAGCTCACTGCGGAGCTTCCTCCTCCTCCTCCTCCTCCTCCTCTTCCTCCACCGTCGCCCTCTGAACCTCCCCCCGGAGACGCAGGCTGTATTTTTGGCGCTGAAAGTAAACAAAAACGTGCGTCAGGAGGAGGGGGGAGGGGCGCTCGTGGAATCTTGGACCTCTTGCGGTGCGCCCGTAGCTGTAGCAGTCGCACCACAAACGTCGTCGGCACCGCAGCCCCACAAAAGCAAGAAGGGAATAATGAAGTAATTTCCTGAGTCTCCCTGACTCATCACACCACCGCACCAGCACTTGAGTCACTGCTTTTATTCCTGGTTCGGTCGGCTCAAGGCGGGGGGTCATGAAGCTCATTACCGAAATGGAATCAGACAGTAATCAGACCACCATAACCGTTCCAAACCGCACCTTTGTGTAACATGTGACTTCAGCTTCACAAACATGTTTCTGGCCGACTGTTGTTTCATCGCTGAACTAAGCTAGTTGAGCCCAGCTAAGCTAACCACGACTGTGGCTGCGTCCGCAATCACACACTCGTTCTATACTGTCAATATGGGAAGTACTGTGTAGCCAAGTATACAGTACTTCCACTCGTTTCAATCAAGAAATTTGGACAGTACACTTGGCCACGTTAATAACAACATCAAGGTTGCATTATTAAAATGTACCCTCAGCATGAGGTAATGAATACATAAATACATGAATGTAATTTACACATATATATGCATTTTTGTGACAATATCATAGGACAATAACGCACCTCTCAATTTTCAACCTTTGGGCCAACATAAGCACAATGCATGATGGGATATTATGCTGGGTTAGTATTACTTTTAGTGATGCACTGTGGATACATTGAGTGGACCTTATACCGTAATTTCCAGACTATAAACTGCTACTTTTTCCCCATGCTTTGAACCCTGCGGTTTATACAATGGTGCGGCTAATCTATGGTTTTTTACAGCTAACAGCCACTAGGGGACCTTCTCAACTATGGATTTTTGGGTGGGCTCGGGAAAGAGTGAGACAGGCAGTTCACGCGAAAGCAAAAGTCGAAACAAATACAGAACGAGAGCAACACAGTTTGCGCAAAGGAAGTTTTCATGCACAAACCCTCATTATGGAAAACAAACAAAGAATTGCATAGGATGCAGCTTTTAAGTTAAAGGCAGTCGATCTGGCTGTCAAAGAAGGAAATAGAGAAATACTGATCATTTCTATATCAAAAGAAAAAGGTGAACAGAGAACAAGTCGATCAAATAATGTTTCTGAGCACGGCGCTCGCAGCGGGACCCTGCAAACAGGATCTGCGGTGCGAGTCCAGAGTCGCAGGCTCGCAGCCGCCGAACCGATCCGCTCCACGGACCCGTTTCCTGACGAAACACCTGCGGCTTATAGTCCAGTGCGGCACACATGTACACATTTGTTTTTTCCCTAAATTTAGCTGGTGCTGCTTATATTCAGGTGCGCTTCATAGTCCGGAAATTACGGTAATTAATACCCATGATCACTCAGAATTGGGACACCCCCGCAAAATGGCGTAACACCTATATAGTGAGTAGCCGGTCTGGTTTGCGAACTTTGGATAGCTAAAGTTTCCCCCAAAAAAATTCTAATTGTGAAATTTGAGAAGTTTTGACTTGTGAGTTTTAATTGCACTTCATAATCTGGAAATGTAAGGTTTGTCGTTGTAGCTCTTTTCATGCTAAATTGCTTTATTTCTCTGCTTAACATCCTGGGATTTAGTTTCTCTGCATATTATGTGCAAATCTTGCATTATATAACAGGTGACGGCACTGGCTTGTGATTGAATTTATAATTCCCCCCTCGCTGATGTATTCCATCGCTGTGTGAGGGAAGTGTGGACATTAGCCTTCCATTCGCTCCCATATTGCGGCCCCACTGGGAAGCATTCATCCCAGTAAGGTTTATTCATGAGGACAGGCTAGCGCAGCGTGCATTATAAATAGAACAGAGCTCTCAGCTGCGCTCAGGATCTGACTGCATCGCGCCAGTTGCTTCAGGTTTGACGCAGCGTGCTGCTCTCTCTGGAAGCAGAAACACATCCTAATGAAATAAAAGCCCGCGTTGTGTATCGAACGCTGGGGCTGATTGGGGTCATTGTGACATGTGGCAACATACCGTGTGATTCACAACCTTGAAATTGTGTTGGTTTTTTTTTTCTTTGCTAAGTTGAAGGTGGATTTATTGGCTGGTAGTTTGCGCCGCACCGGTCGGTTCCCAACGCTTGGTGAGGCTGATGCGATGTGACAGAGTGTTAAAAATAAATAAAAATAAAAATCCAGTCGGAAGTGCTCTAGCAGGAAACATCACAACTCGGAGAATACTATAAATGATTGCTTTTGATGGCGGTTATCTGGCCAGGAGAGGACGAGGCTCCAATCTGAAAGCAGAAGCGGTCGGAGTTTTATCTAAAAGGCACCTGTGATGATTAAAATTCTGCCATGTTTCCCCCTCAAATGGCCGAACTGGGTTTTAATCTCCCAACCCTGTCATCAGGAGCCTCCTTTTAGACGAGACCTCTCTTTGTGCGCTGCTCTGTGATTTAAATTTTGATACAGAGTCAGAGTGATTGAACCGCAAGAAACCAAAGGTGGTTATCCTGATGGACTAGATGGAGGGATGTGGCCCATTATGCGCAGCGAGAAAAAGTTGATTAAAATGAGTTAGGAGTGGACTCGTGGCTCACGCCGACCTCTCTTTTCCTCACGGTCCAAGGACTTTTTGGACTTTCGCTAGTAGTTTCTTGATCATGCGTTTTGAATTCACCTTTCAGCCACTGAAAAGATGAAAACCACTGACTGTGGTTATTAGTAGCATTGATCGTCCCTGCGCAGTGCGTTAACCTACCACGTAAGCTTTGACCTCGGCTTCACTTTTGTATGTGTATAAATGTGTATTACTCAACCTGTATGGTGTGGAGGAAGTGGAGATAGAGATAAACTAGTATCACCTTTTAATTCTCCCCCACTTTTTTGTAGTTTTGAATTCTGAACAGCAACAATAAGAGTTTTTTTTTTTTTTTTAGATATGCCTTTTTTCATCCCAGACTCCAGTGAACTTCAGGCACGAATAGTTAGAAAAGAAACTCACCAGATCTCCAGAACACAGCACATTTTATTTTAGCCCTCTGTTTACAGCCTCTTTCAAAACGGTTGTAGGTGCTGATGCTTTGTTGGATTACATGAGTAAAAAGAGGACAAAAACAAGACGGTGACTTTCTGAAAAAAGTGGCCCTAGAAACTGAAGTAAATGATCCTCACTGTTCAGTTCACTGTTCTGATCTACACTTAAATTTGAGCTCCATAGATAAATTCAATGTTAATTGAACTGGTGTTTGTGTGGTTCACCCTTCTTTTGTTGTGCTCCTGAACAAGCTGGGCATAACATCCACTGGCAGGCCTGCAACACATTATTGTCTGAGAACGCTGCTAAATGTTGCATGATATGGGACCCTCAAAGCGCCCCACATCCAAATACAACCAAAACTAAATGGGACGTGCCAGCAATATTACGGTCCGTGCTCTCCCGCCTACGTGGGACGCGGCTTTACTTTGCCCGGAGCAATGTTTGAACGGGGGTCAGAGGGCATGAAAGATGTTTTAAAACAGGCAGCTAATTCTGCAACTCGCCTGCTTTTGAATGTTGTGGCTGATCTGGATGAGTTCCCGCTTGGATCAGCTTTTCTTGCCCAGGATATTATTCCTTGTATTAAAGAGTTAAATCGTTCCGAACGTGGATACACTAAACTTTGTGTATAGTACAGCAGCGTATATATCTAATAAAGCACCAATTCCTGTGCGTTTAAAAAAGAAAGTGCTCAACAAATTGAACATGACTCCCTCTGTAGTCAAACTGTGACACCAGCTGCCTTTTATTTGTTCTCGGCTGGATAAAGAATCTAATATATGTTTAAGTTCCCGACGAAGAGAATATGTTCTTGTCTGTGATGTTTTTTCTCCCCCTTTTGTGTATTAAATATTAATGTGAAATGCACAACTGATGTTGCTGCATATTTCAGGAGAGCCGGCCGTGTTGCCTTTAATTCAGCACAACTGGTGCCTAATGCGAACAAAATGAATTCATGTCAAACCTACTTTCTCTATTTAGCTTTTTGAAAATGCAGATGAAATGTTTGGAAAATTTGCTTTGATGGTGCAAAAAAAAAAAACAACAACAACAAAAAACACAATCAGGTTTCCTTTTTACTCCCCTTCTACCTCCCTTTGTATTTATTTTCCTGCCCAGGATAAATAACAGCCAAACTACATTAGTGAGATTTTATATTGTGAGTAATACAGATGAAGTGCTGCCCCCAGCGATGTCAGAGTGAGTTACAGTCATCCAGAAATAGGTACTGAGGATGGGAGGTGAACATGTCAGCCCGACTTAGGTCAAGTCAACAGGAGCTGTGCAGAGAGAACAAAAGCAGCCTAACTGCTTCCCTCGGCTGCACAAGAACCTTTTGTTTCCTCCTGCAGGATTGCAGCCTGTGCACTACGAGCAGCTCATCGTCTCAAATATGTTATTTCCCCAGATATATTGAAGCAGCAGGAGGCGGTGATATACGTCCGATGGGGCTAAGATGCTATATATATATATATATATATATATAATCCAGGGTCGTCCGGCGATTACATTGTCTTGTTGTGAGGGTGGAAAAAAAAAAAGAAATTTAAGCAAGACATCTTCAGTCTTCAGGAGTTTCTTCTTTTGTTTTGTTATTGGTGCCATGCAATTGCATCATAAATCTCCAGACAGCCACGGCTGACAGCATCACGGAGGTCCGGTGGAAAAGCTGTCCAAACAGCCAGATCGGACAAAACTACATGACAAACAGCGCTGTCACGTCGAATTTCTTCCCTCCCCGAAATGCAGACAGATGACGGACAAGTGAGCAAACAACAGTGTATCAGTGCGGCGTGACTCACGGGCCGCCACTAAATCTCGCAGCCGTGTTATTTGCGGGAGGGAGGTGACGCTAACGACTCGTTGCGGCGTCGTATCATTTTCACTTTTCACATTTGCCAGTAAAAGAAGGAGTTTCGCCTGCTCATCCAAGTGTGAAATAACCATTGCAGCAAGTCAGAAATGTTTTCTTTTTAATTGAACAGTAAGGTTTTGCTTTAAAGGTCCCATATTATGCAAATTCACTTCTCCTCCCAAACAATAATTCGTGTCTCTATGCTGCCAGAGAACATATTAAATGGATCCATCTTTGCTCCTTTGGATCGGCAGACTTTTCAGAAGGCAAAATGCATTTTTTCCAAAACGGTCTTTTGTGATGTCACACAGGGCACTGACATTTCTCTCAGGTCAGTGTTTTTCTGTCTCCTTCCGAACATATGGAAGGTCCAGTGTAGCAGCAGGAAGGTAAAAGTGGGTTTTTTAATGAAAGCAGTGAACAGAGGTCTGGATGTCTGGAGGTCGTTTGGGTCATTTGTGTTTTTTTAACAGTTAATTTTGTAACTGCAATAACTATGAACGTTTAGGCGCAAAATGTCACAGTAGTAACTGCGGTAGCAAATATATGTTAAAAAAACCAAAATCTGTTTGCTTGTGAGTATTTAATCCAGGTCTTCTGTTAATATTAGCATTAGCTGATACTAATGTTTGGCTTATGCACTCATTACTTAAGAGTGCTCTGCAAAAATACATTTATTCTGATGCTAATTTCACTGGAGGGCGATGGTAGTGACCTTCAGCTTCATGGGTGCCAAAATGAATATTCCAAACACCTAAACTTAAAAGACTAATCTGGCCTTTGTTTCCCTTCATGAGTGCAAAAATCATTCAGGCTGGAATTCTTTAAAAGCTAAACCACTAATTTTTTGCTACCAACATGCAAAAAGACTGTTCGAATCCACTATTACTCCTTTTGTTTGTATCTACAAAAAATACAAAGATTGACTAAAATTAAAAAGTTTGGGTTTTCAGAGTGTTAGAAACACACAAAGTGCTGCTTCAATCCATCCCACACCACAGTTAACGCAACAGGACGTGTGATCATTTATGCTAAGGGTGTTTTATTATTTCTGATTATTTTCTAATTGGAGCAGCTCCAGCCAGCCGAGGGTCAGGTTAAACTCGACGCCACACCCTTATCAGGCGGTGGAGCCTCGGCAGCCGCAATTATCCACTGTGAAAATCAGATGTGTTAAGGTCGAGACGCTAACGCTGGCCGACATCGGCTTTCGGCTCGCGAGCAAACAAGTCGACATCGCCCAAACACGAAAATCAATCAATTTGTGTGAAATCAGTTTCCCACGTCCAACAGATTCATCTGGGACGACGGCTAAAGTTGCAGCTTTGTTTGGAGTTGACAAACACTTTTTCTTTTCTTTTTTTCCAAACCCAGCGAAGCTCAGAGCAGAGATACGGCTGTCTGGGCGGCGGGCGCCGTAAATCACCTGACAAACCTCTGGCAGTGGGTGTGGGTGGGGGTGGGCGTCGGGGGGGGTGGAAAAAAAAGAGGGACCAAATGCCAACATCACTTTACAGTGACTGTTCGCTGTTGTCTGAGATAATCTTTTCTCTGCAAGTTATTCAGCGGGCAGATGATAAGGCGAACTACAACTGCCACCTTCCCTCTGCGTGTGTGTGTATCTGTGTATGTGTGTGTGACAGCACAGATGCATGGGGGCGCTGAGCTGGTCAGAGGGTGTCACTCACAATCAGTGTGTGCCGGCGCCGGAGAGCGTTCATCCAGAAAATGCCAGATATCTCTCTAATCAGGGTGTTTTTTCCTCCCCCCACCACCTCCACCACTCCGTCTGCGCTTCTTCTTCTTTATACCTTTGGTAATGTTACATTTTCGAGACAGCCCGTTGAAAAACTTGACCTTCGGGATGGAGGTCGGCGTGGAGAGGGGGTGCGAGAGGTCTGAGGAGGATTTCACCCGCCTGGAAACTCAAAGGTCTGAGGTGACGCTTCAGCCGAAGGTGCCAATCATGTGAAGGGAGTATTTTTCTTTCAATCCAGCACAAATATATTACAATCTTGAAATTCAACAGAAATCCTTTTGAACGTTGGGAGCAGGGAGCACAATTTAACGTGATTACGTGCGCGGCTGCCGAGCATGGAAAAACGACGCGCTTGTTCCGACCGCATCAGCGTCGCAGCGGGAGCCCGGGAGGATTTCGTTTTCCAGCGTCGCCTGGTTAGCTGGTGGAAAAGCTGCAGAAAAGCTGGGGAAAGACAAGAGGGAAGAGAAATGAAGGGGCAGCGACTGGAGCAACCCTGGACTGAGCAGCTCTGTTGTTGAAGTGCCGCTCTGCAGGATGTGTGATTCTTCGTTGTCCCGACTTCTGCTGCAAACACTGGACTTCCGTGGTCGGCGAGACCCGGCACAGGTAATGACGGCGACAGTGCGGGGTGACCTGACATCAACAGCATAGCGGTCAACGCTCGAGGTCGAGGGCGTGCGGCGGATTGAGTCGAGGCTGGATATTGATCAGCAGTTTACGCAGTGCTTTGAACTCACGTCGCATTCGTAATATTCAGTTGTACAATGTGTTGTTTTGTGTTTCTACAGTTGAAACGATTAGAGCACATTACTCCAGTTCTAAAGTCTTTACACTGGCTCCCAGTGCGCTATAGAATAGACTTTGAAGTTCGGCTACTGGTCCAAAATTCACTTACTGGGTTAGGTCCAGAATACATTAATGAAACGCTATTAGACTATTGAACCCAGCAGGGCTCGGAGATCCACAGACTCAGCTCAGATAGTCGAACCCAGAGTGAAAAGCAAAACAGAAAAAACACAGCTTTTCTGCTCTGCTGATGATTAAGCTCTCTTAAAGCACCTTAAATCATTGTATTTAATCATTTTGCAATTCTTGTTTTTTTTAAGCGGTTTTCTATTTTTCTTCTCTGATTATGATTGTTCCTTGTTTTTAATTTTTCTCAACTTTTCTTGAAATGTTCAGTTTAAAATGCCGTATAATGTTGTACTTTTAACTATGTAAAGCACATTGAGTTACCCTGTGTATGAAATGCGCAATACAACTAAAATGTGCCTTGCCTTGCCTAAACCAAGTCACCCCGACCAATCCGGGCTGTGACTGTACGTCATGTGACAGGCCTGTTTTTGTTGTTTTGTTGTAGAATCCTTCGAGGTCAAATAGGTGATCAATGAAGCTTACAACATTGTGCACAAACTGTAAGACGTGCAGTTTCAGCTCCGGTTCATCTGGCCCCGAGGCGGACAGCTGTGTCGTGTGTGTGTGTGTGTGTGTGTGTGTGTGTGTGTGTGTG
The DNA here is from genome assembly GCA_009823395.1 of Thamnaconus septentrionalis. NCBI lineage: Eukaryota > Metazoa > Chordata > Actinopteri > Tetraodontiformes > Monacanthidae > Thamnaconus > Thamnaconus septentrionalis. The sequence goes on along the minus strand of CM020510.1, from coordinate 10,681,838 downwards.
TGTGTGTGTATGAAATGGAACCGGGCTGCATTAAATAAAATTTTCATGCTTTCGGCTGAGAAAAATGAACAAGTGACAGTGTGTTAAGCCGTCTTACAGCAGGCAATTTCCATCCTGCAAAAACATATTAAGAATGCATGACATCCTGACCCAAACAGATCTGAGGTGATACCTGCGGCAAGGTGGGCAGAGCCTCCACGGCTCCCCCATCACTCCTTAATGGGCGGCCCGGATGTGGGATCTTCTTTTCAGGAACACGGTGCAGGAGAGGAGGGAGCCTGCAGCAGGTACTCGGGGCCCCAAACTACGCTGATGATGCTTGTGAATATTTCATGCTCCGTGTTTGACGGGAAATATGGGTCTGGAGTGGCAAAGATGAAAAGGCCTCTACTGCGCCCGGAGCTCCACATCTGATCGACACATTAGTGCAGAGTGGTGATGTCAAACCCGGATGCTGATAATAATAGGAAAAGGGAATTCTTCTGCTGTGAATGAATAAATAAATAAATACATTTGCATTGCTTCTGATCAAAACCTGTCCGTCCACATATTTTGGCGTGGATGACCTGAGGAGTTCAATTCATTCACTCCGCTGTGTGTTTAGCTTCAGTCGCTGCAGGACCTTGGAAACGTCCGCAAAGGACGAGTGAGGAGTGTTTTAAAAGGGAGATGAGGCACCACGCCGCATTAGTTCAAAAACCAAAGGAGGCTCTTTTCCGCTAAGAGGAGCCGATTTAATGTGGCTGCTGGGGGAGAACTTTACCGTCTGCCTGGCGGATTATAGGACGACTGTATAATTTACTAGTTCTTATCTCTCCGTGTAGCACACGCTGATCTGGGATGATGGCATTGTTTGATGAGGTTGCCAAGGGATCAGATTGCAAGGTTGTAAGATAATGTACATCCTTCGCGCATGCAACAAAGGGGAAGCAGCCGCATTTATTATCGGCAGCCTCTGATTGCCGATGTCGGTCGCATCACCGAAGTGTTCGGATTATTCAGATTTACAAACCCGGATCAATCATGGAAGTGGTGTTGGAGTGAAACGAATGTAAAAACGCCACCATTCTCGACGCCCCCGGGATATTTTACCCTGGATGGAATATCATCCCAACCAAGGCTGAAATAGTGAAGCTGAGCAACCTTAAAAATATATGTCCCTGTGTTCTGCCTGACAGGAGGCAGAGCAACACTGAAGGGAGCTCGAAGCTGAATCGTACTCTGGACTATACATGCCGTTTGCAATGTTAAAATGTCATAATTTCAATTGAATTCTTTATAGTATGTGACTGTGTCTGCTGCTAGAAAAAGAAAAAAATAACAACTCATTACACAGTAGAAATGAAACACACCCTGGATGATGTCAATCTGTGAATACCATCTGAAAAATGAAACTGTAAGCATTTTTTTTTTAATAGGACAATTGAAGTAATAGAAGTACCACAACCTTTACATTTTCTCACCAAATGCAGCTTTAAACTTGATATGGAAAATGAAGGGAGACACTTTTTACTACAACAAATTAATACATTTTTTTCAAAATTAACAATTAAAAAAAAGGGAATATTAATTTATAAATTGGTTGAGTTGGATGCTTGATCCAAATATAGATATCTATGAAGATACTTTTTTGGTTAATGCAGGGGAACTGAAACCCATCTAGCATCATACATCCAGGGAAGGATACTTGTGGTGCTCAGTCAAAAGCTGTAGGGAATTCTGACAGTATCGGGACACAGATGCCAAAGGGCCTGATTTGCATCAGAGAAGGCGTTGAGCATCAGCTGCCAAACAGTACATTGTGTGTTTCTGGAATGGTGCATGTGTGAATGCGAATTGCAAGTCTTTATATTTGTGATTTGTATCAGATAGATGGACCAAGCTGGAGAAAGCAACACGCCAGAAGGCATGTTTTGATTTGAAGTGCTGACACCTACAACAGGGAAATCCACCAATTTTAATGTAGGTCATAAAGCCCAAAGCCTGACAGTGGAGACGGTCAAGGGTCGAAGCCAGATCAGTCCAAACATCAGCAGACTAAGCTGAGAGGCCAAAGACAGAAATCCAGAAGCCAAAGGGTCGAAGAGGCGCTCAAAGAAAAGGAAAGGAAAGAAATAAAACACCAGATACAAAGGGAAATAAATAACATGACAAACTGCCCAAGACAATGAAAAACATTTGAATATGACAATTACTGTATAAAGAAGAGGGTTTAAGGTGAAAGTAGTCAAGAGGCAGAAGACAAACAGGAAAAAGATATTTTTTACAAAGAAAAACAGGAAACAAAGGGCAAGTATGAGGTGATGACAGAAAATCAGTTTCAATTTCACAATAAAAAATAAAAAATAAAAACAGCAAAAATGCAACGGCACAAAAATCAATCATAATTTACATGCTGGAACACTTTTGATCATGTTAACCAAAAATACATCTTCCCAAATACCTGCAGGTTGCTTTTTGCTGATGTTGTCATTGAGATGCAGGTGCTGTTGCTGCGGTACTGACTGAGCGCGAGCAGTTGATAAGGTGGCAACACAGTTGCTCCACTTGTCTAGCAGGACACAGTAATTACAGCTACACTTCACTTCCTAAAAATGCAATTAGGGCTCTTTTCTCACCCAAGACCTGCAAATGAAACTGAATTGACAGCAGAGTGGGAATTGCTGTGCTATCAAAGGGAAATTTTAAACTGGGTACAACATTTCCAATTCCATTCTGTCACTGTTATCATGAATTTCTCATGTTTGTGTATCTTGTTCTGATACTTTTTAATCCCCTTTGACAGGGACTGGGGGAAAAAAATGCATTCACGTTTAGAAATTTCCTCCCATTTTCTCTTGAGAGGAGCACAGCCATGGCCAGAATGAAAGACTGTCAAGCAGTGGAACTTTTAGAAAACCTTGTTTCGGATGAGGGCAGAATAGATGGTAATAGACAATGGGTGACGTGCTGAAATGCAGATCTGAAATATTGAAGTTGTACCGTTTCCTCACAATGCCTCCTTTGCCACCTAGCATAAACACAGCCAAGCCCGCTGGGACTGTTCAATAGCCCCCTCATTGTAAAACAGATAGAGCAGTTAAGCGTAGGCTGCTCATTACCATCACAAAAAGGCAATGGGACAGAGGCCATGGCAACAACACATAAAGATATGAAAAGAGGGAAGGCTGCAGAGAAACCAGACTGAGAGCTAATGCTGGCTAATGCTTTAGCTCCTGGCGAGCACAAGCGAACCACTAGCACCCTGTCACAGCTCAAAGTATTATAGCTACATGATAAACTATAACATAACATTTCATTTCCTTTGCGTTTCAACAAGCGTGTTACTTTCATGGCGTAGCAGGTAAATCATACTGAATTTATGGAATAAACATGGACTTGATATTCCACCTGTGATGGATATTCAGCTCTGAAATATTTCAACCACTCAACGTCTAACAACTCACACTAGTTGGAGTGTCAGCCCCGAGTAAAACATTGTTGTCAGCGGGCTGTTGAAGACTGTGTGTGTGTGTGTGTGTGTGTGTGTGTGTGTGTGTGTGTGTGTGTGTGTGTGTGTACCAGCTGTAGTCGTGTAAAAAGGGTGCGTTTATGTTTCTGACTGTTATGTTTCTTTACTTTCACGCTGTTGGATTTTTGTCAGCAAACTTTGTCTGGCTTGTTTTCGTTCCTTGCAAAAGCAGCATTTTTTTTTCTATTTATATTGAAACGATAAAGTGTACCGATACCTTACAGCCTACTTTTTCTCCACCAACAGCTACAAAACAGATCCACCAACCTCAACATATACAAACATCTGCTTCTGCTTTCCTGCTCATCCACTTGACAGGCTGGTCATTTTAGATATCTGTTAAATGTATTGATTGTTTATGGCGTGAGACGATACATGCAATGTTTTTTTGAAGGAAGTTCAATCGAGGATGATATAGCTCATTGGATAAAAGTCAACGGACAATCAATAAGGTGATGTGCAAAATGCATTATAACGTTCCAGTGCAGCATTTTGCTATGTGGCTGTTTAATTGACTAAGCAAAGCAAAGTCCTAAAAAGTTGTTCTGTGTAAGGAGCATATAATATAGCATGCAGAAGAAGAAGAAGGATGTAAGAAGCAGAAAAACACGAGACTTTCAAAAGTTTCTGGGAATTCAAAGCCCCCCTTAATGTTGGAGAAAGTTGCTAGAATGCGATTTTATTCCCCGTTTCCACCTCCCACACACGCCATTTAGGCTTTGAATGTTTTATATTTATAGTCGCAAATCACCTGCAGAGTCTTTAACTTGCGTAACAAGAGCTATAGATAGGCCCGAGGTTGTATGGCTGATGAAGATGCAACTTTCACAAGCTGCTTCCTCCTGCAATTCAGCCCAAGTACGACGATAAGTGAATAACATCAGGTGTTCCCAGTCATAGCAGCCACTTCCGCAGACAACTGTTTCTGTTTTGTTTTTTTTGCGCAGACGAGGCGTAACCGAGGGCGGATGATGATGATTTGGCACAGCCACAATTGTTTTGGCTGCTCTCTCGTGTTTTAGTGAAAATGTGGATTAGAAAAATGAATTGTGCCAAGAGCTGAGAAGTTTTGACAAACTGGAAAACGACTATAAGCGTCACTCAAGAGCCGTGCCATCCAAGAGTCACATGAGAAGAAAAGGTGAAAACATCTTTTTCCCCCTTGTTTTGTTTTCTTTCCTTCTTCTGTTTCTTTTTTTGCATTTTTGTAGAAACGTGGGATGTGAGGGGAAACGGAAGGATTTGCTCCTAGGCTGTGGAGATGAATCTGTTTTATCTCACTAAGCAAACCCCGGCTGCATCCCGAGCGCGGCAGGATGCGCGTCGATATATTGTGCGTCCGGGCTCCACTATTCATCACTTCAAACACATTGTGAGCTCACCAGCCAATACAGCGGCTCATCCCCGGTGCCGGCAGTTCCCGGCCCCGGGGCCACGGCCGGTGATTCACTATACGGCTGTGTTTTTGTCTCACTTGGTTGCGCACACCAAGCCGTATACCTTCGTCAGCTTTGTAATTCTGTGTCAAGTTGGGACTGTGACGGGACGCGGTATCTCCTCTGCATTCATCAGAGGGCGCTCCAACCTACGTACGACAGCCACAGAGATATATGATGTCGCTAAATATTTCCTGCACTCCGCTGGTGAGATGAGGTACTGAAACTCCCAAGTGTGTCATGATTCTTCTGTTCTTTGTCGCTTTGCAGATTTAACGTTCAACTTTCTTGTTGTTGAAAGCTCTGAATAACAAGCAGTTTTAATGTGGCGCTTGTGTGATGTTATGTAATTTGCTGTCAAAACAGAGTCAAGCAATTTCATCAATTTGCATTGTGACTATACTACAGATGGAACTAGAAAAAAATTACACTTAACTTCTACCTTTAGCAGAAAATCAACATAGCTGTCAAAGTTGAAGTTGGCAACTGCCTATCTTCACTCATATTAGGAATACATTTACTTGACATGAATTTCTAGTCTGTCAGATATGTAAAAGTAAGGAAACGTCTGTATTGTTTGTTCTATTGAGTAATCCTAATTCACTGCTGCAAAAAGTTGAAAAATTCTCTGGACCACAAACATAAAACTTTTAAGTGACAGAATTGACCAGAATGTTTCACGTATATGCAGTACATTCCAGCTGTCCATCACAAAAACAGGCCATTTTCGACATGAACATTTTACAGTAAAAGTAGAACATTTTAAGTCAAATGTAATGGTCGTCATATAAATTCTAGTCCTCATAATACAATTCTGATGGGAAGTTTTCAAGATGGATCAAGCAATTCCAGACTTTGCTTCTCAAATTGGTCCAAGTTTAAAAGCAAAGGTGTTCAGTTTGGCAGCTCACAGTTGGACAACATGTAATCACCTAATTTTTGCATATTTTGTTTTTTCCAATATCACTTTTCTTTCTTTTCTGTTGAGTTTGCTTTCCTTTTTCCCACCTGAAAACCAGAATAAAAATTCAAATTAAAGTGTAATGGAGGCCCTGCCACTTTTACCTGCAGGCTAAATGGTCTTTGCAAAGTGCCCTGCCATCATCATACTTTTTTCTTTTTAAAATGCCATTTTGTCTTTTCATACTGTGTGCATTTGTTTAATAGCTTCTTTTTTGAATACCTCCCCTTTCATTCACTATTATGGAGACAATTTAGTCCCAAGCACACAGCTGCAACAAGCAGCGTTTGAAGCGGCGGATGGTTTGAAGAAAAAATCTTTGAATAAAATTAATGTGAATGGCCGTTGAAGAGCAGGCTGCATGCTTAAGTCTATGAACTGAGCTCGGCTGCTGTTTTAATGCCAAAAGATATAAAAGTGATGCAAGAGGCATGTGACCTGAAATCATATAGTCTGGAGTTTTTACTTCAGCTAGCATCATTTGGTCTCACTTTGTAGTTTCTGCTGTTATCTTTCAAGTGAAGAGCTCCGTGCATTTCTAGAGGAGGGAATCTGAAAGTCGGAGTTTCAGAGTCGCCTCCACTTCAAGGATTTAAACTCTTTAATCATCTCATGAACAGTTCAGCTTCAGCTGCCCATGCCTTTTTGCTGTGCTGTGTTTTGGTTGATATTATTAAAATATTTTTTCAAAAAGATATGATTGTATTGTGGAGGATTTTTATTTTTTTCATTTCAGAGACTGTGTGTAATGGAGATATACTATATACTTTCATTGACAGGCAAAAATGCAGAAGTATCCAGAGAATATCCTCGGCTCCCCAGAATGCACCTGAATGATTGCATAATGATAATAATGGACAGAGGAGTGCAGTCTGCAGGCAGTGGAGGACACGCTCAGAGACATCCGAGAGAAAATGTTATCCTCGCTGCTGAGCGACTCCTTAATACATGCACATTTGACATAACAGCTGCCGTGTCGTATCCTTCCAAAACATTTTTTTTATCACCTCTACAACTTCGATGTCGTGTTCCTGGAAGATCTTCCCCTTCCCCGTAAAAATTCATGAATAAATTTCCCGATGACAAGTCCTGGCATCATGGGTCAACGGCATCCAGGTCGCCTGCGGCCTCCTGTGGATACGAGATGGACAATGCATGTAACGGAAAAGCAGCAGTTATCTTGGTCAGGTGACCGCAGCCCGCTGCGCCGCGTCTGAGGCCAATATCAACAGAGAGAGAAAACAACATGTCCGCTAAATGTCTCTCCTTGTTGCCTTTCACTGGCTGTGAATATGCAACGGCTAATTTGTACTGGTCACTGTGTCGTGATAATGAACAGCGGCACACGAGAGTCAGGGTTGCTCTTTGTAAATGTCAATCTTTCTCAGTTCAAATGAGGAAACAGCAGACTTTGTTTTAAAATATGTTTCCTCATATGGCAGCAATACATATACACATACACAGTTTGCGATTTGTATAGATATTAAAAGTACTTCATATGAATTTTGGTCTGTCCCAAAAGCAGTGACACACACACACACACACACACACACACGTTTGAATATCCGCCTTTTATGGACTTTTTAGGCCCACATCGCACATCCCTACTGAGAACCTATCCAATGCTAATCTTAGCCAGATGCTAAATAAATATGTTGCATCTAAAGCTCAGTCTTGTACCAAAAAAAATGACCAGTTACAAGATAATATTTTCACTCTGTGTTGTGGTAGTCGCCATACTCCAATAATATGAGTATAAAACGAACACACACACACGCCGTGTTCTGAGTGTACAACCTGAGTGTGGTTATATAACCTTTTCAGTGTTAAAATAACCAGCCATGGATTGATAGAGTGATGGTATGCCTCAAATGAACTCTGACCTCTTATAGTTATTTTTTCAGCTTTTTCTCAAGGAAAGCGCTTCTTTGTTTGTTTGTTTTTTTGTGTGTGTGTGTGTTAGGTTTTGGCAAGCTGAGCAAGGTCAAAGCTACCTTCCTGCAGTCGCTCCCCAAACGGTTCAGTCATTTAAAAAATATACAGTATCTGTGTTATTCCTTCTTTCACCCCTTTATTCCCCCTATGGTTTGGCGAGCGTGGGCAGCTGCTCTCCGGCTCACACTGTAATTGCCACTCCAAAGGCAAATACGAGTCAGAGAGCAAATCGTGTGGTGACATTCCACGGGGGACTTTTTTTTCCACAAGGGACCGATGAGAACACAGTTCAGCCCATAGGCCCTGATAAATTAGATCCATTGTACCATCCCATTAATGACAGGAAAGAAAAAAAAGTTCCATCATAAAGTATTCTGGAGCAAATCCACCGACAGGAAGGAGAGGACGTTGCTCGCTCGATCTGCTTGAGTCGTGTTCGAGCAGGTTGTGGTGAGATTTTTGTGCGTCTGTGTAACTATGTAACTCCAAACTGCAGAGGTGCGGTGATGTGTTGCCGGCATCGCACAGTCCCTCGCAATCTTTATGTGAAACCAAATTAGCAATTAACATGCCAGAGCTAATCTGGGGTTACTTGGTTCTGTCTTCTTATAATGCAAATAGTTTGATAGAGGGAAAAAAAAACAAATTTCCACGTCATTCCTTTTATGCGACTTCTGCTCTCGTTTCACACTCTTTTAAACACCCTTCTAATTTTCTGATATCACGGTTTTTTTGGCTGGCCCCAAAAAATATGGGCCGTTTTTCTCTAATTTCATGCACTCTCGACTGATCAGAGGCGGTGATGAAACGCGCGGGCAACAGCGACGCTTCCCATTAACCGACGGATGTTGTTTACCTTGCGTGCACAATAACATTTGAGGCGCATCTGTTGGATCAAGAACCTGTCGACGTCAGATAACTGCAAAGCTGCTTGAGGAGTTTCACTTCCGAGCTTTCCTAGTTTTCTGCTAATAACAATCTGCTGTGTTTTTGGTATGTTGTCGTGTTTTTCCGCGTAATCAGATTGATGACAGATTGACCTTATATGTAACTCTAGCCCTCCATCTTATAGGGTTATTTTACATAAATTATTCAATTTTGAAAAGATTACATCTGTTAACAGCAACGTTCACAGAATGGCTGAGCAGAGCCTTCAGCCACAGTGCCAACTTTGAAAATAACACAGCAGCAAAGAAAGAATCTGAATATTTCAGGTACATTATAGGTGATGACTGAGGTTTCAAGGAATCTTGACACGCTCTTCACCTCTGCCCGGACTTGTGGAAGATGTGCAAATTATAACTGCTGTTCTGCTGTTGTGTGTCTTCTCAGTATTAAACAAATTGTGTTGCATCGTTCAGACGATCCCAACACAATTCAATTTGAGTAGAAATAAAAATAGAGTAAAAATTTACTTGGATAAAAGTCAGAATTGGGAGTCAAATGATTTGATAATTATAAAGAATGAGCCTCTACTTAGAGACAGTTTGCCAAAGGAGTCGTCTGCATTGCTTGCAGGGTCGCGATTTGTATATGGTTGTTAAAAATAATGCAGAGGGATGTGCTCTCTCCTTGCTCCATATCTTCTGGGTTGTTTAGACGAGTGATTCCCAGAGATGAAAGGCTGCGCGTGTCAACACACACACACACACACACGCGGAGCAGACAGACACGAGCCGTGCGCCTCTGCTTCCTCCCTCCACGGCCCGCCGCGCTCAAAACAATTTCTTCTTCTCCTCCACCTCTCTTTACCCCTTTCAGGTGTGGCGGCACCTTTTTTTCTTTGCTTTACACTGACATTGCTCAAGGACAAACCAAAAAAAAAATAACAAAGGTGAACTAAAAATAAGCTGTTGTTGACACCCAAGAAACACTGAGGCTCATTATCCAGTGGCGCGGCTAACGCTAATGTCACACGTGCAGGGACAACATGACGCAATTTTAATGGTCGTTACGCAACATGGTGATCGCGGAGTTGAGGCAGCGATAGCAGCTCCCGAGGCTGTAAGTCGATGAATAAATAATGGCAAAATGCAAGTAATGAAAAAAAAAAATGCTATCATCGACGTGCTGGAGAACCGGTTCCCTTCAGGTGTAGCCTGCCACCGGGTGCCGGTTGTCACGACGACGCTGCAGATTGCTCAGGGAGGAAGGAAGAATGATGGCTGTCTCCAAACAGGCCAGACTGATTTGCAAAAAAAATAAAAATAAAATAAATGTCAATTTGAACACAGGCTACCTGTTTCCGGGACGTATCCTCAGACGATATCGGCTGCAGAGTCAGTTTCTCTTCCTCTCACATCCATGATGGATAGTGACAGTCCCGGACATCTTTCTCTTTCTTGCTGTTGCATATTGAGGTCTCCATCCCACTCTGACGCTAGCCAGGGGCTGTGGGCTTCAGCACGGCCCCGGACTTCAATCTGTCAGCGCGCAAACGCGGTGCCAGTCCCAGTCAGTGAAACTGGGTCAAAGGGTGCCTGGCCAGCTGAGGAGCTGGAAATGTCAGATACGCCCCTGCAGCCTGTTCCACTGCCAGACCCGGAATAAATGGGAGTAAAAAAAAAAAGGGGTTGAACACATGAAGCGAAGTTTCAGTGTGTGTGTGTTTGTGTGTGTGTGTGTGTGCGTGCGTGTTTGTGTGTGTGAGAGAGACACACACACAAACAAACTCAACAGCTTGTGTGCGCATATGGATTTCCACGCACTCTGGTTGACCGACTCAGTGACTCAAATGATTCCAAAATGATTTTGCTGTTTTGGTGAGTGACTCATGAGTCAGTTTCCCAGCACTTGGTCAGATGATGCACATTTAGGTAAAGACAAGCAAGAGAGCAGTAGCTTAGTGGAGGTAACGAGCTGAGTCTGGACAAAGAAATGCTGTTAAAGCCATTTTCAAATGCAATTGTATTGTTTTTTGGTTTATTGTTGCTATTTCTTGTTTTCGCTCACATTTTTACCTTCATGCTCAAGAATTATTGTTTGGTTGAAGCTACTGTTTTGATTTATGCCACTTTATCATCAGATTGTGCCCATGCCACGTCATATTGGGTTACAATTGGTTGCAGGTGGGGGGGGTGTGCATATTTAGCCATGATTACCTACTTAGAGGTCAACCTACTTTGGGACAGATTTGGTGCTCAGAGGAGGTCCAATGTTTCCGACTGTAGGACGAGGGACGGTGCTCTTCTCTTTGGTTTAAACCTATGATAATTTTAAGTTTGTTTATTTGTTTGTTTTTGCCTATGAATTTGATGACGAATGGATGGGTAGGTAGGTATATACAACTTTAATTAACCTCTTTTTGGCTATTTTTTATTGGATTATACCACAAACTATACGGTTATACTGCAACTGGATCTGCTGCTAGAGAATGCAAAACACTGCAGTCAGAGTACAAGACTTGACCGTCAAGAAATGCGATAAGAATTCCTCTGAAAGGGAGGTTAGAAAATGAGTCAGCAGCACCGTAAAGCACAAACCACACTGGACATAGGCGAAAGTTTACGACAAACGGCCTCATGCGGCGCGGCAAAGTGCCGAGTCGTTGTCAGAACAAAAAGGGACGCGTGACGACGCCAGACAAGCACCTCTGCAACACCGAAAATCACGTGGCTCGGAAAGCCAATTAGCGCCGAAGTCGTCGCCGTCGCAATTTGCTGTCATTTAACTTTTAGATTAAAGTTCGGCAGCGTATGCAGGACCTGCATATTTCATTTTTTTGTTAGCCCTTCTTGGTCACCGCGGGGAGCTGACAGTGCTGCGGAGGAAAATGGCTATAATTAGCAAAAACATCCAAGTGTGCACTTTCATCATGCAAAGAGCGCTTTAATCTTGGCAAAGAGATGTTTGCGCTGGCGACGCCTCCAACCACATTTCGTCCTATTAGCTGGATGGAAGTATTTGAAACTCGCGATCTGAGAGGAGGTTCCGCTGAGAGACAGCAAAACATCAAAAGCAGCAAAACAACACCTTTTATTTTTTTTTCCTCAGAAATTGCGAGATCACTGGAAAGAGTTTTTGGGGTTTTTTTGCACACAAAGCGAGCGGATTTCTTCAACTCAAGACAGATTTCTTTTTTTCTAGAGGAGCAGATTTTGCCAGCGTGACTTTGCACTTCGTCATTTGTGCGAGGCAACTTTTATCTCTGCCCGTCGACTCTTTTCATCGGTGGAATATTTTGATTAACCGGCTGACCCGTACTGAAAAAAAAAAAAAAAACAGCTAAGAGAGGTTGCGGGTGAAGGCCTCTTGGATTCAGCGGCAGGTGCCCACAACCGTCCCAGTGCGTTTTACGACACTCTGATCATGAATCCCAAGCCGCTCCTGTCCTTCATCCCTGTCAGCTGCTGCTCCATATTTCACCGAGCCACTTTATAAATCACAATTTAATCACATTCGCCTTTCTTTCTTTTTTCCTTTTTTTAACCCTACAATTAGATCACCACAGCGTCTGTCTGACAGACCCGCATGGCTCGGCAGGGATGTGTGGGTTGTGAGGGAGAATGGAACATTCATGGACCGAGGGGTGTCGACACGCAAATTCATGCATGACAAACGCACCTCTGCATACATACTGACAAAGATACACACACACACACACACACACACACACACACACACACACACACACAGATTACTGAGATACTATACATCTGATAATGGGTTCCTTGGATTTGAAACTATGGGGTGTAATGGGTGAACTGTATTCCTGGACAACCTTTATCTTGCACTGTCAAAACGGAGACACAGCCAATCCTTTGAATTGTAAAATTCCCTTCAGAGTGTAAACAACTCACACACACACACACACACACACACGCACATCACCCAGCGCCGCCCGTGACGCTTTACCTCGCGTCTTTTTGTGCGTGCAATTTTCCACATGAATAAAGAAGCCGCTCCTTCTCTCCCAGTGCCGAGACACTGACTGAAGAGCAAATCTGTTCTAATATCAACTGCAGGACCCCCATTGGCGAGCACCATTAGCCTCCCTCCCGCTCCCTCTCTGCATCACCGGAACGTAGGGGTGGGGAGGGGGGTCAAGCATCAGGATTGATTGCAGCTGGGGGTCGATTCTCGGCCGTGTCCGCACAGTTATGGCACTTTATACATTAAAAACAGTGATTATCAGGGGGGCGGGGATCCTAAAAGTGACCCTGCCTTTAATTTCCCCTCTGTTTCGACTCTGCAAACTCTGGTGTTGTCCTCCCCACACTCTGTCGCACAGGAAGTGAGCGGATAAAGAGCCGTGACCCAGTGCGTAAAGACCAAACAAACAAAAATACGACACCTCCTCCTACTCCTCCTCCTCCTCTTCCTCCTCCTCCTCTGCTGCCAGCCGGCTCAGCATCCTCTCGCAGCGAGCCCTGCACCTGGCACGCCACTGCGGGTGAAGCTGGGGGGGGGGGGTGTGTGGGTGAGGGTGGGGGGTGCTGCCTTTCCGCGATTTTCCGTGCGTACCCTGTCGTGGAAGATTGAGCGTGTGGGAGTCGTCGGAACGCAATCGTGCCCACAATGTGGAGGGGTTGGGGGGGGGGGGCAGTGGCTGTTGGGGGGTTGGCTGGCACGCCTGGCTGAGCCGAGGACGAGGCTTTTCTGTCTCGCTGGCTCGCCTCGCGGGGACGTCGGCGGTTATATAACCCCTCCGCCCCACCCTCCTCCCCCCCACCGCGGGAAGACGCAGATGAGGCCATCACGTGTCGAGCCCTGACAAAAAAATATCAAATAAAATGCTACGTTTGGTGAGCGTAAGTGCCGACCCGGTGATTAAATAAAAGATTTGCTTTGCCGTGGCGGCTGCGGAGGTTTTTATTGTCTGAACGCGGCAGAGCAAAGCAAACCCTCCTGTTTCTCTTTTTTTCTGTTGTTTTTTTTTTTTTCTCTCCCGTCCCTCCTCCACATCGCACTCCAGCTAACCTGCGTTTGTGAATAAGGAAACCCGGGAACGCTGTGTGTGGGAGTATTTAGAGCAGAGGGAGGCAAACTTTTTGACTGGTGGAGCCACAATGGGTTCATGAAATGTGACAGAGGGGCCGGAGCAGCAGCAGATGGATGGGAGTGTTTAGGTGACCCACCTCATAGGAGGAAAAAATATATCATGGGATGTGGAGGAATGTTAATTGAAAATGAATCAAATAGTCACTACAAGATATTTGTCCTAGAAGCAAATGAATGCAGCTATTGTATTACTTACTTACTAATAATATCATTTCTTTCAGTTCGGCGGGCCAGATTAAAAAGCTTAATGGGCCGTATATGGCCCCCGGGCCGTAGTTAGCCCATGCCTTATTTGGAGAAAACAAACCCGGCCTCTTCTGACATGTTTTAAGGGACTGCGGGATCCTCAACTGAAGTGCATTTTCTTTTGTCAAAGGGACCTCAGATAAGTGAGATAACGGAGCATCTTCTCTCCGCTCCGGGTGCGACAGCAGGTGGATCAGTTCCTCACCGAGGATGCCAGCAGAACTCTTATTAAGCCTTGCGTGTGTCTGCGCGCCCTGCAGACGGTGCCAGAGAAAAGTTTAGCGGGTGAAACGGCGCCTCCGCCCACCCAGGGGAGGAAGAGCGCGTCTTGAATGGCTTTTCCTTCTCGCGCGTCCCCCTGAGGATAATTACCGCCGCCGCAGCGCAACATCTGAGCGCCGGGATCCCAGTCGCGCCGCCGTTTTGATCAAACAACATCGAGGAGCGGTGCCCTTCCTTTATTTCCGCCGTCTCCCACTCCGACTCTCCAAACTCACACTCATGACCCAGGGGGTCTCGGGGAGAAGGTTTGGAAAAAAACAACAACAAAACAATACCTGCCCTTTTCTATCGGTTTTATTCAGACCGTTTACAAAGTTTTGCTCTGTTAGCGGAGACAGCTGGAAGCCGGGCGGCATCAGTGTCCCTTCAAAGTGGGAAACGATTAGCGAGAACCTTCCACTGGTTCCCCGGTGAGCACAGTTCAGGAACCCCGACAGTTTAGTGGTTTCTGGTTAGCCAAAACTATTTCAGTCATTGCTGTTACTGAAGGTGGGCTGTGTGTCGGTGGGGGAGGTCATCCTGCCTGGTTCACTCTGGCTTGTCTTCCTGTGAAGCCACTGCGACTGTTGCTTCGGTGCAAATGGAGGATTTAAGAAAAAAACATATTTTTATGAAAAGTGCACCTGCTGAAAACCAGAAAATAAATATTAAAAATAAGATTTTCTCTTTTTTCTAAGGCAAAAAACATCTGAGGTCTTTGCACTTGGACAAGCTGAAAAATAGTTTCGCTGAAAAACAAATATGTAAAAGTAGTCGCTTAAAATAAAACAATACAGTCGTGTTTTGTTTGCGGTGACCAACAGCTTGTTAGCGACGTGGCCGGCAGAAGCTCCATAATTATATTTTGACATTTCCTTGGTTTGTTCAGAGAGAAATTGAAATGACAACAAAAAACAACAACCCTGAAGTGAAATAAATGTTCAAACAGGGACATTTTCTCACTTCTTATCTTTCCACTTCTGTATTTCGCCGCTGCTGTCGTAACTCCGAGGATTTCCGTTGATGAAACAGGTTAAAAATGTGACTATCAAGTTAAATGTGTTGCCGTATCTCCCCTCTTTATTTACAGCACTGTCCTCCCTTTTAAAGTTTCTTTTAATGCGAGTCTCTGCCTCCACTAGACCAGACCTCAAGTCATTTTTTAATATCTCCCCGCTATTCACTTCATCTAAAACAGTCCAGAGATTAATTACAGCGATCAGCTCTCTCCCAATGCTCAGAATCATAGAATTTCTCCGCCGCTCAAAGTTATGAGGCTGTCAGCTGCTGCAGGGATGTGGAGTTGTTCACTTGAGACCAAATTCAAAGCGGCTGCTGAAGTATACCAAAAGGCATTGTCTTTGAATACTGATGATTTATTTAAACCTCATAAATCACAGAGACCTCCTTCCATGTCAGCAGAAACACCTCCAAACTGTTTTGAGTATCAAAATAAACACAAACTGAAAAGAATATTAGTTCCAAGCAACTTGAACAAATGGAACAACGGTGGTGTTTTGCCATTAAAAAGGAATGAGAGTTGTGTGAATATGCAGCAAAGACAAAATCTCAGAACACAGGTGGGTTTATTTTCCAGTCAGACAGACAGGAACGAGGCAAAGATGTTGGGAGGAAAGATTGTTAAGACGGAGATGTGTTCCAAATCTTCTGTCTGTATTTCAGCACACTTAATCCGTGTTGCTCCATCAACAGCAGGTTCAGGTCCCAGATTGCAAACTGCACTTCGGCACTTAAAGGAAGTGACAACATTGGGTTTTTGTTTTTTAACCATTCTCATTTTAACACATAAACACACCACAGTGTTTCTACTAGTGTTCTTTAGCAAACTAACAATGTTAGCTAGCTAACGCCTAATATCCTGGTGTCCCGTTTTAATGCGTGTTTAAGACTGACTGGATTATCTAATATCATGTGACCAGTTTTATTTTTCTTAAAAAAAAAAAAAAAGTACTAAGAACTGACAGTCAAAAGAATCCCACCTAAATCCAACAAGGTACCACAGTTAGATGGAGAACAATAAATGTTGCCAACTTCTGCTTCCCTCTGTTGCAAGTCGGCTTCATTCCTACATGCATTGAGCTGCTGCCGTGTGATTGGCTGTGGAGCTCCCTGCTTTTAAAAGCAATTGAGCCTGATTTATTCTACCAAATAAACTGGCCAGTGGGTGACCAGCAAACACAGTTGTCGCAAAAATTTGTGAAACTACACTTGAACACGTTAGCTCGACTGAAATGGAAGTTTGAAAAAAATCGCACTAACACCTCAGATGGGAGATCCAATAAACATCTTCAATGTTCTGAGCAGCCGGACTGAGAATGGACCCGAGCTGGACGGGGCGGCGTTCTCATGTGTTTTGACGCCAAGATTTGACCCAGAAATCGAACAGCTGGAGTAGAAGCGGTGAAAAGAGTGGGATATTTCAGATTTTTATCTATTAAAATTTGATATTTAATCGGATCTTGGTTACAACCGCAGACACTGCGGGTGTATTTTGTGAAAAATATTTGTAGTATGTTGTAGTAACCGAGAAGTGTGAAGTATTGTCAGATGAAGAGCGTGTAAGATGGCCCGTGATGTCTCATGGCGCAGCGCTGACTACTGAGATGCAGTCAGATGTGTTTGGTCAGAAACTCGATTTTCTTCTCCGCATGTGTACTCGGGCCACGGCGAGCAGCCCGATTGACTGATTGGCTGCGCTACGACCTCAGCACGGCTACCGCGCCGTGTACCGCCTGTAAACCTGGCGATTGTTGGAGAGGCGTGGTCTTTTTTTCCCTCCTAAGAATTTTAGGAAGCATTTTTCCTTCAAACTCCTTCATTCTGTTGAAGGAAAGAAAAAAAAAACACATCAAGAAACAAAGCTCGGTATTGTATAAAAAAACAAACACCTTCAACATGTTCCGATTTAGTGCAGTAGCTGCTGGGGGCGTTGGAGCCTTTCACACTGTCTGTCCTTGGTTCAAGAGGCGTTGTGGAGATCCAGCAGAGGCCCAGCACGCTCTGAGCAGCTGAAAATAGAGCCGTGGCCGAAGTTACAAGATGAAAAAAAAAAAAAAAATCCACCGGTTTTCTTAGGAGCTCGAGAGAAAACGCTTACGTCCAACACAACACCTGGAGGGCATTGAGCTTCTGATCTTTCAAGTCTAATAAAATCAAATGAACAAAACGTTTAACTGACTAAAACATCAGTAAATTACAACTCGACTTTCAGAGGCATTTTTAAAGCAGTATAATGAAAGAACAAACTAAGCCCATTTTTTTGAATATTGTTACAGTTTGGCTCATAACAGCAAAATTTGAAGTCAACAATTTAACCGTCGTGAGACTGAGTGGAAAATAGTGACTTTTAAAGTTAGGAAAATGAGCGGCGGATAAATTAGTAAAAGAACACTACCACTTAAATTCATTACTGTAATTGGCAAATCTTTTTTTTTTTTTCTTGTTCTCCTCCCTCCCCCCCATGTCACAGCCGGTGATTCCATAATTACAGAGACGTTGTCATTACGGCGCCGTCGAGGAAAAGATTAGAGCCAAAGAGAGCGGAAATAAATCGCACCTCTCAGCGTTTCCATTGTGCGACACGCGGCGAGTCGCCGCCGGCGCGAGCGGCCGAAGGAAGTTTTCTGCGATTCCCAGTCCCCCGACCAGCAACTTTTCCGAATGATGACTCCACCGAAGTGTCAAACGGGAGGGACTATTGATTTGCACGCGCCACCCCGACGCGCTTAAATCTTTAATTAGCCGGGTGGCGCGCAGCCAAATTTAAACGAGGCCGACCGACTGCCGGCCGTGTCGGGATGTTAATGCGACGCTCCGGCGTTTTTCCGCTTCCTGGCTTTGTCGGCCGCGGCGACGACGAATCCGATTACCAAAATTGAATTGTAGGCACTTTGTTTGTTTGTGTCTGCGGGAGGGAGTGAGGGAGGGGGAGACGTGAGTGGGGGAGGGGCACCCCACGTGCGTGCGATCGAACGAGCTTAATGTAAATCTAATAGCGCTAAAAGCTCGTTCATCACTCACGCTGACTGTAATTTTTCAAAGTTTAAGCAAAGGGAAAAAGGTTTCGATCGGGAATTCACAAGCGTGTGCGGTAAATGAAACTTGTGTCAACCGCTCGCCCGTGTTTGTGCTGTTGCCTTCATCCTTTTTGTCTTTTTTTTTAAACCTCTGTGCGGTCTTGACTTGTCCAAGTGCCACTCAGGTGTCTGAGAGATGCGGCGGCACACGCAGTGAGTGACACAACAGCCTCGGGCCGGGATTGTGGCTGGAGGAAATGAGACGGCACGTCTCTGTGAAGAAAAACAGGCGCACGAACCGTGGATTTCCCCCTGCAATTTGTGTGTTTCTGCCATTTAAGCCGAACAATGTGGAAACACGTGAGGAAACCGTCTTTGAAGCTCCCACCTTAGACACATTTTATGCTTTTAAGTCCTTGATTATTATAACAAACATGTCATTTATTCACAATGAGAACAGACACCTAAGAGAAATCGGTGCTTGAAAACGGTTCCTTGGTGTTGAAAGTGGATGAACCGAATACAAACGCCGATCAACAGCATTCTGAATGGAAGCATTGAAGTCAAATTCACGACAGTTGGCGTCGAGATCTTCATTTGTCATCCCAGAGCCCAGTAGAGCAGCCTTCCAATGCTAATTACCCTCACCAACCCAGCGAAAAGTTCTTTCAAAGCTGAGTAAACGCCATAATTAGCTTCCCCTTTCAGCTTCCTGATAACAATTGATGCTTTGTTTTCTGTTGATACAGAACAATCTTCCTCCTGATGCACCGTCACTGACCTCGGTCTTTTCAAATCTAAGCTTTGAATTCATTCAAAATGTCTTTTTAAACCCCATCAGTGCTGTGACATTTCGCTCCCGTCTTTTATGGGATTTTACTGTTTATATTGTTTCTGGATTGCATCTGAATTTTAAAGGTGTTTTAGTTAAAGACTGGTTCGCCGCATGCTGTGAAGGGAAGTGTAAACAAATGTCGAGAGAATTGTTCAATGTTTCGAAGGGCGAAAGTACTGGGCAGTCGAATTTTTTCCTGGTAAGTTGACCGACTGGAGACACATAATTTTGCAAAACAAACTTTTAGAAGGACGTCTGAACGACTACCTGACAAACATTCAGAAGTGCACATGAAAAAAAGAGCGACTTTGGATCTCATCATATTTTGTTTTTGGCTCCTAATGACATGAGTGGAGTCGTCACACAGGACATATAACACTTTGAAAAGCAAAAAAAAAAAAAATTGAGCTAGTTTTTACGACCTGCCTGCAGACTTCACCTGCCAGCACGGACGCAACAACACCCGCATGCGCCTGCTCGGCCCATTTAATCAAACTCCAAAATCTCCAGGGCTTAATAAATGTCCCTGCCAAGTCTCATAAACTAGGGATCAATTAGAATTGATTTGGCAGCCTGATACATTCATTAAAGTGACATTCATTTATTTGCCTTCTTACCTGTTTTGCAACCGGCCCCTCCCCCGCCCTGTCTGCAGCACCCCCCCCCCCCCACCCCCACCCCGAGATCGGCGACTTCATATTTCATTGAGAGCGCCGCTTCGTAAATGCCAAGCGCGTCCGACGGGCGCTCGATGCTCCACGCGCAGGCGGCGCCATTAATTGCGCTAATTGCTAACTACGCTGTCGTGTACACGTGTACTATCGAGCACAGAAAGGCGGCCGTGTCGGGGGTTGGGGGGGAAACAAATGTCAGGGGGAAGAACAACTGCAACCGGTCGCATGACGCGACGCGACCCGCCACTTTGAGGAGGTGATCTCACCGATGAAATGACATCATTAGCGCGGCGAGGAGAAGCTGTGGCGAGACGGAGTGATGCCCTCTCACCTCGCGCTCACGTATTGGCGCTGAGTCACGCACACGTGTTTTCCGCAGGCGACTCGCGAGCGACAATAGTCTGGATTTAAAGCCGCGCCTCAACCTGTCGTGGACAAACTGATACTTGGTTGGTCCTTGAAATTAACTTCCCAGCGAGCTAATTCGGCCTGGGCCGAGGGCTTAATGAAAGTACTTAGCGGCTAAAACAACAAAGTTCAGCCTGAGCGATTTTCGCCCCTGAGCTAAATGGTTTCCTACAGCCGACGCGACAAACCCAGCAGATGTTCCACTTCGCTCAGCCGACCTCGCCGTCTTCGCGGTGGGAGCTGTCTTAGCGCTGGAACGCCGCCGGAAAAGTTTGGTGAAAAATGTTTTCTCTCCTCATCAAACGGGCGACGAGTGGAAAAACAGGCTTCTTTTTATCGTAAGTGCAACAGGAATGAATGTTTTCCAGCAGGTGTACGGCTGTACATAGTAGTTTTGTATTTGTTGCCGTGCCAGTGTGGCATGTTGTTTTTTACCCAGAGGGATCCCGAGCGCCGATGCTAACGGTTTAATGTCGATGCTGATGCACTTTTCCCTGCCAACCCGTTTTTGCACACAAGGCGGCCACAGACTGACAGCCTCTGTTGTCCTGCGCTCTGTAGTCTCTGCATTCTAATTAAAATCCCTGCATGTGCTTGTAAGGCAACATATGGTAATAACGCACCAGTGAATTAGCAGGTCGCCCTCCCAAATTAGACCCTGCTCCCACCTGGCTTTCAAAAATCCGTCCTGAGCGATTCCATCACGACTGGACCTCCCGAAGAACAGGTGCAAGCACGGCCAAGGCTCGGGTGGCTCGCGCCACATTTGGCTGCCGTTTTTGTGCGATTGCAAGACACATTATTTTAGCCACAGGAGCAACGATGCAGCAAAGGACCACCTACTCAACTGATGTCGCCTATGTGGGCGACAGCTGCCATTCAAAGGGCATCACATTAAAGTGCGACACAAAAAGGCCCCTATTTTGTTTCATTGCTGTTTGCTAGGTCTTGCCAAAAGGAGGGTGCAAACCAAAGTGTTTGAATGCCGCTACCCAAGTCCTGGTGAGCGCTGAAGGTTTTTGTGTCAGGAAGGACATCTGATGTAAAAACCTATTTCAAAATAAGAAATGCGCATCAGTTTTATCTCATTCACTGCGGTGACCTCTGAAGAAGAAGAAGAAGAAGAAGAAGAAGAAGAAGAAGAAGAAGAGCTTCTTAGTTTACGCAACTGTTTTTGAAATTAAAAAAAAAAAAAAAGCCTTTATTTGCTCCCACTGGGCACTTCAGTCTCTTCAGTTCGGCAGGAAATAGAGTTTCATCCTGACCAGTCAATGACAGGGAGAACACAATACGGCATAAAGGACAGTGCAAGACAATTGGGAGCGCAACACAAGATGCGGCGCATCAGACAAAAGCTTTTGGAACAAATCAATAGAGAAATGGTGCAGCGCTATTAGCTATTGCACACACGACCGCTCCGAACTTTCCATTTTGTCAAGACAGCTTCTCGGCTTTATGGCCCAGAGTGTGAATAATAAATAAGTGATCTTTTGGCATTTTAGCTCCTGGCGCCGTTTTATTAATCTATTGGGAAGTAAGAAAAAAGAAGAAGCGCTTCAAAGCAAACCAATAATGCACCACTGAATCGTGACTACTATATAATCGTCTTTGTGGAAAATACACTCTTAAGTGTTATGCCATCGTGACAGTGTTATGGCAATTTTTTTTTTCTCATCCTGAGTTGTTTACCAGCACAGACATGTCGGGTCCGTCCGGTGCACCTGGGAGTTTTTCGAGGGGCTTGTTTGGATTTGCTACGATTCCTTTAAAGGTCTTGAACGACTCTGTCATCTACTTTTCTCCTATTTTTTTTTTTTTTTTTTCATTTTCTTTTTTTTTCCTTCCAGACTTGACTCGGCAGGATTTACTGCTTTGTGCCTCCTGCAGTTAAACCTTAATGACATGGTATTTGGGAAATGAAAGCGTGCATATTTGCATATAGAGTGGACAGATCGGATCACAAGTGGTCACTGGAGAACCACGCTAATGCCAGGTAATGTGCGTCCACTTATGATGAGATCGCATGGGGCAGATTTCAAAACCAGCCGGAAACCCGTCAAAAAAAACAACAACAACCAAATCGGAAATTCCTGCATGAAAGTTCCTAGCGGAAGCCGACAGATTTTCCTCTCTGTGCCCAACCATGGTGGGAAGTAATGGAAAAACAACCTGGAGAGTTACAGGATGGATTTTCAACGTGGGAAATCCAATTTTACTGTGGCCTGATGCAGAGGAATTGACTTCTATTATAGATAAAAACTGAAATTACGACGAGTTAATGAAAAAAGGATCAGCTTGAAATCCAAACACCCTCCGACCCTCCCCCCCCCCCCCAAAAAAAAAAAAAAAACATCAAGCCATTGCGGTTCCCATTATATCTTTTTAAATTAACATTTGTCATCAGATTTGCTCTCGAGAACCTTCGCCGGAAATAATGACGCGCTTCTCCCGTTTTCTCACCTTGGATAAACTCTGCCTCGCGTCTCATGAATGCATGATACAGTAAACAGTGTTTCCGTTGTGCAAATTTTAATCAGTGATGTGTACACACCTGCAGATAAGCATGTACTGATGGAAAACAGGAGTTTCGTGTTATCGTATAAAGGAGCCGTGCAGCTCAGCCACTGATTCAGTTCCTTCAGGCTGGCAAGGCTACTTTTCTTTCACTCTATATATGGAAACTTGGGTATATATATATATAAATAAATATATGTGTGTGTGTGTGTGTGTGTGTGTGTGTGTGTGTGTGTGTTTTCTGCCTCTCCACATCCCCACATGGAGTACACAAGACAACTGTGGAACAGATGGTTGTTTCTCCCAGCTACTCTGTGACCTTTGAAAAGTAGACTTGTGACTGGGAGGCCTGCCGTTTGAATTCAGAAGTGGATCGGCAAGCGAATAAGGTGTCGGCACTCGTCTCTCCAGAAGTGTTGCCCAAGCTCTCGGAAGAAAGAAGCCGCACGCACAAACACAAACACGAACACGAACACGCGCGCACACATGTAGGTAAAGCTGTCGTGGCTGCTGCTGCCAAACGTTTCCCTGTTTACACAGTGAAAAAGTTATTTTCTTAGCTAAATGAGGCTTTACTTTTCTTTGTGACTGAAGCTTTTTAAACCTCTGACAACAAGTCTGGCTGACTTGGACTGGATTTGGTTTCAGTCTTGTTGCTGCTGTTGAGACTGGTTACCTGCACCAATACATTGCACATATCAAAGCAGCTCAAGCCTTGTAAAACCATGTGGTCCGATGACGTAAAATGACCACGAGATTTCCGTTTCCTACATGCAATGTATCACCTTCACTACGACAAGAACACTTTTCAGTAAGCATGGTTAAAAAATGGAGAAAGTTCCAGTCATTCCAAAGTCTGCACCACACTGTAGGCCTCCGGAGTCAAACCGCCGCACCGCTGTGTCAGCCCTCATTAGTTCCTCCTCAGCCATATTTGTTGCAGGGTTAAATCTTGAATGCAGCAGAACAGCGGGACCTTGCCTGGCAAAGACGGTCGGCTCTTGTGTGTGAATGTGACTCACGACTTGTTTTTGTGTGCCAGATGCCAAGAGAGGAGCGCTTTTTCGCTCTGTGGGGCACGTCTGCGGAGTCTTCGATGAAATGGGGGGAAGCTGGCCGCTACCGACTGAAACTGAAGTCGATACCAGTGATGATATTGATATACGGATGGATCTGGAAGAGCTGGGCAGCCTAAATCTAGAACTTGATTTGATTCACAGCAAGAAAAAAAAAAAAAGGTTTGACTGTTTGAAGGTTTCATGTTAGTTCAAGTTTTCCAGAATGACTCTTTCAAGCGTTTTTGCAG
Organism: Thamnaconus septentrionalis; assembly: GCA_009823395.1. NCBI lineage: Eukaryota > Metazoa > Chordata > Actinopteri > Tetraodontiformes > Monacanthidae > Thamnaconus > Thamnaconus septentrionalis. Next base: position 10,657,714 of record CM020510.1, on the reverse strand, counting down.
ATGAGGCACACGAACCTGTTCAGACCGGCCATTTGGAGTGCTGGGACACTTCCTGTCCAGTTTGTCATTCCGATTGATCGGTGTCACGCTAGCGCTAAAATATTTATCATGAAATGAGTGACGGTGACACACCGCCTGTCTGCACTGCCTGGAATCTGACGGCGTGACCTCACTTTATCATTGCGCCGTGTCGGCTGGGTGCACTTTGAAAGCAACATAATTATTAGTAAGTAAGTGCAGCGCAGCATTAAGACCGAAAAAAAACAAACAAGCAAAAACAAAGGCCCATTAAGGAGAAGGAAAGAAAAAAAACAAAACAAGAGAGCACAATTTAAAATTTAAAAAGGGCGACTTGCACTTTAAAACAACAACGTTGCGCCCTCAACGCATAACATCACAGTGACCTTTATGAAGCTGATTACGTACTTTATGAATAAAATGCAATCATGCTATGCAGATAAGAAGCTCATGAATATGCATCGCAGTAATCAAGCCAGCGGAGAGCTGTACCTTTACTCTCCGAGTCGCGGCTCGGCGGTGATTAGCATCGAGGCGGCCGAGCCGTGTTTCGTCAAGATGTTTACACCTTTCGCCTCGGCGTGCATCAGACTCAGCCCAACTATTTTGCCCTATAAATAGAGTGAAAGAATTGATTTACATTATCTCGAGCAACAGCGCAGTAGAGCCGGAGCACCTTTTCACACCCAGAGCCTGCGAGTCGCAACTCAAAGGCAGGCTCCGCCCCCCATTGCACCTCTGTGATATCTGTGCAGCCTGCGAGTGGAGGGGCGTCTCTGTTACACACTGATTACAACAGGAATTAGTCCAAAACTCTGATAATAAAATTAAGTATGACACTTTAATAAGGTGGAGAGTCTTGTGGCATTTAATGAAACACAACAACGGATTTAGTTAAAGAAATCTTTGTTTCGCTAACAAAGAGCTTTAATACTTGCATAAAGAGCAGCAGAAAGACGTGAGATCCATTCGGACGCCAGAATGCGAGGGCCTTTAATGTGAACGCTTCTTCCAAGGAAGAAATGGTGCCAGAATAAATTGTCAACAGGACAAAAACAACCATAATAGTGATAATCAACCTAATCAAAGGCAAAACACAGCCAACATCCAGTTTGTCAGTCAGTCGGTGAGGGTAGTTACAGCCCTGCAATCACATTTGATGCCCTGCTCTGAATGTTCACGGTGGTAGCAGAAAATGATTGTCCTTATTAAATGAACCACCCACTGCTGCCTCCCATTTCCAGGCTGGTTTGTACATTATTCATAAATGTGTCTTAGCTTTCAAATCATTCAAGTCAATTCTATTTCATGGTTGTAATTTGCAGTTTAACTGTTTGACATGCTGCAAAACAATCTGTTGGCGCTGTTTTGATTTCCTTCTAACTGCTCTGGTCAAGCGTGAGAAGGAAAACAGAGCGCGCCCTCTCTTGTTTTCTAATGTCACAGTTCTGCTACGTTTTGGGCAACAATGTCACCACGGAGACAAAAAAAAAATCGGATTTTCACAACCCTGTTTGAATGTAAACTTCATGTTTTGGCTGTCGTCCGCTCTGCTGTTTGAGAAAACCCCCGTAAGAGTCTCTTCACCCTGTTGAAGGTGCGTTCGGTCTGACAGAAGCAGCGCAATCAGCGGAGCCTCGCTGATCAAGGCGCTTACGCACCGCGTCGTCTGCGAACCTCCTGCCCCTGACAGGCTAATGGTTGAGCGCCATCGCAGCCCGCCGTCGATTAATCAGACCTGGGCTCAGGTCGCCGACGTTTAGCAGGAACTGTGGCTCGTAGCAAACAACTAGGTTTTCCACGGGCGATTCGAGTGGGAGGAAAGCTGAGACTTTAACTAGATGAAAGGAAGTGCTGCCTGGAGACATCAACCTGTAGACTCGGTGAAGAAACAGCTCGGGAAATCTGATATAAGTGTGTACGTGTGTGTGTGTTTGTGTCGCGTTTGCGCCATGAGAAACCTTGCTGACCCGTATCACCGAAACTGCCCCAGGGCTTTGGATATTCACAACAAAGGACCTTGTTCAGAATGATGATCCCTTGGAATAGTCGAGGTTAAAAATAAATAAATAATAATAATTTAATGCCAACCCCGGTCAGACGGCGAGGAAAGCAAGTATCCACGTTGCTGGAGGCATGAGGAGGAGCGTCATTTTTTATTCAGACTCTTGCACTTGAACCTCACAGACATGAAAAAAGAAAAAAGAAAAAATCCCTCCGAAGTGACCGCAGGCCGGCCTGGAGAGCTCTGTCTTTGGGCTCCATCATTTGGCCAATAAGCATAACTGCAACGGAGCCTCAGCTTGTTGGGATTTTTGCACGACGCCACCGACACTCTGGATGGTAAACACAGCCGATATCAGTCAGGCTGTTTATTACCAGGAGCCATCTCACTTCTCGCCTATTAGACCTTTTCCTCCGGGCGCGAAATGTATTTGTAATGACGAGGGGGGGCTGCGGTGGGGGAGAGGTTTCTCCAAGCAAAACAATTTCCAGCGTTCCAATCAAGCCGCGTTTATACATCTCAACAGTCCATTCCCGCGCATTGAGCCGCCGTCTCAGAGCCGCGGCCGACAAGAGGACGGATCTGCTGTCCTCACGCCACTGCAGGCGATTACATCCCGCCGCTCGTCTCCTGGGACTTTTCATTTTCCAAGTGATGTGTCCCGCCTTTGCAAATGATGTAGCCGCATGACATCAAGTGTTAAATAAGCTTTGGACCAAAGCTATCCATTCTGCTTTGTGGCTCCATCGTAAAAGTCTACTTTGGCATTAAAAAAAAAAAAAAAAAGACGGGTATTTTTTTTTTCTTCCCCGCGCAGGTGGAACGATCTCTTGGGATATTCATGCGCTCATTTACCTTTCCTGGCGGAAGGGTAGAAAAACATGCAGATGACTCCTTCCAGGGATCAGAAAGGCCTTTTCAAGTGCATCCTGGCGTGAGAACACTCGGCTAAAAAATGCATGAGATGAGAGATGTGCGATGCGGCAGGTGGACGCACGCCGATCTCGGAGAAAACGCTCCGTACCGTGACCAAATCTTGCATTTATTCTCATTCTGCCACATAATAACCAAGTAACAATTGCTGTTAAATTGCTTCATGTTAATTATTCAAGCCTATCAGATTTCCAATTATTGCCCATCTGTCACGCAAGAAGAGAGTAAGCATCTGCACCGATGCAAATGAATTAAAAAAACACAAAAAAAACACCCCCAAAAAACCCAAACGGGACGGAGACCTCAGCGCATTGTCCCTTTAGTCCTTTGACAGATATGTTACTCTTTTGACCAGAAATAGCCTGAATGGCGCCCAAAATGTCAGCTAGTCCTGGCAGCACAGTGGGAGACTCTCACTCATGCTTATAAACCCAGACAGGGCTGTCGGATGAACACTGATTGAATAGTCCTATGTGTGTACGTGCGTGTGTACTTGTTTGTGTATGTGTGTGTGTGCGTGCACCTGTGGGGAAAAAAGGATAAGACTGGCAATATACAGGAATCCAATATCAGAACTTTAGTGTCTCGTAAATAGGACGAGGGAGTCGTGCACAAAGCACAAAACAGCGAGACACGAATACAACGTGACAGAATCTCCATCACCACAGTCGTACATTACGGGACAATGGAAACAAGAAAAAAAGGTGTCTGATTTTAAATGAACATCTGGTCTCCTTCTTCTTTTAAGTTAAAAAGTAGTTTTTCTGTGAGGTTGTGTTGCGCTTGCCGAAAATGCACCCGTGAAGAAAGTCGCGATCCGACTTGGCCGACAGTGGGCGGGGCATCAACTGTATGGGCGGGGCAAAGCCTCGCGACGGCAGGTGTGAATGCTAAAAGCACCTGAAACCCATCTGCAGTAAATGCAGATGGTAACAGTGGCGGCTGGAGGCAGAGGCAGTAATAAGCAGGCTCTGAAGTGGAGTGAAGAGAGAGAAGAGATGACATCATTCACCCTGGTAGTGTCGCCAGTTAAAGGACAGGTCCACCCACAATTGAAATTTCCCCCATTCGCTCTGCACCACTTTGTCGATGTGCGGCCCTGGTGGCAGTTCATCCTTGATGTAGCGGCTGTGGAGTCTCAGAGACGGAAAGAATTCCAGCCAGCGGCCACTTCCTCCAAAGTACAGATTAAAAAAAAAGACTCCACCGGCTCTCTGCTGATTCCACTGTCGAGTCAAAACTAATGTGCGTTTATCGAAGTAGAAAGTCTTCACGCTGCCGGTGAGGTGTCACAACGACGTGGCAGTCCAGTCGGACTGGAACGGTGATGTTGACACGGTGTTTTTAGCAGAAATAGTGGCTCTGTCCTCTTCCCCAGGGGAGACTTGACGTGTGCACACAGGAGCACACGCGCACAGCGCTGCTCCTCTCTGTCCAAACCCACTGACATTTTCTTGTTTTCGCTCTCGCTTGCCAGCCGCTGAGATTCCGCCTCCATCTCCGAGGATGCTTCAGCACGGCAAACTTGAGGGAGCAGGTAAACACAGGCAGCTGGGTCGTCTTCTCGCTGACCTCGTGTGCTTCAGCTGGAAGGCTGGAGTGAATATTCTGGCAGAAGAAAAAAAGACTACTGAAGGCTGTATTTTTAAAAGCAAGCATAACCAATGCAGCAGCTGCCGGACACTCGTGAGCTGCAGGGAGAAACAAGCCATTGCCTCTGTGTGTGTTTTCGTGAAAATCCCAGGGAAAGTGGTGGAGGAGAATGTGTCTGCTACAGCACTGAGGAACATGTTCTGGCCCCATTTTTGTGACAAAATCCCAAACCGTAATCCTAATCCTAATCTTAACCCTAACTCCAAACCCTAATCTAACCCTAACCCTAATCTTAACCCTAACCCTGACAATGATATTTAACCCAAATCTAAAACTCTAACACTACACCCGACCCTAATCTTCACACTAACCCTAATCTGAACCCTAACACTGATCCGAATATTAACCCTAACCCTAATCTTAACCCTAGCCCTAATTTTAACCATAAGCCTAATTTTAACCATAAGCCTAATCTTAACGCTAACACTAATCTTAACCCTGACGCTAACCCCAATTTTAACCCTACCACTTGCCTGATCTTAACCATAACCTTAAGCCTAATCTTAACCCTAACACTTATTTTAAACAAAAAATTAGCAAATAGTTTTTTGTAGTCAAGTTTAAAAAGTACAATCTGTTTGATCAAAAGTGGTATTTCAGGGGGATGCTGATGTAGTTGCAGGTTTACAGACGTCCAACAGGTGGCCCTGTTGCAAAAAGAAAAAGAGAAAAACAAGGGGTCTTGAAATGTGGGACCAGGACAGCGGGTCTAAATATCCAGTCTCCGGGTCTGCAAACACACTGATGAGCAGCAGGTGATCGTCCGAAATCACAGCCTGTGTGTGACTTGAGATGAAATGCGGCGTCAGAAAAACAGGGATTTACATCTGGTGAGTGAAAGACAAGCCAATCCAGCCGTGCAGCCTGACTGCAATTTATCGTTCGATAACAAAACGGCTAACATGACAGGCAGGACAGCGAGCGCAGCATTAAACAACACAAAGAAACGCAGCGGTGAAAGCCTCACGCTGGCGCCTTCGGCGTACGCGTGTGATTTGAAACGGCGTGCACGCGGTAACCCCCCCCCCACCCTATTAGTTCGATGGGCAAATTGCGGCGCTAGAAGTTTCTCCCGGAGACTCTGGCTATAAATCAAACCTGAGTGACAGCAGATAAAATAGCTTTCCAAACAGGTGCAACATCAGAGATGGATGTTAAACGCGGGGCTAAGTGTTTTCCAGAGAGGGAACGGCGGCCGAGGTCAGCGCACCGCTGTGCCGTTTCGAACCCTGTGCCGGCGGCGGGCCATGGGAGGCACTCCAGGCTTTTTGCCTGCTTCGCTGATTGCAGCGCGGCAGCGGCGGCATTGACTCCTGGAACAAACGGCGTTGTATCTCTGCTCCCCAATGGATGAACTCTGAGAGTTTCCCTTCGGCCCCCCGGCTGTCAGACACGAGGAGCGGCTGATTGCTACGCCTGGAGAGCCTCAGCAGCAGACTGTAACGCGCGCAGGTGGTGCTTCCTCGCTGCGCCAACAGGGGAAACTGTTAAAAGTTGGGCCTCCAAACCCCCTTCATCAGGCGGGGAGTCACGCGGCGGTCTTGTTAGCACAGACGACGATATAGTAACACATATATGTGGGTGATTGGTTGGATTTTGCCGGTGGCTACGCTAAGAAATCAACTCTTTCCTGGTTACAACTCACTGCTGGTGGTTGCTGTAGGGTAAATGTAATCAGTTCCTTATCATTAGTGTCTGAATGTCCATAAGGTCAAAAAAAACAAATCCTTATAACTTTACATATAAAGATTGGGGTCACCGACTGATTTCTGCATTGAACGCCATTATAACCAGAATTGTGAAATAATCTACTAGGAAGCTCTAAGAATGTTACTAGTGCAAGAAAATCATTCAGGGTGCGCTGAACACAAAGTGAATAACTTTGACAGTTGCTGCCTTAAATGTCGAATTGAATGTGATTTTAGAAGAATGAATATCAAGTGTGCAATACGCGGCCATCGTTACAGAAGATGAATGCTGTAAAGTGCTGAAAAAGAAAGTAAACATTTCTAAAACAAAGCTGTGTATTATATTCACACTTAGTTGTGTGTGCTAAACCCTGAAAGAGTAAACAAAGCATCATGGTTTATATTTTAGGCTATTTTTAGTGGGTTCACACAGAATTTTTTTCACACTTGGAATTCTCTCAATCAGTTTTAATTAAACACTGGAAATGGTTTTCATTAAACATTAAAATGTTCTCATGCTTGTTAAGCACTTCTTGACTGATTTTCATGCAGTCATGATTGCAGCACATTCAAAATCATTATTTCACAAAAGTGGTTATAATGGAGTTAAATGCAGAAATGAGTCAGTGATCTCAAACTTTTGAACAGTAGTGCACATGATTAAGGTCTTTTTATAAATGTATTGTTTGGAAGAGCGAAGAGTGTGTGTAATGTTGCATTTAGTACTTTTTGTAATGTGCCTGACACATCATCCAAGAATTTCATCCTTTCATTTTATTATTTCCTTTCTTTGGAAAAAAAAAAAAAACAGAGAAGAACACTGCCACCCACCCGTCACACAACACATTACACACACACACGCACAAAATGCTTCTGAACCCCCGCAATCAGATTTCACAAACAACGTCTGCAAAGCATTCCCAGTAGGCCAGAAACAACATTGCCCTGGGGAAATTTATAAGATTGGCTCACCTCACCGCCTCACTTTGTTCCTTGTGCTGTTGTTGTCGAACGGTCCGAAAAGCGCTCGCTCCACTTTAAAACCCCACTGTGTTTTTTTTGTACACGTAAACCATAAATCACCCGCGGCTCCTTATGACACTTCCGGCTCTGCTTCAGCACATTACGACAGTGGGACATTACAGTTACACAACAGATATTCCTTAAAAATGTTTCAGAAATAATAACAAAAAACAAGACTGTTTTCTTTGTTCGATTCTGTCTTGACGCCACAGGGATTTCAACAGCGGTCGGTTAGTCAGAGGAACGTATGTGTGTGTGTGTGTGTGTTGCAACCGTGCAGAAGTCGTTTCAGCTGTGTGATGTCACATTCTGCTGGACTTTAATTTGCACACTCTCATATTCATTGTCTGAAGTAAATTCTGGGAGACTTAACTTTTGCTGGTAACATTGGGAATTGATGTGTGCAAATTAAATACAGCAGACAGAATTATTCTTCATATCATTCTTTTTTTTTATGAAGTTGGTCTACACCAGGCAACGGGGTGCTAATTCAACATTTGGGCAACTTTTAATTAGAATATGTCTTTGTGTCGCACCAATTCCTAAAATGATAACAAACCAAAAGTAAATGCATTATTACATATGTGGGAGGTCGGGATATTGAAAAATATTTTTTTCAGATTTATAACAATGGTCTTTAATCTTGCTCATCCTTCCTGTCAACATCCAAAGAAAATAATTTGCGATTGATCTTTCTTAATTATCCCACTGATTCATTGGTCAGCCAGCTTCCTTTTAGCTGTGGCAAAATCAGAAAGCAATTGATGACTAGCAGCTAGGGTTGCCACCTCCTAGAGTTTCAAATCCGGGACATCTCGGTGGGGGGTGTCTCAAGTCTGTCGACGGGGGGGGGAGAGGAGTCCCCGAAATATACGGGACAAAGTGAAGTGCGTCCCGTATCAGTTCATTACGGGACAGGTTTTTTAGTTGCCAAATATGGGACAATCGCGTATTTTACGGGAGTAGACCACAGACGGAAATGTTTTGTCATTTTCCCTAAAAAACGGGACAAATTGTATCCCGGGAGAGATTTTATTTTTCCCGGGACAGGTGGTGAAAAAAAGAGAACAATTCTGGGAAAAACAGGACGGGTGGCAACCCTACTAGCAGCCCTCCGAAATCCCTCAAAGAAAACAGGAAGTCATTTGTAGCCTTGCTACTGCTAAAGAGATTAGCATGGATGCTGCAGCAGTGTTTTCTTTTATTAGAACACGTTGAGATGAAGGGATTTTCCAATTAAAAACTGAACAGAGACAAAGCCTGAAGGCCTTCCTTCAACAGGTGGACAACAGTTAGTCACCGGACTCCAGAATGGCTTTGGAAGGAGTTTAGCCAAACACTGCAGCGCACAGTGGCTAGCAACGGGATGCTGTTGCACCAGGACAGTTGATATTTTGCACTGAGAAAGGTTCCAAAAATCTAGACCACGACATGCTAGAATTCTTTCTCAAGAGGCATGAATCTATGGTTGCCCTTGATCTAGTTACTATATTGCAAGTACACAATAACACGCTAGACCTGCTGCTCTGTCCAAATCCAAGATGAAAAAAAGGCAACAATAGCAGCCCGTTAGCCGCGTTCATCCACATGCAGCCTCGTGTCAGGGGTCCTGGCGGTGCCCGGCTGACTTGGCTGAACAATCAGATGAAGGCATGACTTTGCAACTCGCAATTTATTAGCTGCACATGAAACGCCGGCGCTACGCCCTCCGTGTCTCGAGGTGGGAAGCAGTGCGTAGTTCCTGTGTCACAGCGCAGTGCAGAGCGGAGCGCGTCGCCCTCAGATTTCCCACAGACGGGAAGCATTGTTTGTGTAGCCTCGGGCAGCTGTGTTGCTGCTCCCCCGTCTCGCTGCAGAGCGGATTACTTTGTTTTAATCCAGCTCAGGGTGCACCCGCTCAGCATGCGATAGTCCTTCGTCATCCTCGTAGACCAAGGTATTGACACCGGGGTCCCTGTTTACCTCCACAGGGCGGAGGGATTAGGAGTGCAAGCTTTGGTGTCAAATTTACAGACGGCCGGGAGAAGTGGAGCAGGCCACAGGGCCTCGCGCATCAAACTGCTTTTCTCCAGCCGTGGAGAAAAGGGCGAAGAAAAGGGTGACGCATGACAAAGATTTTTATCATCTTTTTTAATGCCAACTTTTATTGAGATGGGTTTTTTTTAGTGCCTTTATGTTTCCCAGATATCAGTGGAGGCTCTATGACCGTTTCTAATCCGCAGAACCTTTCTTGAACGTCACAAAGGGTCAAGAGGTCATCACCAATGTCGTGTGAGATCAGCTTAGGGCTAAGAATGATGGAAAATGTAGCGAGTTCACGCTACGCTGATAGAGTAGGGTCGAGTTGAGGCAGGCGATTGTCTTCATCTCCAACAGTGAATGGGAACAGCAGCTGGACCACATCAAGAAAACGCCTCGTTAACTTGTCGTGTGACCTTTTTTGTGAGGCATCTCAAGAAGTCAAAATGTAAATGGTAGCCCTGGAGTGAAAATTGATTCGAAATTGAATTTTTTTACCTTTTCAATCACCTGATGCAAGAGCGGCATGAGGTGCCGCAGGTACCGAATGGTTGGACGTGTGCGTCGAAGAGTTCAGAGAAGATCAAACTGAGTTCATCTGCAAAGGTTATATCACAATGTCAGGCGTATTTGGAAATTTCATTCAGAAGGCATCCACGGAGCGGCGCGGCGTCCTCAGCCACATCCCCTGAGTGGGAATTCTTCACCTCCACGAACCTTAAAAATGGCTAAGTGTATCTGAAAATGTCACCATTTAATTCAGGGTGAACTGTCCATTTAAGGTCTGCCTTTTGTTTGTCTGTCAAAGAAAAAAAGTTGCTGCAGAATGAATGGACACATCACTCCGTGCCTTTATATTGATGCGTTTGGATATAGTGAAAAAAATAAATAAATCCACTCTCCTTGTAGGTGCTTATAGAAAAACGTGTCGGATGGTTTTGCAGCCATATGGCACAATGAGGTTTTTGAGCTCAAGCGCGCCAACTGTCCGTGTTTTGTGATTATCTCTTGAATTTCCCTCTCGGCCTGCGGCAAGCGCATCTCTGGGAATCAGTAAACACCACTGCTGTGTTTCCTCATTGAAATAAATACCTCGAGCACCGTCGTGCTGTGGCCAAGTTGTCGGCAGGGCCGGCAATCGTTGCGCTGCTCCGGCTCCGTCGGGGGCAGTCCACAGGGGGGCCACAGTGTGCTCCTGCAAAAAGAAAAAAAAAATCTCAAATAACATCAAATGAAACGAGAAGAAAGTCCGGTGTCTTTGCCAGTGACCATGAGCGGCCTAGTCGTCGCTCTTTAGCTCCTATTACTCTGTGGAAAATGCCAGATCAAACCGTTTGCGCTGACTTCAGTGAGCCAGAGAGCCAAAAAGGCCCCCGCAGAAGTAAAGCCAGCGTGGGCTCTCTCCGACGGATTGAAAGAAGGAGAAGAAAAAAGATTATGTGCGCCGCAATCAAAAAGTTCCTCTTTTTTAAAGTTCTCTCTGATTTTTATCATCCCGGCAAATGACTGTCCAGGTTTTTAATTGGGTTTTTTTTTTTTTTTCCTTTTTTTCCTTATAAACCTGACAGTAATTTGTACCAGATCAGATCTTCTGCTCCGAGCTAAATGAAGTCTTTGGACGACTGAAGAATGTCGCAGCGGTACAGCAGTACAGTAATAATAGTAAAAAGAAAAAGTTTAAATTAGATACAGGACTCGCAGCGTTGCTCAGAATGGTTTCATCCAGGCTGTGGAATCTTCTTTGTGAGATCATGTTAGTGGATAGAAGTCAAACTGTTACAAATGTATCATCCAGCAAGCAAACACAATACGACAGACTCTACTACACCTCCATTGATCTCCAGAAATAGAACATTAACCTGTTGTTCAGCAGAAAATGTCTAATTAAAACAACGCTTTTTTTTTTGGACCTAATTTGGCAGTGGACAAAAACAAGGTGATCTCAGAGAACAAACACCAGCCATGGTGTGTTGTCAGCAACCTGCAGGGAGGGGTCAGTGGTGCCTTTTGTGACATCACAAGATGATTGATTGATTGATTGATTGATTGATTGATTGATTGATTGATTGAAAGGGCTGCATTCCAGAGGTGAGCCATTTTGCACAAGCTTTACAAGAGTGGCGTGTCAGCAAGAGTAAGGTTGAAAAGTAAAGGATGACATTTTTTACCTTTCAGTTAGAAAGAAAACGTTGTATAATATGGGACCTTCAGCACCTTCATAAACACCAAAACAGGTTTTCATGGCTGCACGGAGACAACAGCTGTCAGCAGTCACAAGCAACAGATATATACACTCTGTCATGATACACTGAAATTGTCTGACAACTGGAGCTTGGGCTCAATTAGAGCAGAACAAGGTTTGACTGAGCTGATGAGAATTTTATTTCTTCTTTTTAAAAAATATATATATACATATATATATCTTGCATCCTGCAATAGCCGGGCACATGTTTTGTCTAGAAACCGATGAATTGTTCAGGGTTTTTTCAAATAATCTGAAGTCAGTTTTTCTCTCCCGAGTCTGCGTGGAGCTGCAAGTCAATGGAGCTGAAGGTCTATTTCTGGGTAAATGTTGCCCCCTAAAGGTTCTCCGGGACATCGTCATGGGAGCAGAACACAGAGTGATTGCACACACCTGGGTCACCTGAGAGAGTTGGCGGGCTAGCAAGTAAAACTCACTTGTATTTACTTAGTCCAGTATCACAATCCGACTTCAGCTGATTTCGTAATCAAACAAAACTGAACCATTGGTTACAAATGCCTCCTCTTCAAATAACTTTATGAAATAATAACACAGGGTTTCACACATTGTCATGGTGCTGCTAAAATTCCTACTAAATTTTTCAACATAAGAGCACGTGCTCCTTGGGAAAACTCTCGGTGTTGAGCCCTGACCTCAACACCCAGAAAGCAGAGCAAGCAAAAGATAGAAAATGAGTTTTCTCATTCCCCCAGAGTTCACTGACTGCCCACAAGCAGGGTTTTTGTTTTCGAAACATGAGTGAACTTCGTTTTGCATAAAACGGCACCTTTTCACCTTGACTGCTGACTAAAACCGGCGTCTCGTGCATAATTCTCTGCTCCTACTCAGCCAAAGTAATTCTTTGTAATTGATTCCCACCTCTGCATTCCTGTTGTTTGTGAACTTTGACACGCTATACTAAACCAGCTTGTTATGATTTTGTGGCTTTTGAGATTTGCCAGTTCATCTTTAATTCTGTGAACCTTTTGTCCTATTTTGTATCATAAACTGGCTCCAGACACTCCAGTAGGTCCAGGCCTCCCTGCTGCTGTTGGATTCACATCACCACGCTGTGCGTGTTGAAATATCAGAATGAAAATAAAATAATATTTAACAATGAACAAATGATCTTCGGCAGGCCATCAGATCCATTTCTCCAGCTGCTGTTGTTTTGGCCTGAGGGTTGATTTCTGTTGTTCCTACGACTTTAAACAGCCTTTTTGTCCTCAAAAAGCCTCTTTATCTCCAGTAAAAGCGGCGCTGATGATCTTTCGCATTTAACACTCCGATACTGGTTCTGTGTATCAATTCTGAGCTTTTAGAATTTCTGGTTTCACTGTTGATCGCTCGCACTGTCGGGTAGCCTGCAAAGCAACGCAGGCGTCTGGAGCAAGATGCCGAAAAGTCGGTATTTTCATCCAGACACATGTAAAGACGTTATACTTCAAATCTAGAATGAAACCACAGTGCCGCACGCTAATATTTAGAAAGCTCCAATAATCCAGTGCTGCCAAGCGGCTGCATCCAAATGAAATAAAGGACAGTTGCAACAGCCTCCAGGTCTTCAGCAGCTGCAAACTGGTAGGATTTGAGTCGTAATATCACTGCTGAATGTCTGAGTCTCCTCTTCAGCATGAACAGCTTCATTCAGACGCCGTTCGGTCATGGTGAATACATTTTTTATTTTTTCTTCTTCCTTGGAACAGTCTGATTGTCCTGAGGACATCTGTGCCACCGCTTCGGCACCGAGGCAGCAGGTTTTCTTCCTCCCACCAGCCTCTCACAGATCCGCCACCCTATTTCTGAAAGGCTAATGAATAGTCGCCTGGAAAGTCGAAGCGATATTGACGTTCTGCCGCTGATCATCGCATTGAGATTGATGAGTTGCTCCATCAGCTGCAGCCAGCGGGCTGCGAATTCCCCTCCACTTTTTCTAATCCTCCTCATCCTTGGGAGAGGGATGTGGATTCCTTGTTTGAATGGAAGGCAAATGAGTAGTGGGAGATTTTGCAATGTTGCGACAGTAGAATAAGAGTGCCAATGCAGCACTTACAGGCTGATTTAGATGTCACTTAGGTCAGGTTGTTGGACCCTAAAGCAATTGCCATCCTCCTAATGCAAATTTATACAAGATGTGCATGAAAAAAAAAAAAAAAAACAAACGTATCGTCCACTGGTGGATGACTGCAGCACGGTCTGTAAACCCTCTTACTTAATGGTTCCAGTGAGAACATGAGCAAATATTAATTTACGACCAAAGAAAGCCCCACTGTCATTCTCTGTTCCAGTCATTGCATCAGCGTTTTGAGAAATCGTTTTCCTCCCGAATGGGCAACATGCTGGATCGAAAATAAAACCACCAGTTCTGCAGGCCTCACTCGGTGGTCTGTGTGAAAAGTCCACTTTATTTCACATTAAATCATTTTTTTGGACTGCACGGGAAACTTTGGCCTCACCAGTTCAAGTGGCCCAAGGGTTGTTTTGGAAACAAGAGCAGTGGGACCGTGAGATGTCGAGTCCAGATCTGAATAAAAGATTCATGAGCTGCAGTAACGCTCGGCAGCAGTCGGGGCTCTTGTACGACAAAATCTGGGGAAAAGCAAGCGAGGCATCCAGCGGTTCTAACAGCGACTCATTTATACTGTGTGGATAAATAATTGCCTGTCCCAAAGGGCCTCGCGAGCGTTTTCATCCTCATTCACGGCCACCTTCAACTAAAACACAGTCTAGTTTCATTGTTCCCCTTGTGCCCATTCCAAGAGCCCAGCGGCGTGTCTGCATGCTTTTTATTTTTTTTGCTTTTTTTTTCAGTTAACCAAGTACAGATGTGCTTCGTGCAGGCAACATCTCAAAGTCCACCTCTCCTGCCGCCCCCTTCTCTCATTGGCCGACAGGACCAGGGGAGGAGGAATTCTCCACCCAGCTGTGGGTCTTTTTGTGTGTGAGTGTCAAAATTCTTCTTTCATGCTGTTTTTCTAAAGGTTCCTCTCCAGACGCTGGCAGGATGGCTTCGGCACACGACAGAGCTGTTCTCCAAGCCATCTTCAACCCCAGCAGCCCCTTTGGAAGCAGCTCTGGGCTCGTCATTGAGGAGGAATCTCACGACAACGGTGAGAGCGTTTCGACACATCATGTCACAGCTTTTTTTGGAGGGGTGTTTATCATTTCACGGCACATTCGCACAACTTGAAAACGTCCCATTCCTGGGCCAAAAAACAAAGAAAATAAATAAAATAAACATGACATTTTAATCCAAGTTGATTTCCGGATGACATTTGCTTGTGTTTTTTTTCCCTGCCGCTCTACCTGTCAGTTGACTTTGAGTGGCCCTTTTTTTAACCCGCTTTATCTCCCGTCAGCAGACAGCGGCTTCGACGCCGGCTTGCTGGAGCAGGTGAAAGAGCTGGAGTTGCAGGGTGTCTCTGCAGCGGAGGCCGGGGATCTGCCGGCCGCTCTTCAGCGGTTCAGCCAGGCTATCGGGATCCTGCCCCGCCGTGCATCGGCCTACAACAACCGGGCACAGGCCCTGCGGCTGCAGGGGGACACGGCAGGTAGGAGGTCCATCCAGCGTGACACCGCACCAGTCTGACACGCTGCCCCTCCAACTGCAGCAACATCTACTGAATAGTCTGATTTCAGTGGTGTAACAACATTTTAAATGGCTTCATAATCATCTCTTTTGGGTTCAGACACACTCCGTTTTAGTTGTCAGTTGAATTAAGCAAAAATATAATGACAGTTGCATGCAGTAGGGCAGGGGTTCCCAAATTTCTCCACGCCACGGCCCCTGAAAACAGCATTAGCTTCTCCTGACCCTTTGCAAACAGACAATGCTACAAAATATGTAAAGAAACATTAACTTTTAGAATGTTTTTCCTTACCTTTGTTTGCTATTCAATAATTGTTACATTTGTTTAGAATAAGAATACTGTAATGTATTAAACATTTTTATTAAACTTGTCAACAAACTGTTGACATATAGCAGAAACACAAATAACAGAACAGAATATATATAATATAACTTTTGGCAGACCCACACAGACACCGACAGATTGCATTAGCACACTAGTTTGCATTTTTTCTCTTATTTTCTCCAATTTTTTTTGCGCCATCCCCTAGCGCCCCCTGGCGGCCTCCACTTTGAAAACAACTGCAGTAGGCAATGGCTGCGAGAACCTTATCCTTCCCAAACTCACTGTGACCCTTGCAATTTGGCCGGTGTGTTGCTGCCACCTGTTGATTGCAAGTTCATTGCAGGGTTTTGCGGTCGTTTCCCTGCCAAAACAGCCACCCCCGTCTGTTTAAAACAGACAGGCAGAATGTGGTGAATCGAACTTGTCAGAAGATGGAGTGACTCATTGCTCTGCGACAGCTTAATGTTGTGTTTGTTCGAACGTGTCAGTTCACGGCTCGGAGAAAGTGCACTTAGAGTTCACACAAACTGGCTTTTCAGACAAAACGTCAAACACAAGTTATTTACCTACAGCAGCTGTTTTCTAATGTGCCCAGGATGATTGGTTTTGGATGAACATCATCATTTTCTTGTGTGCACATGATAATTTCCCAGTGAGCAGTTAGACGTGCTGTCTAATGAATATGTTTATTACATGGCAGTGGAGTGTTAACAGTCTGCCCATTCTGACCTCTGACCCCTGACAGCAACAAGGCATTTTTTTACTCCACCGAACTGCAGCTGTTATTTCATTTCAGAGCAGATAGCTACAATCTACATAAATTCAGGGGGGGAAACAAAAACAAAACAAAAAAAACATTGAAGAGAAACAGGAAGAAGCAATGCTTATTTTGTACTGCCTCTTCTTCAATAATTTCATGTTATTCTATCTATATTCCTTTGGTAATTATGTCATCACTGTCTATAACAACAACAATATAATAGCATGGTGAGCACCTCATTGCAAAACTTAAATTTAGTTAAAGAATAAATGAAACCATTAATACCTTTCGTATGTTTCATCCTCATGTCTGTCAAAATTAGTTACCTGGTTTATTTTTAAAACATGTGATGTTCGTGCTTTCTTCTTTTAGTCCATTCCACAAGATGCCAGCTCAGTTGGCATCTCTCTGTTCAAACACTCCTTTGAAGGATTATCTTAGAATTTTCTTTTGCACAAAAGGAAAAAAAAAAAACACTTAGTGGGTCTTTATCAGCTTCAAACAAATTAGCTCCTGTTCCAATTTAGAGAAACCTCAGCAGAACAAATTAGTCCCAGACCTGAATGTTCTTCTTGTCTTTGTCTCTGTGTATGAAGGGGCCCTGGAGGACCTGGACCGAGCCATCTCTCTGAGTGGTGGCCGAGGAAGGACGGCCTGCCAGGGGCTGGTGCAGAGAGGTCTACTGCGAAGGTTAGCAGGTCAGGATGCCGAGGCCAGAGAAGATTTTGAGAAAGCAGCAGAACTCGGCAGTGAATTTGCCCGGCAACAAGCCGTGGCTCTCAACCCGTACGCAGCGCTGTGCAACAAAATGCTGTCGGAGGTGATCAACAAGCTACGGAACCCATCCGTCTGAGACGCAATGAATAGAATATATATTTTTTTTTTTTTAAATAAATATTTTATGTTGTGTGTTTAATAAAAAAAAAACTGTATTGTTTTATTTAATACAAGCTGAGACACACAGATACGCTTCTTTTTGTCTTTCGTGAACAAGGTGGATGTGCACTGTTTAACAAGCTCTCTGTTTCTTCAATGCTGATCTAGTTATGAGGGAAACAATTTTATTTATTTATTTATTTATTTATTTTAAGAAACACAAAGAAGACTCAGCAAAGTATCTGTTGGCGGACTGTGGTTCTGACAAGAACAACTGGTTGGCAATAGGCTGCCCATACAGAAAACATGACGAAATAAAAGTTTAAACTGTGGACCACAGATGGTGAAGATTAGAGTGATGAGCTGATGGCGGCCAGGTGTGTTTGATTGCCGAGTCACTGCAGGTGTGGGTCGTTGCAGAGGGCGGAAAATAACTGAGCTGACGGACAGGATAAGGCCGTGGAGCAGGGAAGACGCGATTCACACATGCTAACAAAGACGGAAACATAGCTAGCAAAGACGTGAAAACCGCTGGGACGTCAGTAAAAAGAGGTTTGGGTGTAAGCCCGTCACTCTCCAGCAGATGGCAGTGCTACCATGTTAAAGTTAGAGCAGCTCTACTGAAACGCTTTTCGCCCCAAAGAATCGACTAGCACGAAAGAAGGTGCGAAACACAGAGGAACTTTGGAGTCTCTACAAAGTAAAAGCATTTAAATGGTTTACTCTTGAACGGGGCTTTGAAACCTAGTATACCTAGTACAATATATCATCCTTTTATTGCACAATACACACCCAATCTGCAGCTAGGCTCTATATGTAGGGTGAAAATCATTGAAATGATTGTTAACAACCAAAAGTAAATGCTCCTGAAACTACAACTGAACTTGTATTATACAGTTTCTATCAGTTTTTCCTTCCTCTCTCTCTCTCTCTCTCTCTCTCTCTCTCTCTCTCTCTCTCTCTCTCTCTCTCTCTCTCTCTCTCTCTCTCTCTCTCACACACACACACAGACAACTGGTGTTGTTGCTGCAAAACATTTCTCATCAGAGTGTTTCTAAAAGTGGCACCGTGCGTCCATCCGCCCACCGAGCTCCGGCACCAGGAGCTTTATCCCTCATGCTTTTCATGCTTTACTGCTGCATATTTTTTCTTTGACCTCAGCCAAGCAGGCCAGAGCCACCGGCTCAGCGCGCTCCTCTCTCTGGTAGTAGGAGCAGCTTTTCAGATGATCTGACATGGAGGGGATGTTGCTGAAGCTCCATCTGTCCACAGAGGAGAAGGCAGAGCTGAACTGCCAGACCTGTTATGGAAAAAAGAAGCGTGTGTGTGTGAGAGAGAGAGGGAGAAAAGGTGAGAGAGAGAGAGAGAAAGGGAGAGAAAGACACAGTCAGGAGCTGCTATAGGAAGAATCTCAGCCCCCGACATCTGTCAAAGGCCTGAAGGATACATTCCAGCTTAATATCCACGGAATCTAGATCACAGGGCGCACATTTTCTTTTCTTTCTTTATCCAGTGCCTGCCTGCGACGCGATTGCTGCATCCACCCGTTACAGAATTATATAAATTATGGCCTTCAGCCGGCGAGCAAATACCCAGCTGTCGCCACGGCGAGACTCATCACCGCCTCGTTCCCGCCGATGATCACATATCTGACTTGTTATGGTAGCGCCGCTGCGTTCACTGTCAGCTCGGCCTCGGGGCCCATTCCACACCGCTGATGTGATCTGCATGCCTCTTTGTTCCGTGATGGTGCAACGCGGAGGCGCACACACACGTACACTCTGTCCGCCCGTCACGCATTCGTTGCACCTCCATCACCTGCGGCAGCGAGGCTGCGTGCCACTCCTGAGCACATCTGTCTGTTTGTCTGTCAGGATGCCAGTCAGTCAAGGGAAAAGTGCTGGTAGGGAAATAAAAAGTTGTTTTTGTTCACCGTGCACAAATCCTTCAGTTTGACTCAACATCCGCAAAGATGTTTTTTGTTTTTAATTAAGCTGTTTTAAACCCTGTATAAACCCATTTAAAAAAATCATTTGCTGGAATTGCATGACGAAACACCTGGATGGATCCAATCGCCAAAGACCAGCAGTGTCAAACTGTAGAATAAATGTCTCTGCTTTAAATATTTTATATTCAATTTGCCAGTATTTTGAGTGTAGTAACGTGTTGTTATAAAGGGTTTTAATTGATTAGGTTAGCAAAGTCACATTGACAAGACAAGGCAAACGTCCAAAAGAAATTATAACATGAATTGTGCAGACACACTTTCATTTCCATCATTCTGCGTAATTTTTTTCCCATCTTGGACCTCGTGTGGACTAGTTGCTGGTATTTATTAGTACAACTGGAAAACACATTGGGACCCAGTGGTTGTCTGCTCGACTATGACACATGTGCCTCAGTCAAATGGTTTAAGTGCCACTCTTTGGCTACTGATAATCTCCTAAATTCAGGTCAGCTGGCAGAATCCGAGGCTCAGGTTACTGAATCGCTGGGCGCCTGTCCCTCGCTGTCCTCTGAGCCACGGGGTACGAGTCGGACTGGTGGACTCTTATTCACAATCTGAGATAAAAGCTATAAATACAGCTCCTCTGTTTCGGCTGAATTTGTGATTGATTTCTGCAGATGCCACAATTTTCTGCAGCTGGAAGAAGGAGTCAGCAGTCGACTTGGAGCCCTGCCCAGCTGTTGGGCTTCTTTGGCTGCCAACCAAAGCAAATAAAAACTTGATTTCATCGCTCCGAATGCCACCTGGTGGTGACTGATGATGCGCGTCTGGATTTTGACTAGGGCACGGCCAAAAGTGAAACACAAGCTGCATGACTTTCCCAGGTGTGTTTGGCGCGCTAGTGTGTGTGTATGTGAGAGAGAGGACTGTAGAAAGTTGGGACAGAGTTTACAATGCACCAGCTGTCAGGCGCTATAAATGACAATGAATTTTTTTAATGACAGTTTACACAGTGGTGTCATGTACTAAAGATGAACTGTGGTAATAGTTGGGCGGACTGCTTGCTTTCCCTCGTGCTGTGTGCAAGGTCGACTCACAGGGGTTTATAGGGTAGTAATATACCCTTCAGCTACGTTTCAGCTGTGAAATCTCACTCGGCCATCTTTCTGGCCTCCATCATTTAAATTCAAACACATTTTCGGTCCCAAAACAACCCGGCTTGTTTTTTAGTTGCGACAAAAACGCCCCTAGCTGCCCTTAAGTGCCATGCAGAATTTTGGACAGAATTTTGTAAATGTAACTTAAGACTTTTCACATTTCTACTATCTAAAGTTGCAGACAGTCATAATATTCCTCTTGCTAGTGATAATCCAACTAATATTAGCGAGGGTTGACTGCTGCAAGGAGGTCACATTAGGCCAAAGTCGCTGCATTGTCCCAGCAGGAGGTCTTGACCTGGAAGAACTAGCATTGACAAACCCGACTGGTTTGCAAGAATGTATTCGCTCAATCATTCAGAGTTCTGCCTCCCCTGTCCACCTGCTCTCTGGAGATGGCCTCCAGATGGGTACAAAAAAAAATTATTTGAATCTGAATCAAAAGGATCAAGCAAACTTCCATCTGTTGCAGCAGGTTAATGTAGCAACAAACACACATCTGTCAGGATGTATCAAGCAATTTGGTTTTGAAATACACCGGAGGAGACTGAGAGCCTTGACGATAAACTTACTTACTTTCTTTCGACACTTCCAGGTACTTCCCCCATGGTTGTATGTCTTTTTCTCCCACTTGAGGGAGACCATCCCTCTGTCCTGCAGCAGTGTTGCAACAACCTCTCTCATCAGGTGGGAGACCAAGGCCAGCTGAGACAACGTGTAGCTGTCGAGGTAGGCGGCAATCTGCTGGAGGACCTCCAGCGGCAGGCAGCTCAGGGGATCTGCGTCTTGCCCCGCCTCTCTGCGAACCTCCTCGCTGCCGCCGAGGGACGAGGCCACATCTGGCTGGAGGACGAAGGACGTCGCGCCTCCGCGGAATTTAATTGCCGCAGGGTGACCCGCTGGCTCCAGCCTGGTCTGGGTGAAAGTGCAGCCCAGGTACGCCAGGGGGCAGCGCTGCTGCAACCAGCCGCCAAGAGACGCCTGGATGTCGGCGTGCGCATTCCGGAAGTGGTGGCGGCACTCGTCGCGGCGGAAGAAGTGGCCGCACGTGTAGCTGAAAGCCGAGCTTCTCCTGTTGTGCCTCCGGGTGACCGACTCCGTCTGCACCTGCAGGTGGAGCCGGTGAGGCCTGCCGCTGCTGGTGACCAGGTCGGCCAGCGAGGCTTCCTTTCGGAACGGAGCGGCGGCGAAGCTGTACGTCTGCGTGCCCACATCCACGTAGAGACCGTCCACGCCGGCGCTCTCCGAGACCTGGTGGCCTTTCAGCTCCCTCTCCAGGCAGCAAAGCAGCGTGGCGGCCACCTCGTCGTACAGCGGAAGCCCCCCGACTGGCTCACCCAGGTCGGCCGTGTCTACGCCCCGGTGGACCGCCGCCTTGAGCATGGGGTCCTTGAGGTGGTGCCTCTTGGCCCGGTAGCTGGTGGGGACGTTGTAGGTGTGGACGCTCTGGACCTCGACGGGCTCCAGGCTGCCATACACAAAGTCCTTCTCCCGGGGCGTGCACGCCGCCAGCTGGCCGAAGTTGATGAGCATGGCCCCGTTGTGCACCAGGTACATGTTGTACTCGCCGATGTTCGCCTCCCTGCTCAGCCTCTCCATGACACCGTCATGCCAAGGCGCCCAGCCGCTCTCCCCGTTCATGTTCGAAACGGCAGCGGTGTTGTTCCTGCACCCGACCGCCGAGGTTCCCTGCTCTTCTTCCTCCTTCTCTTTCGTCCTGTCAAGATTCTTGACTGTTTGCTGGCACCCCTGCTTCTCCTTGTTGAACATTTTCTCCCAGGAGGCGTAGCTCTCCAGGCTCTCCACGCGCTTGCTCGTGGCCAGTGCTTCCCTCTCCTCCTGGCTCAGCTCCTTCACCTCCTTCTCCTCCATCACGACACAGCCCTCTTCTGGAAGTTCACCACAAGCTCCGGAGCAGCAGCTCCTCGCCTCCTCCTTCACCTCCTCTACACGACCATCAGGACCGTCAGCATCCAGTGGGGAATCCTGCTGAATAAACTCGGGAAAGACATTCCCCATTTTGATGGACTGGAAGAGCAGCTCCTGATCTCTCAGGGCCGCGCCCACATCCAGGTCTTCTTCACTGTGAGGGTTCTCCGAGACATTTTTGTAGAATGTCAGGTCGGTTTCTGCAGCGGGCCAGCGGTTCCACTCCTTGGAGCAGCACACCACGCTGGCGGGACAGACCTCCAGGTGCTTGGCCAGCCTGCAGCGGGTCACGCTGAGCGGGCAGCCGTACAAGGCGTTCAGACAGGGGACCGTCTCATTGGGGCAGAGAAGCCGGTGCTCCTCCTGCTTGCACTGGTGGAAGACGCTGCCGCAGCTCTTGGGACACTTGACGACCATGCAGGAGAGGGTGATGTGCAGCGGGAGTTGGCAGCGAGCATTGTAGCAGTTGTCACAGTGCTCGTGGCGACGTCCCGGCATATTTCAGCAGCTCCCCCGACCTTTGAAGGGAAAAAGCAAAACACTTTGATTTTGTGACATTAAGAAAAACACATCAATTACGCCTGTTTTAGTTTGAAACCAGCAACGCTTTTAAGAAAACTAGAATACTTACAATCACTCAACAGTCTCACTGCTAAACCTCTTAAAAAGGATGGTCCTTAAAAAAAAAAAAATAACCAACCAATTTACTAACACTCCAATTTTATCCAAAACACAAATTTCAAAATGCACAAAAGAGTGAAACAACACACCAGTTAGGATAAAATTAAATTTTACAAGCTCAACGACAATGGAGAGGCACCAGTCAACAGTGAAAGTGAACACCTGCGACAATAGCAGCAGCAGCACTTCTCACCCTTTTGTTCCTGCGAGTCCTGTGTTGTGCCGACACCTCAGAATAACCTCGGCAGTGTGTCTGGAAAGTATAAATGGACACAACAGAGGAGCAGACAGGCCAGTGGGACGGGGCACGAGTGTCACACAGCCATTAGAGGCAAGGTCAAGTTACAGCCCTCAGCAGTGATTCACTGCCGCAGGGAGGCGATAATCCGAGTTCTCAGCGCGTTAACTCCAGTGTGTTCGCAAACAACGGCGCCGCAGTGGCCACAAATGCACCTGGCCAGCATGAGATTAGATTAGTTACACATGGGTTTGAAAAAAAATCAAGTGTCTTATTTGTGTATTTACAAGAGGTTAATTAAACAGTTATAAGAGGAAAATTAATTTATTTAAATAGAGGTGAAAAGGGTTTGGCTCGCCATCCCGCTCTCTACCACTAGATGTCACTCAAACATTTTTCAAAAATTGCGTAGTCTCAAACGACCACAACATGGATTGTTGCAACGACTTGCAGTGCAGGAGGGCGTGACATCACAAAAGGTGATTTAAAAAAAGAAGAGGCGGTTCTGGACGCATCGCTTGCAGGCCTGTGATTCTGGTCCGGTCGGAAGTCAATCGCTGAGAAACTTTGGAGAATTTGTGACTGATTATGGAAGGGAATTAATGTGCGTTTCCTTTCCTTAAGGAGGTGATACTGCTGCTGGCAAACAAAACAAACGAAATTTTTCTTTATTGGACATGCCAAAAATATCAATTAATTTGTGAGATTATCTCAAAGAGCTTCCTCGCTGTTGTACAGTAGCAGCAGCTGAAGGGCTAATGTGCTGCATCTGAAGGGATCTGTTGGCATCAAATGTAACAGAAAAATGCATTATGTAATATGCATTTAGTTAAAAAAAAAAAAAAAAAAACACAAAAACAAACAACTGATGCTTCCATCCGCTTAGAGGAAGCTTTTATGTTTGCGTGAGGCCATGTTGTGCGACTACAGTAGAGCAGGATGTGGATCTGCTCAGTATTTATGACCTTTTTCTCCCCTCTCCTCAATTCTGTTGTGATTTCTTGGCATCAAAATACAAGACAATAACCATAATACCCTTTCTTACCACTAGATGCTGCTGAATCTTGCCCACCGGGCCTTTAAAAGCCGGGCAGATGGACAGCAGCTTTTTTTCCGCGGTTATTCAGACTTAACAAATATGTGCACGTAATCATCATCATATGCGACTCTGTTGCGTTTCCTCCAGTCGTAACATCCTTCGTCCCGGGCGCAGAGACGCTGATGTGCAACACGCCAGGTCCCGTCTAACTAACTTTAACTAATTACGCTCATTTACATTTAAACTCGCTGAACCGGCGTCCTGCTCACTCGCCCACATCACCTCGTAAACACCTCCTGTACAGTCGTTTTACAGGCCGCGTAAAAATGTGCTGGATCTCACAGTCTTGCATCTGGGAGCCATCATTTCTCACAGCCCCCCTCCCCCCCACCCCCCCTCTCCGCCCCCCTGGCAGCGATTACAATGAGCAGCTTATCAGAGGCTGCGGCGGCGGCGGCGGCGGCGGCGGCGGCAGTGCAGCTTCTGCAGGCTCAGTAATCAGCCTACATTTCATCAAGACACAGACAAAAGAAGTGGAGGCAGAGAAAGAGGAAAGTTCAGCGTTGAGGCTGTGTAAAAGCCTTGTTGCCATACAAAAGCAGCACAACCTACAGGCTGAAATGAAGTCATGCACCTTGAAAAAGAATGAATTCTTAAAGTAGGTGCACTAGTAATTCATCAATTACACTCATCCAGGTGCCAGAATACAGATTTCAGATGACTTCCTGTCTTCTTCCTTTTCTCATCCTGCAGCCACAAACGACTGGCGCTGTCTCAACGTGAAGCCATGTTTTCGCTGTTGTGCGGTGGTTTGCTTGTGTGTTTGTTTGTTTGTTTGTCAGGGGGATTACGCAAAAAAGAAAAAAAAAAGAAAAAGGCTATTGAATGGATTCTCACGACCGGACCGCGGCCCAACAGAACCATTTCAGTTTTAACCCGGATCCAGACGGCAGAACGGATCCAATCATGCCTTATCGACGTCCTTAATACTGCCAGGGTGTCATTCTTTATTCAATAAATGTTATAGGGGGAATAATGATCAACAACATGATGTAAGACAGGCGTCTTTGAGGCTGGTGCCTGCACATTGTGAATTATTTAGGGCGGATCAAAAAAAAAGATCCTACCAAAGCGAGTCTTTGTATGAAGAAAAAAGTCTTGACTTGGCTCTTGTGTAAAAACCACTGAAAACCTACAACTATTGCTAATACAAAGCAAAATGAAAAGATAAAGAAAAGAGAAAAGATGAGAAAAGAAACAATCTCAGATTGTTTGCTAGCATCTAAAATACGTCGATTCTGTAGCAAACACCCTTCCAACAGATTGATTCTGAATAGAAAGCAGCTCATCAGATCTTTTCAACTTTACTTGGCAAACAGTCACGCATTGTTAGGAAAACAATTCAAGTGTGATTGCTGAAAAAAGCTGAAAATTACAACGTTCTGCAAACAAAAAATATAGAATAATAACAGAAAATAACATCTTTTGTTAATGAATTCTGCAAAAATCGTGTCATTTAACTCCAGTTCAAAGGGTTGAAAGGGATTTGGATATGCACTGATTAAGCGGAACAAAAATTCAACCTTGATAGACATTCACACAATTAAAAAAGCAGCAGTGGAGAGCGGGACTGATGATGGCAGGATTGGTTGCTTAGTTTTTGGTGCGATTCATCAAATTCCGACCCCATTTCAAAGGTGTTCCAGCAGATATATGAGGGCACCGCCGCTGCTGCGGCACAGATAAAAAAAAAAAAAAAAAACCTTCTGCTGATCTGCTGAGAGGCCTGGGAACATCCGATGTCTATTTATTAGCTTCGAACTGCAAGTAGTGGCCATTATAGTAAACAGTCAGCACGCCGCAATTGAGACACGTGATAAAATAGGCTGAGCAAAAGTAGCAGGTCACTGGAGTTCAGCGATCAGGCTGAACGGCTGATTGCAGCCTGTTTGAATCGGGAGCACAAAGCCAAAACTGAATATTTTCTTTCAGGACGTACACTGTTAGAACATGTAAGATTGATGAATGCTAGCGATGGGTGTGTTGCACCACAAGCCATTTATAGTTTTCTTTCAAAGTAGTCAAGCTGCTTTTAAACAAGACAGGAAACAATTCAGCCTGATCATATTAATTGTCTGCTTTGATGTGAAAATAAAAACGTTTGTTTTAAAAAAAATAATATCACGATTCTGCGATGAACTGGCGACTTGTCCAGGGTGTCACCCTGCCTTCGCCCTAAGACAGCTGGGATAGGCTCCAGCAGACCCCCGTGACCCTGAATTGGAATAAGCGGGTATAGAAGATGAATGAATGAATAATATCACGATTCCTAACATAAGCTTGTGTGAATTACTAATAGTGCCAGTCTGCTCCAATACAGTCATGGATTAAAAATACAGACTTAAAAAGGCACAAGCTCTATGTCTGTGTGAAAATGTACAACACAGCTTTTTATCTCTTATAACCAAGTAACAAAGCTCCACTAATAAAAAGACTAGAAGCTTTTTTTTTTTGGTGTGTGTCTTTTTTTTTTTTCCAACTTGCTAATCTTAAATCTCTTTAATCTGACAGTGCAAATCACAGTGTCCCTCAGCTATAGGGGAGCAGCGGCGCCTTTGGGCGAACATTTCCTTACAAGCTCCTTCTGCCAGACACTTTGTGGCATATGGGCTGGCAGAGGCAGGAGGGACACAATGGAACTTCACAGCGAGTTTATGCTTGCTTCATACATTTCCATTTCAAGGATGAGGAGGAGGTCGCTCTCTTCGCATTCCTCTCCTCTCCAACTGTGCTGCTCCGCCACCCGGACCTGACCAAGTCGCGTCAAAAAGTGACTCTGTGCGAACACGCAAATATCTATGGGCTTATTTTTGTGTGTCTCTCAGTTTTTTCTGGGCCAAATATTTTACTTTTTAATTACAAAAACTAATTAAAGTTTGTAATAAAGTCTCTGCAGTTTCCCCTCAGGACAATATTCTAGGTTTGTCATTTTTTTTATTTCGAATATGCATATTTAACAATGCTTCCTAACAGCTATTAAGCAATTCCCCCAACATAAAATAATATAGAAAGAAAATTTAAGGGAGCAAAGAAAAAAAAATAACTTCTTTGAAAAGGAGTGAGAAGAAGCTCTGTACTCCACTAAACCCACAGTTTGAAAAGACAAGTTGCAGATGAGTGTTAAATGCTTTGATAACCCCTCCATGACCTGTTTATCATCATGTTTTCATTGCAGTCTGTTGATGTTTTATTTTTTACTGCTTTCTACTAGGTTAATAATTTCCCTTTCCTCAACTGCTTTCAGGAGCATTGAGTGGGGATTACAGTCTATCAGTGTATCCATTTAGTCGCCATCTGTTCCTAGATTTGGAATTGTCTTTGCTAGTCCAGGACCAACATCTACAAAATAACTTATTCAAATTACTTGCACGTGTTGGTTTTTATGTTTGAAATTTCTCCAGACACAAAGTTGAGTGACTGCTTTATTTCCTCCATGTCCTCCTCAGTAATTACAGGCTTTTTAGGCGGCATTTTACTTCGTTATTTGGCTGGAGGTCGCCAGCTGATACGCCTGATGACGAGGATGAAGCGACCAATCACAGCGTCGTGCGGCAAAAACAACTCCACAATGCGGAAGAGGAAGCAAAACACAGCGTCCATGAAAAAAAAACCGCCCACTGACAGTTTAAAGCGGAAAATATCACAACGTCGCTCGAACAATACCGATTTGGAACAGATAACTCGTCAGGCGCGCGCGCGCACACACACACACACACACACACACACACACACGTCCATACGCAGTCGACCGAGCAGTGAAGCCCCGGAACCTCCGAGGGGTTAACTCGGCACAAAGTTATGGTACTCCGATCAACAGAGCCACAAGTGCAAACCACAGCCACAAACCATCCACCCGCTCAAATCGACCACACACACAAGACAATCTGATGCTTACGGTGAAGTCGATCGCAGGAGATGAGCGGCTAGCCGGCGAGTTTGGCACACACACACACACAGCTCCCGGTGTCAGCAGTGAGGATGGACCGTGGAAACTTCCCCCTGAGCCACCAACCAGGAGAGTTCGGCGACTCAAGCCGGCCCAGCAGGATCCGATCCGGAGGACAACAGGCCCAGGTACCGAACGCAGAACGCAGATCTGGACGGGGCTAAACGTGGGCCGAGTCAAACTTTAGAGCCAGCCCATTTTTCCACAGCGTCACCGCATTGAACCGCGGAAGAAAAGCAAAGTGAGAGAAAGGGAAAGTTGCCTGCAGGAGCCTTTTCTTATTTCACTGTTTTCTGCTGTCCACAACATTTATGGTATTGATCGTTGACTGTATTTATAATTAGGAAGATTCCTCTGCTTTGCAATGCAATTGAAACAGCTGGCAGTGTGGCAAGCAACAATTCAAAGGGGAACTTTCCCTTCACTTTCCCTTTCCCTTCCCGTTGAAGGTAGGGAGACAGGTAATTCCTCTACCAATCAGCTTTGCCTCCTTTTTCAAAATACTCTCTGCAATATCTTTTACAGATGAATGTGTAAAATAAAAGAGTCAGGAAATCTCCATCTGGCCAGACAAACAAATGTGTATATAGTCGGATAAAACAAAACAAAAAACCAAACAAAACACTTAATTTCTGATGGAGGCTGAACACAAAATGTTCTCTAGACAGGTTAAATAAAGAGCCTCTTAGAAATGTCTTGGCTCTATAAGTGTTGTGGTAAATAACTTTAATGGGCGGTTAATGTGGGTTGACTGCTGTCCAGCAGAATAAATGACTTGTGCTGGAATTGGGCAGAGGTGCACAATCCAAACAAAGACATCTGCAAAGCACAAACAACAAGTTTGAATATTTTGGAAGACGCTCCCTGTTTCATCCCTCAGCACATCCGAGCATGGCGAGGAATTTAACCCTCCTCTTACACGCCAGTTCAATGCATGAAATAATTTTGTTGCGGGTAATAACTGCCCTTTTTGAAAAAAAAATAAATAAATAAAAAATGCCAATTGCCGGAGAAAGAAAGTCATATTGAGTTGGGTCATGTGACAGGAGTTGGGAGATGCATCTCAGTAGCTCCGAAAATTCTGCTCCGATTTGAAGAAATTAAACCACAATAGTTACGATAAAAACAGCAGGCGACTTAAAATGCAGCATTTCAGTCGGGTTGAAGTTTCCTGCAGGGCTTCAACTCCGTGGAAATGAACAGACTCAACAGTTTTAGACAACAGGCTAAAACAGAAAATATTAAAAGTATTGACTTCTAACTCAGTAAGACCTTCTGTGAAGGTCTCAATACATTTGAATACACTTTTACTTATTTCCACTTTGTTTGGCTTCCTCTAAGAAAGCACTTGACGTGAGCCTGTTTGTTTTGTTTTGTCCTTGTGCTTGTGTTATGTTTCTAATTCAATTATTGAAATTATTATTTGTATGTCCCAATGTACAGCACTTTGTCTACTCCTATGGTTTTTAAAATGTGCTATGTAAATAAAGTTGATGATGATGTAAAAAGGGCATAGTTACAGTTTTTTTGAAATGATTGACAGCTAGAAAATGCCGACTGGTTGGCACGTGAAGATATCTTGTTGACAGTGGGAAAGTGCCGACACGTCGTAAATATCACAATATTATCAGGTAAAAAATAACCAACGGTGACGGAAAGAAAAAGAAATCTGAACTTTTTGCTTATCAATGCACCAATCGGCGTTGGCTCACTTCCTGCTGCTTTCCTAATGCATAATTCTATCCGGCACGTGCGCACACAACACACACACACACACACACACACTGACATGGCAGAATGTCAGGCAGACGACAATGATAAAGATAATTTCTTCTAATGTGGTGCAGCTAAAATAGTCTCTGTGTGTCTCTGCTGTTGTGGAGCTGAGTGATAAGAAGCAGACGCTGATAAGAGACCTCGGCGGAGCGGCGGGATGTCACTCCCACCGCTAACCTTGTACTTTCTAAACAAGTTTTGTAATCCTGCTCAGAGGGTGCGAGCCAGAGCGTGTGTGTATGTGTGTGTGTGTGAGAGAGAGAGAGAGAGAGTCAGAGGGGAAACATTTTGAATCCATATTCATGTTATTGATGTTATCTTACCGAAAGTATAAACGGTGCAGGTGCGATACCTGTCGTGTGCGCCGTGTGGTTTTTTGTTTTTTTCTCCGCAGTAAATCTGCTCGTGCATCGTATTGCCAGTTATTTTTTTCTGCAATCTGGTGTTGTACAGAAGAAGGGGGAAAAACTATGATGTGTAAAATTACCCCTGA
Source organism: Thamnaconus septentrionalis (assembly GCA_009823395.1). NCBI lineage: Eukaryota > Metazoa > Chordata > Actinopteri > Tetraodontiformes > Monacanthidae > Thamnaconus > Thamnaconus septentrionalis. The sequence continues at coordinate 10,627,316 of CM020510.1, read as the reverse complement.
GATGTTGTCTCGTGCGTTAATCAGCTTTTGACAGGTTTTACACAGATGCAGTTCAAAGGCGGTTAAAAACAGAATAAAAGCACCTGTTGATTTGAGAAACATCATCCCTTTGACATGCAGTAAGCGTAAAAACGCGATCTGCAAGGGGATTCCTGGCAAGCTTCTTCAGTTATTTGTGAAAATTGGAAAGGATCTCTACATAATGTATAACTAGAGAATAGCAGAATTTAAAGGCCCAGTGTTCCTACAATCTAGCACCATCTCATGGCCAGAAAGCGTACTGCGAGCGATCTTAATGTTCTGATCTTAATCTCAGTTGTCCAATGTCCCATCTTTCTTATACAAGTTGTGATGTTAGTTTAAAATAATGATTTATTTTTCTCTTGGCTGCTGTCATTCACTGTGGTTGCCATGTAACAAGTTGCAGCTTATAATTGAATAATAAAGACACACAAAGTTTTTGTTTATTATTTTAGATTGAGTTGTTATCATTTCATTATATTCTATGTTCTTATGCAAACCAGCAGCTCTCTGTGAGCGTCAGACACTGGGCCTTTATTAAAAACACAGATTCCGACTAATTGCTTCATTTGAAAAAACAAAACCTGGAATAACACCGGCTGACAGTCATTTGAAAAGAAAAGAAAAGAAAGAGCTCCACTGGATCTTTCTTTCTGTCTTCATTTTATTTTTTGGTTTAATCCAGCGGCCTCGACCTGAGACAGATTTGCAGAGACGGCGCTGGGAGGAGGTCGGGGGCGGCTGCGGTGGTGAAATTCAGCTTCATTTCAAGTCGGAGAGTCAAACGTCGAGACTCTTAGCGGCAAACTGGATTAGCGATGTACGAAAAATCCCTGCTGAGTTGTTCTCACATCAATGCTTGTGATGTTTACCCCTGGACTGGGCCAGATCCCCTCCCCTCTGACACACACACACACACACACGCAGTCTAACTCCTGCTCTCCTAACAGGGGCGTGACTCAACTCTGAGGGAGCGGCCACTCTCACGCCTCATTAGCGCCCGCCTCCCTGGCGGATGAAGAAAAATGCCTTCGCCACCGGGACGAGGCCACAGGGGCGGCGGCGGCAGAAATCTAAAATAGCCATCCGTCCATCCCACCGTCCCTCCGTCCGTCCTTCACCCTCCCTCCTTCCCTCCTTCTCTCCGTCGTCGTGTCCTCTGCGCTCCGGTAGCCGGCAGTGGAGTCACCGGCGGTTAAACCAGCGAAGGGTAAAGTGAGTTTACGGTCACGGCATCGTGACCACCAGAGGAGGTCTTACACTGACTGCTGTGACCCCGATGAAAAGAAATAAAGAAATAAAGAAATCTGCGGCGTGGGCTGTGTCGCGCTGACACGAGCGGCTAAAAAGGCACATCCAGTTCACAAGGGGGTGATTCCTCACCGAGCGAGCAGCAGACTTCACACTCTGAGCCAAGTAGTTGAGGTTTTTTTTTCTGGTGTGTGTATGTGTGTGTGTCTTGGGGGGGGGGATTTAGCCATGGCGCTAACGGATGAACATGCAGATGAATAGGCGGCGGCGGCGTCAACAACAGGTGGATTAGCCCCGGCTAAAGCCAGAGGCCAATCATGGAGTTGTCTCTGTCAGGCAGCCAGGACCCCCCACGCCCTCTCCCCTCCCCCTCTGCACTTCTCCACCACCACCCCCACGCCCCCACCTCCCTTTAGCCCGAGACGGGATGAATCACAGCGCCGGCTCCAGCTCGGGTCACCGCTGCAGTATTGATTACCGATGGGAGGCGTCTGATTCGTCCTCCCAGGCTTTGCTCTTTCACCCTTCCACACACGCACAGCTGAAGTCTCTTTCACCTCCTCCTCCTCCTCCACCTCCTCCCCGATTCCTCCTCTGAGATTCCACCCCCTTCTCTACCTCCTCCTCCTCCCCCTCCTATTCCCCTATTTCTCCTCCTCCCCCTCTCCTGTTCCTCTTCATCTTCCACCTCCTCCTACTATTCTTCTTCCTCCTCCTCCTCCTGTTTGACGTCTCTCCTCGCGCACAAACGACCCCCCGAGTCGTCCAGCAGCCGTCCAGTCGTCCTCATCGTCAGAGCGTTTGTCGTGCACGCGGCCGTCGCTTTCGGAAGAAAGAGCCCAATTTTCCAATTTGGGCCCATTTGTCGCGACACGCAGCATCGCTCATCGGGGGCCAGACGTTGCATTGGGAGCGGCTCGGCGGGGTGTTTATTGAAGTCCCGACCCAGTCCCGCCCGCTCATTAGATTGATTCATGGTTTCAATAAGTGGGGCACAGGCGGCAGGTGCGCACGGCGGCGTGTGCACGAGCCTCCGAGGCATCCATCATCAACCCCCCCCACACAATCAGGTGTCTTCGGCTGGCGCCCCTCCCAACTTCCCCCCACCCCCAACCCACCTCCACCTGCTGGCGAGCGGCCCGCCGCCGACCCCCACGGCGAGGCTGAAGGCTGCTACACGCGTTTGTGTGTGCGAACGCGCTCGCGCACTCAAACGCACACGCGCGCGCGCACTCATACAAAAACAGGCCTCTCAGGAGCCAAATGAGGTTAAACAGTTTCCTGGAAAGCGGCTCCTTCATGTTCCACTGAAGATTAAGAGCCAGGCCACATGACTCACAACCATAAATAGATCTCCTGATTCATGTCTCTGCTTTTTATTTTTACTTTTTCATTTCTTTCATTGCATCGATGCCAGTGAGCTTTTTTCCCCCTTTCTTTTCTTTTTTTTTTCCCCCTCCACCGTTTCCGACACTTGAGGAACTATCAAAGCCGTCTCCGCTTCGGCTTCGAGCGCGACGTCAACCGGCAAAACTGCGACGACGTCTGGCATTCGCGGTCCGCGCGCCCGCATTTGCAAATATTAAATGATTTGTTTCAAAGAAAGCGTGCGAGCCGGGGAGGCGGTGGGCCGGGAAAAAAAGCTTTTTCTTGTTTTCCATCAAATGGCGCAAAAGAAAATGGAAGGACATAAAGCAATTAGACTGTGATTTCTTCAAAGGGACAATTATTGGTGAATGACGGACGCCGCTGTCGTTTAGCGAAACTGGTTGAAAGGAAAGCAGCTTTATTGTGTTACTGTCAATACAGAGTTTGTATAACAAGTTGCAGGGTCCCGTGGTTGTTTGCTCAGCGGAGGAACAGGCCTAATCAACTCGAGTTGTGTGGACTTAAATTGCTTCACTAATCTGGCGGCAATAACTGTGGAAATTACAGAAAGATACCAATAAAGATGAAAAATGCGGCTACATGAATCGAATCGGAGACTAAAAGTCACGCAGCCCTGAGTACGCTAGCGGCAGATCTCACTGGAGTCTGGAGCTCCTCTGAGTTCCGTTTGCGGCTTCTCTCCTTCCGGACGGACGCCAGTGGACAAACAGACGCCGTCTGTGACTGCAGTCGAGCCGTTGTTTACGCCTCGGCGGGGAGTCGCCCTCAGAACAGCTGTCGCGTCGGCTCAGTTTGCGAAGGCGAGGAACAGAGTTTCTTCTCTGGCCCAGGTGTTCCCGGTGACGTCGCGGCCTCAGAGCCGATGTTGAATGACGGCCGCGTCAGCAACATTTGTAGAGTTTCACCGTAAAATCGGTACAAGATGTTTTTACGCAGATCCTCTAACATCAGTCTGTTTCAGTACAGGAATCCCCAGCTGACTGTAAAACATGCTGTTTTATTGATTATTATTATTGTTAAGCACGCCGGTGTTTCTGTCAGCAGCGTCGGGTTTCCGCAGGCACAGAATATATGTTTCAAATACAGGTTAAGTGAGCTGTTATGACTGAAGAGCACAAAAGTGGTCAAGGAGCTTATTTTACTGTCTTTTTATCTGCCGTATTTTTTCTTTTCATGAAGATTATTGTGGCATTTAATTCAACAATTTAATCGAAAACTGTGGGACTTGCTTGTTTTGCAGAATCATCCAAATCAAAATAATTTATATATCCCTCAGAAAATATGGCACTTTATCGCAGTTTAAGGCTGTAGTGCAATATCAAAGTCAGAATAGGAAATATTGTCAATGGAATAAGAGAAATAGCAACCCTGCTCTGTAGCTGCTTCCTGTCTCAAGTGTGGACCTTGAACAGCGGTGATGCATTGAATTATGCATTCGCAGCTTGAAAAGCAACAAAAAATGGTCCTGATAATCATTAAGCAGTTTTTTTTTTAAAACTAAAGTGGCATCACTGAATAAAGAAAATATGTGATTTGATTCTCCTGGCATTTTGCTTTCTGAGGTTCTGCTCCATGAGTGCCTGTATGAGAGTACAGTAGTGCATGTGTGTGTGTGTGTTTGCTACCATGATTACATGAATGACTTCTCACCTTTAACAAATCGTCTGACACATTTTATGGCTTTCTATTTCCAGCACCTGCGTGGCCCGCTGTGCATGACGACAGAAACTGAAGCACGTTCCTCACGAGCCAGGAGACCAGTGGTGAGGGTTAAAAAAACCTTTTTTTTCCCAAGGGGATTGTTTGAACACATAAGCACCGACACCGTTCCCGCTTATTTTCTTCCTGTCACTGTCTCCTTCACATGCTGCCTGGGCCATTGACAGGGAAAGACGCGCACATGCTGAGCAGCAGAAATAATAATACACATATCTCTTACATACACGAGCTCCTGTGCTGTTCAGATAGCTTTGTTAGTGTTTAGTTACTGTTACGGTGAATCCTCTCAGAGCCCGACGCGCTCGTCTTCGCATTGAATCCTGGTGGAAGCGTCAAGAAACAAAACCAGAATCGTCTCAAATTGGTTTCTGGGACATGATGAGTTCTCCCAGGCCACAGTCGCCAGATGTCAATCCAGCGGACCACCATCGGGTGGTGATGCAACAGGAAGATTGGCATCATGGGTGAACAGTTGACAGTTCTGCAAGCTACTGCGTGATGTGATCACATCGCAAGGAGCAAAGTCGCTGAGTAGTGCTTCTGCTGTGAAGAGTTACTGCAGTTCTGAGGGCAAAGGCAGGTCCAACTTGGCACCGCAGTGATGGTGTGTGTACCTGTGGGTTGCAGGGCGAGTGAATTGTTAATTAACGCAGGAGTCAACAAGTTCCCCGCGCTTTTGAGGAACCTGACACATTCATTTATCATAGATTTGCCGACTGAGTGGCTCCTACAACTCGAACTCCGCCTGCCGCCTGTACGGAAGCAGCGTTACGACCAGCGAGGTTGTTAGGCTGCAATCAGCCCGCATTGTTTCAAGTGCATTATAGTAGCCTGCATTAATTATTCCTAGTCTGTCGATTCGGAAAACAAAGTGGACTTGGAGACATGGAAAGATGTAATTTCCCTCACAAGGCGTTTCACTACTTCAGCACCATGGACAGCGCTGCACTTTCTACATGTTGAAGGTAAGGAGGCGTTTTGTTGACCAATGACATGATATGCAGTCCAAAGTTTTTCCAGCACTGGAATTGTGGGTTTGGAAATATGGCACCATTATAAAACAAACATTCATTATTTTGAGACACTCAAATCTGTTATTCACTAATTTTATGCTTTGCTTTTTGTTTTTTTGTTTTTGTCTTGTTTTTGCACTGGAGAATGTAAAAAACAGAAAATGTAAAAACTTTGAGTAAAAAGTGGGAAATAGAAAAGTCACCAGTAAAGTAAGATCATATATAATAGAGAAAGTATCATAAAACACAGTATCATAAAACAGGAAGTTCTCAGGGAGCCGCATTTATCACTTTTTGACAACTTAAGTTAAAATCTGGAAACCAACAGGTTTTATTGCTGTTTCACTTCCAGGGCAGCGGCTTTTTGCGCTGAATACTGAAGTGTGGATTACTGAGTCCACTGTTGTCCCCACAGATACACAGTGACCAAGTGACAACAACAATTTCAGTGCTGCAAATAACCAAGTTATCATTTCCAAGCATTCATTGCATTTCTTTCTGCTTTCCAGATGAACTCCTTGACGAAATAGTTTAAAAAAAAAAATACCCTTTTTGCCATGAATATCATCAATCACTCGTTTTATTACTCATTTCATAAGTAATTTAATGGATTTGTGACATTGATATTGTGAGCCATGATGGTTATTCAAACCTATTACAGATAGATAGATAGATATATAGATATATAGATAGATAGATAGATAGATAGATAGATATATAGATAGATAGATAGATAGATAGATAGATAGATAGATAGAACCTCATTCATCCCTCTCATAACTGCAACATAAATGTCTGTGTCACTCTTCCAGTTATTGATGGCGTTCATTATACGCGCTGCGGGGCGGCGTATGCTCTCCCCGTGCTCCCAAGAGTCTGCAGGCTGCAGACAATTCCTGGAAGGCTAAGAGTCTAGAGACCCCTCCGTTTAAAAAAGAACAAAGAAGAAGCAATTATCAGCCACCGTCTTCACATTGAGTGCAATCACACGTATGAACACGTCGATGTGTCGCGTGCGGAGCCTGGGTGCAAATCAAATTAATAATCAGAAGGAGATCAGAAAGCGCTTTCTGAGTGTCGCTCTGACAGAACTTTAATGCAGTAGCAGTAATTGCTTCGCAGTCACGTCCCTGGACGCAAATATTACACAGTCATCGTAAAAGAAAAAAACAAAAAAAACAAAAACGATTTCAGATCAACCATAAGTCAAGGCAGGCCGCTGTGCTCCTGAGATACAGCGCCATAACTCAAAAACCCTCATAACAGGCATTTTTTTTAAATAGCGTTTCCGTTTTCAAGGAGATTCTGCAGCGCTGCCTGGAGGTTCATATCGTGGAAATACGTTTGCCGTTAAGACCGATAACCACGAGGCCTAAACGCTCTCCGCGGGATGACAAACCGACTCGGCTGAATCACACAAAACACACAAAGGTTCACCTCAAAGTACCACAACAGATTCCCCAACAATGGAGCCGCTCACGGCTTTTTTCGCTGTAGGACAAAAGAAAAGCACAACGTCACGCTGGAGGGTGAGTGTGAGCCCGATTTTGCTGTGACGTGAAGAGCTGACGGGCTCACTGGTCATTCCTCTAATGTGTTTACGCTGCATCCGGACAACGATCCTTCCTCCCTTTTGCTCGCCTTCGTCTGTGCGCGACCACAAAAGCGCGCCGGCGCTAAACAGCAGCTCGTTTAGCCGCTAACAGATACACAGGAATAATGAGACGTCGGTGCACAAAAGAATTGGCACAACAAAACGAAAATAGGCCAGAAACAGTCCCAGTATGTGGGCCAGCGAGAGTTAATGTGATTAATTTGTTGATTCTTTCAAGCATTGTGTGTGTGCATTTTTTATTTATTTTTTTATGTTTGTGTGTGTAGTGTAGTGTTTAATAGCAAGTGAAACAGCAGAAGGTTTGTTTGGAGGCGGTTGGACAGAATGTCCTGTGAGCTCTCGGCTGCATCGCAGCGCTTTTTTCGATGAAACTGAGTCACGCCAGAACCAGTTTGTCTTTAAAATGTTGATCCGCGATGAGACGGAAAACCGATTCCTCGCGACCGCATCGCAGGTTTGAAGAACTGTCCGCGTTGATCAGCGTCACTTCATCTTTTTTCTGCCCTTTTTCGCTCCCGGACGTGTGGATCAACGTCCGCCCTTGGAAATTACAAGACCCCACCGGATAATGAGGCAGGCAGCCTCTTCAGGCAGGCCGACTCCTCGTAAAAACTTTACTTTCCCTCTAATTAGTGATGGCGTGTCGATGCCACAGCCTGTCGGCTGCCCGTCATCCCTCCCTCCGCTTCCTCCGGATCTCTCCGGCCCGACGGGGACGAGGTAGCCTGTAAATTAAAATCAATGTTTCTGCCATTAGCTTTTCAGCGAGAGGCTGAGTGGAAATTTATTAGCATTAGTAATGGGGAGGCCGCTCCACGTGTGCCAGCTGCACCTCGCAGATTAACGAATCCCGCGAGAGCCCGTTTCCAATGTGAAAGTTTTGTCCGTCTCTCCTGTTGTGCCTCCATGATTCTCACTCAGTCACAACGTGTATTGATGAGCCGGTTGCTTAATTGCTACCCAAAGTCCTCAATCAGTGGGCGATTCAGTGAATCAGTGTGAATGTGGTCATTCACCTTTGACAAGCCGTATGGATGCTGCATTTCCAAGTCATTTTTTTAAAAAGGTGAAATAATTCACATTAGATATCCATCTGGAAAGAGCCCATTGAAAACTTTGTTGGCAGAACCCATGGAAAAATAACTTGGAATGTGATTGGATGTTCCGCTCAAGTTGGTAACAGCGTAAAAGTTCTCGTCGGTGTGGATGCTGATGCTCTTGTTCCAAACAAACCCAGTGAAATATTAAAAAGCCCTTTATTATTTCCCTTGTTGATGAAACGCTGTCAGGCTCTGATTACACTGCAGCCATTCTGGTATCTATCTTCCGCATTACTAGCTGATTTCAGTTTGGAGCCAAGGACTTACAAGACGAAACTTTGAGAATCCCTCTCTTGATTTTCCACCAGAGACGTTCCCCGAAGTAAAGCCGCAGCCCGCTCCGCACGCACGCAGCTGGAGCATGCAATATACATGGAGTTGCCGGGAGTCCCCACTGGTAAACTGAGAAGGACCTGTGAAGTGCAAAGGAGTTTCTGTACACGACACTTCGATGTGCTCCGCATGCGGTGCGTGTTGTTTGTAGCAGCGAGTTTGCGCCGCCGGCCGGGCGTTGATGCCGACGCTGCGCTTTGGTGCTTTGGGGTGCAGCAGATTACTGAAAAATGCAGATGTAGACAAATTATTATTGTTATTTGTTTTCACCCAGTGATGCCGCTGAATTTCTGAGGACTCCGTGCTGACTGTCCGACCGTAGCTTGTGTTAGGATTTCAAGCCCAGAACTGCATGTGGCTTCGGCTAACGTGCACCTTCTCCTCTATTTTTCATTTCCATGTTTTGGATCAACAGCCAACCAAGGACGAAGCCCGCAGGAGCTCCAAAATTGAGTCAGAAACACAGAAAACACTCCAGAGGGAAGAACTCTGCTGCATCTAAAAATGTATTTTGAATGCTGGATACGCTCATGTTAATAATGACATTGTGCGTTTCGGATGTCGGATGTTTGTTCACGTCTGGACACAAATGTAAAACAGGCGACTTCCTGGTCTGTTTTTGTTTTTGTTCTACCACACAAGTCATGCGGAATTATTAGGCGGGACCCCAAGTCCCTGGATGCGAGGCGGCTGGATCGTTGTGCGACATGTGTGTGTGAGCTCCGCAGCCGCTCGGCCGACTGCTGGAGCCAGTTAGCGTTGCAAGCATGCAGCCGTATCCTGACAGCCAGACGCTGGACTCACTCCTGCACAACTCACTGGAACAAACACGGCTGCAGCTTCATCTCGGAGATAAGCAGGCGACCCGGTGACTCCGTGATAACTTCTCTGTTCCTTCATGGTGGAACTTCAGGCTGCTGACATGCAGGCGTGAAAGATCCAGGTCAAGCTAGGAGAAAGTCCTGCAATAAATCTGGTTCTGCTATGGTGCGTGCGGAAACTTCCTCCAGCTTGACAACGTCTGTGTCTCTTTACCCTAGTTTTATGTGGATTTTAGAGGATTGCATTAGCAAAGAATGACGAAAACATTTAAAAATGGCTGATACTGACACTTAGCCAAAAACAAGAGATTATCTCAGTATTAGCGGATGGAAACACATTTGGTGAACAAGCCGTGACAGTGAGCGCAAACTCACGTGATGCGTCTTGGCGCGTCTTCCTGCCCCATTTATTGGCAGCAACGTGGTGCTTAGCAACAACAATAGAGTCGTGTCAGATGAGGAGACCAGAACACATGTCCACGACCAAGGATCTTGAAAATGTCGCTGACTGAAAACTCTGTCGCCAAGTTGGACGTTGCCATGGCTACTTCTTATTTCTCCTTCTTCTACATTGAATCAGCTTTGGTCGGTTGTGCTGTGCTGGTTTGTCCACTCCAGCCACTTGATGGGAGTTTAAAGTGGATTTCTGCATATGTACTTTTAAAAGATTGTTTCATACTGAAAACATTGAAACCAGCTGCTAACTGGTCTGGATTAGCGCATTTATAGAACAGATCGATAGATAGAGTTTAAGAATGTTTCAGATTTGAATTACTTTTAGTGACATTACATTTTGTGCTGTGTTTGATTGTACATTTGATTAAAAACATTCTTGAACACTCCAGTAATCTATGAAAACATGCTCTTAATCCAGTGTGATTGAGTTGGGAGTTGCTGATATGAGGGGTAAGAGGTGATGTGTTGCCAGGGTTACAAGCATTCTCTGTACATATGAAGGAGACGATGTGTTAATAAGTACCAGAATTAATACATGCTTGCAGCTGCTGCTGCCAGGCCGGTTCTGCACCTCAGCAGCCATCGGTAAGCGCCTTCAGTCGGCGACAGGGAAAGGTGTGGAAGCGGCTCCAGGTTCGCCGACACATTCCACAAAAAACATCATTATGAGAGGAAAGATATCACGGGAGTGGAAGAAAAGTTATAAATATGAGACACTGCCAATTGAAAACCAGTATGTGGGCTTTTCTTTTTGATGAGACAACAGTAACATTGGTTTCAACGATGCAGTAAGGAAGATGAAGCGACTGGCAGGACGAGTATTCCTCAAGGAAAAACGTGCCCTTGCTGTGCCTCTGATTGACTTTACCCTTCAGGACGTCCAACCCGACAGGAACCTTCACCGACGCTGTGACACTGAGCAGCGCTCTGAAGGAGAAAATGCCCAGGAGGAGACAGCAGAATTGAGAAATTGGCAAGGCAGAAAGATAAACAAGCTCACATGACGGGGCGGCTGCTCGGCCCGATCGCTGAGTCGGACGATTGTTGCCTCGTCTTCCTGGACGTCTGCTGTTGAACACGAAACAAACTGTAAGATGATGTAAAACAATCAAGCTGAGCTGAACCTCATTTGGTGAAATAGTTCAGATGTCACTCAACGCTGAAATTACATCGAGAAGAAATTATTGCTCTCTTTGCCAGGGACGCTGCTGAATCATCTCAAGTATGTTTGGCTCCATTTTGTGTGTGTGTGTGTGTGTGTGAACGTCCATGAAACCTCGAGTTCGCAGGAGAAGAGTATTTTCTTTCGTCTGACGGCTCTTTCAAAGCAATCAAAAAAAAAAAAATGAAAAATGCTATTTGACAAGTACGAACGAGTGAAATTTGCAAAACAAAGGAGGCGCCGGCGTTCCTGGGCGGATTCGCATTCGACAGCCGACGGAACCTTTGCTTGCTCAGTGAAGTGGAATGCGCCGGGTCAGCGCAGTGTGCCGACTTCAACGCCGCCCGCATCTTTTTACAAACACGATTAGAGCCGCATTTTCCGCCGCGCATACAATTGATTGATAATCAGTCCTCTTCAATTTTTTGAACCACTGGCTGCTGTGGAGGAGAGGGCGTCAGGGGCGGGAGGTAGAGGGAGGGGAGATTACTGCCAAGGTGAGGACTAATCCTCGCTGCCGCGGGTCATTATATGGTGACAAATAATCTGTAATCCCCTCAGGATGAGATTTACCGATCGGTTGAGCCAAACCAATCGGCCCAGTATTGAATTATCCCCCTTAAAGGTGAGACGTCTGTCTATTAGCGCTTGTTGCCGCTTTCCGAAATATTCTCCCGCAGACATCGTGAAGACACAGATGTGCGCTGCCGTTGCTGTGTTTCTGCCGCACCGAAAACAATGGATCCCTGCTCCTTCCTCCTTTCTCGCTCCCTCCTCACTGCACAATTTGCATCGCGTGAAGCTCGGAGGCCTCCACAGTCGTCGTCTTTGATGTCGGTCAGCAGTTGGAAGTAGCCCGCTGATGCGTCTATCGATCGGCGCGAACCACAAGCCTACCTCCTACCGCTCCGCGCTTCCTCATCCGCTTTTTCCTCCCCGACCGGCTCAGTCTGCGTATTGATAGCAACGGCTCGGAAAATAACACGCGAGCCACGAATAGCGGGAGAAATTCTTTCAACAGCTGAAAAAAAGACAGATATTTCTGTTGCTGAAATGCCTTTTGTGTTTACTTTATATGGTATAGTTTAGATGCATATGCTAATATTCTGCCAACTGTTAACAAATACAGTCAAATACTGAATTTATCCTCATTTTCACATTTTTATCTCATTTTTTATGACCTGTTTAAAATATTTCTTCCCTAAAAGAAAAAATTAAGTTTATTCTCCATTTTTTTCTTGGTGACCTGTTGGCTCCTTTTGCGAAGTTTCAGTTTTGTTCATCTTGAACTTCCGTTAGATGATAAGTGAGAGTGAGACAAGTGAGAGTTTATGCAGCCATGCCACCCCTCCCCCATCCCCAAATTGTTCTGCTCTGTTGATCATTTATTCATTGTAATATATAGTGTCAGTGCTAATGGAGGTGACGCCGTGCCTTATGTTCGTGTCAGTCACACATTCTGCACCTGCTGGTGAAATATTCTGATGCTGTTTTTGTTCTTCCTGTGCTCCGCAGTCTCATCTTTATGTATCAGAGTTTACATTCTGGAGTGGCGCTAATCGAAACCTGTGAAGCAGAGCCGCATTGGACAATTTGCAACAGATCTAATTGCGTTTACCCAAATTAAAAGCAGGGACTCTGATTAGGAAGTCTGGAGGTTTGGATGCAGTACCGCACGGCTCACGACCTCGGCGGATTCGTCCACAGTTGACGGGCAAAGTCGCCCATTAGCATGCAGCGGAACCTCGACCGGTGATGTTTGTATATTTCTGCTCAATTTCCCCCACAACTCTCCAGCAACGGCGGCCGCTCCTCCATTTCTGCCAACAAATCCCCTGCTAATGTAAAAACTTATCGAAAGTCAAATATTTGCCCGTAGATGCTGTCGAGGAGTGTAAAGAGGCAGGAAGATAATAAGTCTCCCTGCAGGCGACTCCTCTCGTCTCTGGCTCCGTGTCCAGGGAAAGCCCCGCCTCATGAATCAATTATGGGAGGAGACAGATGGAATTCTGTCCCGAATTACACACTCTCCATGTGTGCGCGCACGTATGCACGTTAGCATAAAATGAATTGTCAATCGAGTTGTTTGATGTCTGTCCAACCAGAACCACCGGGAGGCCCTGGAGGAACTTGGAATGGCGAGGCCAGACGGTTCCAGTGGAAAATCTTGCAGTGTCACATCAAAAAACGAAAACGAAAATTCAATCACACCGTGTTTATCTAACAACTTTGGAAAGAGTAAAAGAATGACTTACTTTGGTTTCTTGAAGGGGCCAAATTCTGACTGTCTTCTTTCATTTGTGGGTCCGCCTTGGAACAGCCCACTCTGTTCTGTTTGCCAGCTGCTCACGGCTATGGCTAGCTAGCAGGTAAGATGGCTACTAGCTGTCATGCAATGACGCCTCGCCCACATATTTATTTATAGTCTGCAATGGCAAGAGACAAAGTAAAAAAGTCGAGCAAAATATGAACGACTCACTCACGAAAAAGAAAAAGTTTTAACATCGTGATTCAAACTGAAATCCCAACATATTCTGTATTTTATGTATTATATATGTTTTAACCTATCCTATTCTATTCCACCTCTCCTGCACAGAGGGTGGTGATGTTAGTGCTGGAGCCCATCCCAGATTATAAGATGTTTTAAAACAACAAAATATGTTTGCCTCGCAGAGAGTAATTTTAAAATGCACCGCAGTTAGCGAGAGACAAGCTAAATATTGAGCTGATGATCTGAGAATAAGGCTGTGGAGCCTTTGCTCGGGAGACATAACAGCTCCGGAATGAAGCGCGAACCACTTGGTGAGTCACTGTCGGTGTCAGACTGATGCATTTAGAGGCAGAACACTCAGCCCTCTAAGATCCCCCTGATGGTGACTTCATTTGTTTAGTTTGCTTTTCTTTTTTTTTTCTACCCTGCCTCTGACGCTCCGTCGTTCCGCAATAAGAGGTGGCTAACAGCCGTCTGGAGGTTAGGTCCGAGGCTGCTGCTGTGTCGGCTCGGGGTGTGTTGCTCCATCATCTTTAAAACGAGACGGGACAAGAAAGATGTGCACGGGAGTATCCGCCTTAAAAGAGAGGATGAAAGTAGAGATATTGATTTATGGCCTCCTGCAGCTTTCCTCCCTCATCTATCATGCTGTCCCTGTGCACAGCGCCGTGGCTTCCCTGCAAGGGGGCTTCTTCTACCTCTTCTGTGCAGCCGGCCACACGTCCCCATGTCTTGGTGGCACACTGACATCCCCCAGCAGCTCCCCAACACCCTCCACTGTCCACCACCACCACAGAGAGATCCAAGATGACAAGGACGACACGTGATGCTTCTAAAACCTGGCAGAGCCGCGGCCGGCCATGAGCAGTCGGCTGCTTCCTGTCAAACATGTTTTCAATTCACTGGTTTTTGATAAAGTGTTCCATTTGCCATGTTAATTTCCATTTTTTCGCATTTCTTGACTTGTTCAAGAATATTAAAGCGACGGGAAGAAACGCACTCTCTAAATATTTATTTTAAAAAAACATCCAACCCCATCGTCCCCCCAACACCCTCCACCACCACCACCACCACAGAGAGATCCAAGATGACAAGGACGACACGTGGGGCTTCTAAAATCTGCCCCAGGTGCAGACTGGCCATGAGCAGTCGGCTACTTCCTGTCAAATATTCTTTGAATTCACTAGTTTTTGATAAAGTGCTCCATTTGCCATGTTAATTTCCAATTTTTTCACCTTTCTTGACTTGTTCTTGACTCCTAAAGCGACGGGGAAAAAACACGCATTCAAAAAAACGACTTTGAGAAGATTTGTGCAGAGTTACAATTAAAATAAACAAAAAGAAAGCAAGATGCGTCCTTCTAAAGTGATTTTCTTCTAATCATCACTTATAGGGAAAGGCACTACAGCAGTCGCCTTCTTCAGTGACTGGAGGAGCTTGTGGAGTTGTGTAGTGCCTTACCTCGACAGTGAGGACACGAGTGTTGCTGGCTTTCTGTGTATCATTTTCTTAGAAATAAATGCATTCTACTTTAAAAAACAAAACAAAAGCAAAAAAAGGTGTCTCGTACCAGTTGATATTGTTGCTCACCCGCAGTGCAGAACAGATTTAGCCGCTCAGTTACGGTTAACTAACGAGGCCCCTGAAAACAAAATAGTCGCCTTCTTCATTATTCAACAAAGTGACAATAGCACCTGAGTGATGCCGCCACGTCTCATCATGCTGAAGTAGCTTTATGCTAATTAGCTCATTTGTCGCTGTGGGAGGTTTCAATGATTTAGCTGTTAAACTTTTACTGCTACATACCCCCGGAATGCTCCTCCTCTCAGAGGTGTAATATTCCCTGAAACTTTAACTTCCGCCTTTGTAATATTTCACCCCTTTATTGCTTTTTTTCCTTTAGCCTGTTCCTCTCGTCATTTAAAATAATACTTTATGTTTTTTTGATGAAGTCAAACATGAAAGGTTGGAAAAAGGGCAGTCTTTTTTGTCCGACCAGTCACGACTTGAAGTGTTAAAATGACAAAGCCACATATGCCAAAGGAGAAGAGTAGAAGGCTGACTCCAAGTCACACACTTCTCCACTGAATTCTTATTAGAATTCTTTATTACCAAGAGCAAAAGATGTCAAAAAAAAAATTGATCGTAAGACAATGACAAGATGGATGTGACATAACTTATGGCATGCTAGCCATCGCTAGCATTAGCCTTCTAGCTAACGTGCTTGAGTCAGGTGTGTGTCTTTGGTTTATGTGTGAAGAAAATGTTGTTTATTCTGTCTTCAGCAAACTGTTGTCACCGCTGAATGCTTGGCGTGATAACACAATCTGTGCTCCAATCAGTGTGCGACACATTAAGTGTATTGTGGTAATGTGCACCGTGTCCAGAATCACACGATCCTGCTGTTACATTTAAACAACGTCTGTCAGTCAATCTTCTTTCTCGATATTGTCAAAAGCCTATTTCTCATTTGGCCATTTGAACACAAACCATTCGTTTTTCTTTTTTCTTCATTTTTCTCTGTTTTCCTCCCGAGTTATTGATAAAAGTGGACGCCTCCATCTCAGATTGACACTGTCGTATAAATCAGGACGTTCCTTGCTGCCGTTGGTGGCTGTGGCCGTGTGCCCTTCGCCCAGGCGGAGGTTTTCGAGGAGGAGTTACCATTACCATTTCGCCTCTCATCTTTTCGCCCGACGCCATCCCACAGCATAACGATGGCGCATTCTCATTCCATTCCATTTCCTTTCCTTCAAGGCCCCCAAAGTCAGCCACAATTTATGCGCCAGGGATGGACTCATCATCGCTCTGGCCTGCCTCCCCCACGAGCGGCGCTCTGCATGGGAATAACCGCAGCACTCATCCGCATACAGCCACAAATCATACATCTTATCTCCGAGTCGCGCTGATCCCCGGCACGGTCTCGCCAAATTAAAAACAACACCTGAATCCCGATGACTCTGTGATTCATAATTTTAAGTCGTACCGAAGCACTAAATGTCAGCGCTTCATTTGAATAATAACACCCCTGTTTTGCCTGTGTCTCCATCTTAATAGTTTTGCTTTTGCCAAATTAGATGTAAACTTGCCCCTCGCTTGAAGTCATTTTGGAGTTCAATCACCCAATGGCAATACTTTCAAGACTTTTTCAATCCGATGAAAATGTTTTTGTTTTTCCCCTGGGGCTTTGATAAATCAGTTGCTTTCAGTGGCAAAGATGGGAAAAGTTTTCGTGTTTACAGTCAGTATGTCACTTGAAAAACCTGGAGTTTAACGACCCAACACAGCAAAGACACCCAGACCCCCCTCGAATGTCTTTTTCTAGAAGCGGAAATGTGCTTAATTAAGCCAAACTGACCCCGAGTCTGCTGCACCAATTGACTCGACATCCTTTCCTCATAGTTTCATTTGCTTCCCCGGAACAACGCTCTTGTTTTATATATTTTGTCTTTTGCGCCAATTTGTGATCGGATGCTCCTTTTTTGAAATGTTTTTGCTGAATATGTATGAGTTTCCATGAACATGTCTGCATTTTGCATAGAGGAATAGTTGCTCATTACCCAAACTATTCAGAAGAAAATAAATCCTGCACAGAGAAACTTTCGTTCAGCGAACGGACTTTCGGCCCTGCGGACCTTCATCAGTTAAAGAGTGAGATGAATGAGTCAAGAAGCAACACCTGCTAATCAAAAGAAAAGCCCAGATTTAAGATGTGACAAAACAACGGAACCCAGTAGAATTTCGTGGTCTTGGCCTTGGTTGGCTTGGAATACTTTAAACATTAAAATAGGAAAGACTGCTCACAAAATTACACTCACAGCTCATGATCAAAGGTATATCAAAGTCCAGTACAAACGTACAAAGGAGAGGCTTCATGTTTATTTTCAATGAATCAACAGTCGGAATCGTCTCAAATGACCCCATTTTCTAGTGGTTTCACAGAGTAACGCAAATCTCATGATTCCTAGAAGATGCGATCACGCTTTTGATTGGTAGTGTGTCATTTTAGACGCGTCAGCAATGATTTGCACCAGTGATTTTCAACGGACTGTTTCTGCCAAGCTCGTCTCAAATAAAATTTAAACCTTTGCACAAGTTGTGAGCGCGTTCAAGGAGCACAAATGAGGAGCTTTTGAAAAGTGGGAGGTCTGATTTTAACACATTCTAGTGTCTGTTACTTGAATTAATGACGCAGTTTGAATTAAACATCAGCCTCCTTTGCCTCCGAGAGCCCCCAACACCAAATCCCCGCAGCATCCGGCGGCCGTAAAGATTCTGTTGTAAGCGAATCCGCTGGGAAGGTGTTGGTTTATCGCGCAGGCGCCGCGCTTGTCTCTGGGTGATGGAGAGCACGGGTCCGTGGCCATGTGCGCCGTCGAGTGCTCCAGATCACCCGCCGCAGACGTGACCTTCCCTCTCTCGCTGCTTAACCTAATCAATTATGGTTCAGAACAGAAGGCAAGACGGAGGGGAGACAGAAAGCCTGCGACCTTGTCAGAGCCCTATGGAGACTGTGAATAATTCCCTCGGAGCTCCATAAAGAACGTTTCCATGGCAAGGGGACGGGGGAAGGTATAGCTTGTTGAGCCGAGGAGAATGGGGCGAAATTTAAGGTACGGCATTAAGGTCAGGAGCCACTCTATAATCTGAGGGGGCCACAATCAAGGCGGCTATTTGGTTCTCGTTGTGTCAGACAGGTTCAAACGTTTTGCCAACCGCACGCAGGGAGCCTTGCATGCGCGGATGGGATTTACCCTGGTTTCATCACTCTGTAATAATAACAGATCCAAATGTATTCTGGCCACAGGCACAATTCCTCAACCACAACCTTTATTTTTTTAATTTTGCATGTTTCATTTAAAAATTGCAAGGGCAGCTTGATGCCAACTTTAAAATCTTGCCAAGCTACAATATAAACCGCTCTGTTGGTGCTCTGGATTATATGAACAATCAGCTTCTGGATGTCTGCTTGAACCAACAGCAAAGTCTGAGTGTTCTGCCTGAATTCAATACGCAGAAAGTTCACCCAATCACCTTCCAAGTCAAAGAAGAAGAAAGTGCTTTGCAATTCACATTTTCCCCATTCTCCTCCCAGAATAAAATGTGGTAGATAACAGATGGACGCTGTGGGTCCATTAGAGAAGTCAGAATTTTACCAAACAATAAAAAAAAAATTATAAAAAAATAATGTGTGATTGTCTCCCAAAGGGATTCGATTTTCAAGAAAAAAAAAAAAATCAATCAAAATTTAGTTGAATAGATCCATGGATTCCATAGTCCACTATCTCTTTATAAAGCAATAAGGCATTATTTATTTAAGGATGGTTGGAAAGCAGACCTGGCTGTTCCTCTGCAAGACTGATTTCACAGTTAAGCAGCTGCATAAACACCCCCATCTGTGTGTGTGTGTTGGTGTGTGTGTGTGTGTGTCTGTGCTGAGATTGGCAATCAGCCCACTGTGGGACCATCTGAAGAGGTTTGCTCAAGGAACTCTTGCTTGGTGACTGAAACACGATCGTCTTTCTCTTCTTCTGTGCTTCATTTGAAAATGACACTTCAGCGGGCACAAAGAAAAAAACGTAACATCCGTCTGAGAAGTTGGGGGGAAAAAAACACGCGAGAAGCTAGAGACGGATTCAGAGGAGGACAGAATGTCAAGTTTACTTTGTTTTTGCGATGACGCCATTTTTACACGGCGCTGAAAATAAAGACACAGAAGGAATCGCAGCGTGTTTGCCCTTTAACCGGCGGGGGCAGCAGGACAACATGCTGTGTTTATATGTCAACTCCTCGAGGAAGTTTTGCTCCGTCGAGGAGGAGTTATGATTGCAAAACTATATATAGTTTTTGTGAGAAATCCAAAGTACCAAGTACATTTTTTTTTTTGCTAGATCACACCAAAGACAAAATATGCAAGTGGCAAAGTTTATGTCAATAAATCTTTTTCCGGAAAAAAAAAATGTTTACCTTGCAGCCTAACTATTGCAGCCATAAGGCTGCAAGCGGATAAACAAAAGTCTGATCATTTCAGACCTTCCTATATTACTGTAGCCACTGAAGCAAATTCACAATATGTGAAGTCAATTTCAAAAGACGAGGTTGTGCAAAAAAGAAAAAAAATAAAAATTTGTCTGGAAAGTTTCTCTATTTTCCCCCTGAGCATCCCAAACTTCTGTCGCCGGTCCAAACCTACCACGCAAAAAATATCATCTTCAACAATTGCAAAGGGACGCTGGGCTCCGCTGCTCCATCCACAGAGAGGCGCCGCAAGGTGACAGAAGGAAAATTGTGTTTTGAGAGAGCAAAGCGCACATGAATACTCTGTCAACAGCGCGGTGACGCGCACACTCGGCGGTAACGACGTGCCTTCTTCCCGATTCGGCTGGTCGGCCTCGGCGCCGATTGCGGTAGCAGCCGATCGCGGCCTGTTTGTTTGCAGCAGATCAATCATAGTCACGTCCTAACGACTTATTCATTAAGCTTCCTCCAGAACAGGCGTCTTTGATGATGAGGCTGGGAGGAGCTCGTTTGAAGCAGCGCCTGCAGTCGCTCGGCATCCTGTGGAATTCAAGACTCTATTAATCAGTTTTGGCCGAGCTGGGGAGATGGATCCCGCTCGCAAGGCTGTCGGAGCAAAAGGATGAGGAATGTGTGGTGGTGGTCGTGGTGGCGGTGTCAAAGAGAATTGAAACTAATTGAGTTGAGCAAACTCGAAAATTTAAAATAGCAATGATGCCTTGTGGACCACAATTTAACGGCGGGGGGACTGATGGATACCAGAGGTGGCCAAAATATGGATATTTGTGTAAAAAGAAAAAAAATACTCTAATTTAAAAAAAAAAACACCTTATTCAAGTAAAGGTAAGAAAGCACAGGTTCTGGAATGTATTTAAGTGAAAATTGAATAACACTTTTGCTGATAACCTGAGGTATGCTAAAATAATCTCCTTCTAATATGTGTTCCAGTTTTATATTTAACAACACAACAGCGTAGTTGAAACAGCTCCACTTCAAGCAACAACAACTGAAGTAACAATAAGTGAATTACTTTTAAAATAATTTGTATCTTTCAAACTCTTTTCAACACAAAAGTAACCAGCATTTTTTTTTTTTTTTCCAATTTAAGGAGCTCAAAGAACAGATATTTGTGTACAAATGCAGGGAGTAAAAGTAAAAATTCACCAGAAAAAGAAATACTCACTACCTAAAAAAAATCTACTTAAGCAAAGTAACAAAGCATTTGTACTTTGTTGATCCCCACCTCTGATGGACACTGAAGAGCAATCAGAGGAGTTTAGGTCCGCCCGACCCTCTGATGTCTGCTCACCATCCGAATCAGACGGAATCCTCCTCCCCCTCCTGCTCACTGAAAATCACTCTGGATTGGGAGTCGTCTCGACGAGATCAAGCCAGAGCGTCTCGCATCCATCCTGGTTTCGCCTCCTCTCGCAGCGCTATGATCAAGCGGCGGATTCAAAGCGCAGCTCCGGGACACAGAGGGAACCTCCCCGAGCGTTTCTGCAGGCGACGGCTTCGGCAACACGCGTCCATCTGTCGGGCGCAGCTTCTGGCGGGCCTGTGAAGCGACGCCGCTCGGCGGGTGTCGCCCGCGGTGCGTTGATGCAACAACCCCCCCGATCCCAGAGGGGGCGCCGTCGTTTGGGCTCCAGCGGTGCTGGGGAAGACCCCCGTTAAATAGCAGCGAGTCCCATGTAGCTGCGCAGCCGTTTCATCTCAAACAACAAACAGATCCCAGCAGCTGCTTTTTCCCCCGCTTCATTTAATGGTGTTGATGTGTTTGTGGAAAGTTTTAAAACCAAAACCTTCTTTTTTACTTGGCAAAAGAGCAGGAAATGTACTGGCATTTGAAATATTGCCCCCAATGTCAGAGATGTCGAAAGGCTATTCCTGGATTTCCTCTTCCTATTTCCCATTTGCCTAATGGGAATTTTGCCGGCTAGCCTGACGACATCGTTCACACTGTGTACACATAATGCTAGTCTAAGTAGGAAGTGACGCCTTCAACTCAGCGCTGTTCCATGCTCTAAATTCAGACCACATTGTTGTGTGACTTACGTTATTCAACAAACGTTATCCTTAGCAGAAAATATCACAAAGGAAAGGTTTTCATAATCCGCAGCATTAAGAGAGGACTGGGCTCCGTGGCACTCAGTGGGCTTAACAGTGCTGAACGTCGTAATTTCTTGAGTCTTTAAATACAAGTGACACGTGCATTTTGTGCAAAAAGCTGCTTCATCCATCACTGTGGCTTTCACATAGTATTTGGTCCAATTCTGTGTTTACCTCATGCTGCACGTCAGCTCCATTTTGAATGCTGAACCATTGACTTCCAATTAAAAAGCGTTTCCACTCGGTCTTCCAGCAGTTCAAACAGCCAGAGTCCAGCCAGGTTCCAGGCTTTTTTCCTCTTCCTCTTCCTTTTTGTTTTTTTTTTTTTAGGAAACTGTCTAGTTCGTCCAATAAGAGGAGAGGGCGCCAGTGTTAATGACCCTCTGCAGAGCTTCCCTCTGAGCCGCTGTGCAGCTCGTGAACCACACACACACACACACACACACACAGGCAGCACCTCAGTACGTTTAATATGGGATGAACACGTAATTTATAATCATTCAATTGTACTACATTGTGATATGGGAACAGTAACGCTGAAGCAACCTGACTGAACTAACGGTAACAAATTTGATTGGTCCACCTTCTAAGTTTGCCTCCATTTCCAAATCATTGTCTATTTTTCCTAAACGTCATTTATTTATTTTTTTACCAGATGGATTCCTGAGGCAAATTAAAAACGAGAGAAAAAAAATGAAGAAACGTTCCATCAGGTTTCAGTTTCCCCCGTCTTTGATTTTGACTGAAGAGGTCCTCGGCTCATCAAAGAGGCCCTTGGCGGGCGGCGCCACGCGACACGTGGATAATTCAACAAGGAATCAATCATCACATAGTTACCGCCTTAATAGGTGAGCAAATATGCTGCCCAGTCGCTGTCCTTATTATTCCGGGGCGGCCACTGGGGCCCCCAGGAGACGGTGGAGCCAGATGGAATTGAGGTGTTGTCACTACTGAGTGAACAGGTAATGAATTACTGCAGGACAAATGGGCTGCCACATGGGAGAGGAGGAAATCCTCGCACAAGGACCAGAGGCAGCGGGTGAAAGACAGCAACCACCTGCCCCCCCCGCACCCCCTGTGTTTTCATCTGCCACCACAGCCCCTCCATAGGTTGCGCATTTATAGTGTTTGCAGGTAAACGAAGCACATATTTCTTCAGGGTGTTTCAACAATCAACACATAATGAATGCAAAGCAATTTTTTGAGGCAAATTTTTGATTACAAGATAAATCCACTGAATAACACCTCCTGTCCTCTCCAGCGCCACTTTCTGACACCAGCTGATTTGTTATGACGCTAGAGTGGCCCTAATTCTCCGGTGGCAGCCGGTGACGGCTGAGGGACGCGATTACGCCGGCCCTAATTATGATTGTTATTTCCAATCACGGCCGAGCAGAGTCGGAGAGTGTGTTATTTCAGCGCCGGAGTGACTATCTGCACGTGATGGTCCTGATGGCGGCAGCTTGGAGATGCAAGCGCCAGGCCCAGACAAAATACATTCTGCATTTCGCTGCCGGGGAGACGGGAAGACAATCTTGCACTCGCTGCAGGTGGATGTTTGTCGGTCGCTGAGGCAGCTGGATGACTTCGCTCTCAGTGAGCAGCAGCAGCAGCAGCAGCAGCAGCAGCATGAGGGCTCAGAATCTGCATTAATTTTGAATCACTGAATTTTTTATTCCACGGTCAGGAACTGGATTTGCACCGCAGGTGATGGCGCTATTGAACCGATGAGGTAATAGGTTATAAACAAGTTGACCATCCGTACTTGTCAATTTATTTGAAAGCTGAAATTAAACCAAACACTTCTTGTCATCTGTTTGCTGTCAGGTGTGTTTGTTTTTCTTCCCGTCAGGCCAAAACTGGGTTGAACACTAACAGCATATACATGGATTCAACATCCTGGTTGTGAGATTGTGAGTTCTTTACATTCTACACATGGTGTTTACATGCACGTGGGGGGAAACCTGGATATTCACCCCCCTGTGCACGTTACTAATATTAGTATCCGCGTTTGTGATCACTGCATCTTATTTCCACAGGCGCTAGTGATGCTTGTTATTATTTTTTTTTAAAGCACAACCAGCAGCAATTTTAAAGCCTGGAAAATGAGACCACGGTGGCTTGTTGCAGGTTTTGCGCCGCTGAATGCCAGCGTTGCACTGCAGGTTGCGGCAGGCAGAGGCAGAAGCCTGTTATTTTAAAGGAGCTGTCGCTTGATGGGGACATAATTTGATGTAATTTTGTGTTCTATTAGACCTGAAGGGTCCATGTACCTTTGAGTTGTTCAGGTTTTGTAGCGGTAGACGAAATAGCAGGTGTTAGATCATTGTTTCACAATTACATAATCAGTACAATAACATGAAACCAGGACACAGGGATACATCCAGACCTCAATATATGTTTCATGATTTATTATTGTATCGATTTTTATTCATTAACATAAAGAAACAAAGCCACCAGTCCATCCATTTAACATACCAGCACAAACAACCATTCACACTCACACACACACCTACAGACAATTTATAGTTCCCAATTCACCACAAAGCAACGCACACCACCGTTTGAAAATAACCATTTCCTGTACATTTGTTTTTCATATTGTTTAAATGGCGTGTTACACAAGCCATTTAAACCCATATTGTGTTACACACGCCATTTAAACAATATGACCGTTGTGACCGTTTCTACATTTACACTGTGAAGGAAGCTTTTAAAAGGGATCCGTCAACTTCGCATCTTCTGTATTGTTGGAAGTCAGAAACGTCCTCAAAGCCGATGGAGTGTGGAGGAAAAAACAGCAGCAGCTGATTAAAAGAGCATTTGCCTCCAACCTGCTGCTGCTTCTCATTAGGAGGAGATGCAGCAGAACACACACACACACACACACACACACACACACACACACAGACTCTTCTGTATTGCAGCAACTTGTATTAATAACGGTCATCCGTCTTGGAAATAAAGACAGCTGTGCGTCGCCGCGCTGCACCTCGGCAGACGGAGACGCGCCGTCCGTCCGAGCTGTACGTGAAATACCAGGAGATCGTAACCCCTGTCTGTGTTCATAACAGGATGTAAACATCCTGCTCGATTACCCCGCGGCCGGCCGGCGACTCCCGGTGATTGGCCTTTGACCTTTTCTAGCAACGCTGCTGCGGGCGGTTTTTCCGACGCGGCGCTGGCAGACTGCTGATGCAGGCCGTTTCTGCCGCTCACTCACTCTAATGGTCCGAGGCCCAGTGATGTCATGCTCTTGTATCAGTGGGAAAGTGTCCAGCCATCAAGGGCTCAGATTTTTCTCATGATGGTTCTTGATGTTTGGTTTGAGAGGCGGCAGGCAGGAGCCATGGATGGGACCATGTTAAGGTGTCAGTTTGATTCAAGCCATCTTGGTCACCACAAAACACAGTCCACAAGCCCTCTGTATGATGTTTATTGCAATAATATAAGAGAAATAAATTAAAACAATTGCATCAATGCAATCGATAGTTATTCCCCAATATTACTATCTATGTTAAAAAAAAAAAAAAAAAAAAAATACTTCTGGCGTTTAATAGTTCTCATCCAAAAGTGGCCTTCTGAGTTCTTGACTTGGATAAAAAAAAAAAAATGTCATGTCAGCTGTTTAAAAGTTATCAAAACTTCCACAGATTCACAAACATGTCACTGGTCACTCGGTCGATTCCATCCGCCACCTTCGCCCGACTACCTGTGTGTGGAAGAAGGGGGATGATGGACACTAATAGGCCGCTGGTATCTGCAGGCCACTGCAGTTCGCTGCAGCCGAGGAAAAAGTACAGTTTTTGTCCTGGAGGAGGTCTTGTCGCTGTCAGGTGCCCGTAATGACCCGGAGCCACTAGAGCCACAGTGCTGAAGTGTTCAGCACTGGGGTTTGTCTGCTGCTGATGACGTACATGATGCAATGATGCACCTTGCTAGTGCTGGCCACCTGGTAACTCTGGGTAAGTGACCAGTGAGCAGACATATATATATGTGTGTGTGTGTGTGTGTGTGTGTGTGTATACATACGCACACAGGACTCGTTGCTTGGAGGTTTCAGACGTTGTACATTCAGAGATGTTGTCTTATTCTGCAGACCCTGGTTGCAACCAGTGGTTTTCTGACTCCCTGTTGCCTTCCTGTGGTCTCCATCCAGTCTCCCATTCTGACCTCTGACATCAGTAAGACATTTTCCCCCAGACAGCTGCTGCTGAATGCATATTTTCTCTTTTTTGGCACCATCCTCCTGTAAACTCGAGAGATGGTTGTGCTGCTAGACATCGCTACGGTTCTGACGAGCTCCCCGTGCAGAATTGTTGCCTGATTTCCCTTTTATACTGTTCCTTTAATGCATCTTCAATCTTTCATCCCTTGCCAGGGTTTTATTTTATTTATTTATTTATTGATGTTGCCCTCTTGCATGCACAAGCACTCCACCGAGCAGATGTTGGTTGCTACCAGTAATGAAAAGAATCAGTCCACCAACCAAATTATAATTTGCCACCTCCATCCAGTCGGCATCTGCTGAGCAATAAATATGAATTGCTAAAATTTGCTAAGCATGTTAATGCAAGCCGCCATCTGTACGTAGCTTCACTGAGTTATGTCTATGTGGCAGGAGACTTATCAATAAATATACTTGGCTGCTAAAACATTCTTTGCTAGATCACGCCAACAACTAAAAACAGAAGAAGAAAATTAGAAACGGCATCTCAGTACTCATGTAAAAGTGTTTTCTTTTTTTATTTTGCGTGACACCAGGCAAAATGAAGGCAACCCCCAGAGTTTAAACCCAAGCTGGGCGTTTCAGTCAGAACAGTAGCGGAGCGGAACGCTACGCGGCAGCGACGCGGCCCTCGCGCTGAGTAATGAAGATAAATTAAGACGTTTCGCTCCTTGATAGTGCCGTGTTAGCCCAAACGCTGACGCTCGCCGTCTCCTCAAACCCTTTTCTTGGGAAATTAGGATTCAGTCAGCCGCAACATCACACTCGCAGATGTCAGACGCTTCGAGTGTGAAGGCGTTCATTCCCGCGGTGACGGAGGCAGAAACAGACTTGAGCGAAGGAGGATTATGTAAAGAACGCCTTCCGCCAGGCAATGTGACTGATCAGACAGGTGTTGCAGCGATTGCTGTTGATTCCTAACAGGCGTCAGCTTGCAGGACTCTCTGCTGCTGCCGACTTGGGTCTGCTTGCATCTTCATTCCAATTTAAATCCAATTAGGCCCTCAGACCTTCTCCTCAATGAAGTGCACCTCTGTTGCAACTTCACAAGTCGCCTCTTTTTCCCTGGACGCCCACGTGGAACTTAAAATAAATAAATAAAACAAATTGTGTTGTGTTTGGAACAGAGTTCAACTTGTTTCCAATCGTTTGCCTTGTTCTACAAGCAGTTCATACATTTTTAGCAGCCAACTTCTTCATAAAAAAAATATATTTTTTGCTACGTCGCACAACCAATCCGACCACTTAACATTCTTTGACAGGCTGTAATTTCTTACCCTTCTTCTCGGGCTGCAGTCGCCTCCTTCCTAATTACACCGTGTGTGCAATGACCGTGTTCCCGTCATCAACGTGTTGCCGTCCTCTGCTTCCCCAAAAACGCAGTTACTCAGCACCTAAGTTGAAGAAAACCACAGCCCTGCAAAAGGAAACGGTCCCCAATTATAATCAGCAGCTGTTGTTGCACTTGACATGAAATTGTGTTATTGCAGCTGGTTTAGAATTTAAACTCAATGTTTTTCAGCGACAGCACAAAGTCCGAGAACATTATAAATAACTTGGAGTAAAACTTTCATTTTGCAGCTCTGGATGTCTGGATGTTGAAGGAGCTACGTTATATATCAGTGATATACTCAGTTGATGTGAACAGAACGTGTGTGCCATGACACGTCGAGGGGAGAGGCCCTCCACAGCGCCCCCTGTGTATTGTTGTTCTCCTGCTCCTTGTTTATCAGTATTAATGCATGCAAATCTCATTTTCCTCCCTGCCTCCAGAACCGTAACTCCCCTCACACTCCTCACACTTTCGGTAAACAAAAACACAGCGCCGAACAGACTCCTCTCGATGCCGAAGTTGTAATTTAAAGGGAAACAAAACAACAGAAGAAACACCAAGAGGGCCCTCCTCTCATTTGCAATGCCATGTTTTACCCCATTAGCTGATGGTCGCTATGCATCTGTTTTGTCCTCTTTGGCTGAGTGCAAGTTCAGCGCTGCTACACCGGAGGCCATGAGGACGTGCAGGGGGACGGTTTGTTTTGGTCTAAATGCAGAGCGAATTTCTGAAAAAAATCCCAGCTGTTTCTTAGCTGTGACACCTGCCTGCAGAACAGTCTTAATGAAAGCAAAGTTGGTGTGTTCTCACATCAGATTATTAGTTGAAGGTAAGTGTGATTTTTTTTTCTATCTTGTTCATCTCTTCCAGTAAACAAATGTGATAAATCGTGCTTTTGTGGCCCGGGGGAGACAATTTTAGCTTATCGTTATTTTAATTAGAGCTTCCTATCTGATTTGCTCTTTAGTTAGGTGTAACGCTGAGACAAATCGACTGTGAGCAATTCGACTGAGTCTGAAGTTCAGAAATAAAAAAAAATGTGTGTTTTCCACGCTGCAAAGCTTTGCACACATAATGCCTGTTAGCTACTGTAAGTGGTCTCTGTCAGTGTGGTTTATTTACTATATTTTACTGTTTCCCTTCATGTCTGCTCTCTTGAACAGACGTCGCTGCTTCAGAGATAATGGCGGCGCTGAAAAGGTTTGCTGCTGCGCTGCTCGAACTACAAGACAAATTGAACACTTCATACCTATTGCATCTTCACATCAGTCAAGAATGGGAGGCAGATCCCAAACAACGAGGCTACGTGTCACGTCGATTATGAATGTTGCGCCGTCCTCCCAAAAACGCCTTTCGAAGCGTGTCGGATAAAAAAAAAAAAAAAAAAAAAAATGAAAAAGAGGCAGAGAGGTAACAAGGGCCCCCATAATACCACTTTTAAATAGGCGGCATCTGAGAGCCGATAAGAGCTGCAAGCGCTGGAATGGATCAATTGTGCTATGGGGGAAACACTCAGTCATGGGTACTGTTTAATTAATGATGGGGGTTAGAGATAGGCTGATAGCGCTGGTATTGTCAGTCAAACGCTCACAGAGGGAGGCAATATGAGCTATGTAATAGATATGTGTAACAGATGGAACAAATCTATCCTCTGCAGTCTCATTCAATGATGCTCTCTAAAGAGGGGAGAGGGCCACTGCGTGACAGACTAATTTTTATTCTAAATGTGGTAAAAAAAAAAAAAAAAAAAGAAAGAAAGAAAAACAGAACGAGGTGCACTGAATGGAAATGCAATAATCTCAGACGTATTTAAAAGCACAGTCTGCATTTAAATTGAGTCTCGGTGACACGTTTGGCTGTTAAAATATGTAAAGGAAACCAACCATCACACGACTGGACGTCTCCTCAAGTATTATTAATGTCAGGTGTTGCCCACATATTGTAATTCCACAAATAGAGCAATGAGAAGAGAATATTTTTGTCCAACCTGTGGTTTTACAGTCCGATATCCCACTGTCTTCTGATTAAAAAAAAGGAAAGAAATTTGATGATAATTCTAAAACATGAACCAATTCGTTCCAAGAATAAAATGAAATGTCATAATCATAGAATGGACCTTCCCTAATCTGACTAGAATTCAGGTGGGGAAATGGCCTAATGATTATCTGAAACCGGTTAGGACCCGCAGCCAGTTGTGACCATCAATAAACACTTGCTCTGTTAACATATCCCATCTGTTTATATTGAACAGTTTATCTATTAACACACCAACAAGTCATAATAAATAACTTTCACAGAAATGTCACACTGAGTTATGACTGCATAGAGTTCAGCTTTAAATTTGTATTTAATCTCAGCTAACTGTTTTCCTGTGACTGACTACAACATGTGGACAGAATGTGTAACTGCACCCTTAAACGTTTTATCGGAAACTGCATGCAGCTGTCAGACTACGACCCAGAAGAAATTTTACTGTGTCAACTGTAATTGCATTTCATTGTTCTCATGGACGCCACTGTTGTTGAAATATATATTGATGATACCATCTACTTAAGTCTTTTGAGTTGTCGTGCGTTATTTGTGAAAATGTTGACAAAACACGAATCAGCCCATGTGAAAACCTAGGGTTATAGTTAAAAAAAAAAGTGATATTATATAAAACTAATACAACAACTTTCCTGGCCCCAAGTATTATTAATAATGTGAGTCTATTAATTTTGGCATAGCACATTATGTAATAAATACTCGCTTCTACCGCGTATGATTGCCCTCTTGTGGTGACAGTTGGTATAATCAGCAAGATGATTAATGTAATGATTATTTGCGCGTACACAATGTAATGCACAACGCGTCGAGCAAGCAATGTGGCTATGATGAAGCTGCAGAACAGTTGACCAAATTTCTGTACAGAAGATGTGTCAACATTTGTAGAAGGATGAAAAATGTGGGTGAAACTGAATTAAACAATTAGACGAAATAAAAAATAAATAAATAAAAACAAACGGATGTCAATGTGCATGTTCAGCTATGGAGGATAGAACAATAAAATGTGCAACAAACAAACTACATCTACAGTATTTCTCTCCACGAAAAAAAAAATCATCTGAATCACGCAAAAAAGTGCGCAAATTCTCATCCGGATAACTAACGGGAGGGGGCATTACAAAAGAAAGAAAGAGAGAGAGAAAGTGATGCGATGCCACTCCTCTGAACTGTGTGAGGGCCACCCTCCTCTCTTCTCCTCCTCCTCTCCTCCTCCACGGAGAGAGTGTGGATGCTGCGCTGCAGAAGAAGCACACCGCCGTCTGCAGCGGCGCAGACCGGCTGACAGAGAGCTTCTAGAGGCGCAGACCGCGCGAGCACCGCCACGCGCACCGCGGAAGTGGAAGGTGACAAAAACAAAAAAAGAAGAAGGAGAAAGAGGAGGGGAGCTGGACGCCGAGAGAAACGTGACCTCCTTCAGTTGCTCTTTGACAGGGATGTAGCCCTGCGCGCGTGTGTTTTTCCTATTTTATTTTTGAAACCGGCTGAGGCAGACTGACACAAGGAGTCGGACTTGCTGCCGTTCCGGCGAACGGAGGCGCAGCGCGGGCTGATCCGAGCCAAGCGTGACGGAGCTGCAGGGGAGGCGAGAGAGCAAGAAGAGGGACTTTCGAGAAGATTTGGTGAGTAAAACTGCGTTTCCGTCTGTCGGTCGGAGCTCATTAACCATGAACCGCCACCTGAGTGGATGGAGCTGCCCGGAGGTTCGTGCTCGGAAACGGGGGGAACGAGGAGGCAAGTTTCTGAGATGCGGGTCGTTCCCGCTCTTCCGCCTGACTCCCCCTGCTCCAACTTGAAGGTTCTGGTGGAGCACCGGGGTCTCTCATGAAACATCTACGCTGTGTGGTTCCGCCTTGTTTTTTTTTCCTTCTTTCTTTTGGCGGTTCGGTGGGAGAGAGAGAGAGAGAAACAGAGAGATATATGCTGAAAAAAATCTGGTTGGCAAGATCTGCTTATTTATTTATATATCTATTTATTTATTTAGAGTGTCTGTTGTTTAAGTTCGAGCTCAAATCAAATGTTTCCCTCAATGATGAGATGAAAGGGAGGGGATGCTCTGAGATCCAGTGGATTCACAGTGTGCAGTGCAGGCAGGCAGGCAGGGTTGGAGGCGTCGCCGCTGTTTGATTGGATCATCAAAGAGACCAAAATTCAAGAAGGGGTGGAAAAAAAATAAAGCAGGTGTTGAGGGTTAGGTTGAGTGTGTGTGTGTGTGTGTGTGTGACTCCTGCTGCAGAGGCGCTTGCACCCTGAGGTTAGCCGAGCAGGAGGCTTCCAACACACCACTTACCTCACAAGTAGACCCACAGGAGTGATCTAATCAGAGACATGCTAATTCCCCTCCCCTCCACCGACACCTCCCCAAAACTTGAATGTTTTGCGGCTCTTCTGGAGTCGAGATGTTTCCGCTGTGATCCGACACGGGCCAGCGCGGCTCTAGCTGGGGAGCTTCACCGGCTGCTTTTTGATGTTATTGATTGTGATCCCTCCTCTTCCTCGTCGTCCTCTTCCTCCACGGGAGTCTTTGCAGGTGTGTTGCGAGAATTGCTCGTTGAGAGTGCTTTTTGAGTTCTTTCTATGTATATAAATATATATATATATATATATATATCAGAAAAAGTATATTGAAAAAAGTTAGAAGTTCAATGACCGCAGTTAGTCCCAAAGAAAAGGGAAAAGTGTGGCAGGTAGAATGAAGTCCTGCAGGAGAAGGAAAATGCAGTCTTTTGAAGTGTGTGCCTGCTGTCAGCAAATCCCCCCGCTGCTTTACCTTTTACTTGATTTCTTTCTTCGTTTTTTTCTTTTCCCCCAGCACAGACGCATTCAGAAGGCAGGAGACGGTGCGCTATTTTAATTCTGGCATTGTATTTATTGTTAGCGTGTCACTTCAATATTCCAGACTTGTAAGGGTTTAAACTGAACTTCAGAGCCACTTAACTTTTTTTTTTTGGTTTCTGAAAAAGCAAAGAGAAAAATCTAGGCTACTTTGTATCGAAGAACAAAGGCGAGGTTGCCCCTTTGCCAACCTCGCAATAAAGGCCCATTACGGATGTGAACAAAGGCCAAAGAGGGTGACAGGTGTTTGGTTGGCGTACGTGGCCGGGTTGAAGGCGGAGGAAAGAACTCACTTTGCCAGTTGTGACGGAAAGGTTTGGGTTTTTCTTCAATTTTTCCTTCGTGTACGTGTACACGTATATCTGACCCAGTCTGAAGTAACGATTTTAAAACTGAGCCCCTCGCATCACTCGAGCGCTGGATGCTCAGCGCCACTTGTTTTTGTTGGGTTTTTTTCCGTCGCCGACAGGCATGTCACTGATTCCGTCTGAGCCGATGAATCCTAGAGTGCGTTTGACTCATTCGTGAGTGGGAACGCACCTCCAGCCTCCACCGAAAATGCAGCAAAACTGTGCCTAAAAAACTAAAAATCACCCTCTCCCTCCCTGCCGGTGCTTTACAGCGGCCGTTAAAACTTTAACGACAGAACTTAAAGCGGCGTGCGTGCTTTCAACCGGGGGGTGTAGGTAATTTTTGCCGTGATGTTAATCTGGATAGATATTTCATTAGGCCTAATGTGCCTAAACGATTGTCATATTGCATCGTGCCAGCGCGTAAGGAACCATTCCGACGACGGCTTTAATTTCCCCCCCCCCCCCCAAATTAATGTGAAAATGCTTTCATCTTCTCTGGAGATGGGTGGGGGGTTGGATGGGGAGGAGGGTATAGGCAGAAAGGATGGTGGCGGTGGTGGTGGGGGGGGTTCATGCTAACCAAACGCAGCTTAACCTGCGTATCTGGGGAATGAGTGTGCATGGGGAGGGGAGGGGGGATAAGCAGCTGTGCCTGTTTCACTTGGCAGGGATTAGAGGTTCGGTCCCGCCATCCCCATCACCGCCGGCCTCATCAGATGTAAATCAGTTATTTGCTGGCAGCGCACGCATTAAAGACAATCCACTCAGGGGTGGAGTGGAGGCGGGAGTGGGGGGGGGTCATCCTACGCTCATGCCTCCAGCGGCTCGCCGCGATCCGCTCGGCAAAGTCTCGGGCCGTTCGCCCAATGTGTCTGGATCTCGTGATCTCGGCCCGTGACCCGTGAAAACCCATCCGGCCGTCCAAGTTTGGTTCCAATTCCGAGATCACATCTCGCCAGGTCCCGGGATAAATTTCCCAGAAGTGATCCCGACACGGCCGGTTTATCAGGTTTACATCGGGAGTCGACTCGGCCCAGAGAGCATTTCACACCAGCCAGGGGGCGCACAGTCATTTTGACATATTAATGTTGTCACGTACCAATAACACTGTATTTTCTTTAGCTGTAAATGTAGTTAAAACCACAAATCTATGGTTAAAATAAAGCCAATGTGAAACATTTTGCTTTTATGTTTTCTGTGGTCGGTGCTAGCAGAACATTTGGAAAATGCCATAAAACAGCAGCGTTCATCTGCACCCGCCGGTTCAGACTGGCGAGGTTTACTTCTGAGATGAGACTTGGGGGCTTCACGAGTCTGATCCTGACAAGCTTGCATGTTCTGAAACAGCCTTGATTCCTTTCAGCTGCAGCCCCCATGTCCCCGACCCCACCGTCCGTCTGTGAGTATTGACAAGAGCCAGTACGGACGTGTACTTGGCTAACTGCTAATTGAAAATGACAACTCCAGTGAAGGTTTTCGCCCCAGAGACACTCGGAAGGGGTTGGGAGTTGCATAGGAGGAGGAGACTGCGGGAGAATAAAACAAAACAAAACAAATCAGAAAAAAAAACGTAGCGGCAGTGACGGGTAAGAGGTCGAGGATAGAAACCATCCCAGCGAGACAGCGGCACCCAAGGGAGCTGCGCTTCCACCGACGAACAACAGGGTGATTTAGGGAAAGCAGGTGTTGCGCGAAATCATAACTTCTACTCAACGACCCCCCACCACCACCACAACCCCCACCTTTATTCATACAAAGCAAGCGGGCGGGAGCGCCGTATCGCCTCCTGCAGCCCGCGGACAGAGTCACATACCGTCGAGCACAATGTGTTTATTCCTCCATTACGGCGACAAAAGGAAGTGAAAGTGTGGAGTGCGAGCGTGCATGCATGTGTGCATCACGCCGGGCATTTGGGAGAGAAAAACAAATCTGCGAACAGCGTGTTGTTCAGTGTCCAGAGAAGGCGAGCGGGCCATTTTGTTCTCCTTCCTGGCTGGGTATCTCCCTCCTCTCTCCCAAAATAACAAAATAAAATAAAAGTGTCTCTGTTCGTCCGACCCCACCTCGTAAGACATGATTCGGTGTGAGGCGTTTGAGGGCGACTCCGGCGATTGGCCGCCTTCCTTCCCTGGCGATTATGTTATTAAGCGCGTCCCGCTGGTCCTTGAGAGAGCCTGCGAGACAAACAGCCCTCGGGACACATCTGACAACATCATTTATATAATTGCTCGGAAGCATCTGCATAGGAAACAGTGACTCCCGGCGCTCCAAATTCACCCACCCACCCTCACTTGTCACAGCTACGAGCGACTCGGATTTGACGTCCAGTGAGTCAAACGAGATAATTTTAGGCGGCCGCTGATGTTGCCACACGCGGGCCGTGTGTCAACGCGGCAGAAGAAAACAAGGCGGCTTCCGATTGGACGAGGGGGCGAGGCTTCCTAACGCCGTGACGCGGGTGGCAGGTTGCGGCGGGGCCGAATCTTCGCACATGTGTTCCCGGGGCGGCCTGTTTGACATGAGTGGCGTGACAGTGTCTCTCTCTCTCTCACTCTGCCTCCCTCGCCCTGTAATTAGTTGATTTAATTGGCTGAAATAACGCGTCGCGGTTTGATGGAAGTGTCTCGCGGCCCTCCACTCGGCGCCGTCGCTCCGTCCGTCCGTCCGCCCGTCCGCCCGTCCGCCCGTGGGTGGAGGCACATCACTGCGGTGCTCAGGGGCTCTTTGGAAGCACTTTCGGGGGTCAGTGGGATTTTAATGTTTCAAAACTTAGCTAGTTGATATTCATATCAGGGTTGGAGTGTGTCTGCGTGTGCGTATGTGTCTGCGTGTGCGTTTTCCTTTTCATTTTTTTTTGTTAACGTGCCTCCTGCTGCTGCCTCCAATTTAAGCACACGTGCAAAAACGTCCGAATCAGCTGCTGCGCTATCAACAACAGAGATCGCAATTTCCGAACAATTTGCGTGTAATTTTCTTTTCAGTGTCTGCCGACAAATGGAAGAATAACGAGGGAGAATGTTGATATCTGCAGAATGTGATGCGTCTTTACGAACAAACTCTCCACCGCTAATATGAATGGGCAACACTGTTTGTGGGCTGCAATGTTTTATTTATGTCACAGTAATCGTGCATGAGTGTTTCTGTAATGTTCATTATGTTTGCACGGCTCCGCAGGTCTTTTCCTCAAAGTGCCCTCAAGTTGTCTCTTGAGTTGCATCCTTTGCATCATTGCTCACAATGGTTGCTTCTGTGTTTTTGGATACACTCTGTCTGACCATGTCCTTTCATGGCCGGAAATTGAGCAACAGGAATAGATGCTTGGAATATATATACCACAAAAGCTGTATAAAGGGATGCACTGATTTTCTTCGCTCCCATTTCTACACAATGCTCTGTCCGATTGGTTGCCTTTGAGACTCTCAAATAAATGCTGGCAAGCCAGACTTGTTCAGTGAAGACTTCATTGATGCCACAACAAAGCCAAAGCTGAAGCTAAGAAAGATGTCCCACTCAATGGGCGACTCAAATCTAGTGAGAATTGTAGCCAAAGCAGGGGAAATTGCTACTATCCTCAACCTTAACTGCCCTCTGGTGGGTAGAATGTGTCACAGCCACATGCTAATAACAGCGTCGGCAATAATCGGGCTATTAGAAAACACTGAGGAAAGTTATTCAACATGGATGGCAGAAAAGGATGTCACAATCCCGGCCAAATGCACACCATGCACAATGCAGTCCATGTACAGCCTCTGCTGTGTTTCCGATCAATGCGATCACTGTGACTCGTTATGATTTCTATAGAAATCGTGAAGTGAACATCAAGATTGTGCGTAGACGGTGTGAGGTGGGAGCTGTGATGGTGGTGGTGGTGCTGAATAGCCTTGGGACTGGAGTGTTTTTCAGCAGGCAGCTCCTGATTTTATGTGACAGTAAAGGCCCTTATCTTCCAGGGCCACGATGAAGCACTACACTTTGATTTTTTTCCCCTGCCTAATCTTATCCCAACAATCTCGTGCTTGAGACAGATTAGTGAGATGAAGGTGTGAAAAACGCTCGGCGCGGGTTCCGCGGGAGTCGAACGGCCGC
Organism: Thamnaconus septentrionalis; assembly: GCA_009823395.1. Classification (NCBI taxonomy): domain Eukaryota; kingdom Metazoa; phylum Chordata; class Actinopteri; order Tetraodontiformes; family Monacanthidae; genus Thamnaconus; species Thamnaconus septentrionalis. The sequence goes on along the minus strand of CM020510.1, from coordinate 10,590,937 downwards.
CAAACGCATTCGCAGGCCTATCTGCATGAGGCCGATAGTGCAGAGTGAAAGATTAGCGGAAATTACTGACTCGTTGTTGACCTTCTGGCTCAGGAAAGTAAAAGAAAAAAAGGGATTCAAATTTGAGAGTGAATAGATGATTCATTTCATTACCTGATTAAAAGGGGAGATGACATCTTAATTGCATGAATTTGACTCTGCCAGACTATTGTTTCAACATTTTTTTCTTAATTAAAAAGAATTACCTTCAAGTCTAGTCACTGCATGTTTGTCTTTGTCTCATCTCTGTCTGGACACCAGTCGCCTAAATAATTGTTTTAGCATTTTCAAGCCTGCAGAAATTTCCTCTCTGAGCCCGACCGCGCAGCGTTCACAGCTCTTTGTGCTCTCCAGTGTTACCTTGGACTCGCGTCAAGCGCGTCGACACAACCTTGAGAAGGTCAACAAATTCTCTTGTACCATTTGTTCTGACGCGTAATTATGTGGAATTACCTTTTTGCATTATGATCTTTAACCCTAATGAAAATGTCTTTGGGCCCCCATCGCTTAACGATGCTGTTTGCGCACTCATTAATGTGAAATTGCCTCTCAGCCTCTTGTAAAAACACGCTGCAAAAACAGATACGGTGCAGTAACCCATGAAGATTATATGTTCAATTATTCATTTGATTTTATATCCTCTGCAGATCAATTATGGTTATTGTTATTATTGCTATTATTATTGTTATAGTTTTAGTTTCACTTGCAATAGCATGTGGTTTGTGTATATGCATGTTGCATGAAGCATTATTTACACCAGGCATAAAGTTGACGTGTATCCAAGATTTAAGAGCTAAAACTGAGTTTCTATTCAATAAAGTGGCTACAAGAAACATAAAAAGTAAGTACGTACGTTAGAATGGAGGTGAAAATATAAGTTAGAAGAAATAAGTAATGTAAAAACTTGAAAGTAATGAAAGATTTCAACATCTTTCTAATTGTCAGTTACTTTCAATTATTTTGAAGACTTCATTTTCTTGAATAATTCAATTTCCTTGATGATAAATCCACAAACTGTTGACTGAAGCGGGAATATTGCAGTAGGTTACATCAGAAACTCATGATCCTGTAATGTAAAGTTCCAGTGTGTAGTTTGCACAGATGTCAGGATTTGAAACAAGGTTGTCTAAATAGTATAAACATTGGTCCTGGCTAGAAAAATAAATAATTTCCCCTCTGTGTTTTCACTGCATGAGAAGGTAAGAACCATTAATGTCATCCTAGTTAAATTAAATCACCCCACCCCCCGCGGTTAATGTTCACGCTACCGGCTAGCTAGCGCACCGTGCTGCGCAAAAGTTCCTCGTTGTCGCCCAAGTCAACATTTTCCGGCGCTTGCCGGGTGCATTCCTGGCTGAGGCTCCATCGGCGAGCACCGACTCATGTCGAAGATGCACTGTGACATCTCCCGCAGCTCTGTGGGCTCCCGTGAAAGGAAGGCGGTAATGCAGCGCATTAGGAGCGGGAGGCGGACGAGTGTTCTTGTGGGTCACCTTCCGCTCTCTCCGTGCATCCTGCAGGCTCGTGATGAGTTGCCGTGTTCCACTCTCATGCCTCCCTTTTTCCCTCCCGAGAGACGAGGCGCATACGCAGCTATCTGTCAGCGCACGGCTAACAGTGCTGCAAGCGCTCGGCCGTGCTCGCGCAGCACCTCCGGGCTCATTGTCTTGTGACAAACACCGGGTCTGTTCCGCTCGGGTGGGAAGTGTTGTGTTTCCCCCCCCCCCTTCGCTGTTTGCACAGTTTTCCGTGGAGGTTGTGATGAAGTTCCCGCTTTGCTACGTGTGATAAATGCCAAAAATTATTTGTTATTCCAAAGGAAAAAAAAACCCAACAAAACGTCAATATGTGATTAAGCTCCATTGATGCGGCGGTGAGACGAGCGCACCGATGCGTCGCGCAGGAAATTAAGACAGAAAGATGGTTTATGTGAGTCAGCGTTCGGACTGATATTGAGCGTATTGTTTTCTTGCGACGTTTCTGATATAAGCGTTGGCGGAGGGGTGGCCGCATCGATTTTTACAGGCCTTTACAAAGCAGGAAATTTCAATTTGCTACCTAATTTGTTTACATCGTTGACATTTGGAGCAACAAACCGAACGTTGGCCCTCCAATGTCGAAATCGTGGTCTCGTAAAATAAGCATCTGGACGAGGAGCGGGGACGCATAGCCTCGTGCTAGCCGCGCCGACGAGCGCCTGCTGGCATTGGACGGGGGTGCTGAAGGGGAGATGAGAGAATTGTTGAGAACAGACGCTACGGTTATGTCAAGTGAAATAACGACTTAATAGAAACCCAACGAGCCCCCATATGCTCCGTAAGCTCCTCCCGACAGCCCTAAACATTCTCAGCCTCGTCATTATGTTGGTGACGGAGCAGCTTCTGAGTGGAAAGCAGCAGGAGTCTTGTGATGATTAGCTTGGTAGCGCAGTAAACAAACAAAACCAAAAAAACAACGTAAGTAGTGATGGCTGCAACAGGACCATAAACCCACTTTAGGATAAGAAGCTGCGTGAAGTGTGACACATTTTCCCACTTTGACTCTATTTCCACTGTTTCTCCATGAGGCGGGTGGCGTGCTCTTCTTCTTCTTTTCCTCTTTTCCCCCTTTTATCATTAACAAGCTTTGTAAAATCAAAGATAAAACAACTGATCCTGCAAATAAAATCAGTCATGAAATCCTCCTTTTCACTCTCATTTTTACAGATCGAATAAAACAAATTCAGTTATTATCACAAAAATTACATTTACAGCATTTATTCGCATTTACAAGTCACTTGAATATTGACACATTTCTACCTGGTAAGTTGTTACTACGAATGAATAAATGTTTAAAAAGGAAAAGGAAAAGTAAGATTTTTTTTAATGTATTTATTTTTTAAAAAAAAGCTCATATAATGTGTCTCCTTCTCAATGACTTAGTGATAATCAGCCATCAGTTGATTTCAATACCTGGCCAGTTCCTGACTTTACACACATTCACGAAAACACACACTGTATTCAAATGTGTGTACCAACACGTACTATTTATCCACTTTTCTAAATGTCGAGTAGCTCAGGATAAATAGTAAACAAGAGATGTAAATGAATGCAGAGTGAATAATGAAACAGAAACCAGTGACTCAGCGGTCGATGGATGGCGGCCTCAGGTGAGCCTGATCTGCGGCTCCTTGTCATTTCTGTATTTCCCAGTCACGTGACCGGCTCTGACCAGCCACGCCCATCTCTCTGTCACAGCACTGGGAAGGGGAAAAAAAAAAAAATGCCCCCTCAAAGGTGAAAGGACGCCTGGGCCCGTTTTCTAAAGCTCCTTATACAGCCGGCGCGAATATTTGGACCCGCGCTATGGTTGCCATGGCAACCTGGGCCCCTTGATATGAGCGGGAGAAATCAGGTCGCATTATTGCGACGTTCCAGGCGACCTTCTACTCCAGCAGGAACCTGATCGCCCCTGTCTTTTCATGCTAACCTGCGACTCTCGGCTGCACTCCTCCCTCCTCCCGAGCTAAACCATCTCCAGTCCAACTTCAGTATCACTGGAAATAGGAAACTAAAGAAATTAAAGGAACATTTCACTGAAGCAATCGTTTACGTCAGTGGTTCTCAACTGGTGAAGTCTCAGCAACCACATTTTTCTGCTAGCCTACTTTTCTCACATCCTCTATCTCTATATATTTTTAAAATCCCTTTTTTTAAAAACGCCAAAACAGCTTCGCGACCCACTTTTGGGTTGCGGCCCACCAGTTGAGAAACGCTGGTTTATATGTCGTTGTTGTTGTTGTTGTTTTTTACAAAAAAAAACAAACAAACCTAAAGAACGCTTATTCCTCTTCGCTTTTTAAAAATTGTCCCTCCGCTGTTGTACTGTATAATGGATTAAAGAGAATCGGCGAGTGGGAGAACATTAGTGGCGTGAGTGTATATGGCGGTGATAAAGAGCCGGCCGTGTTCTCATGCATTCATGCATGAGCCCGTAACAGGTTCAGAGGACGAGCCCGACCGCGCCGAGATGCGCTTTTGTTTTGATGTTAGAGGGCGTTTGTGTTGTTCAAAGTCCGACCGTGTCGCTGAATTTAAGGAGGCCAATTAGAGGCGACGCTCACCTGCCCGATGACGCAAGCGCCGCCTCGCGCAACCGGTGCGCGCCGGGACGCCGTCGGGAAGCATTAGGCTGGGAATTTCTACAGTAAGTGAAAAAAATGAAAACACACGTAAAAAGGCAGTGCTGATGCTGACGGCAAAGAAAAACCTTTGACGCCGTCTCTGCTCTGCAACTGTGTGGAAAATAAGCCAAATGAAGCGAAGTGAAGAGAAATAACAACACAGTAGCCACGTAATAGAACAGAATGGAATAGAATTTGCTGTATTCTCATCATACATGGTGCATGACTAAATGGACTAAATTGCATACACATAGATGCAAGAGCAGCGGGGAAATAAACGGAAAAATTACAAATTGTGGAATGCTGTGTGGGAAAACTGTGAAATACTTTAGTTTGGGGGAGTTGAAATAAATAATTCTTTAATCAACAATTCCTTTTAATGGCTTCTTAAAAAAATAATGTCAGGCTGAACCTGCAACTTACAGCAACTTTGTTGCCGCAGTTTGGGGTTTTTCATCTTCCTGCTTCCTGTTCACGCTTCCTGTTTCTGGGATTTGTCAGGAAATCAGGAAAATTAAGGATAATGTCTCGTTTTATGTCCCCATTGTGGACATGGTTCAAACTAAAAAGGCTGCAGCACCTGCAACCAACTAAACTGCAGCAGAATATTTTTAGCTCCTGCGTCTCTCTGTCTTTAGAAATGACAGAGTGAGGAGTGAGTGAGTCTACTCCTGTTGTCCCGGTGGTCGGCGTGCATCAAGGTAGCCGTTCCCATGATCACCGCTGAGCTAAAGTGAGTTAGCGCTGTTAGCTCCGGACTCACCCCCCCCCCTCCTTGGAGCAACGTTTGACGTTTGAAGCCGAAGCGAGTCGTGTGATCGGGCCAGTGACAATGAACGGCAGAGCGGAACAGTCGCGTTCATCCCCCACAACAACATCGACAACAACTGCTGACAGCTCATTATCGCCGTGTGTGTGTGTGTGTTTGTGTGTGTCGGCAGCAGCAGCCACTGTTTGACAAACGAGACGCACATGATAAACCCGCAGTTACAGATGTAATTGTCGTTATTACATAGTTATTACATGGTAACAGTGTCGACCCCTGGAAGCCACGTCCTAAAATCCGTCCAGAACAGTTTGAGTTTCACCTCTTCGCTGAGGAGGTGAAACTCTCCTTCCTGGAGGGGGTGGAAAGAAAACCTGCTCTCCTCCTCTGGCTTTGAAGGAACTCCTCTTCACTCCTTCTGACAAGCCACTTGAGAACGAGTCTTTTTCTCCCTCGTTCCCTCCTCCTCTTAACAGCAGCAATGTGCTGGTGTGGTGCTCTGACAGCGTGATGATTCTTTAATATCAGGTTTCACTGCATAACGACTTGTAATGTGTCATCTTAAAATGTCTGGGTGTAAAAAAAAAAAAAACAAAACACCTTTTTTAAAAAAAAAAAAAATTAAAATGTGAATGATATCAAACGCCGTATGCTATTTTGTAAACAGCAGAGAGAATACTGAAAACATTTAGCAGAGCATAGTGGATATGTAGTTAATTTACTGGTATGATATTATCGTGTTTTCAAACTGACTTCTCCTACCTACCGCTCACCTCAATGACATGCATGAAGCTGTGTGAATGTGAGAGGGAACTTCCATTAAATGTAGAAAAAATTTTAAGCTTTTGAAAACCGGCTTAAAATAAAAAAAAAATACGCCTTTTCCCTTAAACGATTCCATGCAAATGAATGAGGCTGCAAAAAGTGTAGACACATCATAGGACGACGCTACGCTCAGGCACTGACAAACCATGTGCAGCACACGGGGGAAGAGATAGCGAGCAGGAGGGTCACGTGAGCCGAATGAAAGAGCCGCACTCATGGAATCCTTTGGGGATTTGGTGTTTGTATAAATAGATGGATAGATAGATAGAGGGATACTACATGGATACATTGATAAATACTAGATAGATATATAGATAGATAGATAGATAGATGTCCACCTCCTCCTCGTCTTCATCATTGGTTTCCTGCAGTTTGCTGATCCTGGTTTTCCTCCCACTCGCCTCCCAGCTGGTTTTCTCGGGTTTCACGCACGATTCCCCCCCAGTGGCCGCGGCGACTGCCAGATTCCAGCTCGAAGTCTTTGTTGATGAAATGCAGCCGACCACGTGCGCGTCGTAAGAAACCGCCGACTATTTGTCGGCCGCTGCTCAGCCGCCGCCACCACCTTGCGTGTCTGTCGTCGCGTTCAGCTGCGTATGACGACCCGAGCGAAGAAAAATAAGTGGTTGTTTTTTGATGTAGCGTGGGCGACTGGGTTGGTCGTGCAGCTGTCTGCCTGTCCTTACGTCCTGGACTCCAGCGGAGCGCCCTCTCGAATCTCTCGAATCTCTCGAATCTCTCGAAATGCACGATGAAAATGAAAATCTGAAAGCTGCCGTAAACTAGAAGAAGTCTTAAAAATCTCTCAAAAAGACGACGTGGTGTTGGAGGGCAAACAAACACGTTCTGTTTGGTGTTGTCAGGCAACAGTCCCTTTGTGACCCCTCAAAGGGATAAGTGTATTTTCTCATACCTGGAGAAAGACCAGGAGGCTGCAGTATGTTGGGGGGAGTGTGTCGGTGCAGAACCAACCTGACTATGAAAAAATGAAAAACAGCATCACGGCATAAACAACAAAGTCCTGATGTCTCTTTAAATTTCTAGTGCTGAGAGAGACACTGAGAAACAAAGGAATGATTATTTAACAGGAGGTGGCAAAGTGACTTCTGCATATTGCGGGACCTTTGAGAAGCAACACGTCTTGCGGAGCTCGGCTGCCGACTGGATAATTTCATGCTCTCAAACAAGTTTTTTTTTTTGTGCATTTTTTTAATCACTGCTGGTCATGCGGTCGGTGCAGAGAAGGACAGCAGGCCAACTTCAAGGAACCATGTGCAGCGTCGCCGCATGTCTTTGATAGTTCTGTACAGTATCAGGCTCTCTTTAACATTTTCTCATTTCAGCATAAGACTCGTCCAGGGCAAAAGAAAAAAGGACTCAGCTTTTTTTTTTTTTTTCACTTTCAGCCACTGGAGGCCATTTTCGAACAGCAGTATTGATGTTGGCTATACTGCAGTGTGAAAATGGCCCCTGGGACCAATCACTTCCAAGAAAGACCCTTCTTGCTTATGTCCCTTTAAAATATTTATATATGTATGTATATATTTATATAAATGATGCTGCATTACATTCTAATATTGGTTTTCAGTTAAATTAATCTTGCAGCTCCTGTGTAAGAACCCATCAGAGAGATTCAGGATGAAATAAAAAGTTAAAAGTTGTAATTGAATTTGTTATTTGTAGTTGAAGGCACAGCCTCAGAGTCGCTGGATTTGTTTGCTCCATTACTTAAAAACTGTTCATTTCGTCTCACTGCAGGCCGCTCCTCTGTGACGCTCTCGTGAGGAACACGCTTGCGTTGTTGTTTGGTGTTTTGTGTTGTTTTCATTTTGTTATACCAACACCGCTCTCTCTCTCTGCTGTCTGGCGTTGCTGAGTTGCTTTTTTCATTGCAGCGTGTAAAAGTTCACGCGCTGTCTTGCTTCGCTAGAAAAAAAACCCAATAAAAATCCAAAAGTAAATCTGGAAAAAGTCCCACACGTGTCAAATCTTGCACTAATTAATTCTCACCTTCAGCTGTTTGAAGCTGCTCCCTGCCTCCTCCTGCGACTTCTGCAGGCAAATCACACCACTTGGAGGTCGGCGAGCTGAAAATTGAGCAAAGGAAGCCACGGTGGTCACAATTAAGAGAGCCGGCAGACAGTGTTCTTAGTGCTCGCGCTGATTTAAATTCCTGGAACCAGTTCACTACAAAACAAAGGCAGTGGGTACGTTGGAGAACAACCATGAAACAAGCTCAATGGCCATGTGAGCTGAACGTTCACCACGTGAGAGTTAATTGGTGGAAGCTTCAACATCTTGCATGTTGGCTTGGATCCATGAAGAAAATTTAGCAACATTTTCATTAGTCATCTTCGTTAAAATGTCTATGAAAAGGAGTTATTAAGGCTCAACTGGTGAGGCTGTGAACCTTTTTCAGACCATTTTTCAGTCATTAAAAGCGAAAGAAATGATTAAATTCATGAATACACATATATCGTCTTCGATCAAAGACACTTTAAATGAATTTGACAGATTGTAACAGGTTCCGTTCAATTATTTTGCCATAATTTCAGTCTGTGGAGACGTTTAATTTACGCTGTTCTGCAAATTTACAGCCCCAATTATTTTTATTTTACTTATTTATCTATTTATTTGTAGGTTTCTAGGCATTCAGCCGACTGTATGCGGTACACATTGCCTCTGCGTGCTGTTCATACCTCATCCTTGGAGTGCGATGCACAGAGTCTCAATCGTCCAATTATCTTCAAGCGGAATATTTGCACCGGTCGCGCTGCGGCAGGACGGCGGTCCCAACACAGCAGCCGCCCGCCCCCGAGCGCCTCCGGAGGCCACCGGGGGTCATTTCTAACTGATCACTGGCCGTTTCTGTTGAGATTACAGCCTATTAAATTGCTAATAACCAGCGGAATGCACAATGAGTTGAACTCTGCTTTTAATATGACATGGATTAGAGGGAAGAAAGCGTGCGTGTGAGCGGAAATCTGCCTTTATTAACAGCTCTTCCCTTTGATTGGCTGCAGGTTTAATGAAGTCACTCACCTTGCGTGTGTGTATGTGTGTGTGTGTGTGTGTTTCAGAAGACAATATTCTATAGGGTGTGCACTGTACGCTGAAGAATTTATTAAAACACTCCAAACAAGCCAGACCAGAGTCACCTGAACAAATAAACAGCTGGGTGTGCACCGCGTCATCCACCTAGCAACACACTGGATGTTTTATGAAAATGTGCTGCTGCTGCTGTGGACCGACATATGTCGACATTTGTTCTTCAAGTGAAGTCACATAAGCTCTCATCTCTGTGGAATCACCTCCGCAGAATCATTAATATTAGCTGACGTGTGGTTTCATGTTCCGGATGAAATGGATCATGAATATTTCCAAATGTCTGTGCTTTGGCTGGTTAAAGCTCGATTATTGTTCACAGCGTCCAGAACTGCTTCTTGTTAAGCCTGCCAGTCTCGCTGGGATCGCTCCTTTAATTCGCACACATGTACTGACGGTCTTCAAGATGCTCTCCGAAGTGAAGACATCTTTTGAAATTTGAAAACTTCACTTTCTATCTTTGTGCGCGGCAAAACAGACTTTGCATGATGTCCTAAAGTCTCGGCTTAATTTGCACAGTCACTCTTGATCTATATTTAGCAACTCAAGCTCCTCGTCTGTCCTGAAGAGAATCTTGTGATTGTCCCGGCTCGCCGTGGCTTCACATCCTCTGGCTTCTCTTTTGATTTCACCCAAAACCACAGACAAAATTTTATTTTGTGAAGGACTGAAGGCATAAATAATGCAAATATTGTCAAAAGCTGTCGCGCCGAAGACGAAAGGAAAATGTGTGTGCGCAGCTGCTTGTTTGATCGAAATCAAAGCTTTTAATGAAGCTCAGATGTGATTAAACAGGATGATGCTGAAGGTAAACACCAGTCATCTACGCTATTAAACGTATTTACGTAGTTTTGTGTTTCTGTGTAAAAGGCTTTTCGGGGAGACACAGAGGCGGCGGCTCAAAGTGGTGAGCGTGAGGGCCACGTCAGATGGTTTATCACTTGTTTCCCCCTGAGGCGGTCTGTCTCTCACCACCGACCCTGGGTCGCCTCCAGTTATTGCCTCTTCCACTGCTGTCAACAATTCAGCCGATAGCATTCAGGGTGCAAGCCTTGATTAGTTGGAACAATTTCTGGTCACTGCTATGAGTAAAACCACCACCAACAATAAAAAAAAAGAAATCCAAAAAAAACAGTGCGAACCTTCGCCAGCTGTGTCTGAATCTGAATTCTGATTCCTTTTCCAATCTTTTTTTCTTTTTTATTGACCATATTTCCTCCTGCATTGTCTGGAAATGACAACCGGTGAAAAAGTTTCTCAAGTTCTCTTTGCATGCCGGCTGCCGAGCAAATAAGTTGTTGGCAAACCGCTTTGTTATTGCCCAGTCCTTCCAGCTCAATTCGTGGAAATCCATTCATTAGTTTTGGTCAAATCCCGCAGACAAACAGACAAACAGTCCTGAATAAATCTTCTCGGCGGACCATTTGTGGCAGCATCCCAATTTCTTTTCAGACAGCTTCTGAGCGCGGCCGCTAGCCTGAATCCATTTTTATTTTTAGACATATATACATATAATAAGAACCTTTAAACAGTACGTTGTGAGAACCAGTAGCATTTGCATCACATAAGCACAAACAGATCCATCAGCATGAAGTGGAAAATGAAACATATCATATACCCTGTAATAAACTTTTATAGTTACATAATTTTTTTAGGGGGGTTGTTTTTTTAGGCATTTTGTTTGATTGCTCTTTTCTGGCGGCATTAGTTCCTAAAACTGTTTGAAATACCATAGATCTCTACTTGCTGCATAATTTCTCCAAACCTTACCAGAATTATGGCCACATTTACTTTTAATTGTGATCCAAAATGGACTCCAAAAGCTCTGTTTGTGTATTATATAGACCCAGCCTTTGCCTCTGCCCGTGAGCTAAAGCGGCGCTGCGCAGAATAAACAAACCTCCCTGAAGAACAGTATCGCAAAATTTCCTGGCGTCTCGATTTCTGCTCAAGACATCGTAACCGTGCAAAGCGTCCTTAGAGTCGCTCGACTGTGAAGACACACACAACAGAAAAGACACCGTTGACCTACTTATCTCTTTAGGATCCTGAAGGCAGATTTATGAGCCATGGTGTACGATGTTTTAAAAGCCCGGCGTTCAACCTTTTAGCTGACTTCTTGGCGGTGGTGTGTACGCCCCCGCCGCCCATCTCCACCTCGGGTCGCAGCGATTCCCTGTGGATCGTTCCTGTAATAAATCCCACGTTGAGTGACTTTGCTTCACCGTCGATTCCACTTTAATGTGCCGCAGCGTTCGCAGGTGACGGCTGAGTGAGGAGGCAGCGATGCATAAATAACGCACTGCGCTTATTTGTGAAGGTATAGCTGGTGTGGCGACATAGTCGTAATTAAAGACGCTTGAAGGTGACGATCCGATTGCTCACAATGTCACGGAAAGCATGTTTTGCAAATTGTGTCGTTTTCTGCTGTTCCACTTGATCTCACATTTCTGTATGTTTAAGTTCCACCTGCTGGTCTACAGATAAATTACACTACCAGGCAAAAGTTTGGACACACCAGTAAAGATAACTGTTTGTTATTAGTAAAGAGGCAGAACGGTTGACCTTGATAATGATCTTAGTGATAAGGTGCAAGGTTTAGTGGCATCCAATGGTGACCGAGCAGTGTTGCAGCACTGTTAAATGCCTATGTTCTGATGTCCCATTTGAGCTCACATCTTTCCTACAGCAGCTGTAAAATGATGAAACTTGAAGCCGCACCCACACCTTGTGCAGCTGTGATACAATATGGCCATCTTGGTACGAGAGGACTGCTCTTTATATAAAAATAAATGCTTATTATTATCCTCATTACTACTACTGACTACAAACACAATAATGTTTGATTATTAGATATCAAACTTATAGGTATGATATCAAACTTTGGTGTGTTTTTTTATTCTATTTCCTGGCAGTAGTGCCCTTTAAATGTCACACGGTGGGCATTTAAAATTGGCCAAATCAGCACGAATGCAACATTGTGTCTTTTTGATTTTATAGTTAGAAAATCAGCCTGTGTTGTATCCGCTCCATGCCCGGCAGCTACGGAGGTGATTAATACCTGTAGGTTCTTCACTCCTCCCCCTGCTCCCAAAGTAGCTGCCGTTTCCCCCCAAATCCTCGAAATCTCGCCACCAGCGATTCTCGGAACGACGTTGCAGTTTAATAACGCCGAGCTGCGCAATTCATGGTGATTCCGAGCTACTTTTATGAAATATGCCTCATTTTCTTCTGCAATTACAATCTGCGAATCGCTTTGGAACGGTGAGAAAATCAATTCAGGGGAAGTATTGTTATTAAGTAAAAGTGTCTTTATTCCTGCTTTCCTCTATTAACCTAAAGCTCCTCAACTCGCCCGGGGTTCCTTCCCCGTGTGAAGGTTTGCACGTGTGCCACTAGACACCATCGCACCTCCCTCATTTGTGCAGTCGTCGGCGTCCCCTCACATCCACCACCTCACGCAGACGCTGCCGGTTTGAGGCGCGTTTTTCTTCATTGCGACAGACATCACGGATGGCATCGGCGCGGTTCTAAAAAGGTGTCGGCTCCTCCATCTCATCGTAAAAGCAGTAACCTGCCAGCGCCTCTCTCTACCTTTTGGTTAATTGCCTTTTGATTGAGGTCATCGGGACAATTAGAATCATCGGCGAGTCAAAGGGAGGGGAGACAGCTCTTCCCGAGCGTGAGAGCCCATGAACAAAACCGCAGTGAAGAGGTAATTGCTCATCTGGAGATCCTGCGAAAAAAGTCCCTGAAAAAGAGCTTCTTTGTCTTCGGCACTTATCCACAAGATGTTAATCAAACACCTCTCGGAAAAAAAGGAAGGAGAAAAATCTGTCGGAGGCAGTAGTAGGGTGTCGTCAGTAATCATGAAACTTAATGCTTTGTAATTCCTGCCTGTGTTGTCGCCTAGAACCCGGGTGGCACGACGGCAGCGAGCTTGGCGGGAGCAAAACAATCCGATGCCAAAGCAAAGAACAACGGAGTCGCATTATCACTTTCATCTTACACAGGAAAGATGTTGCTGCCTGACAAGTCTTGAAATCTGCAGAAGGTGGCGTTTGCCAAGATGACTAAACTTCTCTTGAGGATTTCTTGCGTGCCTACAGAAGCTGCCGGTGCCGATGCCAAATGTGATGCGATCCCCTTGTTTTACCACGAGACTAATCGGCTTAATTTTGCAAAACGCTGATTCTTGGCGACAGGGGGCGTTTCTCAGCCAAGTCCTGTCAAAATCAGGCCAGTGCTTTGTTTAGGGGGTGGGGTTGGGAAACGGATACACTTGGACAAACTTTGGTGATATTGTACAATAAATCCCAGCCAAACTGTTTCTGTGCATTATGTCTTTTTCTGATTAGGGTCCAAGCAACAACAGCCAGGCCCTTATTGTATCAACAAGAATGTTATTTTTATTCTCAGATTCAAAAAATTTAGAATCTAACGTTGTTTGAAACCGGCATTATTTTCACTTGACAACCGCCCTCCCTTCCCACAGCACCCTCTTTTGGGAAGCGCAGCCAACCAAATGAAAATGGCGTCTCATGTATCGCACAGAGACGTCCATAAAAAAAAAAAAAGGTCTGATGGAGCCCTTGGCTTCAGCTACATCTGGCGTCTAATGTATCACCATGGGGAACAGGAAGTGCGTGTTTCTCAGACAGGAAGTGGGTCATGCCTCGGGCAAGTTAAAAGCTTTAATGTTGCTGGGCTTAGGCCCAGGCGGATGACGACAGGCCAACGCATATATGACATAAAAGGCCCATGCGCTATAGCAATTCCCTTCTAGAAATGATCCCTCATGCTTTTTTTTTCCAAGAATAAACTTTTGGCCGTCCATCTCTACGTTCTTAAACATCTGAATTGTTTGATGTTAATGAAAACGGCACGGTCTCGGCACTTAGCCTTGCAGTGTTTACCCCATTTAGATATTCATTACCCGTTTGGCCAATCATCAAGGGCCCTATTGTAATCAATCCTGCGTCGGATGTTATGCCGTCAGAATTGTTGATGATGTTTCTTTTATACTCAAAAGGACAAGTGCCGGGAATGAAGTGAATGGCTGGGAACAAGTGGAAGCCGTGGCCCTCTCGGGGGCCGCTAATAGAGGCTATTGTTCCATTTGCGGAGCGCGTGTGCAGAAACCTCATCGCAGACAGTATCGCACTGATGCCATCCATTCACGCCTTGACTCCACTCGGTGCCAGAATATCTTTGTAATCAACGTCAAACTGTCAAAGAGGCTGAAACGGTGTAAATGATTCTCGGCGGGGAAAAAGAAACCTCAAATGAAGTGTTGACGATTTCGGAGCTTGAGACTCGTTCTGTGATGCCACCGCCCGACTTTCTCTCAGCCGATCCTACAAGGAGCGCGTTGATAAAGCGACACGGTCGGGATCGGAGGATTTTCGTTTTAAATATTGCCTGCAAAATGAGTCGGACTTGAATGCAGGGCTTTTCCGCCGTGATTCAGAAAATGTCCCAGTGTCCCCGCTAACATCACCAGGGGTGCTGTCACAGCGTCCCAGCAGTCGTGTCATTATTCACCAAAAGCAGCTCAGAGGATTTGTCTGTGCATGACATCATGACTCCTCGCTGGCTCCCTGCTTGTCAAGGGGGAGACGTTTCACATGCACATCACTAAAAAAAAAATAAAATAAAAAGGATATTTCTAAAAAAAGAAAAAAAAATCACGTCTTATTCAGTTGGCCATAAGTTTGTTGTTGTTTGTCTTTTGCTAATGCTAACCAGCCTTAGTTTGCTAGTTAATTTACAGAAAGAGCTCTTTTGTTGCATATTCAATTTGTTTTTTAAATTCAATTGTTGGCAGTATTTTATTCCAAAGATAAATGTCATGGCACTTTCAATATGATTACCTTATGGCTAAAATCAAAGCTTAAAAAAACAAACCAAAACAACAACATTTCTAATCATCCCAAATTTTTCTCTCTAAATCTAAAGGAGGACACTGAGCAGTATGCATGTATATATATATATATATATATATATATATATATATACATACATATATATATATATATATATATAAAAGACAGAATGACGTTTAAAAAAGATAGAGCTGAATGTTGACATAGCAAACCGATTGGCTGCATCTGCTCCTACAACACCTTTGATGGCTGTTTAGATGCTGTTTGCCTCACCCCCAGGCTGCCAGCCAGGTCTAGGCAGACAACACATCAGCCTGAGTGACAAGCGAAGGCACGTCTGAGGCTTGCAGACAGATTATATTTTTACTTCAAAGGATTGAAAATCGTCCATTATAGCATTAGTTCCGTTTGAACGACTCTTACAAATACACACCGAGTCGTGTGTTTACAGCACTGATTAGTTGACTGTATCCGTCGTCTCGACTCTCTTCTTACATCTATTTTATCTGATATCTGATATTGACATTTACACCTGCTTATACTTTTGCAGGCACTTCAAACGGTTAACATTCATAGATGCGGTTTAGCAGCCAACTGGGAAAAGGGAAATTAGCCAGTGGCCAAACGACAGAAATAAACTGCATTTAGCAGTCATGATAATGAAGTGTATAGTGCAGAAGCATCGTCAGGATTGTATTTGCATTTAAAAGTGGGGAGAAAAGAGGTAAGCCCATTA
Organism: Thamnaconus septentrionalis; assembly: GCA_009823395.1. Classification (NCBI taxonomy): domain Eukaryota; kingdom Metazoa; phylum Chordata; class Actinopteri; order Tetraodontiformes; family Monacanthidae; genus Thamnaconus; species Thamnaconus septentrionalis. The sequence continues at coordinate 10,575,419 of CM020510.1, read as the reverse complement.
ACACACTAAGTGTAATGACTGGCATGGCTTGCCTTTTCAAGGTATGACCCACAGTACCGGGAAAAATCTGATCCGTCTGCCCAGATTGGATTTACACTGCAGCTTGATGCTCAAATCAGATTAACAGGCTATATCCTTTTTTTTCTTCTTCTTTTGACGGCATTCTACATTTTAGAAGTGACTCATATCTGATATTTGAATTTTCACCTGCATAAACTTTGCTTGAAACAACCAGCATACAGAGATGCAGTTTGGCTGCCACCCTGGGAAATCAAATAAGCCGGCGCTGGACAGCTATAAAAGAATTTAGTGGAGCACCAAACAATTGCCGAACTGGTGGACTGTAACTGTTTTTGAAGAGTTCAGAGTCAAGTTATGTCAACATGAGCCGTATATTCTACTGGGCATGAATAATACACAATGAAACTTCTTAAGATTCTAAGTTTTGCGTAAGTACCAGAGACTGACTTATTCAGTCTGTATGTGTAGACTGCTGACAAATTTGCAGATAACCAAATCTCATCTGATTTATTCTCCAGGCCTGGATCCAATTTGACAATATCCAAACCCGTGCACAGACTTCCTGCTCACATATTCGTGCCACAGATCTGATCTGTGTGCCACTTGAGAGGCAGAAAAACACCTGAACACGGTCACACGAACCACGTGCTGCAAATCCATAGACATCCGTAGATCGGTGGCAACAACCCGCACCGTTTCTATGCCGATGATACATTTTCACTTATTTCTATCTGGATAAACAGCAGCGAGCGGCGATGGCGAAACGGATGTTTGCACTTCAGAAGCCTGACCCCGTGAAGTGTAACCGGTCGGAGCTTGACTGTGTTTGAGCACCGAGCATCGGCGAGGATGTAAACACAAGAGTTCCTGCCGGAGTCCTGCTCCCTGTCAGCTCCAGTCACGGCCCGGCTCGTCAGGCGCAGCTGCCTGATCAGGGGGATGCTGCAGTTTGAGGCAGGTCTCGGCCAAGACGAGGACACGGCAACAGTCTGATTTTCTTTTTTTCTTTTTTTCATTGGCCTATTCATGTTGCTCTCCTGCAACTTAATGTTCTCCACTGGGAGCTTCGGGCTCACGCAGCCTCCACGGCTCTTGTCAGTAATCGGATCGTTGGATTCTGCAGGGTCCTCACCGGCCGGTCGGAGCGAACCTTCAAAAGTGCTGTTCAGAAACTTTCCCAGAGGAAGATCTTTGGCTCTTATTTCAAACGCCACGGCTACTTCCCCCGTCCTGATGTATGTGTTTGCTCTTACCGTGATATATAGCCACCCTCCCCCACTCCCCCGCCAGGTCAGTCTTATCTACGCTAGTCAGACTGGACGCGATTAAAGTCTAGTCAGCAGCCCACCACTCAACGGTGTCCCTGCATGCACCTGCTGCCTCTTTTCGGCTGGTTTTCAAAGACTTAGACTGATTTAGCAAGAATTTAGTATCAACAAAGGGCTTGTTTTTGGTCAAGTCCGCAGTAATCCCTGTATTATCTTGTTTTAACTTCTTCCCCTTGCGCTCGGATTAGAAGAGCTTAGTAGCGTGTATGGGCTCAACTACCCCTCTACCCCACACCCCTCTCCTGCAACACACACACACACAGTTGCAGTCTTTTACATCCCATTTATATCATATTAGATGCAGCTTTAACAGTTTTATTCTTTTGTAAATTATATTGTTCTAAAAGGACATTTTCAGTAGAGGACAAGGGGAATAAAGAGAAGTTAAAAGATATAGATAGCGGTGTGGCTCTTCATGCTGAGTTTGACTCTTAAAGCCAGAAAAAAAATGTTTTCCAGGCCCAGCAGGCATCGATTCTGAGCCATTTAAAGAGAGAATCTATTGTGAAAGTGAAATAAATCACCTGGAGTGGAAAAGTGTACGTCACACCAATTTCAGCACGCTGGTATTTTATGATTCATATGCTGTATCATTTTGGCAAATTTCAGGGGATCATAGCATGTCTCTCATACCTGAATGGCAAACAATTTGTGTGTAAAGCTCAAATATCAGTCATATCACACGCACACAGTCAGTCCTGCGTAGGAAAACCAGCAGTGTGACTACATGTGAATATTTGCACCTTTTTTTTTAATATATGCTTGCGATCTGGCAACATTTCTGCTTCAAGTAGGCTGATTTTCCCTCTCGGAGTCTCCGTTTGCCGCTTGGCTCGTCCAACCTGTGCATGGCTGCTAACGCGTGCGTTGACTGCACGTGTAGCACACCTTTGTGGAAACGCGGCCACGACACCGAAAAGAGGTATCGCGTGGAGGAATGTTCAGGGCACGGCGTTGCACCCGGAGCACTGGCTCATTAATAACCATCTGGCGGGGCTGTGATTACTCTGACTCAAGTGTGGCTGAGAGCCACTTCACAGCCCCAGCTGAAATATAGCGCACACCTGTTAAAGTAGGATAGTGGGCAGGAAGCCTTTGCTTTATTAACTACGTCTTAGTACGTCTCACTTTTTTTTTTTTTTTTTATTCCCACCTAAATCAGTTACCAGGATAATCAAAAGGGTCTCGGTATGCACAAGGGTGAAAAGAAAAAAGATGACGATCAAAGGATACTTTTATCTTTGTATGTCAAAATGTTTGTATAAAAAAAACACATCCAGAACTCTATTTCTATTTTATAAGTACCGTGGTGCTAAGCTTTACGGCAGTCGATATACAGTGTCAAGCCTGCTCTTGAGTGGGACATCAAAAATGTAGACACACCATTTGATCTGTCGGATTGACAGCTGTGTATGAACAGCAGGTCGCCATGTTCCGTTGCACCGCTATTGCATATTTTTCCTGCATGAGTTGAAAAACGGGTCAAACTGAGGTGGCGAAAGGAAAGAAGCTCTGTTCCAGGAAAGAAAACTACTTTTGATTTATTTGCGCTGGTGACCGTCTACAGGCCATTCGTTACACAAGGACTGTGGTTTTCATGCAATGCATTCATACAATTATTTACTTTCCAATTATGCTTTGTTTAATTAGTGCTTACACACGAAGTGGAGCAATTTTTTATTCACTTCGAGCTTGATTACTTTTATTCCATGAAGACGGATCAGCACAACCAGACAATAAGTCACCAGGTCACGTACTGCCGGCTCATATGATGGCTCGATATTATATTGTGCCTCGGATTTCCCTCTGTTTAAGGTCAGTTGCCGGTCTTTGTCCTCCTTCCTTCCTAAGATGGAACGGTGTAATACGCAGGAGGCCCTCAGATTGTCCCGCTGACATCCGAAACTACGTTTGGAACCGATTGTGATATAATTTGAGTTCTTGTATGAGGAGGCGAAACCCCGTCTCTGTGTCCGGGGCTTGAAGAATGAGATGAACTCACAATCTCCCATTCTGTTTGGCCAGGAGAAGGACGACAGGTTGTTCATCACTGCTGGAGCTCAAGGGCGACTCCATCACCGTGATCGCAGGCCGCACACTTGTTTGTCGCAGAAGGTTTTCAGCTTTGAAACTTTTGTCCTAAATGGCAAAAAATCTTATAGAATTATCCATCCATCCGTCCATCTGTCCATCCGTCCATCTGTCCATCCATCCATCTGTCCATCCATCCATCCGTTTTCCATACCCGCTTCTTCCTGAGCTCAGGGTCACGGGGGTCTGCTGACACAGCCAGTTTATTCAGACCTTAACACTTAGATTAACCAAATAAAGAATACAAAGTGTCTTCCAAACTTGGGGTTTTTAAAGCCTTTTCTTGGCCTTTATTTTTTGTCCAGTCACCCAGTCAAGGGAAGCAGGATTTATAATTTAGAAAATGAAGAGATCTTCAGAAAACAGCATCATAGCCTTGTTTCTAATAATTCTACCAACATTGTTGTTGCTTTGCTGGACTTTCTACAGAAAAATAAGGTGGCTGTGAGGCGTTCTCACACTCTGGAACACCAGGCTGACACTGTTGTCACAAATCGGAAAGAGATGACAGAGCCTTCTGTGACATCACAAAGGGAAAGTTTCCAGAATATCACGTTTTAGTAAAGAGTTTTAGAAAAATGGAGCAAGCAAAAAGGAGTAAAGGATGCACGGTTCTCATTTCTGGGGAGTTCATTGACAGGCTGGTTGTAATTATAGCGGCGAGGGGAATTTTGCATAATGTGGGACCTTTAAAGTCTGTTAAAAAAGGCCTGAATTTACATCGAAGAGAATGGATTCCATGTAGACTCCAAAGTCATTTTTTTAATGTTGCATAAAAAAAGCATAAAAAAGCTCATTGTGATCATCACATCATTATGCTTGTTTGTCATTTTCTAATTAACAGATAGCCCAAATTGTCAAGCCATAAGCGTTAAAGCCCAGTGGCGCCGCGGCTGCTGCGCTCCGGGAGAATAGGTAGCAAATGAAGCGGAGCAAAGACAAAAGAGGCAAGCATGATAAACACCAGACGAGTCCTGCTGGGTGTGGACATGCTTCCCTCAGCCCCTCAGAGCTGCCTGTGCTGCCGCAATAGTAATCCGAAGTGCAGACAATTTCGGCGAGAAGCAGCGAGCCTGTTTCTGAGATAAGAGGGGAGGAGGAGGACGAGGAGGAGGAGGAGGAGGTGGAGGGGAGAAAACAGACAGAAAGCATTAAATAAAAAACAGGTTAACAAAGAGGCTAAAAATATCAGATGAATGGACGAGTAAAGCTCTGGAGATGAATGGTATTGGGGGTAACAAGGTCAGTCTCCTGATAGCGGCGGCCCACACAGCAGGCATGTTTCCAATTAGCCTTGTTTACACACGGAACTGCATCTGTAAGAAAGCAGGCGTTATTTTTTCACTTTTCCCTCTTATTTTAATTGTTTGTGTGTGAGCTCGTATGCAACAGAGGCTTGATTCCCGGGAATGTTTTCAGGGTTTCAGTCTGACGTGAGAGCTCACTACGCTCGCTGCTTCACAGGCGACGCTGTGATGGGACGCAGCTGTCAGAAACGGAAAATGAATACAAGTAAGGGACAAAACCTGGAGCCGTGTAAGAGTTTCAGTGTTTAAATGAAATGAAGGAAAACATATTTAAGCAAGTGGTAAAGGGCTGTTTGTTTCCTTTTAAATGGAAAATGACCTGCACTTTCTTCTTTTCATTTTATGATTGCAACACACTTTTTGCTTTGAAATGTAAACTTGACCTTTGCTGAGTTCATCAGTGCAGTTTGTGCTGTCAAGGACAGAGTTTCTTTGTGCTAAGTGGATGTTTACCGTGGAAGTCAACAGGATTCCTAGTATTCGCAGGTGGTATTCCTGCACGACCACCTTGAAAAGCTGAACAGTCTCCCGTCAAACCAGATTATCCTGGTCATCCTGACTCGCCTGTCTCATTAGTCTGACATAACCATTCAGAACTGGCGTATTGTCAAGTCTACATTAACTCCTATCCCTGAGTGTGGAGACGGCTCGACTCAAAATGACAGATCTGTCATGGACTTTGGGCTGTGGAGTGAGTGAGCCAGAAGACTCACAACCGGTTCAGTGATCTGGACCTCCCGAGCATCGTTGGCATTCTTACAATTTAGTGCAATTAAGCTTCAGGTTGTGTCTCTCACAGGCTAATGGTCTCTTGTCACTCTAGCTGCCGCTTTTATTTTTTTGAAGGACGTCTGCTTTCCTTCCATCCTCTGTGAGTTTCTACAGATGAGTGAAACATCATCTTGGCTTGTCAGGTTAACTGGAGGCCTCTTAACACTTGATTTTTTTTGTCTTCTTCCTCTGTCTCAAAGGCACAGCTTTCATGAAGAAGCCGACCTGCTAACATTACTGCAGGAGGGACCCTTTTCAACCAGTATGGGGTCACCATGGAAACCTCTCTTCTTCTTGTCCATTATTGGCGGACTTTCAGGTAAGAATTTCTAAATTGCCTATGTACTGGAGGGAAAAAGTATTGGTTGTGTTGGAAAGTTCCTGTCGTTCGTTTCTTTCTTTTTTTTTATTCATTGTCACAAGGCTCCTTTAAAGGGCCAGCATGTGAAAACCAAAAGTGAAATTAAAGTGCGGGCATTCAGACTTTGATCACAGATGTGAGACAGAAAGTAGTCGCACTTCCGTCTCACCACACTTACCCACATGCACGGATGTACAAAACACAATATGGTATCTGACGGGCGCCTTGCAGATGAATGAACACTGGCCTTTGATCATTTTTTGGGAACCTAATTGATGTATCAGTCCATAATGTATTCGCCATCTGGACAGCCTTATTCCCCAGAGGAACTTGATGAATGCTGCACTGGATGCTAACAACAAAATGAAGAAAGTCAGGAAGGGTTCATGTGTTTGTGCATAGTGCTAATTAAATATTTAGTTCTGGAGGAAAGTAATGTTTGTGTGGAATTGAACATGTTTCTAGTGTCCATTGGAATCATAAAGGAGACTCAGTAGAGGTGCTTCTTGACAAGACTTGGCAAAGATACATGAAGTGGCTTGAAAACCTAAGAAAATGCATCTTAATTTTTTCATTTATTCATTCATTTATTTAAAAGTATATTGGGAAATCTAGCGCGACATTCCCACTTCTGTGAATTATATGTTTTTTTGATTTAGCTGTGAATTCAGTACCATACAGCCCCACCTGCTGGTCAGGAAACAGGTATTTCTTACTGTACCTACTGGATAAATGATTTCCTTTGAATGAAACCCATAAAGTCAGATTTAATGACACTATCCTCCCACCCGAGTCCATTAACTTGGGTGTCCCACAGGGCTGTGTCCCGTGCCCCACAGTGGAGACTCTAACTTGAACCTTAGTATTTTTCTTAGTATGACAAGGAGACAGTTTTTGTGTGTGATTCAGTCTCCCTGGCTTTGAGTAGGATGTGGCCAGCTCCATCAGATGGTGCTCCCAGTTTCCTGGAATTGAAGATGTGAAAGAAAAATAAAACACAGATGGCAGACAGATATGTTCCTCATCTCAGTCAGCAATTACTCACTATTTTTTTTTTACAATAAGCATATTTTTTTTGCAAATGTGCCATGGTTAAGGTCAGGCACATTTTTTTATCTGACGGAAAATGCAGAGTTTTAATGCCAATCAAAGTGGTAGACAGTTTACTTCTGTCCTTCAGCCTGATTTTTGTTTGCAGGGACATGTGTGTCCAAGATCAGGAAGATCTCGTTCTGAGCAAAGCTTATCCCAAAATTACACCTGCTGCGAACAGCTGTGTGTGTGTGTGGGCTGTGTGTTTGCGCCGTCATAGCGATCCGGACGGGTACGAAGGGCTTCTGTTTCAGCCAGGTGCAGGAGCGCAGCAGTTCAGCACAGAGCAGATGGGTTGATTTTAAAAAATAAAAAAATAATGTGTGTGGTTGGTGGTGCTGCATCACCAACACCACCAGCAACAAACTAAATTGAAGTCACACATTTTACCGCAGGGTATTTTTTCATGCTGTTATTACTGTCAATTGTATTTTCTTAAATTATACCTATTACTTTCTACCTGAAATGTCCTATGTTGTCTTTGTGACCGCTCAAAATAAGTAGAGAAGAATCTCAATAGAACTACACATGTCTAATGAGAAAAGAGAGGAAAGTGCACATGGCCTTCCTCTCACTGTCAAAACACCCACTCATCAACTGCTATTGTGTTCTTAATACATTAATACATAAAAACATTTAAAGCAACAATAAACATTGTCTTTAAATGCCCTTTATTTCATACCGTTGAGCCCTCAACAAATTTCTTTGTGTTTGCCACAAAACGAGTTCCTTACTGCCGACGCACAGTCAGAATATCTTCCGCAGACTATTTTTCTAACTTTCATATTTTTCTAACTTCATGAACTTGTCTGCATCGCATTTGTGTAAAATGAGAGTCAAGAGAAATAACACAGTGCGCAGCAATGAAACTTAATCAAGCCCAAAAGGGAGCTAGACAATAATAATCATCAGCGTTTTCCTAAGGAACGCAGTTATCTTGCAGTGGCAGGCCGTTCGTTCCCTCTGCTTCATTCCTTCTTTGGCCTTGAGAGAAATTTCAGAGGTCGTCACCGTTTACAAACACTCGCTTAAAAAATGGAAGGAAAACATTGGTGCATCAACTGCTTGAGTCAAATCAGTCAAATGTTTGCTGCTCATTGTGTCTGTAGTGCAAAAGATCTATGGAAATCTGCGGTGGAAATAATCATAAGACTGTGTTTTACTCAATAATTCTTTGCCATATGGTGGATCATTATGTTAAAAAGCCCAGACTCTAGGTTCTCTCTCATGTTCCACAGGACAAAAGCTGCCATCGGAAGTAGGTTGCACTCTGTCTTCTTGATCATGTTCTTTTTGCACCACAGATATTCAAATTATGGTTCTAATTTAAACCATGTTCTCAAGTGTCTGGCTCAATTCCCCCTCCCCTTCATTGGTTCCACCTGTGGGTCTAGTAGTACAACGCTGCTTGGACTTTCTTAATGTGTTGCATTGTAATTCCTCACTCAACTCAGAGGTACCTCAATATTAAAAGTGGGTTGCTGGGAATACAGATGTGCAGCGGGTATAAGTGATGCATGAAGTCATTTTCACCAAGGGCAAAAGAGTCGCGCACAGGAAATATGGGTACGGGTGGCTGTGTGTGTGTGAGCGTGTGCATGTGTGTGTGTTTGGCTATTTGCATGCGCTCCGAAGAGCCGGACCATGCAATGAATATATTGCCGCACTTTGAAAAATAAACACTCAAATATTTAACAGAGCCTGAGAGTTGCTGCCAAGTCACACAGATTAACTGCAATTCTCTGTGTTCCAGAGTCTTACCAGCCCAGATCACATGCCATAATCCTGCAAAGTTTGTAATCTGCAGGTTCTCATTGTTCTCCTGTACATAAAAAAGCAATCCGTGCAGTGCCGCCACCAGGGACCGATGGACTCCATCCAACTGGTGGCAGTCTGTCGTAATTGGGGCCCAAAAAAAGGGAAATAAAGTAATTGTTGATGTTGGTGAGCGGGACTCTCGCACTGAAGTTACATAGAATTATTTCCCATGAAATTTATTTCTCCTCTAGTGATAATTCATTTAACATGCGTTCAGTAGCCAGTGGTCCCTTTAGGAAGCAGAGTGTATCACTGTTGTTGCTGTGAAGTAGTGAACACTGGCGTGGTTTGGAGGCAGTCGAACCCTGGGATATAATACTTTGTTCTGTATTTACACTGAAATTCTCATACTTTGAAAGTCCAAAATGATCCTCCGATGATTACAAAAGTTCTGCTGTGTCGAAAAGTGTCAGTGTTGCACATTATACAGCACACATGCACATTTAGAGCCAAATCTGTGCCACCTTGCTGCATGAACTTGTTTGTTTGTTTAAGTGCAGAAACCGAGCCCACCGGACCGGGAGGTGTGTGTGTGTGTGTGTGTGTGTGTGTGTGTGGGGGAGGGGGGGGGGGGTTATGGGATGCGTTACCATTTTGAGGCAGGGACGAACGTGATATCATACATCACTCCACTCAGCTGCGGTTCCACACGGCGTAAAGGTTGAAGGAGCTCACACAATCTCCAACGTGTGCCGAGGATCAGGGAGAAAAGATGGGGTTTTAATAAGTAGCCTGGTTTGCCAGGAGGTGAGCTGAGGTTGCATATGATGTATGGATTGTTCCCTCCATAATGATATTCCGCTGAATAAATGGTCTCAAGCATAATCAGCTTCAGTCAACATAATCTCCCTGTGAAGGTCTTCATTAATCTTGCGGGCTTCGGCTAATCATGTCCGTCTACTTGAGCCCCCGCGAGTGTCTCACCTACTTGCCATATGTGATTCTAATTATTATTTTTTTTTTTTTTTTTGCCGCTGCGCACTCGGCTGGCTTCAGACGAAGCCCAAATTTCACGCCGCAGGCTCGTTTGAGCCGAGTCAGACGGCGACGGAGCCCGCTGCGCTGTTTTGATCACCGCTAGCCCAGCTGTGAATCCAGAATATCATAGAGACATCTGCAGTGAAGGATTTATTTTTCTCTTTTTATTTAGTTTAAAGTGGAACTGTATTGAGGAGGATTCCGTGTGGGAGTTTTAATGAATGTAGTTCAAAGAATATTGATTTTTTTATTTTTTCAAATAAAATCTGTCCTTTTTTTGTGAAAATTAAGAGTTTTGCTTTTTTTGTTGATGGCAGCTCAAAATCTTCTAAAATTTCAATCCGTACAAATGAGAGGACGAGAAGAGAAGGTGACCTTGGTTTTCAGCAGGTACAGAGAGTGCATATCAGGGCATCATCAAGACCCTTTTTAACTGTTTACGGAGTATGGTGTGCAGTTAGCTACCTCCTCTCACACAACACATATCGCACAAATGACAGACAGATAGATAGATAGATAGATAGATAGATAGATAGATAGATAGATAGATAGATGGAACAATTGTTAAACAGGTAGCAATGGTACTATTGGATCTGGTGATGTTGCCTTAAACAAACAAAAAACTTACTACAAAATTGTCTCTAATTGCTTAGTTATAAAACCAATTATTTGACTAAATTGCTTTGGTATAATCATTAAACATAATTATAATTGTGGTGACTGGCAAACTGCAACTCATAAGTGAAAAGCGTTTCTGGTAGAGCTTTTTGAATTGTCAACAAGAGAAGACGGTGGCAATGAGTAAAGTATTGCTGTATAAAAAAAAAAAAAAAAAACCAGATGCACCAATAAGTAAAAAGTTTATGCAGCTGTGTTGTTGATCAGATGCTCAGGGGTTCCTTTACACGGCAGTTAATTGGCTTCATTTGGGCATTTGTGAACACACTGTGATGTGGAACAAAACAAGTGGATTAAGATCAGCCAGAGGTGGTGGTCTCGGCCCGATTCTGTTGGAGCCCCGGAGCGATGAGAACACGACCAAGACCGCATCCGGAACAAATAGGCTCGTTTGTGCGCTGCCTGGCAACAGACGCCAAAAGATCACTCGCCTATACGTAAAGGATGACAAGAAAAATTGCCAGAATAGGAAATTGTTTCCCGCTTCTGTACTGCTGTCTCTGTGCCGCTCTGGTCTTTAGTGTTTCCTCTCATTTGTCTTCTCTGATTTTATGAACTTCATTTTTTTTCTGCTCAGTGTCCAACATGAGCTCACAGCTCAGTTTGCTGTCGCTGCCGTCGTCGCCACCCTGACAGCGACGCTGCAGTGCCATAAGTGAAGCCCTGCGAGCGTGCACAGACCCTAAAATGCGCTGGTCTGCCTTTCAGCTCGGCCACTCTGTAGCCTGCATCAGAACCAGTGTGACGGCCTTCTGAGAGACGTCGCACCCACCCGCCTCGCACACTTTAAAATCTTTTCTTTTTTCTTTTTTAAAAAGGCGATTAGTAGGCGTCGAGCGACTTGTGTGCTGTCGTACCAGCCAGCACATTTAGCATTAGTGTGAGCGGGGCGGTGTGCATGCAGAGATAGGATGTGCCGAGCTCACCTTCAATAAAGAAGTTTTGATTGCATTATAGTGACCGGCTCCTGCCGTGCATATTTAGAGGGCAGCGGTGCAGAGTTTAGGAGAGGAAGCTCCCCAGTGGCTGATGGGATGGCAACTAGATTCTTTAACCTTGTACTGCATTTGCACCGCTGGGACTTCCACACTGAAATTTTGCTCATCCGTCTTGCCAAACACCATAAAACAGTATTTTCAACTAGTGTTTACATTTCATCGACCGGTTGTCTTCCTTCGAGGATGGAGAGGCAGAAACTCGGACCAGAAACGGTGGTTGCTTCTAAAGTAGAACAACAAAGTTCCATTTTTAGCATAGTAGCTAGTCAGAGGGCTAACAATTAACGTTTCCCCCCAAGACCCAATTGGAAGCCTCAAGCTGGCGTTGAAAAATTTGATTGGTCCACTTGGATGTGATAGAAGTTTCACCCAGTTACTTTTAAAGATTTGCCCAGTTCTCTTTCCATAAATCTGAAGCTTTTAGGAACCATTACATCTTTTTCTCTTTTTCCACTTGGTTGTGAATCCCTCCCCTTTCTCCACACCACATACTGTCCTTGAAACTGCAAGTTCAAGTCCCATTATATGAAGTAGGGTCAAACCTTTGATTCCAGTCAAAACTTCTTCAATGCAGTCTTTTCAAGTGTGTGCAGACAAACCTCAGGTTGGAGCTCCTCACCATCTCTGGAGGTCTCCCTATGGTTCACCGACAACATGTCCTCTTAAGTCACCCCTCCAACCCCGTTGTTCAGAATTCACTGGTCTCAAGTCAATGTTCGTCTTCTCCGTAGGCCATAAAGCAGGGTAAATTGGACTTTGCAGAGTTCACATAGTGAAGAGAGTCATTACATGCACAGTTTAACATCCGAATGAAGACGGAGTAACCGGGACATTTGGCTTTGTGTTCTTTGTTCGAGCACAAAGGGGCCTTTGTGTCCCCGGCTGATTCCATCGAGGTGTGAAGACTTGAAACAATCTATGATGGTGTTGATATATGGAGCGGAAAAAAACCCAAAAACAAATAAAAAACAACAGGTGCAGCCGTTTCTGCCACAATCAGCGTTTCTTGTTTTTGTGCTTGTGGAAAGGTAAATCGTTGCAGATCTGAGTGGGTCAGTACATTGATCAGATAAAGGTGACAGAAAGCTAAGCAGGTACCCGGCCTGCTGCAGTCAGACGTGTTGGAGGCGACTGGGACCATTTCGGAACTTACTTCAAGTTCATGGCTACCTGGTCTGAGCTGCAGATGCAATTTTGGTGATTTGGGGTGAATTCTATTTAATAGTGTCTTATATTTACAATCCAGCCACATGGTCTTCCAACCTTCAAGGTCAAATGTTGCGGCAGCTTCCTGATCTCAGTCTTTCACTCCAGGAGCGTCCTTGTTAGATGAGCTGAACTGAAAAACTGTTGATTTAGCCTTCTGTTTCCAGCCTCCTGCAAATATGATGGATTTTAGCTTCCTGATTAAACGGACCATCATTGTTTTGTACTGGATGGAGACCAAACAGTGTGAAATGAACCAACATCTGGCTGCAGCTGTGGTGGACTGGATATCAGTGCCCTCTGTGACATCACAGATCACTGATTTCCAAGACTGCATTTATAAGCACACGCTCTATGAAAAGTGGAGCAGGCGAAAGAAGTTAAGGATTTTTTTCTTCTGCATGATTAACTGCCTGGAGACATGCAGGATATGTTATTGTCAGTAAAGTGAAAAGGCGTTGCAACCGTCCTGTTACATTACTTCCTTTAATGACATTATTCAAAGCAGAATTTCATGTGCCATTTTCTTTAAAACTTAATTCTATTTAACGAGCCTCAATTCACATTGAGCCAAGTATATGAGCTTTTGATCGTGGTCCCTCTGCCTTAACCGCCCCTCATCATCTGTCCCATTAACGGCCTCATTTAACTTTAAACCACTGGTCTTTCTGTGCCTGGAACAAGCGTCACATACTTGTATGTACTGAAGTCTCTGGTGTCGGAAATGTCATTTAGACGAACGGCAGTGGAAGGATGCAGAACACGCACACCGTCCAGTGAGACCTCTAACTGATGATTTAAGACACGGAGGTGGTCACATTTGGAAATTTTTACCACTCCATATTTTTATTCACAGCCAGCCGCACACAACGGTTCAGTGAAACACTCTGGTTTAAAGATTTAAATAATCTCCTGGGGGCCTTTTTCTGTCCCGCCAAATTTATAACTTAATTTTGGAATGTTACGGCTTTTACGACATTTATTAGGGCACAGCCTGCACTATATCACCCTACAGTGGGTGCAGGGCATGGACAATAATGTTTTTTAATGTTTTAATGTGTAAAACTGTGTGGCAGCCTTGCCACAGTTTGCCATTTCATTCCCATTTGCGCGGGGGGGAAAGTTTTTGAGCACGACGACAAAAAAATGATCAATGTCTTTAATTACCGCGCAGCAATTTGAGCAGCGCTCCGCAAACACACACTCCGCGGAGTTACGATTCCATTCTCTGAGCGCCTCTGCCGCACGGGTGGCAGCTGAAGAGTGAATGCCGGGATTGTGGCAAGTCAACCTCGGCGAGAGCTTTGATTGCTCCACTAAAATCCCCGTGTTCCCCACCATCGAGTGTGACGCAAGTCGAGCGGCGATAAACACTCCAGCGGATTCCTCCACAGTTTGGCTCTTGCAAGTCGAGAGGGCTTTTTCTTTACACTGCCAGGAGAGTGGAGAAGAAGGAAAAAACACACACACACACACACACACACTTGTCCTCAGCTCAGTCTTTGTCCCATTTTTGCACACCTCACTTTGTTGGCCCAAAACATCCGATGATGAGATTTTTGATTCAGGTTGCCGCGATTAAATTACAAAACAATTCCCGAGGTGCCTGCGACGTGGCCATATTCCCTTTCCATTTGTTAGAGCGTAATGAAATTGACTTTAACATAATAATTACTATTGATCTCCAGGCGAGGCTCGATCAAATTACCTGCTGTACCGCGTTGCCGTGACGGAAATTCTAACCGGCGGTGAGATCGGTCGATGCTTTGGCATGTTTACATCGCCGATGTATCATATGAGACGAGAAGCCTCTTTCTTTTTTTTTCTCCCGCTGCATGTCAAAAGTCTCCGCAGCTGTCGAACTAAATCAGAGAAAACTTAAGAAGCGGCTTTCATGGCATCGCTGCCACCTTTTCTCTCTTTCCCCCTCCACTAAAACTGTCACTGTGCACTTGTCAGTCAGAGGGTTGCCAGCTTGTGTCCAACCATATACAGAATATAAGTCAGACACATGGACTCAAAGTAAATCGCATCCCCGTCCGCCGCTGTTGGATTCGCCAGCTCAGTGTGTTTCAACCTTTTTTGAGGCCCCTACATTTATTACATGGAAAAAATTCCATGGCACACCACCAACCAAATATATTATAAAATGACACATTTTAGCCAACTAATGACAATATAGTCTCTTAATTTATTTATACTCACTCAGTGTGAAACCTGGGCCTGTTTAGATGCCCAGAAAGCTGATATCCTGGGAGGGAAATAGGCTCCAGTCCCTTTTAAGCACAGACACTCAACAATATCTGTATATTTTTTGACCAATTAAGTGAAATTGGATATTTTTCACAGCACACCTGACATTATCTCACGGTACACTAGTGTACAGAAATACAGTCTCGTAACATTGCTAACCTGGACGATACACACGTCTTTCGCGGAATTCCAAACCCGTTGCGCTGTGCGACTGTGTTCATCGGCCTCCTGAAACTGTGCTGACGCCTCACTGTTGCACCAAACACCGGCGGGTTTGCATCATGACAGCAACTAAATAACCTTGCGTGACTTTTACGAGGGTGACAGAGGCTAATTGGAAGCTGAATTTGATGAGCGTTTCACTTCCACACAAGGCGTCTCCAGTTTGTTTGTTTGTTTTTTTTGCGTCAGACTCTGGCCATTGTTGTCTTTCCAGAAATATGTCAGTGTCTGTTTTTTGGTGTTTTTTTTTCTGTCCCCTCAACTACAAGGCTTGTCGATAATCCTCTTAATGAAACTAACGGATGGTATAGAAATAAAGACAGACAAATTACTGGCTAATATTGGAATATAAAATCTGGCTTAGAGTTCATTGAAGCTTTACATGAAGAAGGAAACGCTGCAAATTGTTACAATGGTGTTTAGAGTGTTAGAAGAAAGAGATCCATCCATCCATCCATCCATTTCTATACCCGCTTATTCCAATTCAGGGTCACGGGGGTCTGCTGGAGCCTAAGAAGAAAGAGATGACAAACAATAACGTTTAATAAGATTACAGGATCATTACGTCAAAAATAGATGGTATTAAGTATCCTCATATTTTGGATAATGACCAATCATGTCGCCAGTCAGTATCATGGTTGCCCGTAATAATATGCTATTTTGTTCACGCTGTATCCTCTTTGTCATACACAAACCATGAAGTATATTTGCTGATCTTTTGCTCCTCAAAGCTCCCCGTCACCAATCTAAATTCATTTCTTTCATCTCCTCCAGAAAATCAATCAATCACATTCAAAATATCACTACCTCTGCTTTATTCGCACCAGTTTGTTTTGTGTATTTTTTTTTTTAAATAAAGATGTGTTTATCAAACTTGTGCATGTGAACTTACGTCCTGGTCTACCTCCTTCTCTTCTTCTCTGGTGTCTCGCAGTAGCTCAGTGCACATGAAGCAACCTGGTCCACATGGTGTCAACACCCATTAAAAAGTGCTGTGTGTTGTAGGTCAGCAACATGAGTTAGATTTCAATGTTAAAAAGATCTTAGCCATTCAGATGTTGTGCAAGTATTTGACATGGCTGCGTCGAAAAAAGAGAGAAAAGAACCACAACAACTTCACAGTTCAGCCCGGAAGAGAACTCTTTGCGACAGTTGGACTCGATGCGTCACCGTTCTGCGCTCGGATCGTCCTGACAGGCAGAAAAAACTCACCACGCATGTGACCAGCGGTGGCGCCCGCTGACTTTTCTCGTCTTCTTACTTGCAGACTTTGCCGGAGCCGTGGCAGCGCGGCCCGTGTCATACGCCGCCGTGCTGCGGATGAAAGCAGACAGCTCGTCAGTGCTGGGTTCACGCAGCAGACCCCGGCAGCAGCACGGCGGCGGTGGGCTGGGCGCTCCCGACTGGCCTGCTTTCTCCAGTCACCCCCTGTCAGCCCTCAGCATGCTCGGCTCCCAGGAGGACTACAGGAGCGAAGGTAAAAAAAAAAACTAATGGTGCCGCCAGCCGGCCCAACGCTTTGTTTGCTTCTCGTCTGAATTCAAATAGATGTTTTCTCTCTCTCTCTCTATCTCTCTCTCTCTCTCTCTCTCTCTCTCTCTCTCTCTCTCTCTGTCTCTCTCCCTCTCGCTGTTTTGTTGTATTCAAATTCGCGCTCACACTCGCTCGGTTCGGCCGCCCATGCAATTTCGAACTGAGAGTTTTTCTTCAGCGAAAAACTTAGGGAAAAAAAGAAAACAAATCACTGGATATTAAATCTTAGCATCTGCCTCCTTTTGAAAATTTAGGAGGCTTTGTTTTTTTTATTTTCAGCAGGAACACATAGTTCACGAACTGTGGCTAAAAGTCATTATTGTAAATGTCTTTTTACATCATTAAAATTCCAACTATTAAATACAATTAATCACTGAAACCCGAAGAAGAACTTTGGTTGATTGAAGTGGTCCAATAAAATGACGCTGCTCTTAAAACACTACTGAACTACAACATTTTTCTAATTAATGTATTGAAATAGCAGCTGGTGATTTAAGATTTGGCAAGGATTTTTATCTAGTTTCAAAAATGCTCTGTCACATTAACATAATGTGTAATGGTCTCTTTGCCTATATTTCCTGTGATTAATTCATACTGTTCTTCTGTCCTAGTTTGCTACTGTTACTATTGGCTTTGCTTAACTTTGTCCAACTTACTGCTGCTTTTCTCCTCTTGCTCCCCCTCCTTGTGCTAGATGCTACATGACCTCCCACCATTGAATTGATCAGTCAGGATTCACTCGATATGTCTGTGTTTTTCTGTCAGTTGCTCCTCAGTGCTTGCTCAGTGTTCATGGGAACAGTTGGCTATAGGAGCGTGGCCATAGAGACAGCATTGTTCTCATTAAAGTTAACCGTTGGTCCTGTTCGTGTTGTGCAACAAAACAAAAACTATCTCAGCTGGAAAACGTAGAGCTTCTGAATTTAAAAATCAAACAGCCGCTGTGTGTTGCCCAAAACGAGGCCCATTGGCCGCATTGCGGCCAATGGGGTTTTAGGTCGTTTCAGGCGCGTGTGACAGTGTTGGTCAGTGGAACATCAGAAAGCAACTCGCACATTTTCTCTGTGATTATCTTGTGTTCATGACAGCAGGATGCCCTCGTCGCGGCTGAAATTGAAATTTGAGTAATTGCCCTGCGAGGCGACGTTCTCAGCTGCTAATGTGAACCCAAGGAAGTGAATCAGTTGGCATCAGTTCAAGCCTTCTCCCAAACCCAGTTGCTGCGACCGCACACTCAGCCGTAGCTTCTCACACTCTCCTCCACTGTTTACATTTTGGGCCTGGGAATCATCGGCTTCTCTCAATCAGCGCCGCTCGTGCCCCCGCGGGGACCCGGGTCACGCCCTTGGTGAAATTGAACTGGGATCATGGCAATATCCAGCTCCCTGTGTGTTCCTGTCAGGATAGAGTCCGGTGATGTGACGGATAACTTTTGCACGGAGGGAGGTTTAATATCCCCGGCGAAGCGTCGGAAAACATTGTCGTAAATCCGCGATGATATTCCTGGGCAACACAGGTGAGACGTGCGTGCTTTTATTAAATGGTTTTTCACATTACTGCACGGCAGAGTTGCTTTAATCAGTGCAGAGCGGGATATTGTGGTAGCGTAATGAAACGGTCACGCTGGGAGTCAGAGGGAATGAAACGAAGGGGCGTTTTCATTTATGTCTTTCCTTAAATTTCCTTTTTTTATTGGTATTTATTTGAGGCTTGTTATTTGTGCCTCTCCTTTCATCTCAGTCTTCTGGACTCTCTGACAGCATCATCACCTGCCATAGAGGGTCCTATATCTCTATAACCAAGGTGATGCCTCGGTAATGCTTCTGCATTGACAGCGGTGACAAGAGTATTATTCCGTTGGCCTGGATTGATGTCGGGGCTCTGAAATGGACGGCAAAAAGTAATGCACCTCTCGTGGCTGAAAGGGGATATTGCTTTTGGGTCTCAGTGACTGACGGATGGCCACGGCACTTGAAGCGGACTGATTTAAGAGGCCCCTTCCTGCGGTGCTCACACCGGCAAAGGCCACAGCAAAGACACATACAGACAGACGGTTTGGCTTTTAAACATATTTTTAAACATGGCGGCAGATATGGAGGGGCTGCCCTACTTTCCCCATGTTGCCCACAAAACCGCAAAACATAGAAAATAAGAACGCAAATTTGAGGTTTTCCATCTGCAGCCACAAAACATCTGTGATTTGTTTTCCAAGTTGTTTAGAAAAACCTCCCTGTAGACTCTGTTCACTGGTGCAGCCAGATTACTCTTCAGTTGCATTTTGTTTGTGATAAAAAAAAAAACCAAGATATTTTGAAAGAATTCTACAGTCCCCTTTATCATAGCAACCCAGAAGCCTTTTCACACCGGACTCGAGTTGCTTCTTTCCTGTCTTTTCGCTCTCCAGCATCAAACTAGAAATTAAAATGTGATGATCATTTGGAGTGTTAGCTCAATCAAGTAAGTAAGTTGTTAATTCTTCCAAAGACAATTTTGATTTTTTTTTCCCCCCAGTATTAATATCCCGTGGGTTGCAACCCCACTTTTGCTTATTTGCTTGAGTTTGATTTTTTTTTTTTTCTTGATTTTTAGTGCAGCTGGTGTCATCGTTAATAGTTCTTGAGCGGCTCTTATTATCCAAACTCACCAGACTAAGAAGAAAAGCGTGGCAGCATTTTTTTCCGCCTCTAGCTACTCTTTGAGTGAGCTCACAAAGAGTAGCTCTTTTTACACTTCACACATGTAGAGAGGAAACGCTGCAGACAGGAAGGTGGATGCACTGTAGCTGAAATAAACTAAAATTGCAGGATTTCTTTCTGCCTGAATGTGCAAAGGTCTTGGTGTGCATGTGTGTTTGTTTGCTTCAGAAACAAACTGAAACACTATTATAATTAGTTTTGTTCCGCTATTACTATTAGTTGCAGTATTAGTTCATAGGTCCGCTGTTTCTCATTCAAACGCTGCTAAAAAAATAAATAAAAAAAAAACGCTGAAAAGGGAACATCTTTCAACAGTTTTCCTTTTAGTACCTGACAGTTTTCCCAAAATTATACCTTTTAAAGCAAAACTAAGCCATAATTTTTTTGATTATATGTTATTTTCTGAACACCCTGCAATCTGTGATTCAGGAAGTTAAAAAGTGTTTGGAAAGCATCTCTGACACACAAACCAGCAAACATCCTCGAAGGACACTTTGTGCTTAGTGATTTGCTTTCCAAATTGTTGGAGATCCATTTTGAAAAGCTCCCACTGAACATTTTTAATCCAAATTTAAAATCTAGCCATTTAGCACCCATTAAGGGGAGAGGGGTGGGGCCAGTTGCCCTGAAGTCAAGTGTTTTGTTGAGTGTCTGAGAAGTGACGTCTCGTTCAGAAAACAGTGGCTTTGTTTTCAGGTGCTGCGTAGGGTGATCCGGGTCCATATTCAGGTTGGGCCAATCCTACAAATAAGGTGTTTATATGTTAATCGCATGGTGTGATGGAGGAGGGCAGGACAGTTGCTTACTGGAAAGAAGATGCAAAACAACAACAACAAAGCAATTTTTGGCCTTGTCTTGCGTAATACATGCAGGACACTTGTCCTGCTTCACTCTTCAACAGCTAGTCGAGACACGAGGCCTCCTGGAACAACAGCCGTAAACCATCACATGCCGTACATATTGCAGCAAACGACGAAAAAAGCTGAAAATAAAAAAATAACTCCTGCAGGCGTATCGGTTCCAATTACGATGTTTACCTGTCTGAGTAATCCGAGTAAGATCAGCTCGTCTTAACCTGGTTATTGCTTCTCTGAACGTGACTCCGTTCTGACTAAGACGTCTTTGTTTCACCGGGACTATCGCCTTCGCTGCGACGATGTGGAATATTCCTGTCCGTGTGAACACGCAGGGTGCCGAGGGAGCGTCGGGGGTGGCGGTGATCTGACGCCACTTAAGCAACGAGTCGCATCACCGCCGGCGACAAACAGCTTTGGCTTCATACGCGCGGCGACGCAACTTAATATTGATTCATTTCCCTCCTCTGATTAGGGTATTATTTCAAAAAGCTGTTTATTTCCCCGGAGAGCGGCGGCGGTGGGATTATCTGCACCCTGAGAAAACACCACGATTCCTCATTATGTCACCAGATCATTCTTAAAGAGCGACGAATGCCCCGGACTTAAATTGCCACTTTTATTTATGTGCCGCTTTATGTGTAATATCACCCAAAGGTAAACGCCCTGCCAGAACGTCACTGCCGAAAAGCGCCTCACCGGGCCATCCACCACCCGTGTTTACAAGGTTTGCGTCCCCCTTGAATTCATTACGTCGTGGAGAGAAACAATTCCTGCGTCGAGGAGTTTTCGGATGCCTTTCGTCTGACGCAATGCACCTCGAAAGATCCTCCACTTTAAGTGCATCCCGTCTGTGTAAACAGACTGCTAGATCAAAGAGTGGATCACTCCCGAGGAACAGAGGAGGAGAGCAACAAGGACTGTCACATAAAATAAGTGCGCCAGCCTGCCAGCCAGTCTGCCAGCGCCGCCGTGCCGGTGCATTTTTGAGAAGTGGAGGAGGAGAGTCGGTCGCGGCTTTGAATCACTGACACGCTCACCGCCAGGCCGGGCTCAGCAAAGCTTCCCGGCCGCTAAAGGGCACTGCGACAATTTGAATTTTGTCATTCAAATGGTCCATAATAAAAAAGGCCTCCAATGAACTCTGTGTTGTGCAATCATAAATGTAATTGCATTAAAATGAAAGATAGCGTGCCATTTTGCTGTTTGCGTATCAAAAGTTGAACGTGTTTCACCCTTGTTTAGTTATCGTTGTTTCATGGAAGCGCAATCAGATTTTAATTATGAAGTATTCCACAGCACTGTGAAGCACATTTTTCAATCAGGGAGATGATGTCGAGCATCCTCCACATTAACGTCGTCACAGCAATTAATAAGGTGGGTGAACTCGCCGGCACCAGCGAGTTCGTGGAAACGACATCACTGTCACAGCCGAGTTAATAAGAGGAGACTCGCTGGAAAAAGGCCCAGTGTGAAACACTTCAGAGGTGTCCGCTGGCACAAGAGATGTGGGTTTTTCTTTTAGTGGGATAAGGTCAGCTGAAATAATTTACCTTCATGTTTTCATATGCCAATGAAAAGGGTTGGTATTTCTTCTAAAAGGTCCGTATGGGAGGGGGTGGTCATCATATTGCACATATACAGTAGCAGCAGGCCGGTGGCTGAGCCCACGGTTTCATGATGCCACCGACGTGGGCGCAAGAACATTTTGTAAATCAAGTCAGAAAATGCTTTATTCTAGCCCTTCAAGACTGCCAGACGCACACTGGGCTTTTAAATCTAAAACCCTCTGCTCTTACTCGCAGTTCTTCAATATATGTATTGTATATGTATATATGTTTTTTTTTCTTTTTTTCTCATTTCAGGCATTTCCATTTAAATAAAAACTCTTGACATATGGGGTAAAAATAGAGGCCTTTCTCCTACACCCATTTGCATATAGTAATAGATTTCTACTCTTTCCTGCCCAAATAGGTTTGGCAGTAATTATTGATCCTCTGTATGTCCTGTTTTTTTTTTCTTTCTTTTACCCTCACAAGGCTTTTATTCATTTCTTCAGATTGTGCTTGCACAGCTCGGCCTATCAAAAAAAGGTTAAAAAAAAAAAAAAAAAAAAAAAAAGAAAGAAAGAATAAAACAGCTCTGCCACAGACCATTAGGAAGACAGAGGCAAACAATGTCGGAGCTCCGACACTATCGAAACTGTTGTTGTGCGATTTTGTTTCCTGGCCGACGGATAAAAGAATTACCAGAAGTTCTGTTGGAATTTATGCTCGTACAAGGTCAGGAGCAGATCGCACGACAAACAGTCGACAAACGCTAACAGGTTTGTCGAGCTTGTGTAATGTCGTCCATCCAAGGTTCCGCCCACTTAATGGAGTCTCTCTCAGAACTCCTTTAATCAGCGCGCTGCCCCTCTCTGGACTCTGCAGCAAGACACGGCGCCATTATTATGATAATGTCCGGCCCCGTCATTAAAAGAGAAGGTCAGTTATACAATATGCGAGCGCAGAGTCATGGCCACCGAAGGGAAACATACGCTCCCCCACCGCCGCTCCCAACTTAATGTCTCTTCTTCTCCTCCGACTCTACAGTGACAAAACAGATGTTATGGCACAGATGGAGAGAAATCGCATGTCAAACACAAGCGGCCCTCGAGTTGCGACGATTGAGCTTATCTTTTGTCGTTGCGTCCTCTCGCCCCCCCTTGCAGAAAGTGAAGAGTTCGGCCCCGTCTTCCTCCAGGAGCCCGATGACGTCATCTACCCTCTGGACGCCGACGAGAAGAGAGTGGTGATGCACTGCGAGGCCCGAGGGAACCCGCCGCCCACGTACAGGTGTGACAGAACGTCTTCCGCTTGCAGTGTCCTCATCCTGCAGATGGTGTGCACATCCGTTGGAAGCAAAAAAATAAATAAGTCTCTCACTCTTTTGATGTTTTACACAGTTGGTACGTCAATCGGACGGAGATCAGCCCGCTGGCTGATTACCGCTACAGCCTCGTGGACGGGAACCTCATCATCGCCAACGGGAGCGTGATCAGCGACTACGGGATGTACCAGTGCAGGGCGGAGAACAGCTTCGGGGCCGTGTTCAGTCGGGAGGCTCTTCTGCAGTTTGCATGTGGGTGGACTTTTAAAGAAAACTGACCAACAGTAGCTGTGTTTCCATTACCCTTAGAATTCCGAAAAACCGAAATATCACTCTAAAAAACTGGTCATGTAAACTCCTAAACTTCAAAAAATCTCTCAAATATGGCTAAAAGGTTTTGACACTCTCATGAGGTGGTTTTTCAGACGTATTGATATAGAGGTATATCACAAAGGTGTCATGGAAACACTTTTTCGCATTTACACGTCAGCGGACGTGACATGTGGGGTTACAGTTCATTTCGAGTGAAAATTAGAAAAATATAACCATTTTTCACAGCAAACTAACACAAACAAACAAAAGAAAACATAATTCTCGTAAAGTCTCGCGGGACGAGATTTTATGATTATTGCGGCTCATGCGCTACACACCATTCAATGGAAACACCTGCAAATCGCAATGGTCCTTTCTCAAAATATCGCTTTTATTTTGCGAAAAACTGTCATGGAAACGCAGCTAGTGATTCATAGAAGACCCATCTGTTTGCTTCTTTTCACGAAAGAGTCATTTGACGTTATTTTGTAATAATTAGCAATAAACCCAGAAAGATTCTCCTTTAGCGGGAGCTAACCAGAGTAACCAGTCGGCTCACTGACTCAAGTCAACCTCGCGCTGTCCTCCACGAGGTTTCCCAACTTTAGCAGCGCTGCTAACAAGGTGCCGTTGCTCCTAAATGTCACGTCTCCAGCGAGAAGGGGTAGCACATTTCTTCCCCCACTGTAATCCTCTGGAAGAGCTCCAAAACACAATTACAGGCTGCACGCACGCACACACAGGCAAACACACACACACACCGACACACGCAGAGGAAGATAAAAACAGCTGTGCGGTGCTCGGAGGGGAAACGCATTTTTGGTTTTCTCCTGGTTTTCTTTAGGAACAATAACCATAATGGCCCTGCTGGCATGTCTGTGGGGAGATTACTGGTCTTACTTATTGAGCCCCTGCTACAAAGTACAGTGTGCTACACGGCCCTCCGTTGTTATGGGGACCAGCAACCTTTAGCAGGTATTACTTTGGGAATGAAGGGTTGGATTGGCCATCAAAGAGGCGGGTAAAAAAAACAAAAAACAAACCCAGAAATGTCTGTTTTGAAAAGGTACTTTTTTTTCCGCAGGCTAACAGAACCACTTTGTGTTGTGGTTGTTACATACATAGCTCATAAGGCGGTGGGGGCAAAGAAAAAAAAAAGAGAAAGACCTGTCCTAAATTTACTATAACCCAGATTGCATTGGCTAGCATAACACATGGCCAGATGCTTAAGTACAGACTAGCTTCAAATGAAAAGAAATATTGCTGCTTATTTCCAAGGGAAATTTGTGATTCTCAACTGTCCTCTCGACTCGGCGGATCTTTGACTCATGAAAAACCAGAGCGCCTATGCAGAAGCCCAAGCTGGGAGTGAGAATGAGCAGTGCAACACGTATGCACTCACTTAGTGTGACCTCCGGGCCGAGACGCGGGGATCTATTTTTAGATTGGCGTGGATGCTGTATGCATTGGCCTGACACCACCGTGGGCTGCAGATCCACAACGGCTGATGTTTGTGATTGTATATCGCGGATGTCTGTGTGCAATCAGTCTGCCTGTTTTTTTTTGGTTGTTTTTTTTTGGTTGTTTTTTTCTGAGACTGGAATCCCATTATTGTAAAAAACTCGAGTCTCTCAGCCTCTTCGTTCACAGATATTGAGACGCTTGCGTCGGTCACATTTCGTTCTGCAGAAATAAATATAAACAGAAGTATATGTTTTGGTGTGTTGCGGTGGAGATATTAAAAGCAGATGCAGCTCTAAGGCAGATTGGGGTGAAATTGTCCTCTCTATTTGGCTTTTCAAGAGGTTCTGTTGTCGGGATTGACGGCTAAGATGACGGGTTGTTTGTCTTGCATCGGCTTCAAATCAATTTTCTACTTTGTGAAAGGGACTCGTCGCTCCTCAGCCTTTTGTTGAGAATGCGGAGACGGAGGCCTGGTTTGAAGTTGAAAAAAAAATATATTGATGATGGTGAACTGCTTATTTCATGACGTGAACAGATTTAAATGTAATTTTTGCCGCGGGTCTGTTTAGGAATGGAAGGATGCGTCTGAGTCGCTTCTTTCCTCAGCCGAATTGTTCCAGAGCACCAGAGTGTAATAGTCCCTCGCTCAGTCGCTCCTTCTTGAAATGTGACCCTTCAAGAGCCACACAAACAAAGAGATGTGCCCCGCAGCACAGCATTTGGATGCAGAACCTTTCCTCTCTCTCTCTCAGCATAACAAATGGCGGGTATTTATCACACAGCATGGAGCACTACTTTATTTTTATTTATTTATTTATTTACTCCCCCCTTTTCCTCTCCTCCTCGGCACGTTTTCATGCATAGACTCAGCTGGAGACTGCCTTTGCTTGTTTGAAAATGCATGAGTAAGTCTCTTCCACGTGCGCAGAGTGTGTAAAAGAAACACGAAAAAGAGTGGAAACAAAGTTTGGAAAGAAGAGGAGCCTCCCAGAAACATCGTGAATTTTGATGCAGCGATCTCACCAAAACCCAGGCTGGAGTACAAAAAATAGATAATTTAGCATTACTCCTGGCTCTTCCTTTAATGAGTTAATCCTTTCTTCCTGTTCTCACCTCACCAACACCGTTTCCCCGCCTCAAAGAACGCTGATCCGTCAACGCGTGTGAGTGTGAGGTTTTCAAGACAGATCCGACAAAATGTAGACTTGAAATCTTGTCAGGAGTTACGTTATCGGTGCTTGAAATAGCATGGGTGGAAAAAAAAATGAATTGTGTGTTTTTGTGTGCATTGTAACACCACAAGTAAAGTGACAAACCTTGAAAGGTTCACTCTCCATGGTAAAATGCTCCACCCTTCTTTTCTCTTATGTGTAGAGCAATGAGGAAACAAAGACCTTTGTAGATACCAACCATGGATAGATAGATAGATAGATGTATAGATAGATAGATAGATAGATAGATAGATAGATAGATAGATAGATAGATAGATCATCCCCTAAGGGAAATCCACAGTTTAATTTCCCAAACTGCAGGGTCCACACGGCCCCATCTATTGTTCACCAACGGCCACTTATTTTGGTGTCACCTTGTTTCCTGCCCTCTTATATAAAAAAAAAACAACTTAGCAACAAATAGCACAGCGTCAGCAGCAGCGACTTCTCTTTGCCACTCTGTTTATCCACCTGCTACCGTTCCAGGAATGTTGAGGGTCTGGCCGGAGTCAAAGTGATTTGCCTGTGCAGCAGTATACCCTCGGGTCCACACGGCTCGTCAAGTCAGGCTGGCTAACTGAGCGTGACCCATTTCATGCAGGGAATCAGCGAAGGGGCAGAGTGGACCAGCCGGGCTGCAGAGGAAAGCTTCGGTCAGGCCTCTCAGTATTCTACCAGCTGGCCCTCTGCTTCACAATGGAATGGTTGTTGTGTTTTTTTCTTTCTCCACTCGTCGCTCTTTGTTTTGAAATTCTGAGCTGCTGAACTCACTCCTGGGCTGCTTTGCAGCCGCCACTTTGAAGGCAGACGTCAGAAGGGAGGCCTCTGATCTTTCTCACTCCCTGAAGAGTTCTTGCTGCCGTCTCTGCAGACGTGAGTCTGGCTGAGGCTCAGGTATCGAGGCGCTCTCGGCACGCTGCTGCTAATGAAATTAACGAGATGCCTTGACGCGCACGTCGCTCTCCGAAACGTTTTCTCCCAATCTGAAATGCTGTCAATCGCCCAACGCCCGTTCGTTGGACTCGCTCTGGTCTTAAAGCAATTGATTTACATTGCACGCTTTGAGTTTCCTGTATTTTGAGGGGGACTTTAATGACAGTGATGATTATTTTTTTTTCCATTTGCAAAAAAGTTATTACTGTCAATTTCCTTATATAACTGGAATTTGCCCAAGTACATAATGGGTCAGTCAGAAATTAATTTAAACCGTATCTTCTGCATTCACGCTAACTAATAACTTTCAAAATTAATGTTCAATGAATTTTACTTTCTCCCCCTCTGACATCAAGTAGGTGTTTTAATTAAGGTATTTTATGACTCCCTGTGGAAAACCATTGGTTTAACAGATTTTTTTCCAAGTCATGCACTTGCAGATGGCAGAAAAAAGGTAAAACCTCCATATTTTCCAACAGAATGTGCTCATAAATATGTCCGTCCTTGGTTCCAAAGAAGTTGCTAATCTTCTGATGCGACGGAGCTGCATCGAATGTCCTCACAGGCACCGTACAGGACGTACAGGTGAACAAAAAGCAGCTCCATCCCACTGCTCACTCAGTCGATCCACAGGCTTTTAGTCTCTCTATTATATGTCCTCACAGTGTGCCCTCCTTTGCTGACTCACTACCTTAGCACAAAAACACATTTAATCACTCGTCGAAAAAACAGAGTCGCGCAAAACAGTCAGACTGATATTTAACATCCTGCTGCAAACTTAATTATCTGTTATCGCCGTATTATTCTAATCTTTCTCATCTGTTATACTTGCAGTGAACCTCATCATCAAACAAATTCAGTTCATTAATTAGAATGGCGTCGGAACAGGACTCCCCTGGTTCTCTTAATAATGGTAACCAAGCAACACAATTTAGCGGCTTATACAAAAGAGTCAAATGGTGTCGGTGGAGACGTTTCCTAAATTCTTTGGATTGGTATTGTATATCCTCCCTGTAGAGAGCATCTGTGAAAGGGAGTTGGCTAGAAAAACATTCAGTGTGTCATATCCAGGCATCTGATTTATTAGCAGCAGTAACAGAGTTTGCACAGTTTCATTTCATACAACTGAAAAGTGATGGCATCAAAGGTTTGGTGCTGAGACGAGAGCTGTGTGCCATCGGCATATTAATAGAGGCTGAGATGGTGGCACTGGGTGACCTGACTAAGGTGAAACTTGTACATGGCGAAGAGGTGAGGTCCAAGCACAGAGCCCTGAGGTACACCGTGATTGACTGACACAATGGTTGAACTGCGGTCTCCATTACTGGGGTCCTACCTCACTGACCAAAGCAGATTTTGGTTAGTACTGTGTTACTGGAACAGGGAAAGTGTTGAACTGGTGAGGCCATAGTAAAATGACCAGGAAATGACTCCATTTTAGCAAAAGCTGAACTGAAGTGTAATTGCTGCAAAGTTTCAGAGTTACACGCGGTTAACACTGCACCATGAAGTGTTGCAATTAAAGCGATGGAGGCACAGTCACCCTCCTGGGTCAGCACCTCGTTGCTCCGTTTTTCGCACCCTGGCATTGTTTCAGCAGAATATAAGGCAGGTCATTTGATATTCAACAAGGCTGCTGTCCCAACTTCGATGGCAAATTAGCTTTGACAGAACTGAGGTGTGAGGTAAACAACATGACAGTGGTACCAATTCAGTCTGAGCAGACTGATTGTCTCTATCCAACACCGATTCAAAAGCAAATTTAAAAGTTTCCTACCGTGTCGGTTAAACCTTTCCATGCATGCAAATAGCGGTGGGAGATGTGACAATTTGAGAAGGTAATCGATCTTGAAATACTCCCAACCTGCATTTGTCACAAAGGGTTCAGAAACTTCTGTTTTCAGCCTTGTGAAACCTCAAAGCAGATGGGGCCTGAATTAGTGGAACGTAGCAGCCGTCAGGTAGTTATACAGATGGATGAAGTGCTTTCTATCTGCTCATTATGAAGTCTATTATGATCTATCTGTGCACTATACATATCAAACTGGTGTGTGGTGATAATGGTGATGGGGTTATACCAACAACTAGCTGTTTTTTAATGAGGCTCGGCACCAAGAGATAGCCGTAGCTGGAGGCATTCTGTTTCCATCCATCCATCTGTACATGTGCACATGTCCAATTCCTCTTAAAAGGTCAAGGCCACCGTGACCCAACATCAGTGCTGTTCCTCTGAATATATATTTTTTTTAAAATAGAAGAAGAAAAAAAAAAACCCTTGAGGGAATTTCTTCAAGTGTGGCGCAGATGTGTGCTTGGACCTGAGGTTGATCGCATTAAAAATTTACTGGTCTAAAGGTCAAGGTTGTGTCCGCATCACTGCTGAAGGTATCAAATTTGTGGAAGGCAACAAAGATGTTTCTTCCACTGGACCGTTTCAGCTTAATGGTGGCAGGTGGATGCTGCTGACGTCTCGGGAACGACAATGAAGTGGATGTGTGGTTTCGGGAAATAATGTTACACGGTACCATTGGTCATACTGACGCTGTGTGCGGGAGAGAAAAACCTCTGTTTGAGAATGCAAGGATTCTTTGCAAATACTATTCAAAGGAGAGCGTGGCCATCGTTCCCTGCACTACAATTCCCTTTGAATTTGTTCAGGTGAAAAGAACTGACTAAGCCCGACGCAGCCAGAACCATAAGTCACTTTGCCAATGTATTATATTCACCTCGCTGAAGGCTTGATCGGCTTTGGGGCAACGCCTCGACGGGTCTTGCCAATGAGCCACTTTTGTAAACAACCAAAATGGCTGCTGCCGATGAGCAATTTGCAGTGGGTTTCTGGAAAATATGCAGCTTTTGTATATAAAAAAAAACAAGCTAGAACAGGAGCTACAATCCTCACTGAAAGCCCACCTGTCCCCGAGGGACGTCGCAGCGCCCACGTTTTCCTCTCGCTGGTTGTGTGTCTGTCCTGTCGTGTGCAGAGGCAAGTCAGTCTACGCCCTTTGGCACTGCCATCTGTGTGGCAGGCTGGAACTCACTTCTCCTACCTTGGTTTCAAGTCTACGTGATGCCTTGCATTTCAGAACTGTCTCCATTCCCAAGATAAAATAAATATTGAAGAACACGGGAGGGAAAGAGGCGTGTTCTGTCTTTTGCAGAAATTCCAACACGGCTAGAACGACACAACAGGGAGGCAGCGTGCCATGAGACTGAGCTCATCATTGGCTAGCATCCCTGGAACTTTGTAGCTTCACGCTGCCAGCCTCTGCCAATACGGATTGATTGCCAACTTTACTTTTAACTGGCCTGTTCAAAATAGTGAACTATAACCCCAAAACCTGGAAAAAGACTCAAAGAAAAACAAACCCAAACTTCCAGGAAGAAACAAACAGATTGGAGAGCATGGCCAATGTCCAACGAAATGAGGAATGAAGGTTTTATTCATGTACCATTAAGTCAAACTTCAGGTCTGCTCCAAATGAAATAAGTTGAATGCTGCCTGCAGGGATGATATTTATCGGCCCTGTAGGATGACGTACAACACGAGTGCGGCTCTCTGTTTCACTGAGTTTGTCATTTGTGTTTTCAGATCTCGGCGCGTTCAGCGGGAAAGCCAGAGGTGGCATGTCGGTGCGGGAGGGCCAAGGCGTCGTGCTCATGTGTATCCCTCCACCTCACTCGCCAGGTACTGTTGTCATTCTGCTATTTCTGTGAGAAAATCCCTCCACGCTTTTCTGAAATCATTCATTTGTACGGTAAAATCCCAAAACCTGGGCCTTTTTCCATCAGCGAGACATTTTTGCCTTTTCTTTTTACGACATCCAATTCATCACCTCTAATCACACATCGCCAAAACAAAATGCTATTACTGTGTCACGGTGAATGATTGTCCTTATCATTTATTTATTGTGACGCCGGTGCGTTTCTCCCTGCCAACCATCCATCCATCCGTGCGGAGACAGGCTAACTCACTCCGACAGCACAGCAAAAATGCATTTTTTCACTCAGGAATCAAATTTGCAGGATCATTAGAAACGGCGAGAAATGTTACGCTGGCAATTATTCCGTGGAGTCTTCGCCAGGCCGGCTCTTTAATGGCGCGTCTTGAAAATGCCGCTCCAAGCTCGTCTTGCCACTGTAAACTCTCGCGCGAGCCATGAATCATCTGGCCTTTCTGTTTGCGGCAGCACTATCGCGGCACCGCGTCCCATGGGAACCTTCGCCAAGTGCTCCTCGGCTATTTCTTCCCCCCCGAGGTTGAATTACACGATCGCGAGTCCTGTCCGAGACATATTGTATGATTTAAAACAGCGACTGGGTCATCGAAAATGTTTGATGATTGGCAGGTTATAATCTCAACCCCCTAAGTTATTTTTCCGTAGCTTTCGGTAGTGGTCAATCTAAAGGGAAGTGTTCACTGTTAATGTTATTTATTATTAATTCTTTCTTTAAAAAAAAAAAAGCCCCCATTATTTTAAGAGCTGGTACTCGAAATCGAAGCCGACATCAGATCAGGATCAAATTACGGAGGGGTGAAACATGTCTAATGGAAGTAGTGATTTTCTGTCGTTTCAGCGGTTTGTTCCAGTCCTGCTGCTCTAAGCTGTAAAAGTGACGTGACACCGAGTCACCGTCGCTTGCTGCAGGGCCACGTTTCCTTGCTCCTACCAGCATTGAGCGACTGGGTCAATACAGAATTTGCCTTAAGCAATAACTCAACCGTCAGAGTCGACGTGTGATATTCGCTCATACTATTTTCACGTGGACTCGCAAGCGAGAATCTGACGGCAAAACCAGCGTCCTGCATTTGTATTTTAAAACTTTTGAATGTGTGTGCAGAATTTACTCTCACAGACGAGTCTGCATCAGCCTTTAAAAAACAATAAAAAAAAAAGAAAAACAAAGAGCGGACATTGATTGGGACAGACAGGAAAGGTCGCAAAGACGAAGGAAAATGATGCCAGACAGTGAAACTGCTGCCTTGGCGTTTATCAGGTACTCATGTGGTCATTTTTTAGGTGCCCTTCATAAACGCTTGCCCCCCTCTGTTGTACTAAATCTTGAACAAAACCCTTTAAAACATGCGGACGTTCATCCTGTATTCAGCTTTTAATACGACGGCTTGATTGAGTCATTTTGTCCTTTCTGCTTGTTTTCATGTCACATTTTCAGTCAACCAGTCAAAATCAGCTTCTGCTGATAAATCCCTTTATAATCTTCTTTGTTTTAATATTCTGGTTGGTTTTTCCGCCTGGCTGCAGCTGTTAACTCTGATCAAGCCGCGTCGATGTTGCACATCCGGACATCAATTTTAAAAACTTCATCTATTATTCATCGAGACGCTACTGATACTCCAATCTCTGTTTTTCCCTGCCTCCTCTTTTTTTTTCTGTTTTTTTTTTTAGAATTAGACAGAACACACTGAATTAGTGATGTGAAATACAGTTGGACAGCGCTGACTGGATTAATACGTCCCGCCGCTCGACAGTCGTCATTTTTAATTTTTTTTTTCCGGAAACACCAAGACGGATGTGACTGCGCAGAACAATGCATGACGGATTCGGAGCGCGGCGCTCGCTGTCACACTTTATCTCCTGTAGGCCGCAGTCGCTTCCCATCCATCATTACACTCATCCATCAGTTACCCTCGCCAACTCTTCCCTCTCTCCCTTTACATCCTGCTCCGTGCTTACGCACGTTTGTTTGGACATTTTCTGCTCTTTGAAAACCCGGCGATCTCTAATTTTTTTTTTTTCTATGGTTGTTCTAATTCTCAACACGCTCACCCGGCCTCGTGTTCATGTCGTCGTTTAGAACCCTTGTCTTATCTCCCTCTGCTTGTATTGACGGGAGCTTCGTTTATGCTCCCTCGCTGCTGCACCGATGCCGCACTTAATACCTCATTAAATGATTGCTGCTGTAAGCGGCATTGAGCAGTGATTAACAATGACGCAATTAAAAAGTGCTCTGCTGCGTTGCAAATAGCTTAAAAAATACCTCAATTGTTTGGTTTTCTTTGGGTTTTTTGGGAACACATTGTTGTCGTTTGGAAGATGAGCCAATAGAAATATTTGAATTTGATACCTCTTTTATCATTAAGGGCTTTTGATGCATCAGTAACAAATACCAAGTCTGATCCAAGTTCCTGCAATAGAACAGATATAAATGACTTTAGTCAGAGTTACCACTGTGTGTTTTCAGAAGTATTCCTAGCAAAGTCTGCACTGACTGACTGCATTTATTTAATTTTTTTTAGTAATTTGAACGTCTCCCTCTTCATCCCTGCAGAGATCATCTACAGCTGGGTGTTTAACGAGTTCCCCTCTTTCGTTGCTGAGGACAGCCGCCGCTTTGTTTCCCAGCACACGGGGAACCTTTACATCTCCAAGGTGCAGCCGTCCGACGTGGGGAGCTACATCTGCCTGGTGAAGAACACGGCGACCAATGCCCGAGTCCTGAGCCCTCCCACACCGCTGACTCTCCGGACCGACGGTGAGCTTCTCAGATCCGCGGCAGCATTTGCAGAGAATGAGCGTTTGAACGGTCCTGGCCGGACAAATCAGATTTTAACGCATGAACTGAGGAGCTTCAGACGCCCTTTTTTCTGTTTACCTGAAAGTGTGAAAATGTTGCAGTCTGTTCAAATGCGTGTGTGTGTGTGTGTGTGTGTGTGTGTGTGTGTGTGTGTGTGTGTGTGTGTGTGTGTGTGTGCACATATCTACTTATATAAACACACTTGCACAAGAAAAGAACTTTTCTGGAGTTGCAAGCAAATCCTCTCAGCTGCTCCCTTCAAGGCTCCCACAGCCAATCGATTAGACTGATTAGTGAAGGTTTAAGGTTCTGTCGTTGGAGGCCCTTCCTGACACAAAGCCTTGCATTTATCCCGGCTTGGGGATCAGCACAAGGAGGGCACTCAAGAACGCCCCCTTCAGTGCTGGTATAAGGTCGAGAATAAAGTGGAAAGGTCTAGTGGAGTAGTTCCATTTTCACCAGTTTCCTGATTACTGTGGGTGAACCTTGTGGGATACACCTGTTTTCGGCAGTTTACTTTTAATTGTTGGGTTAATCCACCATTCATCCAGTCTGCTCGCCAATTTCCACTTTATTTGCGTCAACTTTTTTTCACAAAAATTCATCTGTATTCACGAAATGTAATCTTTCGACTTTTTTAACGAAATTTTGACTTTATTCATTAAATTTCAACTTAAAACTCGAAATGAATACTTAAATAAAAATCTCCTTCCTGTCATATTTTTTTCTCCTCTTGTGGCCCTGATCCTCTTTTCTGTAGTTTCCCATCAGTCTAGAGTTTCATTTTATTAGATTATACTCATTTAGATTTTTAAAGATCTTATATGTATTGTAGCTGTAGCCTGTCGGTAATATGAGGTTAAAAGTTCATCCTTTCCTTTTCCTCGCTCCTCTTCTGCAGATCTGTGTTTTTTAGTTTAGTTCATTAACAGTGTGAGACTGACCCGCCGAGTCCTCAATGAAAAATGAAGATATGAAAACAGGGCCTTTGATATCAGACAGATTTGCACTGCCTTGTCTTTTACAAAAAACAGCTTTCATGCCAGCAGAAAGTTTTCAATATATACACTGCGGCTCGATGGCCGAGCGGTCCTTTTACAATGCATGTGGAGCTTCCGCAGCTCCTCTTTGATGCAACTGGCCATCAGGGAAATCATGCGCGGCATAGAAAATTACCGGAATCGATGGCCGTCGCTGCCGACGAGACGTCGCACCTTTATACTTCCCTCTCAGGAGCCGTGCTGTTTGCTGCATTCAGGTGTGGATTTCACCTGCAGGGTTTCTGGGTTTTGTGTTGTTTTCTTTTTGTTGTTTTTTTCGCCATCTGACGAGACAAAGACACGTCCATCACTTCACACAAGTGGCTGTCATTGTCCGGGGTTTGAAAGAGCCGCTGAGATTTCAACCCCCCCAGCGAAGCTGTGAAAGGGCCTTTGTGCCTCGGAACCAGGTTTCCTCCTAATGTCACAAGACAAATGTATCTCTTCAGGATTAGTCTGCTGCTGCTTCTGCTTCTGCTTCTGCTTCTGCTTCTGCTGCTGCTGCTGCTGCTGCTGCTTCTGCTGCTGCTGCTGCTGCTTCTGCTTCTGCTTCTGCTTCTGCTGCTGCTTCTGCATCTGCTGCTTTAGGTTGCCATAATACATAATGCATAAGAAATGCATAACACAATACAAAGAAAAACAATGCTCCAGAGACATGCCAAAGTAAGACTGTGCACACATCAGTACCACACTGGACTGATTGTTAAGCAAAATGCAAAAGACATTGTTTTCTGGAAATGTGTCAGTGCTTCGTTTCTGTTCATTGCGAATGATTTCATATTTTTAACAGACGAAAACGTCTGTTGTCTGTGCGCAGATGGCGACGTGTTTTGACGGGGCCGGCCGGCCGGCTGGCCGTGCTGTTACCTGCGGCAGCGGACGACAACATGCGTCCGGTGTCTCCGCAGCTGTGCGTCCAATATGCCAGCGAGTGTTCCTGGCACATGGAGCTTGACAAACCCCGGGACGCTCCGCGGGCCCGTCTACACTGCGAATTAGTGCCTGAGCTGCCAAAAATAAAATTGTGTTGGCTCACCCCGCAGCCGCCGTTCAAAATGCGGCCGTGTCGTGAAGGGAACAGCCTTTGGAAACGGACCAATCAGACGCCACGGCCGCTTGCCCAAGTGAAAGGGAGTGATTGTCGCGCGGCCGACAGCTCAAGCTGGATGGTTGCGTCGGCGCTGTCGGCTCTGGCCGCCACTCTCTTAATCAAAGCCTGCCCCTGGCCTCCATTACGGCCTGCAGGAAGCCATTGATTGTCAATTTCCACAGCAGCACGGAGTGACGCTCAGCTAAGTGCTGAGCTCGGAACTAATGCGCTGTTTTTAACAACAAACAAAAGCCACTTTAACGTGCTTCCCTTTCATATGAGCGAGTCTGAAATGGAAGCAAAAACACGGGACAGCAGGCGCCGCAGCTTTGAGACGCCCGCGGAGCTCAAACATGCAAACATTACTTTCATGTATATGGCTAAGATCCCACATTATGCGCTTTTTATCCAGGGTACCTGTGGAGCAGACTAGTGTGGTTAATTACCCATAAAACTCTGGAGCACTCAGCTTTTAGCCCTCTGTTTACAGCCTCCAGCAGAAAATGTGCCTCCTGCTAGACTGGATATTCTGATGTGTTTGGAAGGAGAGGGAGCTGTTTCCATTACAGTTTTTTGCAAAATAAAAGCAATATTTCTGAAATTTCGACAAAGTACAATTGTGATTTGCAGGTGTTTCCATTTAATGGTGTTGCGCAAAAGTCGTAATTCTAGAATTACGTTCGCTTTTGTTTGTTTACGTTTGTCTCCTGTCAAGAATGGTTGTTTTATTTTTCTCTTTTGATTACTTATATAAAAAATATTCTGTCTCCTCCTCTGTCCAAACATAACGTGCCGTTTTAGCTTG
This sequence comes from Thamnaconus septentrionalis, assembly GCA_009823395.1. Taxonomy (NCBI): domain Eukaryota; kingdom Metazoa; phylum Chordata; class Actinopteri; order Tetraodontiformes; family Monacanthidae; genus Thamnaconus; species Thamnaconus septentrionalis. The sequence continues at coordinate 10,538,949 of CM020510.1, read as the reverse complement.
AAGTAAACTGGTCACGAGACCCCGTACGTCATGTCCGCTGACGTGTAAATGCGGAAAAGTGTTTCCATGACACTTTTGCGATATACCTCCATATGGATACGTCTGAAAAACCACCTCATGAGAGCGTAAAAACCTTTTACAGATATTTGAGGGGTTTTTAAAAGTTTAGACATTTCCATTACCAGTTTTTTAGTGCGGTATTTAGGTTTGTGCAAATCTAGGGGTAATGGAAATGCAGCTTATGACAGTGGTTCTCAAACTTTCTCTGTCACGCCCCACCTTGGAGGAAAAAAATTTTTCATGCCCCCCTAGAAGCTCCAAATTTGACGTGGCTGTGTCTCGAGGGATCCCGATGAACCTGCAAGTGGCCCCATGTCTCTAGGACAAAGTTGACTTATGACCCCATAGACTTGCATGGCATTAGGGCAGTGGTTCTCAAACTTTCTCTGTCATGCCCCACCTTGGAGGAAGAAAATTCCTCCAGACGCCAAAATGATGGCTGCGGCGCCGGCCGCGGAGGTGCACCCCGCTTCAAGTCTGGCGTGAACGACACCATCGTCTCCCTCCCGCCCAGTGTCTCGCGCCCCCCCACAGACGTGACTCTGCACCTCCCAGGGGGGCACGCCACCCACTTTGAGAAACACTGGCTTATGACAAGGCAGCTGTGAGGTCTTGAGGTCGTGACAAGACAAAATTGTGCATTTCATCACATGCCCTCTGAAAAGTGAAGCAAACAAAGGAAGTAAATAATGGACTCTTTTCATATCTAAGAACTTTATTTACAGACAAGCACCGTTATATATTTAAGACTTAAAATCCTACCAATGTGTTTTTTTTGTTTTTTGTTTTTTTACCACCAGAACATAGACTTTAAATTCGAACAAACATTTCCTTTTCTAAAGTGGTGCATTTCCACTGATACCTCTGAATGTAAACTGCTGTCATTCCAAAGCTGGAATGACAACAGGCTGTTAAATTAAAGAGACGGCACGAAGCAGAATGAAAACCACAAAAGGTTCAGATCTAATGGGCGAATCCCCCAATGCACCTTTCCGTTTGCCATCACGCGGCAGAAAAAGACTCCGTTTTCCTACAGGTGCCGAAGCTTTTAGTGTAACTGCAGCGCTGATGTTGTTATTGTCATGATTCCCTCGCCACCATTGCAGCGAAATGCGCCGCTTCCAGCCATATGTTGCCTCCATTACGACGTTGTGTCTTTATTAAGAGCAAAATATTATTGAGGGCCTTATGGCCGCGGCTGTATTAGATTTCGGTTGTTTTCACTGACACGGTGTCAGTCCACCGGGTGGTTGTTTGTCTGGGTTCACTTACTTTCTGCCAGTGAGTTGACAGCACAGGTGTTACATTATTTGAAGTTCCCGTTATTTATATTACTGCCCAAGATCCAAGTCTTTATATATTTATTTGAACAAAAAAAAAAAAAAAGGTAGTAGTGGTAGAGTCACATCGTATTGCGTTATTGCTCCTGCGGGCTTTCTGAATAACACTACAGCGGAAGTGTGACAGTTTAATTAGGAGAGTGCAGGCCGCCTGTCAAATGTGTGGATTAATGGAAAAAGCAGGAGAGAAATGTTGTTTGATCAATAGAGAAATCCGATTTGATACCTTTATGGTTTAAAACAGAAGCATTTGTTCTGCCAACTGCCAAGTTAATCAGTACGTACTTCCTACTGTCTTTGGTCTGAGTGTTCTAAGTTGTTTGCTGGAGCCTTTGAGGGCCGCCAATGGTAAAACTTTGGAGTCCAGCCTTGTTTTAAACCCGTCATTCTGCTTCAAAAATGATTTTTGCTTTTACCGTTGAGTAAAGCTTTTTCGGACAAATGCAATGTTTGGTAAATGGAATGGCAGCACGGATGTAGGCTGCACTTCCGGTAATGTCGAAGGACAGCGAGACAGGACCTTTTGTTTTCACTCTGCTCCATCAGTGTTGAAGGACAGCGAGACAGAACTCATTTCCCACTGAGCTGCGTCGCGCATACGGTTGCCGAGACTGAAAAATATACGGAACACGCCATGAGCCGATGAACTATTACAACTTCATTCTGTATGAAAGGCTGCGTTGGTGCCATAAATGTTCAGAACTAGATTGAAATTCGAAACTTCTTTGGAACAAATATCATAAAACTCCCTTTATTCCTTTTGTGGACGGTCACATATTCACTTTATTATTTATTTATTTTCAAAAAGAAGTGATTATGGTTTCTCAAATGTCACAGCGGCCATTTGTCCTACATTCACCAGGTACGTGACAGCGTCGCAGTGCCGCATGCGTAACGCCGTGTTCGGTTTTCAGCCCAGACCAGTTTGTGTTTTTTGTTGCAAAGGTTAAAAATGTCCACGTAATGTGCACGTTGAGGAAGATAATGGGGATAAAATCCCCTCTGAAGGTGTTTTCGGCCGCTCGCCAGAAAATTGTTCTCCAAATGGGTGCAAGTGATGAGCGGGGGGAGGCCCGTCGCTCTGGATATGACTTACACTGGAGATTTTTATCAAGAGTGATAACATTTTATCTGCCGTCTCCTCTGCTGTGTGCTCAGATGCGGCCAGCAGATTTCCCCTTGCCTAACCTCGGTGTCATTTATCATGTCGCACTTTGTCTTTACCTGGGAACCTTTAAGTGTTTCTGTTTAATGTAAAGCGCACCTGCTACCGAGCAGTAAGTGGTTCGTGAGGATAATGAGCAAACTGCAAGAGTGCATTAAACTGCAAATTCATATTCTGCTCACTTTCAGACCTTTGTTTATTCATCTTGCACGTCAGTGAAATATCCTACAATAATTAATCATCCAGAAAAAATACAGGAAGCGTTGCATTGTTACCCTCTTATCACAGCTTCCAGCAACAAAAGAAAATAGAACCAAATCTCAAACTCAACTCAGTTTTTAGCTTCCTGCCTTAAAAACGATGCTTTGCTTTGCTGAACGTTCCGCACATTCTGCAAATTCGGAAGTCGATGGAAATGAGGCGGAACAGGAGGCAGTGCCAGCCCCCTCAGTGACATCACACAGGGCTGTTCTCTGGGGTCTGGCAAGGTTCGCTCTTGGTCGTGTCCAGAATACAGCTTTGACCTGCTTATTTACACAGTCTTCTCCTCTGTCCTCGTCCTCATCCAGGTATCATGGGCGAGTACGAGCCCAAAATCGAGGTGCATTTCCCCACGTCGGTGCTGGCTGCCAGGGGAGTGACTGTCAGGCTGGAGTGCTTCGCTCTGGGAAAGTAAGTGCACCCCCGACAACGTGCCGCAACAGACGCGCGCTGCTGTTTATCACAGCTGCGCGATGCTAATCGGCCGGAACAGGAAGCCGCAGCCCGCTGCCGCGGCTGCGCTCCTGAGAGATCCTTCATGTAATACCTGCTTTGTTTCACCCGCCCATCTTCTTTAAGTGGCGTTATTGTGTTACCTGAATGGGAGGCAGATATATGTTGTTTTTTTTCTTATCTCCAGGCAGGCTGTTAAGTGAGTGTAGAGTGCAGGGCGGCCGGGACCGGCTGTTGGATGGCATGTTAGTGTGTGTGTGGAGGTTGGGGAACTGAACTGAAGAGGGAATTCAGCCCGAGGGACCCGCGCGTCTCATAATTGAGAGCCCTAATGTATCTGTGTTTCCCGGGTGCTTTCAGGGTCTGTTATGAATGTGGGAAGCCAAGGTTATGTCTGAAAGGAGGGGTGCGGGGGGTGAAATTGGGAAGGGTTTTCCTGCCAGGAGGGAAAAGACACTGGTCCGCAGAGACTGAAAACCACATCACTCGCCACAGTTACTAATGTTAGCAAGAGTCTGGCCTGAATATTAGCGGAAATAAGGTCTGTCATCCAAACACAAACTGGATTCCCTGTGCCGCGGGTCACCTTGTTTGGTCGCTGAAAGTGGATATCGTGATCAGAAGTCATTTAGATATTTGAGGCCTTCGAATGAAGAAAAGCACTGCGCATATTTTCTATTTTTTCCGCTTTCGCCCCTGAACATCTCAGAAAAGGGAAAAGTTCCTCTTTTGTTTCTTTTGACTGGCTTTGTTTTTTTGGGTTTTTTTTTTCAACCCTTTATGATGCAACTCTCTCAGGTTAGTAAGTTAGTTGGAGCCACCCTCTTCATTCACTCACCTTCCGGCTGCTTTGTTCTTGTCCTCGAGTCAAGAAACGTCTAACTTGAGGCTGTTTGCATCAAAACAACTTTCAACATTTTCACTTTTCTCACAGGTCAGTGAAATGGTAGCGGAACAGATCTGTTTTTGAGGTTTAAATGCGATCTTTTCGAGATCTAAATCTCAAAAAGTCTTTCTGTAAATAGTGAAGTCAACTGTCAAAGTTGCTGAAAGTCCAGAGACTTGACGACTGTTTTCATTTTACAATCGGAATTTTGCACATTGTGTTGTTTTGTTTTTTTAAGATTAATTAATTTCCTTTTAAATGCAATCTAATCCACTGACAAGCTTTCTAAGCTTCTCACTAACTTGAAAGTATAGATATCAAATTTCTGGGTCGCTCTGGAGTCGATGCTGAGCAACTGCAAAGACTGACGTGGAAGTGGTTTGCACTGCAGGGCAGGCACTTCCAAAAAAAAATAAATAAAAAGTTCTAATATTGAACTTTTAATGTTATGCTGAAGTCCTGGAAAAAACCCTCTCCACCCTGCGCCCCAGCCCCACTGAACTCCATTTTGTTTATAATTGTTCCTCATGAATTATTCCGTGCTCACTTGCACCTTAAGACCAAACAGACTCTGATCCACAGTGACTAAGCACCTTTTAATTGTTTACCTTGATGTCAATTAATCATCCACATTATGGGAAGTCATTTCCTAAATATATTGTCTCTGCACTTTCATCTCACATGCACACACTACCCACCCCTCCCAGTTTTTCCCATCAGGCTATGCATGAGTTTTTACGGATGCGAGCAGCTGGAGTCCTCAACCTGAACTGTCCTCACTGAAGCAATTTGTGCACCAAGGCTCTCAGTCAGATGAGCGTCCCGGTGACTTACCCTTTATACATTGAGATGAATGATTTATCAGTGCACCCCATTAAGAAATGCCAGTCTTTATATAGCACCAAGGATGAAGTTAAAACCGCTTTTGTTTTCCTCTTGATCAATATTTATGATCGCAGTGCCGTAAGGCAGGGGAGAGTTTTGTGTGTGAGTTGGCTGCCGTGATATTTACCTGTGACTTCAGGGCGCTGGCAGGCCACAGACAAAGGGCAGCGGTGAGGCACTAGGTTGGAGTAAAATAAAAATAAAAAGTCAATTTAGCAGTTTCTTCATTTTGATAACCTCTTTAAAAACAGGCCAAATCACAATCATTTTATTTTATTTTATTTATTCATTTATTTATTTATTTTTTGCAGCACAGACGCAAGATGTTACAGTTACCGGGTCATGTTATGTAAAACTTGTAAAACACTATAATTACACAAATTATTTCCATGATTTTGATAAATCTTCTAAGGGGTTTGTTGATGCATTTCCATAAACTGTCAAGTGAAATTCAAGAGATCTTTTGAAAATTGGCTTTAAAAAGAAAAAAGAAATCAAAAATGTGTGTGCTGTGTTGCGTTAATGCGAATTAATGAGGCAACGTAAAGACTAGTTAGCCCGCAGGACAGAGCTACATGGCTAAGGCAGGAAACAGGGAAACAAAACCTGCAGGTCAATGGAGAGAGAAATTAGGGGGGATTACTTTCAGTTGTTCAAGTTGGAATTTTTCTTAAAAGATTTATGGAAACACACTATTTGACACCCCAGATGGATTGTTTGTAAAATGTGTTTTGTTCAGTCTCCCGACACAAGTCATCAGCAACAAACTAGCTAGCTATATATGGGGGGAGGGGCACGGGAGTTCAGAGTTTGTCTTTTGAAAGTCAACTAGCGGAGGAGACCCCGAGGCTGACAGGGACCCGGTGAGGAAACCTGTCTTTTCTTTGCCTGTGCACAGATGGCATTATGGGTAAAAATTGATTGATGCTGTCGAGCCAAACTTTAGCTCAGCCTTCAAACAGAATATATATATATTTGTTTTCCTTTTTTTTTTTTTCTTCTTTTCAAATCCATGAAATATTTATGGGTTTACAGACTGGGAGTTACACTTTTGACATGTTTACCATACTGACGCCTGGAAGCGTTTGTCTGAGTCGGCCTGATGTAAACAGAGATGCTGAGGAGTTATGTGGCAACCAAAAGAGCACATTTGGCAAGTTTAATGCATCCTTTCAGCTGAAACAATGGATAAAATATTTTACATATCTGTGTTTGTGTGTTGTAAAAACCAATAATAAAACGGCAAACATTTGAAATGGGGAGGGCCTTAAAACAACAACAACGGTACTGAAGCGGACTGGAGGAATCCTTAGCCTATCATTTTCAAAGCCATAGCAACATAGAAGCTCAAACCGTCCTGCTGCTGTTCAGCTAAAATATTAACAAAGCCAGTCAGGGAGTAAAACAAATTTTTTGGACAGAGAAAACTCTCCAGTGTTATTTATTTTTCTTCTTTTAATGCAGAAATACCGTCCGGGTCTGATAAAACTGCCACCACTGCGGCATCCATGCTAATCCCTTTAGCAGCAGCTCGGCTCTCTTAGCTCCTTCCTGCCTCTTGGCTTTAGCGACGCCTCGCAGCAGCCACTTCCTGTTTGTGTCACACCACAGAACGAAGGCTGACTGGTTGTGCAATCCAAGACGGGTGTTGGAGAGTAGAAGAACCGCAGAGCGACAAATGCACTCCTGGCCCGACTCGCTTTGTTCGTTTTCACGAGGCACGACGTTCGCCGCTGTGGTTCCGAGACTGCGCGAGCGCCGCGTTTAATGGCCAACGCATTCTCCCACTCGTTCCCACTCAGAACACTTCAACTTCAAAGAACACAATGCGCGGCACGGCGGTGGGAGCTGTTTTATTGAAATTGCCTCCGACTGCAGGTCCAACGCTTTGCAGCGGCTGCGGAGGAAATAAAGCCCTTAAAACCCTTTTTAGCTCTCCTCACTGAGTTGCGCAGAGGCCCGAGGACCACCGTGTCAGCAGCCTCGGAAAACGACTCTTAATGACGCCACGTTTTTATTCGCTGGCTGCTTACGACTTTTTTTTCTTCTTCTTCTTTTTACAAGACCGCTATTTTTCGCTCAGTACGTCCAGATAAAGTGCGGCTGCTTTTGTCCTGGGAAAGTGGCACTGGACCACTTCTGCTCAATGATATCTTGATTTGAATAGTGGAACCGATCCTCCAGCATCTTTTTTTTCTTTTTCTTTTTTTGCGGGGGGGCTGTAAAGGGTTTAATTTCAACCTTCATACCCTGGATCGAGCCGTTCAGAGTGCAGTAATTGTGTGGAACGCTAATTAAAATGCAATCAGCAGAGCTCGCCTGTTGTCGTGTAAATTGCAAACTAAACTTTGGCGACCAGGTTGAGGGACGCCTGCAAAACTGTGCTCAACATTTAACAGCCACAGTTGCACACGCAGAGGGGGGGGGTGACGGGCAGAGTTTCCAGCTTCTGAACTCACTTTAGAGTCTATTCCCATCAGTCACCATCAGTCCAACCCCCACGCCCCCGCCCCCTCAGTCCTGTGAACATGTACAGGCCCCGGGGCTCATTATTTAGTCTGCAAAGAGAAACTCTGTCATGGATTCGGAGAGATTCACTCTCTCGTTCGCAGCCCTCCCAGGTCTCTATAGATTTTGCTCGGTTGTGTAGCTGTCGGCACTTTTCAGCTGGTGCGGAGGTTAACAAAATCCCCCATTAATAACAAAGTAGAAGAGCAGCGGTTAAATGCTACATTCCAGAGTAACAATGCGATCTCTGCGGCTGTGGTTTCGTTTCAGTTGTCCGCCCAATGAGACTGCCAGGTCTTATCGAATGAATCCGCATTAAGAACACGGATATTTGTGTTTACCCGGGGCTCCAGTCGTCACCGAACTGCCTTTCGTCATTATGTGATTGGATTCGTGTTTAACTGGTTGAAAATCTAAAAATAAACTGAAGTAAATGATCACAGTGTAGCTGAATTTGCCATTAAATGCCTTCAGCTCATGTGCATTTATAGATAACAGGGAATAAATGAATGAAACAAAAATTCTGTATGCTAGTGTTTTATTTTTCAACACGTGAGTGACATGCATCACTGTGAGATAATGAGAAGCGCGTTTTGTACGACGCCAAAGGAGACGCTCACGAACGCTTGTCCGACATGAAACGTGCGGCGAATCTCGACGCACTCGGGCGTCCTTGTGAATTGAAAGCGAGATGAAAAAGAAAAACATGGCGATGTGAGATTTCCATCTTGGGGCTCGGTGATTGATGGGTTCAGCGGAGGTTTGCACAGTGTCACATTTCCATTTTGCAGACACCTGTCACGTCTCGTTGTCACACAATGCTGCAGTGAGCGAGCGAGCGAGTGAGAGCGCGGCGAGGCGGCCAGTGTCGGCTGCGAGACATCAACTACAGAGATCTAACAGGAGGGAAGCAGGAAGAGAAGAAGGAAAAAATACACCCGTGGATGGCAGCGGCTTATATACCCACCATTAGAATCAGTCTGGCTATTGTTGGGGTTTTGATGTTCATGCTGCAGCCAAACTGGCTCTAATGAGGAAGTCATACTGCGCTGCAACATGTGTTTTTTAAAAGGCGGTGAATTGAATGTAGATTGGGGCTTAAACTAATTAGGCTTTGTGAATAATCTTAATTGATCAAAAACTGTAAATTGCAAAATATACATATATACAGTATTAACAATTCAGACAAGAAACTAGCATAGGCTAATACAATAAAGATGAAATGTTTGACTGTATGTGTCCACGCACTCACACTCTCGCCCGCTTCACGGCTAATCCCCCGTTCCTCTCTCGTCACAGTCCAGTGCCGACAATCACATGGAGGAAGATAAATGGCAACATCCCCAAAAAGGCGAGGCTCCGCAAGTCCCAGGCGGTGCTAGAAATCCCCAACATTCAGCTGGAGGACTCGGGAACTTATGAATGCAAAGCCGAGAATCCCCGAGGAGGAACCGCTTTCAAAGGACACCTGCAGGTCTACAGTGAGTCGGAGCGAAGCAAAAAAGAAAAAAAAAAGATCTAATTTACGGCCCTGAGCGGCCGCACGAGAGCCGCAGCAGGCTGATGAGCCGCGTCTTGAGTAATCTACCTGCTTTCACACGTGTCTGAGAGTGTTTTTATTGCGACCCCGCAGGTGTAACAATCCATCCCTTCCGCTGTAGACGGGTGTCAACAGGAAGTGGAGGAACAGGAAGTTGAAAGTGCTTGCTGATGCCGGCGGTTATACAGCCTTTTCGCGTTTTTACAAATTCTATAATGTCTTTTAAACGACGAGCAGTGAGTGTCCGCCAAGCCCCCGGTAACCAATATGGTGGCCCAGGCATTTCTATGCAGTTGCTCACCCAGTGCGGACGCCAAAAAAGCTTTTGGTTTCTTTTGTGCGGCCCATAGGGGGTTTGGCTGCAGTACCTCGAGTGACCACCAGAAAAGAATCGTTGTGCCAGTACGGTACCCAGTGCTTATAATACATCCACAGTGTATGTCTGAGTGCAATCTGAAGGAAAACGGTCCATTTCAAATGGCTGAGCCTCCAAGCGTCAAACAGCAAGCAAACCTCCGCCGCCTTCAGTTCGGAAGTTTATCCCGACCAATGTTTACAAACATCCGCGACCGAAATCGCCTCCCAATCACGGAGGTGCCTGCCACCACCTCCTTTCCCCCCTCCTTCTCCTTTCAGCGCGTGCCATGTGCACAGGAGCGAGATAATGGAACCGGCCGGGCCTCGGTGGGACACATTTCCCAGGCTTTGCACTTCTTGGCAAGCTCCATTCTGTTGACATCACAGGGAGAATGGGGGAGGCTAATTTGTAGCTGCCTCACGCTAAATGTAATTTACACATGTCGGGCCGGTTGTGTGAACTTTCATTGTGAGCCGGACCCTCCTGACCAAATCATTCAATCACACCTCCACCGAAAAAAAGAGGGAGAAGAAGAAGAAAAAAAAACAGGAATCCGAAGGCGCCGTATGCAGAGAATAGCAATGAGGAGGCTTTTGTGGGAGAAAAAGCAGCATTTATATACAGTCATCATCGCTATTCAAATGCATGTTGACAAAAGATCACACAAGTGTTTTGCTGCTTGCCGGCTGCGAGTGCTATATCAACATTTTTTTAATATATATATATATATATATATATGTATATATATATATATTTTTTATTATTTTTTTTTCAGTTAGCAGGCTATAAACGGCTTCACAGGCTGTGTTTTTGTTTTTTTTAGGTGTCTTTTGATAATGACTCATGCGAGGCGTCTCCACTGCAGTCTGGAGTGTAATATAAAAATGAAAATGAAAATGAGTCTAATGCTGCCAGACACAATGATTTGAAAAAGCATAAATCCAGACAAAGCTTGACTCGGTTCAATGCCTTTTTTTTTTGTTATTCAACTTAACATATTGAATAAATGGGCTGCGTGACCTTTAATAATGCGTGATGGCGGCGCTGCGCTCTCCTTTCTCCACATCTAAATGTGGCGGCCCGTACCTGGGCCTTGTCTGCTCTCAAGGATAAATTACTTATTCTAAAATCTCTCTTTTTCTCTCTCTCTCTCCCTCCGTCCCCTCCCTACGCTGTCTCCAAGCCCTCCCTCAGTGGGTCAGAATGATTAATGATACTCAAATGGATAGCGGGGAGAAGCTGCAGTGGGAGTGCAAGGCCACGGGGAGGCCCCGGCCCACCTACCGCTGGCTTCGTAATGGCTTGCCCTTGACGTCCCAGGTGCCCACCTCGGCCTCGTGTCTTCTCGCACCTTCAAACATCTGAATCCGCTGCATTTGCAGCCCTTTCGGTGTGCAAAGTATCTTCGCTCAGGCGCTTCTTCTTCCTTTCGCTCTACCTCTCCCAGAGTCGGCTGGAGGTGGTGAACGGAGAGCTGACCATTCACAAGGTGCAGCCCATGGACTCCGGAATGTACCAGTGCGTTGCCGAGAACAAATACGGGGCCGTCTACTCCAGCGCTGAACTCAAGATTTTAGGTAAGTTCATGCGTACTGTGTGATATTACAGCTGGATGGATCTTGTGATGTGCAGCAATCTATTGAGGATGTCTGGTCCAGGCAGGGTGATGTTCTCTCAGGTAGAAAATAGAGGCGGAGTCCATTTCAGGGCATTTATCATTCTCCTGTTTGTGTGTGCGTGCGTAGGTGTGTATGTGTGTGTGGTTTCTGTAACAATAACAGAGATTCCTAATAAGTACATAAATCAAATTAGCCAAATGGTATTTAGCTCTTTATTGAAACAAAACAGTGAAAAAAGTGATTACTTACTTACTACCAACAGAGTTTCTTCAAGTTCGCCGGGCCGCATTAGAGAGTTCAACGGGCCACATATGGCCCCCGGTCCGTAGTTTGCCCATGTCTGGGTCTGAGTCCATTTTAAATGATGAGGCGTTCTGTTTTATTGCTGTTGAGTTTTAGAACTGCCAGCTACTCTGTTGTGCGTGTCTTTGGACTGCCGGAAGTACCACAGTACCCCGGATGCACTGCACTGCTGTGTTGTCCGGTCATTTTAGATTTATGCTAATCAGAAAAAAGAAAAGGATGAAAATTGTTTGGGATTTTTTCCTTAGCAAATGTTTTTGAGGTGATTGGTAAAGGAAATTTAAATGCGACACGCTGGGCCACAAGGTGCGCTGATTGCCAATCAGCGGTTCCCGATTTAACCGCGGCGGTGGACGACAGGAATACCAGAAGGGCCCTCATAGTCATAGCGACGTGTGCACGAAGCCAGGAGGAGGCCGCAGGAGCTCGCAGGAATGAAAAGCAATGACTTGTAGGTACTGATTTATACTAATGGGAGCAAACACTGTGCGAGACACACCAGTGCTTCCTCTGAGGGAGTTTAATGAGTCCATTAGGGTCTTATCTCCGCTCCATCGTCTGTCATCAGCGCGACGCCCGCATCACCGTCCACACCCAGAGAGAGAGAGAGAGAATAACAACCTTCACTGCGGACATCCCATATTTATGGAGTCAGCGTCGGCTGTTGTTATTGGATGATCAGCTATCAATTATTCAGCTCGCACGTTTACACACTCATCATCGCAACATGGTTCTTTTTAGCTAGTTTGTTTGTTTTTTTTGTTTTTTTTGCTTGCTTGGTTTTTTAAGTTGGCATTTTGAAAATCGGCATCTTCAAAGCGTGTTTCGCCCACACGTGGAGAAGCCAAGGACGGCGAGGGTCAGGAGGAGCGCTGCTCCTCAGGCTGAAGGCCGTCCTCCGCTCGGCGTTAATGCACTATTTTCTCCTTGTCATCTTCCATAGCGGGACACATCTGGTGACACCCACTCCCCTTTCAGCTCTCCCCGAGCGACAGCTTGATTTACTCTGTGTGTGTGTGTGTGTGTGTGGTGTGTGCGTGCGTGCGTGCGTGTGTGTGTGTGTGTGTGCGTATGTGTGTGCCGTGCCCTTTGTTGAGGGTGAATCTGTGACATTTTGAAAATCTTACAACAATGGAGGCAGACAAAACAAATTTTTTGTTTCCGTTCTCCTCTGGTTGCTCTTCCCTTTTGTTGGAGATACACATTGTCAGATGTTTATCTCTCAGCCATCAGGCTCAGGTCAGTGTGGCGTGAACTCAATCAGTGTTTGGCAGCAGCAGCTTTGCTTACATGGAAAAGTATCCTGTTGTTTTTTTGGTTTGTGCATGTAAGTGTCGTGTGTAAATTTCAGAGAACAGGTCCTGGTTCTGATCCTGGTTCTGATCTTGGTCCTGGTCCTCGGTTTGGTTTTGGTTCTGGTTTTGACATTGATGGAGTCTTACCCTTAGATGCACTTTTCAAACCAGTGTCTTGTTTTCAGAGTTGTTTTTTCAGTTGAAATCCAATCTTGGTTTCTGCACTCCAGTTTTGTGTTGACTCTAGTCAGACTGCTGTGCTGCTGCTGCTGCTGCTGCTGCTGCTGCTTCCTCACTCACATCGATCCTTTGATTGGTTGAGTGTCCATCCTAATGACGTGCAGATGCAGTCCTGTCAGTCGGTTCTGCCTCCTGAAATAAAAGACTCCAGACTCATTCTAATTCCAGTCCAGTCCTCTTTCAAATCAACGCAATGCTGAACCCACCAGAAACCCAAAGTGGCCTGAGTGGAGTTTAACCGGCGGTGAAGTGTTCAGCGCTGCCGCCTCGCAGCCGGAAGGTTGTGAGTTCGATTTCCACCTTCATGTGTGGACTTTGCATGTTGTCTCTCTGCACACCGGCTTTCTCACACAGCCCAAAGCCGTGACTGTTGTTCGGCTAACTGGCAACTCGCGGTTTGCAGAGTAGAGTAGCTCCAACTTCCTGTGGCCACGAGCACATTGATGAGCAGAGAGAGCAAACGGCAAATGGATGAATGGGTCCGGAGCTGTAAAAAGACAACACCCAATAAAATGCTGCAAGCAGTAACAAGGATTCTCATCGTCACCATTTTTTCATGGGGCGTGAACATCACGGGTTTCTCTGCGCCATTGTAAACAGTGTTGCCAACTTAGTGACCATTTCTCGCTATATTTAGCAAATATTCAGACCACTCTAGCCACTTTTTTTTCTTTTTTCAAAAACGTAATTAGTGACAAATCTAGCGACTTTTTTTGCTGCTCTTGGAGAATTTTGCCAACTCGGATGTGAAACCATGTATCTCTCTCCCTCTAAAGCGGGTCAGAGTACATGTTTATACCCCAGTGTCCAGTCTGGAAATGAACTGAATATTGTGTGAAAATGTGGTAATGTGGTAATTTCATGTTAAAATGGTTTCTCTGTTTTCATTTACTATGGTTCTGGTTACTCATATGGTCCTTGTTGGCTCCTGCGTTGACGATAAAGTCAAAAAGACCAAAAATAAATTTAAGAGAAAAAGTAACTCCAGCCAGACTCTCTCTTTTCCCTTAGAAGCAACATATTTATTTGTCTCTCCTACGACCCTGTTTCTTTCACACACAGCTCAACAGTGCCCACTACAATGACTTGCGCACATTACAAACTAGGCGATGACGTCATTTAGCGACTTTGAGCGACTTTCGGGACAGCCAATAGCTACTTTTCTCGCTGGGGATTTGGCAACACTCCACCACGTGCACCCCACTCGACTCGGAGTGGCGGCGGCTGGAGAGATGATGTTGGGGGAGCGGGCGCGTGATGAATGTTTTGGTGCGAGCCGCCCTCGAGGCTTCTCCTCCGCGTGACCCGAGCCTCCGCCCAGACGTCCGTAAGCAAACACCATCAGGACGGATTACGTGGCTAATAACAGCCTGCAGACGAGCGGCTCGGCGACCCCGCCGCTCTCCTCCCAGGACCGGGCCCTGCCTGGTCGGGGGAAGGAGGGCGGCGGCTTCCGTCACCAGCTGCGGGCTGCCTCACGTCCTGATTACGACACACGAGCGGTGGCGACAACTGCTCGGTTTGTTTTTTTTCTCTCCCCTCCCTGGCGTCCACGGGGACCTCTGCCACTCACGCACGCAACCAGCGGCTCAGAGACACAGCGCCGGTGGCTACGCATGGGATTGGATTGTCATTGTGGATAATGTCAGCAATAAAAGAGAGAAAGAGAACACACACACACACACACACACACACACACACACAGATTTGAATAATTGTAGTTGACAAATCCTTGTGGCCTGCAGGTGGCCTGGATGCCGAGCTAGGTTGCGCGCTAGCGGCCCAGCAGGACGCCCTGGAAGACCTTGTATTACTTTTTGGCTTATAAAAACAAAGCCAGACATAATTTTTGCTCATGTTTATTCCCTGTACTTATTACTCCCACTCCCTCAGCGGGGTGAAGTTTGTGTTAAGCACAATTTCGTTTTTAAAAAAAATAAAAAAAATAAAAACACACCAATCACACAAGCGTGTCATTATTCGCATGACGACATGCGATTTAATAATTAGGCCGACAGCGCGACGCCATGTATATTTATGTCACTGGGGTGACGGCTGAATTGGAACTGACGTGTCGCTCTGAACCCCTCCAGCTTTTTTTTTTTTTTTTTTTTGAATAGCAATGTAATTGCTTTTAAATGCCACCGTTGAGGGGGCGTAACAGTCGTTACTGTTTTTGTTTTGTTTTTTGTTTTTTTTTACACTCTAGCAGTAGGAAAAATCACACATTTTTTTAATTATCACTCAAAGGGGCAGATGGATTTCAAAGCGAACTCATTAAATATATACTTGCTGTTTCGTACTCGCTTTGTGTGAAAATAAACTGCTGCCTAATGCGATCGGATTCGTTTTCTGAATTGCATGAAAGTGACATTTCTGTCATTAAGGGCAGAACAGTCTGAGAAGTTCCTGTTGGATCCACTGAGAGGGAAAACGCTGCGCTGATTAAATTTATTAGAAGTAAGGATTACGCCTCAGCTGCCATAAATTAATCACAGTGGTAAATACTGAAATATTTCTCTAACGTCTAATGCACCAACATGTCAAAGCTCTTTGGCTGAAATCATATTTTTAGTGCTAAAACGTTCCTATTATTTTTTTAAGTACAGAAAATAGTAAAGCACATTATTATTTATTGATGAAGATTCAAGATTGGGGTTATTTACCTGCGTTCTTGTACAGGAAAAACTGTTTTAGTGCTTGAATGTTGTGCTCAATTGATTTCTTGCTTCTCAGAAGCCCAGCGAGTCGGCTTAAGTTCAGATACAAAAAAGTGAATTCAAACAGGTTTTTGAATTTGTAAATTATTTATTTTCTCCTTTTGATGACAGGTGGTCCAAAAAAATGTGTTAAACACTGGATATTTTTCATCTCGCTCAAAAAAAAAAAAGAGCTTGTCAAAACGCCCGTCTAAACTTGATGCAACAACGCTGACGTGATTAAAATGCCCTCTGTCTTTTTTTTCCTTTATGTATGAAAAAATGTTGAATGTGTGCTCCTGTCCCACAGCGTCCGCCCCGGTCTTTGTCAACAATCCCGTGCGGGTCGTCGCCACCCTTGGAAAAGACGTGTCGCTGGAATGCAAACCCAGAGCGTCGCCCAAACCGCGGATAACGTGGAAGAGGAACGACAGACGGATACAGCCTAGCAAGAGGTACAGCAAATCTCTCCCGCAGCATCGGGAGACAGACGGAGATCAAACGACAAAGTGTTGTGTTTAGAAGGGAAAAGTTTTTTTTTGCGATGATTCCTGGAGGCTGACAAGCAGAACTGTGGTTTGGTTCCTTGTGCAAACAAAGGAATTGTGGCTGTGAAGACTCAGGCTGTTAAACTTCAACTCTTCTTTACGGTTATATATACAGTATATAATGTGCTGTAGGTGCAAAATATCAGTTTTGAATTCATGAAAATTTTGAATAATGTTCGGTTCTGGACTGAGAGTTCCGCATTAATTGTTGAAGCTTCGGCCAGGCAGAAGGAAGCAGCAGGAATGTTAAATGAACACGCAGCATCTAGAATAGCGGTGGGCAAACTTTTTGCCCTGGTTGACCACAATGGAGCAGATGGGGCAGGTGGATGGAGTGTTTTGGTGACCCACCTCATATGAAAAAATATTTTATTATGGGATATGTAGAAAACATGTGCTTTGATGTCTTTTGTAAATAAACAAAAGCGTTACAGCCCCACGGTATTTAGCTCTTTACTGAAATGACTCTTAAAACACTGGAAAAATGTATAAAATACAGCTGTTTTATGACTTACTTACTGCTAATATAATTCTCTGCAATCCTCGACAAACTGCCGTCACTGCAGCATCCAGGCTGCAGCCGCGGCCACAGCTCTTCTTTACTAGCATGCGGTAGCTTCCTGTTTATTTACAACCTAAACCCTGACCGTGGCAAACTGCTCTGCTTTTACACAGCCTGCCTAAAAACGTAAAGCTAACTCGCTTCTGGTAGCAAATAAACAAATTGTTTTGCCGTAATTCTGACTAAATCCATTAGTGGATTTAGTTCCTTCTCAGGATCGCAAGTTCATTTCAGCTCGGCTCGGCTCTGCTCGGGGGCCCTGCAGGCACTGCATGCGTGTCTCGTTGCTGCACGTCACAGTTTCATTACAGTAACTGAAATTAAGTGTCACCGCTAAAATAAGACACCTCGGGTAGCGGCGGGCGCTCGAGAGACCCCCGCCCCCTTCCGGTAGTTGAGCCCTGCAGACGACGCCAACAATTTAGAGAGCGCAATTGCATTTGGAATTCGCACGCAGCAGCCCCATGATGCATCCTGCTTCATGAGCGGCGTCGCTATATTGCACCTGAGAGAGGAGGGCAGGAGGGGTCAGGGTGGGTGGGGGGGGCGCTCGCTGAGGTGAGACTCCATCAATCAAACTCAACTGGAAATTATCAGCCGGCTGCCAGAGAATCTCAAGGTTTTCAGTCGGAGAACAGGAGGATTTTTTTTTTCCCGTCTTTTTTTCCCCTCTTTTTATCAGCCAAGAGTCAGCAGGCTGTTGAGCAGCAAGGGCAGGCAGCCGATAATCAGATCCGCCACCTCGTCTTTCTCCTTCAGACAACCGCTGGCACATCGCTCAGCCTCCTTACAGGTGTATAACAGGGCACTCAGCCACAGCAGAGCACTTTTTTTTTTGCTAGATATTTAAATTTTTCACTACAGAAATAAAAAAGGAAGAGGTGGGAGGTTCTCAGTGGTGATGTCTGTTTGCTCAGCAGAGCTGATCAATGGGGATGAGTATGAGTGTGTTGCCCTGCGATGGTGATTAATGACGTCGGCTCTCCTGCGTCTAATGGAGCCTCTGAGGTGTGTCAGGACCTCTCACATCCATTCTTTTGCAGTTCCTTTAGTTTGGGGAAACACCTCAGGGAGGTTCATGTCCGTTCGAACCTTTTGATCTTCTTTATTTTATCTGCAGATAAAGTTCACCTCGTTGGAGCGCAGAGGGTTTTCCACAAAAAGAAATTATTAACGCAGCCGTTAGGAAACTGGGGCTGATTTATGATCCTCTTTTTACTGTTGGCCAGAATGTGTTTAATTTGCCTCATGAGTTTTGTTCGCTCTTTTTTTTTTTTTTTTTCAGAATGAAACTTAAAGGCCCAATTTATGCCAAATTCACTTCCCCCACAATAGAAATATGAAGTCTCCGGCCTATTGTTGAACCCTCAAGAAATAAGAAAAATCCACTCCTGACTAGTTTTTCTAGCTGTACTTATGCTAAAAAATATATGTTCTTCACTTTGTGATGTCACAAAGGGAACTAACGCCTCTCTCATTGTTGTGACATCCCCAGCTGGGGGCACTGCATTGACTTTGTCTGCTCTACAAGATACAGCAATGCTGTACCTTTGATGTACATTTTCGCCGGAAGTTAAAATGGTGTCTTTTTGCAGAAGGCAGCAAACAGAGGGCTAAATATGAAGCTTTTCTGGAGGTCTTCTGAAGCCTTTTATTTTGCTTTCATTTTTTTTTTTTCCTATAATGCCTGAAGACGGGTGCAATGTGAGTCCTTTGAACTACAACTACAGGTTATGAATTTTAAAAAAAGAGAGAGAAAAACATATTCAGGTTAAACCTTGACTCAGTATTTGTTATTTAACTCTGTCCGCTGAGTGAATGAGCTCCATGACCGGAGTTTGTCGAGGGGAAGCTGCTTGAAAAGGCGATTGTTATCTGAAAAAAGCCCACAATAGGCGCCGAGGAGCCGTGAGCTCTCAGGTCTCGACCCGGCGTTGGATTTTCTGTCATTAGCCATGGAGGACTTAAGAGTCTATGGACGTTGTGTTATTGGGAAGCGGAGGCCGAAGGGATCGAAGCGGCCTCACGTTTATCTGACATTGACAGCTGTGCTGACTTAATGAAGGTTTGTAATTAACATGGATTTCCGCTAATGGCGGCGGCTTTTGGTCTCTTAAATAGAAACTATTAATCCTATTAGTCTGAGAGCAGGAGTCCGGCCCTCTTTGTTTCTTATTTTTAACAAAAGAAAAATCAGTTTGTTGGCGCAAAATATGAATGATTTCCCTTCCCGTCGCACTCAGTTGTCGCCTCGCCTCCCTTTGAGCACCACTACAACACACCCGGGCGTCATCATCGTCACTTAATGTTTCTTTTACGTTTTCTTCCACCTGAGCAAAAAAAAAAGAAACAATGATTTGCATGCAGCCGGCGCGGCGCCTCTCTTGTCTCTTGTCCTCTCTGCCTCAGTGTCCTTGTCACACGAGAATTTCCCTCCCTAATTTGAAAAATGTCTCCTGGCTGCAGATTGCCTCTGAAATAGTCTGTGTGTGGCCACGCTTTTTGGTCACGCCTCCGTGAGAGGCACCCCTCCGCCCCCCCACGCCTCACCACCCTCAGCCATCCCCGGCCAGTTTCAATCACCTCAGCTCAGATTTTCATCATTAAAAATAACGCTGTAAATATGCACCCCACCCCCCCTCCGGCCCGGGCCGCCAGCCCTATTGGTCCATTTCAGGAAAGAAATGATGTGAAACACCGGGAGAATGGAGGAGCCGGCAGCGCCGGGTGCGGCGGGGCGACCACAGGGGCCTCCCAGTAATTCACAATACTACTTTTTACGCTCTTAAGCCATCTGCTGCAACACCTGCTCCCAGTGCTGCCACAGTCTGCACTATCTGATGTCAAGCACAACCTTCTCAAGAGTCACAGTGAAATATGAATAGCATATTGCCGGTGTCCTTCAGCTGGATAAGCTGCTGCTTGCCAATACACGTGTGTTTCCGGGGGGGACTTTTTGTTGTTTTGTTTTGCTAGACTTGTGTTCTCAGGAACTATATCGCATGTAGCAGCTTTGCAGCCTTATAGACTTTGAGTGGATTTTTATTTTCCCATTGAGGACTCAGGTGCACTAGCACGGTGTTTCTCAACTGGCGGGTCGCAACCCTCTTGGGTCGTAGAGCTGTTTTGATTGGGTCGTGGCTTCGTGGGCAGTTTACTATTGTAAGGGATTTGAAAAAGTATAGAGAAAAAGTTGCACATTTATTTTGCAGGGCAGATATTTTAAAATAATTCTATAATTTCAATAATTCATTTACTAGACATGAAAGAAACAGAGCTCACATTTTTATATTTGTAGAATAAATTTGATAAGACTTCATTATAAGGTATAGGTAAAAACCTGAAAACAGGGTGGTCATAGCGGGGAACACCTGGCTAAGATTCAGTATCAGTGCCCTGTGTGACATCACAAAGGGAGAATTTCCTGAACCGCAGGTTTTTTTGCACACTAAAAGGGAAGAAGAAGTGAGGGAGGGACTTTTGTGTTCACTGGTCAGGTGAATTTTGCATTGCATGCGACCTTTAATGACCCTTCTGAATGGAACTTACGGTTAACGCTCCGTTAAAGACCAAGAACCATGACCCCTATTCTAAAACTAACTATTATTATTATAATTATTTTAGACTAACTTTGTCCTGGAGTCGCCCTTTAACTGGCTCCATTACATCAGCAGACGGCCTATCATGGCTTTACAAAAGCAGCACATTAGATGTGTCGCCAGCACGTCTACCTTGATTAAAGGTCAGCTGGATAATCACCGCGTCTCATTGTTCTGAAAACTTTGTCCCCCCATCGGCTCAGACTGTATCTTCTGCACCATCTGTGTTTTCATCCCTGTTTCAGATCGAGCCGCTCATCGTTATCTGCACATCAGCTTCATTAGCACATTTAAATAGTCCATTGATTTTTTTTTTCTGGTTTCCTGCTTTCCTGGGTGAAGGTTGGACAATGAACGCATTTTTTTTTTTTTTTTAAACGCAAAGATCCAACTGTCGGTCATTTTTTGGTGTTTTTTTTCCAAGTGTAAAGAAACACTTCTGTTAAATATGACTTTTTTCCCTAATCTAATCTAATCTAATCTAATCTAATCTAACCTAATCTGCATATCTGAAACACGGAACATGTCTTAAATCCTTTGGATTCATTTCATATTACCGTCTGGTAAAGCGCTCATAGACAGTGTTTAGAAGGGGGAGACCAAGCCTGACTGAACAAACCTTTTCATCGATTGCATTCAAATTGACCAGTTGGTCGACTTAAACTGCTGTTGGAGCAGCATTAGCCTCACGTCAACGAGCCGCTGTGAGCCGCTGTGAGCTGCGGTGGCGCTAAATGAAAACTGAGTGTCGGCAATGAAGTTTAAACGAGTTTCCAATAACAGTTAGCAGCACCCTCCTCCGTGCTAACCGCTTTAGCAGTAGCTTGGTTTGCATCCACTTCCTCTTTTCTATCTTCATCTTGTTTTGGGGGGGCTTTAAAAGGCAAATGAATGATGACAGCATCTAAGGCCAACAGAAAACGCATTTCCCTGGATGTCGGCAAGACGGAGGAGCAAAGATTTTCGAGTGGATCCACCTTCCATACAGGCGCAACCTCCCATGTTACAATTTATTTGTTTTTCCGCCCTTTCTCTCGCTGACTGCTTCTTGTTAGTGGACACGACCAGCGGCGACCTCGAGAAGCCCCGAACTCTGTCGCACGGCCACTCGCGTATGAATTTGTCTCTCGCTCCCGTATCGATTGCCGTGTCCTTTTCCTGCAGGATTATGTTGTTACGGAACAACACTCTGAAAATTGTGAACTCCAGCCGCGCTGACGAGGGGAACTACGTGTGCCGGGCCGAGAATCAGCTGGGCTCGGCTGAGATGACCGCCTCGCTGTGGGTAAAAGGTAAGCCGTGCCCTTGGGGGGGTGGGGGGGATTTGGGTTGGGAGGGGCGGTGGGGATTTATTTTCTGCCAAATTAGCACAAGTTGGCCCACCAGTACACAGACCCCCACCCTCACCCCTCCCACCCCAATGTCATTTTCCTCCCCCAGCACCACCTTTTGCTCGGGCCGCCTGGAAAAATTTATTGCGCTCGCTCAGCCGTGAAGCGGCGGCTCTCGCAGTCAAGAATCATATTACAAGGACACACTTAGCGGCACAAAGGCTGCTGTCTGGCGGATGAACTCTGCTCCGTCCGGAGCCGAGACAAAGGGGATATTTAGCCAAAGCCGTCGCCTTCTCGCCGCCGGTGTTCAGTTCAGTCCCAGCGGGTGTTAGCTGCTAGGTGTTATTTGCTGGCTGTTAGCTGCTGGCTGTTAGCTGCTGGCTGTTAGCTATTGGCTGTCAGCTCCTGGCTGTTAGCTAGACCCCCTGAATCCAATATGGTGGCCCATTCCAGTCCATCCATCCATTTTCAAATACCCCCTTGTTCCTGCACTCAGGGTTGCATGGGTCTGTAGGAGGCTATCCCAGCTGTCATAGGACAAATGCCCCATTCCAATCCATTATTTTGGAGCATGATGCGGCCCATTGAGCATGCGCTGTAGTGTCACTTCCCATCATGCCTCTGTAAGTCACATAATGCATCAGGATGCATCAGCCAATCAGAATGGGCTAAAAGACAGAGCACGGATACAACAAGCTAGGAATATAAAACTTTTCTGGTCTTTATAATTGCCTTTAGAAAGATTAAAAGTCCATGACTTAAAAATCTACAATAGAAAGATTTATCATGAAGTGCGTTTTCGGTCAGAATTGTCTTGTCAGCCAATTTACACGCCTTTCTTTTTGTATTGCGGTATTTGGGAAAATTGCTTTTTGGGCCTCATGGGATTCTTGGCTGCATTACCTCGAGGGGCCACTGGCGAACAAAATCGCTGAGCCGCCAGTCCAGAATCCAGTCCTTCTAATACAGTGTTTCTCAACTGTTGGGTCAAAGAGCTGTTTTAATTGTGTCATGGCTCTGTGGGCTGTTCCCCTTTTTTTAAAAATAGAAGAGGGGGGTGATTTTAAATATATACATTTAGAGAGAAAATGTTGCACAGGACTAAACAGAATCAAACTTAAAAATTTCAATATTTTATTTACTCAGCATGATAAAAAGTGGGTGCGATTTTTATTTTTGTGGAATAAATTTGAGTGCTGTGACTTTGCAACTTCTTGATAAGAAATAAAATGTGGGTCTTGAGACTCCACCGGTGGAGAAGCACTGTTGTAATTCATCCATGGTGTTAGCCTGGGGTGACAGTGCAGCAGCTTTGTGCTTGCAGATGCCATGCGCGTGGAGCTGAGCCCGAGCCGGGTGGAGGTGACGGTGGGCGAGAGCGTGGTGCTGAGCTGCAAGGCCACGCACGACACCTCGCTGGACGTGGCCTTCCAGTGGTTCTTCAACCAGCGGCCAATCGCCTTCCAGCACAACGGCGGCGGCGACGGCCACTTTGAATTCATCCAAACAGTAAGAGCAAGAGTAAGAGCAAAAGTAAGAGCAAGAGAAGCCTCGTCAGCCTGCCTGCATGTGATCCCCAACTCCACCGTGTGCGTGTGAGTGCAAATGGTGTGGTTGCTTTGTGTGTGCTTGTGTTTGTGTGTGTGTGTTTTGGTTGTATGTCTTTGTGCGCTCTTGCAAATCTTGCTTGACTTGCAAATAAAAGGAAAGCAATATATACGCGTGAGCTACATAAGCGACATACGGTCCAACGCTACTTCGTGACATCAAAGGCCGTGTGTTTCCAGCGCTGTGACATGTAGTCGTGAACGGTACGTCAAAGCCCCTTTTATTCAAATTGGCCGCTGAAGGTATATCTGTTAAAAGGGGGGAATAAGAACGAGGAGGCCATCTCACGCAGGTCCTGGTAGGCAATTAGAGTTGAAACGGAGCCAGCCATCATTTGGAATAAGAAATACGAAGCGGTGTAATGAATGAGAAAATTATGCCGAGATGGAAACGTCCAACGTTCCTTTAAAATGCATTATGCTGCTTCTATGGATGTTTAAAATGCACCGGCGTGGCCGTATACATTTATTTTTGCTTTGTTTTTTGTTTTTTTTTCTATTGTCGACATCGTTAGTACAATCAGTAGGGCCAGTTAGCGAAGAAAAGTAGCGAGCGAGGAAATTCTTCCGACAAAGAAGAACCAAAGAGCGAAGCTACGACTCTTTCTTCCTGTCAGGTCAGTGGGTGGAGTAACGATGTCGTGACATGGACCTGAAAGCATTTTTTCTATGCTGTTACTTAAGCATTGTTGTTTTCTGTGCACCACTTTTAACCCAAGTTTGCGCCCCCGTTGTTGGCATTCGTCCGCCCGTCCATGTAAAACAAACATTGTTATTAATGCTTTATTTTTCCAATTAATGAAAACTCACACTAGAAAATGTAATGAGAAATAAATGAATAAATAAAATGGATTTATTGTGAACTTGTGATGAGTATAAGCCCCGCCCTAAAACGGTTTCTCTCTGTCCAATTCTACATTAGCAACCAAACTAGGCTACACTTTAGCTTTGTTTAAACTCCTTTACTGTCCATCTGTTTGCTCATTCAAACAAAATAATATTTTTTTCCCTCCGTAATTTTCTCTTTCCATGACATTAATTTCCAAAGGCTTTACAAGCGTTAATGTCAGTGTTTGTTTGGATTTCTTTTTTTTCCTTTAACGATAAGATAGCCGTAGCGCAGGCCGGCCGGTTCATTTACGTCAGCGCTCTTTTATCAAGTGCAGACGTGAAAAGCGCTCCTTGTCCTCCCTCCACTCGGACCGCAGTGTTTGCGGCGACGATCCTACGGGCACAACAGACTCCTGGCCGGAGCGTGGTTGGCAATATTAATGGGGCCCCCGTGCTAAATGGCCGTCTGCAGACCTTGAATTATTCCCAGTCTCGCCTCGGGCGTTCTCATCCTCAGCAAAGCCGCTGAAGAATGTAGCAGCGTGCGAGCGGCGCTGAATTAAACAGGAATCTCTCGAGCCGCAACAAGCTCCTACAAGTTGTAAAGGGCATCAGGCGCTGCCGTGTCGGGGGCCCTGACGCCGTCCAACTTTTTCTCTCTTTTAAAAGAAAGAAAAAAACTTTATTTATTCATTTTATCCCCCCCCCCCCACACCCCCCCACCCCACTCGCAGCAGTCCTCCACGGTGGACCTGATGATCAGGAACATCTTCCTGAGGCATGCTGGGAAGTACGGCTGCCGGGCCCAGACCAGCGCCGACGCCGTCTTCTCGGAGGCGGAGCTTCTGGTCCGAGGTGAGTCGGGGCGTCCGTCGTCGCCGCCTCTCGCACTCCTGACCCGGCCCGAAGCAAATATTCACGTTTACTCTCACCTTGAATTATTCAACAGCCGGTTTGGGGGAAAAAAATACGACAATAACCTTTGTTCACTTTCTGTCTTTTTTTTTTTTTGCCTTCGTTGTTTAACTTTGTGGTGTCGTGTTAAATAATGCACACATGCTTTGCCAGAGTGTAGCAAATTAGCCAGCGCTGCGCTGAAATCTGTCGAAATGCGTTTTTTTTTTTGTTGGAGACAATTAAAGAGCAGCTTAGCTCCACAGTTTTCCCTCCTCTCGGCCAACTTGGCCAACGGTTACGATGCTGCGATCGCGTCCGGACAGACGGTCGGTCTGCACCAGCGAGTTTCAGACGGCCCGTTAAAATAAGGGTTTGGCTGCAAAGTCTGGTAATCACGTCCAAAGTTTACTGATGAGTGCGCTGATGATTCACTAGGAGCTTCCTTTTTTTTCCAGAGAAAACAGACATTAGTTAAAGCATTTGGCCCGTTCTTTGGTGGCCTTTTTGCATTGCTATGAAACTTGCTGTGCCTTTTTTCAACAGTTTTATCATAGAAGTTACAAAGTTACAAAGTTCTTCACCAAAAAACTGCTACATTTGTTTATTCAATTTATTAAGAAGTAAATCTTTAATGGAAATCTATCTCTAGTTATATAATAGTATAACCTATCTATATTGATTTTATTTACTTTTTTTAATTCGGACCATTCCTCCAAATTAAATCGTTTTTTTTTTTTTTTTCTTTCTAGCGGCCGTTCATTTTGGTGTGTTTTTCTTTTAGCTGTTTCATCGGTTTCTTTGCTTTTTGTTTGTATTCCCTATATTTGTGCTTGAAGACGTCTCCACATTGCAAAAAACAGTCTGTTATTTTGCCTTGAGTCACATTCAGCAGCAGAACATCTTTCCAGTGTTGAACTTTCCTGTCATGGCCTGAAAATTCAAGTGTAGATCCCAGGGTCTGCATCTGCACACCGTTCAGTGCAGCCATGACATGGCCACAGTCGCGAACGCACCAGCTGTGCGTCTGTCTTTTTTTCTTTTTTTCCTTGTTCACAGCTGGTCCCCTCTGTGGCTCCTCAGACGTTCACTGTACTGGGAGTCAAATCTGTGTCGCCCTAAATCAAGTTTCAATTCAGCGTATCACACACAAGCCGCGGATTTTTGTTTGTTTTCATTGAAAGCCGAAAACTGATGTTGTCACCTTTCGTCACTCCTGTTTGCATGGATGCACTCTTTTGTGTCTCTGAGATCGATGGTGCATGATGAACACACACACTGCAGCAGCAGCAGAGATTCCTCCTGTTTGTTGTCACCACGCATCATCTCTCTACCTGCAGCCGCTCAAACTGATGGTTCCCTCCCGTCTCCCCGCACCCCCCCAGGTCCCCCCGGCCCTCCCGGAGTGGTGATCGTGGAGGAGATCAGCGACGCCACGGCCACCCTGTCGTGGACGCGCGGCCTGGACAACCACAGCCCCATCACCGCCTATAATTTACAGGCGCGCAGCCCGTTCTCATTAGGCTGGCAAACCGTTAAAACAGGTAATCAATAAGGTGCAAATTGCAGCGTCTGGGCTCCGGGAGGTTAACGCGGGGGTGGGGGAGGGCGAGGGGGAGGGGGAGGGCGAGAGGAAGGCTGTTTACAAAG
This sequence comes from Thamnaconus septentrionalis, assembly GCA_009823395.1. Lineage (NCBI taxonomy): Eukaryota > Metazoa > Chordata > Actinopteri > Tetraodontiformes > Monacanthidae > Thamnaconus > Thamnaconus septentrionalis. Next base: position 10,512,312 of record CM020510.1, on the reverse strand, counting down.
TCCTGCTCAGCCGCCACCAAAGTCACGCACGCAGATTGTGGCTCAGTTAAAGAACAAGGTGACTGCCGTCGTCAGTCCGAATTAAGCAGCGATTTTAGGTCCGCGAGCTGAAGGTCACGGCGCCACACGCTGGTGTCTGATCTCAAGAACAGAGGAAGAATTATTCATAGTTGTGAGAACTATTTGAGGAACAAGTCACTTTTTTGTTCCTGGTTCCCTCTGCAGGAGTTCTAACCAAATCAAACTCTCAGCAGAAACTCCCCGGTTCTTGATTACTTGTTGATGACTTCAACTATTCTTTAAAGGCACAGTTCGCCCTTTTTTCTGCCCACCACAAAGTCAACCGAGACTTCAGGTGATATTTTGGAATCCACCAAACCGCTCAGGAGGGAAATAATTCCACCTGATATCATTGCGACCAAGCACTTGTTGTAATGCGCTTCTGAAATAAATTCTTCACTGATTTGCGGGGAAGTCGTGTGTGTTACGTGACATTTATTCAGCATGTTTTTCCTATTTTTCCTCTTTCCCAATCCTGATGACGTGAATCAGCGTTGCGCCATGACTGCGACTTGAATAGAATTGTTTTATTTATTTATTTTTCATTCTAAAGGTTCAGCCCTCCTCATGCTGCCATCAGCCGGTCGCACATGTTTGGCGTGACGGCGCGATAATTGCTTACGTTTTTATTTTCAGCCGTCATTTTATTCCTCCGAACCGAGCAAAATCTCATTTGAGCCCATATCAAATGTCAGAGCGATTCATTTTTCTCGCTGCCGCAGCAGCAGCGAGTGGCAGATGAACCTCTCTGGGCCTGAACTAAAAGGTGTTATCGGCGTCCATTTAGCACTTTTACCCGCTTCAGAGAGAAATCTACCTCCCTGCTTTTTTGGGCTTCTTTTTTTTTCCACCCCTCCTTCCCGAACCTTGACAGAAAACCCATCAATTACTTAGCGTTAGCGCGGAGAGCTTGCCGAGCATGTGTAATCTGTCTTAATTCGCGGCATGATGGTAATAGCTAATAATAGCCTAATTTTGGTCTGCGGTAATCATTCATCCCCGGAGGAATGAATCACACTTATGTATACGCTCCTCGCATCATGTCTGCTCAAGCCCACTTTAATTTGATAAAGAACAATTAGGCCCCGCGTGATGTATCGCCGGTGTTGAACCCGCACAAAGCCGGGTGGATCAGCCTCTTTAACCCCGGACGGCTCGCTAGCCGAACTTATCTGCTCGCGCTCAGTGGAGGAGGAGGAGGAGGAGGAGGAGCTCCTCGTCTGAGTGGTTCAGGGTACGAGCGCGGCAGCGGCGGCGGCGGCGGCTGATTAAAACATGAGCTCGGCTGCTCCGCCGAAACGTTACCCTGAGTTGCCCGCTTCTGACATGGGAATGCTTTCAGTCAATGTTTGTTTTGCAGCCGGATCAGTATTGACAAAGCCTGATTACAGCAGCCCTGAAGAGCCTTGACAACTGGCGTTACCTGGCTGCAAGTGCATCCAAGCGCACGCTCATTAAAGTTGACTGCTCCCCATCCGTTTCTCTTATCTGTGTCTCTATCCTGCCAGAGAACTCCCCAGACTGGAGACAAGACCCCAGTTTCCTTATTTTTCTTGCTTCTTTTTTTTTTTTTTTTTTTTTTTTGGGGGTGTTGTTGCGAAAACACACAAGTGGCAACTCACTCACTCACACACACACACACACACACACACACACAGCCAGGCTCGTTGTTTTTGTCTCCTTCCAAGCATCTTTTAGCTGGACCCATTTTCTCTTTAATCCCCAACCTATTATAATTAAATGCTATAATTACAAGCTTTGTTTCTAAGTGTGCAGCAATCAGGGTATTTTTTTTTCCAAAATATTTGAAATTCTAATTCAGTGCAAAATAGTCTTAGCCAAATATTTCCCATAGCGGTACACTGTATGACATAACTCCACAGGATTCATTTACTTTCAGGAAAACTGGCTTGAACTTCACAGGCAGCGCTGTAATTCTTTGCACAGCACACGCGCGGGCGGCACAACCCGCCGATGTTATTACCTTCATTTGGCACTTGACCTTTTAAACCTTGAGCTGGTTCTAATAAAGAGTTCCTCGCTTTGGCAAAATGAGATGTTTCACTTTGCAGAGCTCTCAGTGTTTCAGCCTTCATCTCTCTATTCATTCTCCTCCAACGAGCACCACTGGTTCAACTTGACAACAAGGCGAGGTGCTGGTGTTTGCTGGAGTCGAAACATGAGAAAAGTGATTTTAAAAAAAAAAGTCATGTGTCATCCAGACCAGACCAGCTCGCTGGGAATTTTCCCAAGACCCTTGATTTTCCACTCTGGGCTGGAAGTGGAAGTTAAAAAGAGGGCATCATTTAAAGCGGAAAGCGTTTCCTTTGTTCTCTGTACAATTTGGTCTGATTGTTTTACTGTTTCCTGGAGATCTACAGATACAGTTTTTGGAGGGAGAATTAATCGTGCCAGGCTGCTCCACTCAGAGTCTGGTATGAAAGATAAAGCCCTGAAAATTGGGTTTAGTGTGGGACCTTTAAATCTTGATTTTATTTCAATTAAAAGAGCTGCTGGTAAATGTGCTTTCAGACTTCGCAGCGGGGCAGAAATGTGTCTATGAAATGGTACAAAATGCTGAGGGAAAATGCCAAGTGGGTGCAGTTTGATACAGTGCAGCTCATTAGAATGAAGACAGGGTGAGTGGGGTTGTTTTTGGCTCCTTTTGGCTGCAACCTGGATGCAGAAATGAAACAATGGCTGCGAGGTGAAACAGTTAAGCCGCAGCTTGCGCAGCTGTGACGACGGAGCGAGTTATCGCCCCTTTTCAGCAAAGTCTTGCAAACTGGACGCGTTCGCCACAGTCTCAGAGTCGTCATACGCAGGTGTTTCATTTAATGACCGTCTCTCGGCTACGACACCTGCTTCCCTCCCCATTGACGCTCTGCCAGTCTGCTTCACTTCCTGCTCGTTTGAACGCGGCATTAGGCTGTAAAACACCTGCTATGCTAAGCCCAGGACAGTGGCCGTCCGGATCTCCTGCTTAATTGTTCAGCCATTAGGAAAAAAATTCATAAACATATTTCCCCCTGTGAGGTTGTGTGCGTTCCCTTAACCGTTTTCGAAGATTGAGGCTAGGTGATCTGTACCGTACGTCGTACAGCAGCTGGATCTCGCTGCTCGAAAATAACCACCTGCATGGGTTTCACTCTGTCAGCACAACAAAACACCTTTGCTGATAGGGTGGCTAAACATTTCAGGACCACCTCCAAGTTTTTTGCTCCAATTTGGTGGTTAAATATGTGGGACTCCATCCCGTTTTTTTGTTTGCTTGTTTGTTTGTTTGTTTTTTATCAGAACTGAAGAATCCTTCCAAAATTAGAGGCGAAACATCTTCAAGATGCCAAAACCAGTTCAGTCGCCTTTCACATATTCCCCAAGACTACAATGACCTAGACCACTGAGAATCTTGACTTGTCAGCTTGGGTCAGACTAAAGTGGGAAGAAACGCAACTCTCCAGGAAGGCGTTTAGCCTAGCTAAAGGAATTAGCGCATACGTTACAGAAGAGCAGTGTTTCTCAAAGTGGGTGGCGCGGGGATGTTAATTGTTTATGTTGTTTCAATAAAGTTGAAAACAGCCTATTTTGTCACCATTTTGTCAGGTTCAGGTGGCATGAAAAATTGTCGTCGTGAGTTTGTCGTCAAGCTAGCTACAGGAAATTCATGGAGGACTTTGACTGTAGCAACTAATGACGTGGCTTAACAAAACTGCTTGGTTTTGCCTTCCATGGCTTCTTTACAAGGTGGACAGTGGGGAGAACCACACCCTGAGTACTGACCATTACCCTGATTCTGTGTGCAGACCCAGACCCCGTGACAGGAGACATGGAGTCGGCCATGGCCGTGCAGCTCAACCCCTGGGTGGAGTACGAGTTCCGAGTGGTGGCCAGTAATGCCATCGGCACCGGGGACCCCAGCGCGCCGTCCAGAGCCATCAGGACCAAAGAAGCAGGTAATTTCTCCACCCCGTCCTGGAAAAATCAGCGTAACATATCGACTATGTATTCCTGCTCAGGATGAGATGGGAGCTAAACAGGAGCTCGTGCACCCGAAGGCCACTTCTGACCATTACGTGCCCGTCGTTAAATGTACTCAAGTTTAATTGAGTCACAAGTCCAAAAAAATAAGTGGCCTACACAAATTTGGAAGTGTTTAGTGATCCTGCCAAAAACCGCCCGGTCCCTTAACGGCCCGAGGTGAAGCGAACTGCAAGATTTATGGTCGGCCAAATTTTACTGAGCCGGGTTGGATGGAGCACGCCAACGGCTCGTTTGTCATCTCAGAATGTAATAATTGCAAAGGTCGTTGGTCGTGCGTAAGTGGCTTATTTAATCAGTCCTATCTCCTCGGCGTAATTAACACGGTAATTACTGTGGCGACACGGACTTGTGTTAATTTATGCACCCGAAAAGTTATAATTAAACCATCCAAATGTCATCCGCCAGAGCCGTTGACAGGTGTTTTTAATGTGGACTAAAATATTTTCCCAAAGAAAAAATGTTTTTGTGCATATATTTTCTTTAAGCTTTTATTTCATGCAGGCAAATAGGTTTATTGTTTTTGTTTGTTTGGTTTTTTGGTTTTTTAATTAGAATTAGTTTTTCCCTTACAGACATTTTGGTAATTAATATTTTTTTATTTAATCAGACATCATTTTAAAAGTAATGTAGCTTTAATTAAGTAGTTATATAAATGTGGATAACGTCCAGAATTTTAGTTTTGTTTGAACTATTGTTGTCCCCAGATACACTGCAGGCGTGAAGGTTTGTGCTGATGTTATTAGTTTTCTGTACTCTCAGCGATCCGCTGCTAAACTCTCCGTTTCCAACAGTTCCCTCGGTGGCTCCGGCCAATGTGAGCGGAGGAAACGGCCGCAGGCACGAGCTGGTCATCTTGTGGGAGGTGAGCCCTCAAACACACCACTTTAGCAGGAGTTGTGTTACAACACAGGTGCAGGCACACGAATATAATATTGAGTCTAGAGATTGGGTTAAGTTACTTTTTTTGCACATCACCAATAATAACCTTTGTTTGTTGTACTGTTCATATCTTATTAATAAAGACAGCACAAGCATTTAGGGTTTTGTCCACTGAAATCCAATTGCTCAAACTGTTTTGGCTCCACAGTTAATGGTGAAATAATAGAGAAAAACACAGGTCATCCCTTTATTAAACTATAAATTAACATTTCCAATATAATTATTTCAGGACTTAAGTGTAATTTTGGAAATATAAAGAAAGTAAAAGCAGTTCTGATCAAATCTTTACCGTAACCTCTTGTTTTTCAAGACCAACTACAAAATAAGAGGCCTGATATTGACAAATTCTCAGCAAAGAAAACAACAAATATCCATTTAAAAATGTTCAAGATATCTTAAAGTGTTAAAATCAATCAGCGAAAATAAATAAATTGCTACAGACGACAATACTTAATTGAATTCCAATTACTTTAGCTGCTTACTGTGCAACAGCGCCAGGATATTAACTTCCATTAAGTGAAAAAATTCAGAGCGCAGCATGACAAGTTGCCGGGAATGTTAAGGTTGCGTGATTAAATATGTGAGGAGACCCACACAGATCTTTATTATTAAATGTGAGAAAGTGTGAGTCACCAGCAGAGCAACCGTGATCATGAATCCAAATGGTAATCAGCGTAATTTCTATTCGCACGTCTGCCGTTTCGGAGCCGTTTCTGTCCAGTAAATCGAAAAGAACAAAAAAATTGCTAAAACTGTCTTTTCTTGAAACTTTCTCTGTGACTTTGCAGCTTTGCCACAGCTCCCTTGAGAGTGTCAGCAATAAATCCTGCACATAAATACGAGTGGGTAATAAGAAGAGGCTGCTGCTGCCTAAATCCGTCATTAAAAAGCTTTAGTTTTCCATGCCTGGGACTTGTTGAAGCGGGATGCGACACATGGCTGGGCCTTGTGCTTTCTAAGCTCCAATGAAACGCACTGATGCTTCTGGAGATATACAGAGGATTGAATCACTTTCCACTTGGTTGCGCTCAGCGGAGGTGAAGTATGACGAGTGGGGCTCAGTCTGGACTCGGCAGGCGGGGGGGGGACCTGTGTTTGCTTTTTCCTCTGTTACTCCCAGAACCTTCAAAGTAGGATGTAATTAAAATGTCGAGGAATTTCCGGCTGCTCAAGAGGGAAGAAAATGATGGAGAGAGTCTGGAAAGATTCTGAATAGTGTTGGAGGAGATGTAGTTAAATGGGTGTGTGAAAATAGATCATCTCTGTTGCGTATCTTCTAAAGTGGGAGTGTTTTTTTTACTGGGCTAAACATTGAACTTGAGCAGCAACCATATGGATTATATTGATTTGATGAGAAAAAAAAGAAAATCCATTACATTATTTGCTGGGCAAATTACACGCATCGAATGGCCAAGCAAACAATCAGCTGATCATATTTAATAGGATTATATTTTGTTTTGTTTTTGTGTGTCCGTCTGTTTGTCTCTGCCGTGGCTGTGAAACACGGTCCCCCCCCTGCCAAAGTCACTTGCCAACACCAAAGAAAAACCGAACAGTTGCTACAAAGCAGCACATTGCGAATGGTTTAATATTTGAACAGCTACCTCTGCAACACGTCAAGCAGCGTGACTCGGGGAGGAAGCAAAGACACTCGTAGCCTCCGGGCAGCGCCGACCCTTCCGAAGGAGGGATGGTATAAAAAATGTGCATTATTCTCAGCGCAAGTTTGTAAGTCTTTTAAATGTGCCAACTGATTTTGAAAGTAGTGCAACAACACCATCTTCATCACTGACGAGCACAAGCAACAGTGCTCAGCACTGAACCACTGTGTGGTGTTGTGATGGGTCGTTCGCGAATGAACAGGTTCTAAGAGACGGCTCTTGATTCTCCTGATTGGGAGCCTTTTTTTTTTTTTTTTTTTTTTTTTTTTTTGGGAGCCAAACCGAAAAACGGTTTGATCCACATCCATTTGCAGAGTTGGTAGCGATTTTTATCGTGCTGTAGCGGAGATTTTGTGCGATAGAGAAATGTCAATATTAGTAAAACAATATTTTGCAGTAGGGGGTTGAAAGTCCCGCGGCCCGGTATCACATGACCCACGGATCGGTACTGGTCTGCGGGCCAGTGGTTGGGCACCACTGTCATAAAGGACTCAACTTCAAAATAAATCATTCTCACGATCAACTCAAACTTATAGCGGAAATAAGCAGGAAACAATCATCAGAAGAAGAAATTTGTAAAAAGTAAATTAATAAATAAAAGAATGCCTCAGAGGCAGCACACTAGTCCTGTTGGGGGCGGAATTTGTTCACAATTATTACATTTTGGACAATGACGCTTCACTGACTAACTTTCTGCTTGGTTTTGCTCCGTCAGCCACCGGCGGTGGATGAAGATGTTGTGAATGTTGTGAATGTTGTGAATGTTGTGAATGTTGTGAATGTTAATGGCGCTCCCACCGGAGACAAACAATTACGACGGGGGCCTTGAGTCTCGCGCTCAGGGTCGTCCTTACAACCGTCCCACAAGGCGCCCGCAACCCCCAACCCCCAACCCCCGACGCAGATTCGCGCTCATCATGTCCGCGTGGACGCCGGCCCCTGCAAGATTTTCATAACTATCGCGTGGCATTAGCGGGATATCGGCGCCAGGCTATTTCCAGTCGGACAGCTTGGCGCGTCGCCAGATTTAGGGCACAGCGAGCGGCTGAATATCTATGAGCAAAAGCGGAGAAATTTGCAATTGAGATCAGCGGAAGGATATATTAACAGGGGACCGGTGAACAGATGTGGAGGCGACTGACAGTTATTCTTGTAGTTATTAAGTATGGAAGCCCAACTGCCACTGGGAAGATAACCTTCACACGAGGAGAAGAGCCCCTCCGTGGCACATTATGGGGGATAATGTCTCTTCCAGATGGGATGGTGTTTGCTAGTCACCCATTTCCTATTTATAAACCCAGAATGTCATTAGAGGGGCCGCTACAACGCTGTGACAACCTCCTTACAAATAATTAGGCCGACAGGGCCGCGTATTAAGAGAACAAAGACGCCTGAAGTTGAGTTGAAAACCAAGCTGGTTGCAAGACCCGTGACAGGGAAGGCGTCTGAAGTGAAAAGGATCAGCGTCGCAGACGGTATCAACAATGGAATCGACACAGTATCAACATATGTCGCACGCCTGTTTGTTAGGGAAACATTCTTGTTAATCAGATGAATTTGCCACCACGGAATGGGGACTGACAGCGGGGATCTGACGTGGTTGGGACGCGAGGTGTGATGCAAATCGCAGAGCTCACCAGCACTTGAGCGTGAAGGGCCTCCACACTGAGGAGAATGCACAAATGCGGCGTATTACTCAGCGTATTTCGCACTCAAAGCACTCCAACGATTGAGTGTGTGAAATATTGGAGATCTCAACCATCGTCCAAAATTCTCAACATTTGAAATGGCTGCGGGGCTGCGAGTTCATGTTTGTAGGTGCGAGCTAACATGCGCCTAGCTAGCACGGTGACATTGGCATTAAAACTCTGATAAGTTGTGAATGTTCATCTTTGTAATTCTGATGTTATCACTGTCCAAAATTGCAGTCTGTTGTTAGTACTGGGTGCTGAAATGCAGTAGACATATTGTGCGGTGCTCTCATTTTTTTATAGGCAATATTGTCAATATTTCGTATCACTGTTTTTCATTTACAATAAGCCTATTTTTTTTGTTTTTTTTTTTTTTTTTGTTTTTTTTTGTTTTTTTTACAGCCAATTGCAAACAGATGGTAAAGGCAGCCCAGACAACACTTTATCACACACAAAGCACACGCTTACTGCGGTGTTAATGCCTGATTAAAATGTTAGGTAGCTTGCAGATAGTAACTCCTGCAAACACACTACCACGGTCGCACTACTTAGGCTAAATCACCCATCTGGTGTTTGTTGAAAGTGTGAAGGGTCCATTGTTTTTTTTTTCCACTCAAGTTCTTGGACAGTTTTCATAGAATGAATGCAACACTGCATGTTTGCATACGGCTCAATGAGAAACAAGTCATTAGCGCAGACGTGTGCGAGTTGGAGGAAAATAAAAATCACTTTCAGTAAGTGCAAAAACTCCAATGTGGGACAGGATTACCCTCTCCAGTTAGTGCACTGCATTAAATACTGCTGCGCCTGAAGTATTCAAACAGAAGTACGCAATTTGCAAGCGCAGCTTCTGCGTCCCCGGTTCTCGTTTCCTCTTTTCCTTTCATCCCTAAAACTCTTTGAGCGCAAAAAAAAACAAGAACTCTGGGTCGGTGATGAACGAGGACGGATATCAGAGGAGACAGAGCGGCGACGTTGGCGCCACTTTTTCCCTGGCAGTTTGAGGCTGGCGAGCGCGGCCCGCTCCTCCTCTCCAGTCATCTGTGTCGAGGTTGTCAGAGGCCGAGCGGTCACGGTGGGCAGCGTTATTAAGCAGGATGAATGACTAAATAGTCTCCGCAGCTTCATTCAGCCGTCTCATTAGAGTCGACGGTGAGAGACCGGCTGCCTCTTCTTCGGGGAGGGCCATTAGTGCGGGACCCGGAGTCTCTGTCAGCGGCGGGGGCCACGGGGCCTCAACCGCCAGATGCTCCTGGGCGCCTTACTCGCACCTCGACTGAACGAAAATATCCACCACACCCCCACAAAAAAAAAAAACCTGCGAGCGTCTCAAGACACGAACTCGCTTATTAATTCTCGCTGTTTTTCGTCAAGGAACCCCCGCCCCACCCCCCATCCCCCATTCCCCACCAACATCCCTCACCGTCTCTTAAAGAGCATCGCTAGCGCCAATAATAACCGTGATGGAAGCTAATTCATTATCGCTGATCATCCTCGTAATTAGCCAGTCACGGTGATTGGTTGGCGGATGAGATGTGATCCCCCACCTCACCCCCCCACCCCACAGCCGTGAAGTATTTTGTGCTAATCTGGGCAATGTCTTCACATGGCAGTGTTGTTTTGGAAGCTGCTACCAGAAGGTGGTAAAAGTATTCACACTCCGTACTTGATGTTAAAGTATACTTGTCTAAAAAAAAATGCTCTGGTGAATGTAAAAGTACTCATTCAACTCCTTTACTCAAGAAAAAGTGAGAAAGTACGAACTCTGAAATGTACTTGTAGGTAAAAGGCAGGTAAAAGAAAAAAAATTGCTATGAATTAAACAATACATTGGTTTATTTTTCAAAAATGAGCACTGGGCTGACCAGAGGTCAGAGGTCAGAGGTCCTGATGAGTCCTGATGAGCACCTTGATCAAAAATACTTAAGTAAAGTCCAAATACCTGAAAGGTCCACCTGAAAGATCTACAATGAAAAGCGCAGGTGTTTGTCATTCATCACATTTATCACAAGACCGAATCCCTGTCGTTCGGATATGAACGGGGAAAATTAAGCTCAACCAATAAAATGGATTTGATGGAGCGCAGAGCAGCTGGAGCAGAGCCCTCCTGGAAAACCAGCGTCCCAAAGCCCTCTGTCAAAAGATAAATAACCAGACAACCACACAATTTAGGCAGATCCGATTTGTTTCCATTACTTAAGGCTCCCTGCGTCTTTATTAACAATGGCAGGCAATCACGGCCAATTGTTGATAAAATGCAGCTGGTCTAATGGGATTTTCCAAACGTGCAGGAAGGCCTGTTTTCTTTCCGTGACGATACGTCACCTTCAGTCACTGAGCTCAAAGTCTCATTGAGGCGAGTTGATTCTTAATCTTTGTGGGCGATTGTCCTCCACCCCTCCACCCATCCACCACACCTCCCTCCCTCTCTCTCCCAGCCTGTGTCCGAGGAGTTCCAAAACGGCGAGGGCTTCGGCTACATCGTGGCGTTCCGCGCCAACGGGACCCGAGGCTGGAAGGAGAAGATGGTGACCTCGGCCGACTCCACCATGTACAAATACCGGGACGAGACGTTCCCGCCGCTAACCGCCTTCGAAGTCAAGGTCGGGGTGTACAACAACAAGGGCGACGGGCCCTTCAGCAGAGTCGTGGTCATCCACTCCGCCGAGGGGGGTGAGTCCTTCTGCTCGCCTGTCGGGGATTTAAAGGTCCAGTGTGTAAAATTTGACTTGATTTATGATTTTCGTATTGGTAAAAGCTTAATGTTAAACATTGATAAAAGTGTATGCTTGCAGTACAATAAAAGTCATTTGGTTTTCCTACCCATAGAACGGTTCTTAGTCATATAATAAGAAAGTACATAGAACAAGTTAGCTGCTATCTAGCGCCACCATGTTTCTAAGGAAGCCCGGTGTGCAATCCAACAAGAAGAAGGTGGACAAGGGATCCAGGTTTGTGTGTACAGGCCACTGTAGTTCACTGGCAAGCCAATGAGCACTGTAATCTAAAATATAACCACTTGATGTCGCTGTCTATTCTCAAAATCTCCAATTATTACACACTCAACCTTTAAGGATGACAGTCAGAAAAAACTTTTCTGGGAGACATTTTCAACTGTCACCATTTCTTTCATCCTCGCCTGTTTGTTTTTTTCCCTCAGAACCAAAAGAGGCGCCTTCTGATGTGAAAGCCTACAGCATCTCTTCCTCGGAAATAAGGGTGACTTGGAAACCGCCGAGCCCGGGACCTGGCAGGCCCAAAGGATACGAGGTTGGACTGTTCAATGTCGCGCTCGCACATTTGTTTTTTTGTTGGGTTTTTGTGGAGCCGAGGCGCTGAGACGCTCTTCGCTCCCCGCCGCCAGGTCAGCTACTGGAGAGACGGCGACCAGGAGGAGTCGGGTCGGAAACAGAGGACGGCCAAGAACGAAACGTCCATGATCCTGACGGGACTGGAGGGCAACAGCGTGTACCTGGTCGCCGTGAAGGGGTTCAACAGCATCGGCCAGGGTCCCGCCACCGCCGCCGTCACCGCCCGCACCAGGAGAGCCCGTGAGTGGTGCCACGCTGACGCTAATCACGCAACAGTGTGTGGGGGAGAAACGCTGCTCCAGAGTTCTGCTCTTCTGCCCTCCAGCTCCCACACAGCCGCCCAACAACCTCTTGTGGATCCAAGAGGGCAACAACGTGTCCCTGAACTGGGACCCGGTCAAGGCGAAAGAAAACGAGTCAGACGTCATTGGATACATGGTAACGACTTGTGCAAAAGTCATATTTCTTTTTTTTCTTTTTTTTTAAGACCCCATTAAAAACTGTTCTTTGGTCTTTCTTTTTTCAACCAATCAGTCAATCGGTCAGCTTTTACTTGTACAGCGCGAAATCACAACCATCGGTTTCTCAAAGCGCCAACTGAACCCCTTTATAATCCCTGTAAATCTGCGGAAAATAAGCATGGATGAACATTTGACCCTTTGTTTACGGCATCCCTCAAAACACCCTGTCTTCGCCAACGTTAAATTGCTATGTGTGACATCTCCCCGATTTAACTGATTTTACAGTGGAAAGGTAGAGCAAGCAAAGCAGTAGAGGGTGAAGCTCTCATTTCACTTGCATCCTTGAGACACAATGTTAGAAAATCAGGAAGGACAGTTTCCCAAAAGATGGGGCCATAAAAATAGAAGTGACCTGGAATTGATGTGATATTACCTTAAATATTAACCAAGGTGTCCAGAATAACTCAACCCACATTTCAGTTGCATTCCTTTAGCCGTTATATTAAACTGAAAACCTGCTTTTAACGTTGGGTTGTAAAACAAACTATTTTTTTATGATTTATTAATTACCAATTTAGTGTAGTGTGTGATGTTTCCTCTCTCTAGTCCAGTGGTTCTCAAACTTTCTCTGTCACGCCCCACCTTGGAGGAAGAAAATTTTTCATAAGCCCCAAATTTGACGTGGCTGTGTCTTGAGGGATCCTGATGAACCTGCAAGTGGCCCCATGTCTCTAGGACAAAGTTGACTTTTGACCCCATAGACTTGCATGGCATTAGGGCAGTGGTTCTCAAACTTTCTCTGTCACGCTCCACCTTGGAGGAAGAAAATTTTTCATTCTACAGCCAAAAGTGGCCAACAACAAAGAACACTGGCCACCGCCGGACTCCTGAATTCTTCTTTTCGTCCCTGTCAAATATTTGTCCATCCTGTGTACCTGAGCAGTGTTTTTCTTAGCTACAACCTACTGAACACTTTTTGTTAATTGTTCCGCCGTGGAAAAAGTTCAGACGTGAAAACATTAGTTCCCCCAGGCGCCCTGTCTCCCTCCCGTCCGGTGTCCCCCCCTCCCCAGATGTGACTCTGCGCGCCACCCACTTTGAGAAACACTGCTGTAGTCCAACAAAGGATCAGCTTTAACTTTTTTTTGCAGAAGGCTGTAAACAAGGAGCTAAATATGGCTGTTTGCTGGAGACGTTTTGTGAGAAATCATTTTGAGAGGCTGGCCCTGATTTAAATACAATACGGGGCCTTTTAATTCTTTCGCATCCACTTGAGCACTCTGACTGTACTCTGGAAAACGTCCCGCAGGTGCTGCTCAAGCAGGAGGGGCGGAGCCACAGGCAGGTGACGAGGACCATCAACCCCTCCACCATGCTGTCGCTGCCCGAGGGGGGCACCTACATCATCGAGGTGCGCGCTCTCAGCGAGGGAGGGGAGGGCGCGGTCAGCTCCCAAGTTCGACTGGTCACCTCCTCCGGTAAGACACCGAGTGCCCCCCCCCCCATATACACACACGCACACACACGACCTCTGGAATCCAGCCGCTGTGTGCAGGCTGCAGCTCTGTAATTAAGTCGGTGCAGCTGTTGCGCGAGCTAAGTTTTCTTTGGCTAATACTCTTTTAATTACCTCTCCCACACAAGCCTTCCATTGCTGGCACAGCCAATTAACCTCGAAGCAACAAGACGAACGAAAAGTTCGGAGCAGCGAGCGTGTGTGTGTCTGTGTCACATGACCAGGGAGGCTTCACAGCAACAGGCTGCTGGTTTTTCGGGTGTCTGATTTTTATGTTTTTTCTCCTGAGAAATGGAGTTGTTTTCCCTCAATTCAATGCAGTTAAAGATAAATGTGTTTTTTAGGAGTGGTTTTAATTATTTCCCCCCCGCTCGTCTTCCCTCAGGTGTCCGTGCGAAGAGCAGCCAGCGCTCGGTGCACGGCCGCCCGCGAAGCCGAACCTGGACAACGCTGCTCCTGGTTCTCCTGGTGCCTTTAGCTTCTTGTTGAGGCCGCTGTGCCGCCGCTCCCCTCTTTACCCGCCGACTGCGCTCCTGCTTCGGCCTTCTCCATCCCGACGGGGCCCGAGGACTGCCAAAGGGGCTTTAATCAACCATTTAACACGCAGCTCTTCAGTGTTCATCCATCCCTCAGGTTCTCTCTTTTCTTTTTTCTTTTTTTTCGTCTTGTTTTTACCACTTCTAATTTGCACAGCTCTTTCCGACGTAACAATGGTGTCGTACTGTCCTGTACATTCTGTGGGAAGATTTATTCAGCCGTTCACCAGAGCGTCACGCACTCCTCCTCTCTCGGACTCTTTTCCTCCATTCTAACCACTTCCAGACGGCCTCAGCCACAGCTTTTTGGAGTTCTACAGAGACTAAGTGACTTCTTGGAAAGCTGCCGCGGCGGTAATGCGGGGATCAGCCGGCCTGTTTCTTTTCAGTACTTATCTGCATCAATTTACCCCTCGGCTGCCTAACAAGTAATGCGGCAGAAGCTCCGTAGAGATAAGTGCATTGTTTTCTTATCCAGGCATTGAGAAGAAGAAGAAGAAGAATTAGAAGAAGAAGAAGAAGAAGAAAAAGAAGAAGAAAAACAAAAACAAAGTTTTTTATGGAACCGAGAATCTTGCTATTTCAAGACTTGATTTTTTTGTACATTGTGTTACTTTTAGAACTAAAACACCACGGTGATGTGTGTCAGCTTCGTTGAAACTCTCTTGTCTTTGGTAGTGATAAACGCCCGGTGATACACTTTGTTGACTGTTGGATGTATGGAAGTAGGAAACAGGTTGTGCCCAAAAACACATCGATAGACAAAGACAAAAACTGTGTGGACTCTTGGTATCAGTGAAAATAAACGTGATGTATATTTTTTAAGCACCTGTGGTCCGGATGTTTCTCCTGTGAAAAGATGAATTGGTTTTCTGATGACTTTACCGACTGTGCACGATACCGTCTCACCGCTAGCTGTCCCACCAAAACAAACCGTCAACCTTCACCTCCTCATTGGCTTGTGGTGTTGCCACCAGGGCTGAACTGCCATAAACAAGGACGTAATGGGGATGTATTCACTTGTCATGTGGACAAAGTCAAGTCAACCAAGTCAGGTAAGTATTTGCAGCCAATGGATGTTCATTTTGCTAGTTTCCTTTAACGTTTTGAGTTCTTGTAAAGTACATTTTGGAAACAATCTTAGCATGCTATATTGTCATTAGCATCATGGGTTAGCAGTTAGCTGTTGCTGGGGAGGGTTGTGGTTTCAGAGGGACAGAGGATGAGGAGGTTCACACACGTTAACATGACAGTTCGGTTGGGAAACAGCAGAAGCCCGATCCTAAACAACAGGCTAACTGGCAACTCTGTATGGCCCATCGGTGTGAGTGGGAATGTGTTTGTTTCTCTAAGGGATGGATGGATGGAAAGATGGATGGAAAGATGGATGGATGGATGGGGAATTTTTCTTGTTGTTGGTAAATCCACTATACAATACCAGGATGTGTCGTCGTATCCAAGTCTAATCTGTTAATTCACAAGCCAGTGACTTCCCCAACCCCTGCACACCGTAAAAATCTGACCGCATTAAATTCCCCCTGAAAAACATCCCCCAGATAAAAAGCCGCGGCGCAGCGACGTGAGCGGTATCGCTCCTCGCCGGCCTCTGCGCGCAGGAGAAGCAGCTTATCTCCAACCAGGCAAAAATCCAAATGACTCTGCCTCAGGTGTAATTAACGTGAGAAGGCAGTTTTTAACTTGCCGGAGCAGACCTTTTCTCGAGCTCCCCTCTTGCCTCAGCCTCCAGCCACCAGCCACCAGCGTTTGACTTCCTCGGCAGAGAGTCAAAGGAACCTGCAGTTTAAGCGAGGAGAACCAGCTCAGGAGCAGCAGATAAGGAGCAGAAGGACAGACGCTGCTCCGAGCGCCCGAATCCCTCAGCAGATACTCCTGTTCAGCCAGACCTCTCAGGTTTGGATATATTCAGAGGAGGTGTGTGTGTGTGTGTGTGTGTGTGTGTGTGTGTGTGTGTGTCAGCCTCTCGTCTCTGCAGCCCGTGCGTCATCCCTCTGTGTGTTCTGGAGTGCAGAGCGTCAGGCGTTTTAATGCGGATGGAGAGGTTCTTGGTGCTTTTAGTCGCGGCGGATGACATCTGCTCAAACACACATACCTCCGCACAAGTGCTAATGTATCGACCTTTAATTATTCATGCGGCACCTGTCTGCGCTGCGGGATCTGATATATGATAATGGATGATGTCTCCCTGCGAGAGGGAGGTGTGGGGGAGGAGTGATGGGGGGGAAGGTTTCCAGAGAGCCAGACGCGTACTGTGTCGGCAATTAAAAACGTGAACTCCCCCTCTGGTAAATGCCGGGGTTGCGCGTCGGCGTAGGCGTCAGCCTTACACGCTACTACGTTACCTGCAGAGTGTTTTGATACGCACCTGCTGCGTTCTTTAATCCCTGCTTATTATGGTTTTGCTGTTTCCTGTGGCTCCTCGGTGTGAGAAGATGAGAGGAGCGCAGATTGATGATCGGAGAGGCGGATCAAAAGCTTTCAGACAGTCCAACTGGACAACGCAGCCGACCACCTCTCGCTAAGAATTAGATGTGCAGCGTTAATAAGAAGAGGGAGTCCCTGAGCACAACCTCGAATCTCCTCTTTATTCAGTGGATCTGGGGCAACACTACGGAAGATGAGTAGGACCATAAGAGGAGAAAAAAGAAAGATAGAATTTTTTTTCAAGTTTCCAATTCTAGAATAAAGTTGAAAAGTGAAATTTGAATTAAATTAAAGTTGACGTTAAAAAAAAGATGAAATTTCGTGAATAAAATCACAATTTTGCAATTAATTTCAACGTGAAATAAGTCAAAATGTCCTGAATAAAGTCGAAAGGCTACTAGTACTTCCGTTTTCACCAGTTTCCTGATTACTGTGGGTGAACCTTGTGGGATACACCTGTTTTCGGCAGTTGTAACTGTGGGTAACTGGGTAACTTTATTCACGAAATTTTGACTTTATTCTCAAAATTTCAACGTAAAACTCGAAAAGAAAACTTCAATGAAAATCTCCTCCCTGTAATATTTTTTTCACTCCTTGTGGCCCTAATCCTCTTACGTCCGACACAGAGGGCATGGGTCAGCTAGAAGATCTGGTTCTCCATGGTGCCTGGAACATCTTCCACGCCAACTTCTTCCAAAAACTAAGCACAACTGCTCCAAGAAAAACTGATGCTGTTCAGAAGACGACAGTACGTACCAAATGGGTTCACATCTGTCTGATTTTTAATAACTTCGTACTCTCTCATTTCAGAAAAAAATAAACTGTGAAAAAACTTTTGTTTCATACTTACTGGACAGCTTTTTATCTCACCTTCCAGAGGCATTTGCACACAGTATACTGGGACAAACATGGGGAGGGAAGTGAAGGCAGCACAAAATGAGAGAGAGAGGGCGGGGTGGGAGAGTCTTTTGGGAAAAACTGGAGTTGAAAAGTTTGATAGCACAGAAAATTTGCAAAATTTGCATTTCTATTCTGTCACATTTTGGAAACCTAACTCATAAACTCATATACTTGAAAGTGGCCGGCATCACTTGCGCTGAGGTGTGCTGCTGCGTGGCATTTCTGAGTGACAAACAAAACATTGATCCTGTTGACTGGGGATTCTTAAGTATCCTCTTGTTTATGATATGCGTGACCTTTGTCTTGAATTTTCTGCTTATTCAAGAGGAAACTGACAGCGGCAGATAGAGAACACCGATACTGCGTGAGTCGGTCGATATCTGGGTGGGCCTCAGAGTTTTTTTATTGCATAAATACACACACACACACACACACACACACACACACACACATTGACTTTCACCTATTTTTCCGTTCCAGTCTAACACTAACTTAAGTCTACAAACTTAAAATTAAATAATGATCTTGTGAGGAAAATTGAGGCCCAGCCAAAAGTTCCTCAAATTGATTAGATGTCACCACTTGTACCCTGGTACTCACTATATCATATTCACAATAGTACACAATGCAAAGCATGAAATAAACTGCAGTATGAAAACAAATGCGGTGCCAACTCGTGTTTTAAAACTGGCTGAATGGCAAAAACAAACCTGAATGTGTTCATTCATTCATTCATTCATACATCATTCATTCACATTGTTCTCACAAATCTGACTGGATGGACCACGTGTCAATCTGTGAAGTCAAGTCCCGCCCATATTTCATCTCTGACTGCCAATTCAGAAGAATGGAACAAAGAGTCTGATCCAGGGAAGCGTCAGCCGGAAGAACATTCAGCAATTCAACAATGGTCTCCTTCAGGCATGGGCAAACTACGGCCCGGGACCATGTGCAGCCCGCTGAATTTAAAGAAATTTTATTAGTAGTAATTAAGTAATAAAATAGCTGTATGTCATCTGTTTTTAGTGTTTTAAGAATCATTTCAATAAAGAGCTTAATACCATGGGGCTTCAAAAAACACTTTTGTTCATCTTCAGTTGACATCAAAGCACGTGGTTTCAACAGATCCCATGACATATTTTTTCCTGCTAAGAGGTGAATCGCCTGAAACACTCCATCTATCTGCTGCTGCTCCGACCCCGCTGTCAAATATTAGAACCCACTGCGAACCACCAGTCAAAAGGTTTGCCCAGCCCTGGTCTGGTTGGAATAGTGAGGGTCACCCTACAACACAGCTTTGTGTTTACATGTGTTGTGGTTCCTTTAAATTCAAACCAGAACGCATCAGACGCCACCAGTCGTCTCCACCTGTTCCCAGATGCACCTTTGGAATCCTCAGCGGAGTTGAGCAGTAAATTGTTTACTCTGCGGCGGCGGCGCTCATGTGTGCGTTTGCTAAATGAGAGCGGAGCTGCGACTTTGCTTCTCAGCGGGGTCACAGTTGAACACTCATCCTGAAATTGCCCCAGGAGCCGGCGGCCCCTGCGACAGATGCCGCTGCCACGGGGAGGGGATAAAGTGCGTTATCGTACAGTCGGCGCCGGCTGTGGGATGTGACATTTCCTCTTGCTTTTTTTTTTTTTTTTTTTTTGACGCTTGATGTTTTCTTTGCAGCGGAACATTGTTTTGTTTTGCATTTATTAAAAAGGAAAAAAGAAAACGAAGACAACGACACATGGCGTGCCGGTACAAATGACAGCAAAAGGAGGCGAATGCGGTGTTGGGGACTGTGCGTGTTTACAGCCTGGAGCCTACAGTGAGGAGAAAAACACGCTTCCCTTAACATACAAACAAGCACAATGGAAAAAAAAAAAAATCAAAGAGTTAATGACTGGCGCAGAGTGTTGCAACGCGAGTTGGGTTAATTTAAATACACATGAAATACTCTATCTGTGCCTTCCCTGTTTTCCCACGTGAAATGACTCAGGTGTTTGTTTTGTTTCTGCCGTACGAATGTGGCGGAGGGGAGTGGGGGGGAGGAACTTCTCTATAATGTGTGTTTGCTGCGGGCATTTTTTTTCCCCCCTTTTTTTCCTCTCTGATGTTTGGATTTTTGGACCGTCGGTCCCCCTGGCTGCAGCAGGCGGCGGTGGCAAAGAATGAGAATTAGAAAAGTGTGCCATGTTCCACTGAAGCCTGTGAACAGAGGGATTAGAGGGGCGGCCTCGCACACAGCCGAGTCAACAGTCAGCCTTGAATTGCTCCAGTCTAGTAAATATAGAAGTTATAATTGAAGATGTCTTCTGACCTCTAAAAACTGCTGTACTGTCACACACACACACACACACACACACACACACACACGCACACCCACACACATGCACACAAAGAGAGAACAGACAGCAGATCAGAGTTCTCCGCTCTTGAGGTTTGTGGGGCTTAAAAAAAGATGTTGTTTAATTTTGTTTGGCGGAATCATCGTTTCTGCATCAGGAGCAGATTCATTGTGCTGCCATGCAAGGTTTTCACATCTATATTTTTAAATCTTTCTGTCTTTTTACAAGTCAGTTTGAACTGAATGCAGCGTTTTTTTTGTTTGAGCTCAAAAGATTGAAGTGGTGATGGTTGGTTTCTGGAAATCACGCAGCTCATTAACCCAGCAGCCACTCAGAAGTGATATCTCCGAAGTCTCCGTTCAGCCAAACATCTTCCAGTTCTGTCACCAGAGCTCCAGTGTCACCTCGCAACCACAACAACACAACCCAGACGATCTGTTTGGCATCATCTGCCAAGGTCAGAAGAGTCGTTGTCAGCAGCAGTTGTGTGTTTTCTCCGTTTGTGTGGTTTGTGGCCCGGTCTCGCCTTCTTGTGTTGTGATTGGTGACTTGACCTTCCGGCCCAGCTGTCAAGTCAGGGCCGCAGGTTCCAGCTCTGATCCTGCCTCCCCAACTTCCCTCAGTCTGCGCTGGTGAAGTCAGAAGCTTCCCTCGCTGCGACTCAGAAAATTCATATTTAAAAAGGTGAAGTCTGATTCTGTAGAACTTCTAGGGTTGCACATTTATTAATCCCGAGAACTTTTCCCCTGCAGTGAAAGTCAAGCTGTAGATGTTTTCAGTCAGTCTTAACCTTTTTTTCTGTAGCTTTAGAGCAAAGTGCAAATGGAGCGCATGGAAAATATAAAATCTAATTAGCAGATTTTACAGTTATGTTAGAGTTCCGGCCGGTTGCCACGCAATAAACCTCTTTTTTTTTGCCCCTTCTTTAATACATACACCCTCAGGCCAAGCACTTCGCACTCCGGCTGTGCTGCTATGCAACTGCAAATTGTGGAAACTTGCCGGTTAACATTCAGACAGAAATGAAGCGCTGCGGCGTTCACAATGCCCCGGTGGCGCCGTCCTCGGAGTGACCCCTCGCGTTGACGTTCAGCCACGTGCGTCTCCTGCTCGCTGCTCCATAGCGCCGCCTCGCACTCCCGACTCGGCCTTGTTTGCATAAGAAAACAGCCAGAACACCCCCACATCACCACCACCACCACCATCATCAGAAAGAGCCAGAGGCAACAAATAAATGAGCACGAAAAGACTGTGAGTTTTTCTTTATTATTACAGTTACTATTGAAAATAGGGGCTTTAAAAAAAAAAAAAAAACTGTCCGAACCCAATGTGCATTTTCGCCCCCCCACACCGACACACTAATTGTTGGTCCCTCTGTGACGGCAGACGGTGTCGGAGGCGAACTTTGAAGAGACGGCGGCGAGCAGAGGGGTCCTGCTGCGAGGAATCGTCAGGGAGCCGCATTTATGACTCCGTCAGAGGAGACAAAAAGACAAATAAATTTGCTTTGTCTGTTTCGCTTTCTTAAAAATTCGCCCCCTCCTGTTTTCCCTCCAGCATTTTCTCCCCTTGTTTCAATACAGTGGCAGATAGAAACTGTTTGTACTGTAAGCCTTAGTTTACAGTTACAGAGATGAGACATTATTCTTAAGTAGCTCTGATTTTAATTGTCCTATATATGAGTTGTTTTTTTTAAAAAACTTTAAACGTGTCATCATATGTGTTTGTATTCTGTCAATGACAATTGCTTCTTTTTTAGAAAGTACACGCTAATATGGTTCTGGAAATCAGCTGTTTGTGACCTCACAAAGGGCACTGATGCCTCTCATCTTGGTGCCAACGCACCACAGTCAAGTGTTGTCAGACTTCAGGAAAAACTGCCGCAGTAGTCATGGAACAAATTGTAAATAATAAGGTCCAATAAAAAAAAAAAAAAGCCAAACAAAGTGAAAGTCAACAGGGCACTTTTGAGTCAGCCAAACTTTTTAATTGCTGTCGAAGTGACTCAACGGAAACTGAAATAAACACAACGATGGGCCGGCCGCTGCCGGTTTGAGATGCGAAGACGCGTTTTACCAAGTCGTACGAGTTCAAACCGGAGCGTGTTTGTCAAGAGTTGCTGCTTAGAGGGGAAAAAGACGGCCGGGCTAAAAAAGATATGCAACAATTCAGTGATTCATTAAAAAGAAAAAAAATACCAGGAAACAACAAGTAATTCAGTGAAATGTCACAGACATTTCTGACATTTCGTCACCGGTCTCGACAGCAGGGAGCGAAGGGTTACAGATGGTAACGTCTAATTGTGTCGAGGTCTGCGGATTTCCTCCGACTGCTGCTGCGGCTCCTCATTTTTCAGCTGAAATTAGCGCTCGCCCGCTCCTTAATGTGGCCGCTGTGAGGCTGCACACACTGCCTCATTTACTGCTCTACATCGTCACGCCCCGCAAATATATTTCAGCTGGTTTTCAAACCGATCAAAACCACACCGCATCGGTCCGGCCAGCCACACTTTATCACGAGTTCCGACGCTTTTAAGATCTTAATAATGATTAAATCCCGTGGGATTTAATCAGGTTACGCCTGATGTTTTATTCATCGCCGTTCACATTCAAATGAATCAAAGCGTCATCGGCTTCCCGTTAATGCACTGGTCTTCTTCGCCGATCGAAGGGGCCCCGACCCCGCCGCTAAGACCCCGCCGCTAAGACCCCGCCGCAGTCCGGCATTAAGCAGGTGAGCAGGGAGGACGGAGGTAAATGCCGAGTTTATCCCCGGTGTGGAGCAGGCCGGGCCAGTGCAGCATCAGCTTCATCGCTTTGGCCTTTTACGGCTTCATTGCCTGCTTTAACAGTAAAGCCCTGGCGCGGCGAACCTTTCATTGGGCTGACATATTACCTGATTTAAAGATTCCCCGGGTGGGGAATCTTTACGCCTCTGCCGTAAAACCCAGGCTCAGCGGAGGCGGTCTGAGTTTTTCATCAAAGTGAAACTAAGTCGTCAAACAGAGGAGACGACACACTCTGACGACCGACTTCTTGCCTTTCTTATCCAGATTAAAATTGCCAGATTATCGGAAATCCCCCCGTATTTGCCTACATTAGGCCGACCTTGCAAGATGGCCCGATCACTTATGAGGGTAGATGATGTGGGTAGATCCCGAAGGTGCCCGCAACACGTCATCAAAGCGTGTCAGCTCACCGCTGGATTGTGTGTTTTTGGTTTTTCCTCTCGCGGACACGCTGACATTCCGCAGTTTTTTAATGACAGAATCTCAGTCGCCACTTCAATATTTGCTCTGCATTAATACGCCGTGTATTTTCACAAGGCATTAAGCCGGAGTACGCGCTTTGCATTCCGCATTGGCTTCGCCTTGGGGTTGAGCGAGTTCTCCTGGTCAATCGATCCGGAGCCATAAAGGGACCTGGAATGCCGACCAGACGGAAAGAATATTGGAAAAAGCGTAATGAATGTACATTTAAAATACACAACGTCTTCGTGTTGTAGCTCTCTCTCTCTCTCTCTCTCTCTCTCTCTCTCTCTCTCTCTCTCTCTCTCTCTCTCTCTCTCTCTCTCTCTCTCTCTCTCTCTCTCTCTCTCTCTCTCTCTCTCTCTCTCTCTCTCTCTCTCTCTCTCTCTCTCTCTCTCTCTCTCTCTCTCTCTCTCTCTCTCTCTCTCTCTCTCTCTCTCTCTCTCTCTCTCTCTCTCTCTCTCTCTCTCTCTCTCTCTCTCTCTCTCTCTCTCTCTCTCTCTCTCTCTCTCTCTCTCTCTCTCTCTCTCTCTCTCTCTCTCTCTCTCTCTCTCTCTCTCTCTCTCTCTCTCTCTCTCTCTCTCTCCTTCTCTCTCTCTCTCTCTCTCTCCGTGGGGAGGTCTTTTTTTCCTGTTGTCATCTTTATTTTAAGTCAATTGTTCCCAGCGAAAGTTGTCATGGAAACTAACCTGCGATGGTCGCATTGGAACCAAATATGGTCCACGTGCATTATGAAACAAGCCCCTGGGAGACGTCCGTGTTGTCCCGTCTCATTCACTGACACAAAAGGGGCCAAGAATCTGGATTGGCAGCGAAACCCCCATCCGTCTCAAATGTGTGAATGCTTTTTAATGTGCTGCAGATTGTTATGGGCTATTATTTGTGCCATGTTTGTTTTATTACAAGATCAGAAAAAGGTATTTACAGGGATTGTTTTCAGTCAAACAGGAGTCGAACCTGATGATGCTGTAAAAACAAATTCGCAATACATGTTGGATATTTAAATGTCCCTTGCTGATCAAAATTCACTTCATAAATATTTTCCAACTATAACGTGTGTAGTCCAACCCAGAAGACTGCATTGCCTTGGCTTTTCTGTCTTTTATTTATTTATTTTTAGAAGACACAGGTATGGAAATCAGCCCTTTGCAACGTCGTAAAAATTGCAGCGAGGCATAACAAGGGACCTTTTAAAATTCCAACTCCATCCACCAGGAGCGACATTACGAGCGCTAGCGCTGCGTAAGGTCACGGCGGTGTGCATCGCAAATGCGCGGCGGCGCCCCCACGGCGGGAAGGGCGCGTGCGACGGTGATACTTGTTGAATCGATCGGCGCATCATTACCATGCAAAGTGCCAATACGCTCAGGGCTTAAATCATTTACCTCTGGTGTCTAACACGAGCGGCTGTCAGCGGCTCCGCTCCGTACCACACTCACGCGATTGCGAAAAGCCCATCGGCAGCCTGGGGGAGGGGGGGGGAGGGGTAAGGGTCCCGCAAGAGCCTGGACGTCCTCGCAGACGTCTCGGTAGACTGGGAGGGGGTGGAGGAGTAGGGGAGGGGGATGGGGGGGACAGGTACGCACAAGCTGTGGAATCAATATGCGTGGAGATTGCAGCTTTAAGTAAGAGCGTGATGAATGAGACTGACTCGGGAGGTGATTGAGCATGTCTGCTCCGGTGGTGGTGCATTCAAATTGGTGCCGTGCATGTAAATGTTTTCCCTTAATTGGTAGCCAGAAGAGTTTCATCACCCAAGGTGAATACAGATATGCGGCGGCGGGGCACTTGAAAAGAAATTCAATTTAGACTTAATGAGCTGTGGACCGGGAACCGGGTTTACGCTCGTCGACGACGCAGAAAGCCTCCTCTCTTCAATACCGAGATGTAAAGATGTTCCTTTTTTTCTCCTCTAAAGCGCGATGATTAATGTCTCTGTGCTTGACCTTATTGACTTAAAGCTCAAACGAGGAAATTGCTCGGGAGAGCGGTGGCCTTTTAGCCTTCGCTCGGACCAGCGTGTCACACGCGCAGGTTGTATTCACCCCCCCGCCCCCGAATGGCGCATCTGTCCGGCAAATCCCTCATTTGCAGAGTGAAGCGAAAACCCCAAATCAAATCAGCGAGGGAGGACGAGTAGAAGGAGGAGTGGAAGGTAAAAAAACCCGCAGCACTCAAGCGACTGGGATGGGCCGCAGACGGCGGCGCAGTCTGCTGAGGTGGGACGGACATCAGAGTCCTTCCTGTTGGGACGACTTCCTGTCTCCCAGACCCGATCCCGCGTCGGACGACGGCTTCTTTTACGGCCGCCACAAAGCAGGAGTGCGGAAAAGTAAAGAGCCCAAAACAAAGCGCGCGACGAGAGCCGGGGAGAAGTTGACGATAAATCATCAAATAACGGCTCGGTGCCGTCGGGAGGCGTCGTCTTCACACCAGGCGGATCCTGCCGCTAAATGAGATGCCTCTCGTTTGGCGAGGATCGGCGCGTCTCCTCGTGCGCCACGCCGAGAAACACGAGGGGAGATAATCTTATTGTTGTTGGGCATTTATCCGTTTTAACAACAGGAGAATCCTTATCCGCCGCCGCAGACACGACGCGACGCGACGCGCAAAGGGAAAAAAGTGATTTATGTTGTGTTTCTGCTTTTGCGTTAGCGGAATTTAAGTGATTGAGCACTGCGGCGAAAATTAATATTGTGGCAGAGTCACACCGGTCTGAGCATTACACCGCTGATAGATGGCTCTATTAAAAAAAAAAAAAAAGCTGCGCTCAAAGTGTTCACCGTCCATGTGCTAGGTTTTGCGCAGACCAACTTTTGTAGGAAAACCTCGGGATAAAAAAAACGAACCCTCGCGGAAACCGACGGAGCACTTCTGTTGCTTTACTGTATTTCACACTGGCACGAAATCTAAATTCTAAATTCTGAATATCCTGCTGGATGTCCTCTCATGTGCCGGTGGTGGGGTAGTCTCCAGAGATTCCCTCTTAGTTTCCTTCAGAGCAGCTGTGCAGTTTGTTTCAAGTGCTTCTCCTCGAAGGCTTTGCTGCACCGTCGCAGCAGTTGTGCGATTACGCCGCTTCTTCTAAAGGCGCCGCGTCTCCTGCTAGAATTCGAGAACTAATCTCAGTTTAGCATTTTCCTCCACAAAAGCACTCTTTGTGCTCACTCAAACAATTGTGAGGCCACTCGAAGCCTCAGATCGGGGGCCCCTTTGTGAAAACAAGGACATGCGGCTCCCAGTTTTCGCTCTTTGTGGGGGTAAATTACAGTTTGTTCATGTAAGCCGCAGCTCAAGTTGTTTCGCCACCGGACTCTCCCTGAGGCCCGGATCCTCTGGCACCAGCGCTGGTGTATTATTATTGCGCAGAAGGCGCTGTGACGTGTTTGCGTTCTATATGGGACAGACTCGGCGAGATGTGATGACTGTAAGTGGGAGAAAAATTAACTAAAAGAAAGAAAGAAAATTGCAATAAGGACCAAATAAATGTGAGCTTAGAGTGCTGATGAGTTTCTAGTGAAGCTAAAACCCGGTGTGGAATGCTTGACGAATTTTCCAACAGGTAAAGAATATTTTCCAAAATTGGTGTTAATTCTTGCATTCCTAGATTGTTTTTCTGTATCTATTATTGAGAGAATGCCTTCTGAATTATTTAGATTTTTCTTTTTAGCAAGGAAAGTACAGCTCAGTGGTTCACTGTGGTTTACAGTGGCTCTCTTTGTCTTTATGTGTAAAAAAAAAGAAGAAAAAAGTCCACCCCTTTCTCTTAATACAGCTGCCACAGCAGTAACCAGGCTAGTTTGGTTAGCATTAGCAGACCAGCTAGGCCTGCCGTCACTTCCTGTCTGTTTTCTTAGACTTTTCCCAGGGCTATGAGGGGCAGCTTGACTCAGGGGCTCCAGGTTCCACAGATGACCATGGCAGACAGTGGTACCATGCAAAATGTTTCCGAGTTTTAGTGTCTGGTGTTCCCAAAGGCGGAAGTTCCCAGGCGACCAATGTTTCAAAGGTTTGGATTAGAGGGGGGAAAAGTACAGGGCTTTGGATAATGAACTTATCCAAACAAAACACAACAGCGCCATCAAACGCAGCTTGTAACGTGCAAAGCTTCCTTGGTGGTGGAACTTCAGATCAGTTTCCCAGTCAGAGCCTGCTGATATACACAAGAAGATTAAAAACAAAACAGCTAACGAGTCAAAAAAGCCCACTTACTAAACACATCTAGCTGCCATTGTGGGTTTTTATCAGAGGAAGCGGGTGTTTTGATGTGAAGGGTGGTATCAGCGTGTCCTGGGATTTAGGCCCCCTGACTGCACACGCACATAGATCGAACTCTCCTGGGGAACCTCGGCACACGCCAGGAATGGAGCGCAAGCGCAACCACAGGGACGGTTGATTGGTTATGGATTCCACCCTAATCCTGGTGATTGACTGAAAAACGCTCTCTTATGGATGGTGGCGAGATGGATGAGCAAGTCTCTCAACGAGGAGCCCAAAATGAAAGGGATGCAAAGTCGGTTGCGCGGCGGTGGATCACACAAGGCCATCGGGGGAAAACAGCAGCGCAGTGATCTCACAGCTCCGACGTGTCGAAACCCACACTCGGTTTTTATCGCTCTCACTGTGCATATTAATAAAGCTGGCGCTCACCGCCAAAACCTGTGATCGCCAGTTATATATATATATATATATGTATCCTGTTTAAAATGAAGCTGAGGCGTATGTTATGAGAAACAAATGAAAGCGAAAAGATTTCAAGATAAACGGAATAATGAACATTGATTTTATTTCTTTTATTGTTTAATCCTTTCAAGAGGAACACGAGGACAGCGGTAAAGGAAAGATTTTGTGGCTCGAGTGCAGCTGGCATAGAAGAGGAGACAGAGCCTGGGAAGACAGAAATGTACCATAAAGTGGTGGGAGGAGAATGTGGTCTAAGATTTATTTATTTATTTATTTATTTTTTTCAACCATCCTGTCAGTCCGAGACTTCATGCTGCTTTTTTGCGATGGCTTATGACTGCAGAGGCGGCGCAGTGTGTCTGTCAGCATGCATTTCTGTTTGTCTAAAACCCAACCTGCGTTTTTGATTGTGCGATTAGAAAAGGTACATTCCTCTGAAGGGAACTCCTTTGAAGTGCACGGTTGTCCGACTAGTGTGCCTTTTTTTTTTTTCCTGTGACGCGCGATGCCTTTCAACGTCGGGTTTGTGCGTACAGTGTGTTTGATTGCTGTCAGAGCAGTGTGACGCTGCAGTTGTCTCCTCACAGGAAGAAGGTTGCAGGTTTGATTCCCAGGTCCAAGGTTCTCCCCTCCACAGTCCAAACAGATTGACATTAGGTCCAAGTGGAATCTTTAAACTGCTTGTAAATGGGTTATTCATTTGGGTGAACTATTTTGGCAGAAATTGCATATTTACTATATTTACCGTCAGATGTTCTCATGTGTTTGACTTCAGCAAACTGAGCTGAAATTCAAATCTGTTAATGACTAAATAGAAGGAAAAAAAAAAAAAACCACCTGATTTTAGTTCTATCTGTCAGCAGTGTCACATCCCGCCCGGAGCAGCTTGTTTAACGATCAGCATCTCTCTCTCCACGGTGGTGGTGGTGGTGCGGCGGGGGGGATTATTCCCACCTCAGCGTTGGAATATCAGATGTCCCCCCTCGCAGTCGTTCACATTTACCATTGAGTGATGTTTGGCAACGCCGCGCATCAATTCATGCGACACATGAAAGCCGAGGGTATAATCTGCCTTCAAGAGGAGGATAAATCCAGACGCGCATCAGATGAAAGTGAGACGCCGACGGTGCGATGGCCAAAGAAAAGAGACGCTCAAAACAAATATTTAGCGTTTTCCCCCGCGCATAATTACCGGCTCGCAGATCAGATAAATATAGTCCTGTTTGTTTTCCTGCAGACGTTGTTCACATAGCATGACGACTCGGCAGCCTTCTTAGATTACCTTTATAGTGTGGGTTGGGGGGTGGCTGTCACTCATCAGGCTTGACTGGCATTAGCGGCGGCGCGAGGCAAACGCAGCGCAGCCAGATAAGCCTTTTGTCTTTGGCTGCTAAATGCCGTGACCTTGAATTATTGAGCTTCTGTCAGGCGCCGTCCTCAAACTCCCCGACGCTTGTTTACCGAGCTCGCGCAAGGACGCCGCGCCGCCAACACGATGGATGGCGGGCCGAGAAAAGGGGGAAGTCATTAGTCTGGTCCTCACCAGGGGGCCCCTTCGTTTTTAACACCCGTGTTGAGGCCGCATTCCAAAAATGCAGACGGCGATCCCGGCGTTATTCCAGGAAACGACGGTGGTGACAGTTGCGCGCCAGGGAGTTTGACGTGGACCTCAGTGTTTATTAGCCACTTCCTGGTTTGGATGACATTTGGTATGTTTTGTCTTGTTCACTACTTTGTAGTAGTTTCCGAAATAAGCCGATGGAAAGGACTCCACCAAATGGATTCCAACATAAACTGACAGTAGAGGAGCAACATTGTCAAGCTGCTGCTCTGGTGTCTGGAAGTAGCGACCAGTCCAATATGATTCTAATCGGTGTACCATTTGTTCATTTCTTTTTCAATATAAAACCAAAAGCCAAAATAAAAAGTCTTTTTTTCAAAATCTGTTTCGATAACCGGCAGCAGCAGGTGGACGTATCTCCTACTCTCAGCGTCAGCACATAGACGAAAAACTTCCACTCACTCCAGTCACTCGTCTCGCCTCAAATCAAAGCATCCAAATTGGACATTCGGCCATTATCCATTTTGTCCATTTTACATTTGAACGCAAAATCTGAAATTGGAAAAACGATTTATATTGCAGCTGCCTTTTCATTCAGACCATCATCCTCGAGCGCTCTTCCTCCGTGTTGAAATCATCGTGTTTCTCTACAGGTTCCCCCAGTCAGAGGTCCACAGACACGCACATTGGACTGTTTTGAGAACAGTTGTCTGGAATTCCACAGATTAGAAAATGTCACCGGATCCTACGCCAACGGAGTGGTGAGTCGCGAACGGGTGGAATGACTCACTCCTGGCTGAACCGTCGCTTCAGATGCTCTGATTTACTGCGCCACCGGTTTGTTTTCCTGATCGGTATCAGGATGTGGAAACTTGGCTGCATGTTCCAGAACCTCACCTTCATTTCAGGGTCGTCGAGTTGCGAAATCAGGTTCCTCGAAACTGGGATGTGGGGCTGGGAAGTGGCTCTTTGAAAACCAACAACAAAAGCAGGATGCTGAAGCCTGGAGTAAACACACAGCAAACATAAATTTGGCGCAGTGTGTCTAGTTTACTTTCTCACTCGCGGAGCAAAACACAGCTTTGGTCCGCGGAGGATAATTTTTTTGTAAGCACTGAGTCAGCTTGCAGACGATGTGACATTCACACGGTGCGACGACGGTGCAGCGTTTCTAATTGCAGCGAATGTTGCGCACAGACTCACTGCGACAACAGGATGTGGTAAATTCAAAAAGACGCGTCGTCGTCGCGATTGAATGCGGGTACTTTAAGTTTCAAGACATCTTATAGCATCTTGCAGAACTTCGGCCTGTTTTTTGGCAGGTGTTTCAAGGTAACGTAGCTGCTCTGCTACGTTTCAAGGTAACGTAGCTGAGAGACAATGTTAGCCGTTCGCAAAGTATCTCCAACTTAAAGGGTGAAGCATTCTCGGATGTTATTAGCTGCCATCCGCTGCGGCTTGATTGAGAGTGTGAGCCGTGCTGCATTATGACACAGTGAATCAGGCCTGTGCAGCCTCAGTCCATTGAGCTGCTCCAGGATTATATAACCGCTGATGAGACTGGGAGCGTTTCCTGTCATCTGTGCCCAGGATTTAGTCTTTAGACTTTCTGCGCTGAGGCAGCATTTACCCTGAGGGGTGACAGTCTACAAACCTCACTGAAGGGCTGTAAAAGGAAAAAAGAGAAGAGGGGGGGGAAAGAAGAAAAAAAAATCCTTTATATAATTTTAATGCTTTCCGAGCGGGGAAGTGTGGACTGAATCCAGACCTTCACCCAGCAGAGGAACAACATTTGGTGATTCACGCATCGTCGTGTTGTTACTCGTAAGAGCCAACGCAGAACTTTTTTATTATTATCACATGTTATTATTTTACTCAATTTCGCCCCCCAAAGCTATACGAAGTGCAGTGATAACAAATTGAAGCTTTCATCGGTCCATCACATGCAGTGGAGACACAAATTAACGCGATTTCTGAACCGGGAGTCAGATTTTGACCCTCTGCTCCGTGCCCCACGTCCTGGCGCTCATCCTCAGATTTGATATGGACCGAAAGTTCTCGCAGCCACCGGGTTTCACCACCTGCATGGGCTCTGCCTATATGCCCATGAAGCTCGACCGGAAATTGCAATGACCCTCCTCCTCTCCCTCTGAAAACTCACCACCACGGCTGTGTGCAATTTAGAGTTTCGCTTAAATTGTTTGCCATATTTCTCTTCTTGTGCTCAGCGGAAGTTAATGTCTCACCCACCCTCGGCCCCCTAACATTACCCCTGTCGGCATGACCAAATATACTGGATAAAGAAACTTCAGGTGACATAAAACTAATAGGCTTTAAATTCAGCCAGAAGAAGGCCGGGTGATTGGAATAGGGTTGTTTTTTAGGGGGAGGAATGTTCAATTAGAGTTTGGCATCCTTGCAGGAAATTCAGAGGCTTTGGAGGACTTGTGTAATACTCTCTCTAATAAAGAACTCATAAGACTAAATTATCCAGTCAAGAGTGTATCAACAGCTTTTCCTGGCTGCTAGATGAATACTAATAAACCTTTGTAGAGGGTTCTGCTGCAAAAAGGAAAGGAGGAGGAATTCACAAGCCTTGTATATATCATAATATTTATCATTCATGAAAAAAAATATCAACAAAAGTTTCGTCTTCACTGTCTTGCACCCAGTAGGGGAAGAGAACTAGCATGTGCTAACTGCCATGTTATGCATACAAAATTGGATTAAAAAAAAAAAGTCAGTTTTTCAAATTTTTGCCAGATTAACCAAACTTTTCTTTGGACTTAAACAAGCAGGTTAAAGCATATCTTTTAAGCTTTCATCCAGTCAAACATTTTCTCTTTGAATAAATTAGGCAAAACTAGATGAAAATACACATTGCAAAACATTTCTCTTCTGCTTCCCTAGCTCAGTCTTTCCTTGGGATTATGTCAAAAAAGCCCCTCAAAGACATCATCAGGTGAGAAACACTGATGTCAAGGCCTCATAAAAGCTTCTGGATTCACACAGAGCCTCAGGGTTTCTTTGCAGAATGAAACTTCAACTGGATATACGGAATTAATTAAATCAGTGCGGCTGGTTTGACGAAACATCGCGTAGCTAATAATGACAAAGTTTCTTTGCAAGTGACTAATGAACCGCCGTGACTGTTGACTTTGACTGTTTGCAGAAACGATGACGAGGAATTTGTCAGTTGCTCATTTTTCAGCGAAGGAGCGGGTCTGCAATATTCTGCCTTGAAGCAAAATAGCTTCTCTGCGAGAGCCGGAGAAAAGAACTGATGTCCGTTTCTGATGTCTCCTCTGCTCGGACATCGTCATTGGCTGGAACAACTGTTGGCTCAACAAAGTCAATGACTCAGTGAGTTCAGGTCAGGTTTGATAAGAAAGAAATCACAGACAGACTTTGGACGCACACTCAAATCACAAATTTCTAAAATCTGAAAGTTTTAATTCAGATAAATGTGTGAGGCCAACGTCTGCGGCTTGAACCTTCATTTTTTAGAACTAAACCGACAATCTGCATTGCTGCAGTGTTCAAAGTTCCCTTTGAGGAATCTCTGCAAACACATTGATGCTTCAGAACCGCAAAGATGAAGTAATCATGCATAGCGGCTTGCACAATATTGGGGTGAGAGGGAGGAAGAAAAAAAAAACCCTGAAAGCATGAGGAACGATTCATCTGATAGGAAATGTCAGAACATGATTGCATGAAGGCGGCGGGAAAAAAAAAAAATCTAAATTAGGGTCATTAATCAGGAGCTGCGAAAAACACTGACAGGTCCGCTTCTCAGAGGCCTTCCAATGAAACTTCCACCCGGAAATTAAGCAATTAGCTCAACACCTGATTTAGATGAAGAGTCGGCGTGACGGCGTCAGCTCCTCAATGGATGAAACAGGTCACATTATTTAGAAAGAAATGGAGGGTGGAGGTGTGGTTGTCTGATCCTCTTCTCTTTCTTTTGGGCTTTTATTTCCATTCCGCTGAACAAGACCTCACGCACGGTGATAATGAAGTAATAATTGATTTTTTAAAAATGTGTGGCAGCAGTGGAGCACTTTTAAACTGCATAATCCCTCAACAGGCACTAGATTCCCCTGGAGCAGTGGACCAAACACCCACCGTCGGCATCAAACACTCAACAAGGGCGATTGTTTGATTAAATGTGACTCCAGGAGAAAACATTGCTGCAACTCTTATCCACCCATTTTCCTTCTAACTCTTCCTTTAGTTTGTCTTTTTCTTTTATTGGTTTCTTTCTGGGCGACACGGCGGCGCAGTGGTTAGCGCTGCCGCCTCACAGCAAGAAGGTCGTGGGTTCGATTCCGGGGCCTTTCTGTGTGGAGTTTGCATGTTCTCCCCGTGTCTGCGTGGGTTCTCTCCGGGTTCTCTGGCTTCCTCCCACAGTCCAAAAACATGCATGTGAGGTCAATTGAACATTCTAAATTGTCCATAGGTGTGCATGTGAGTGTGAGTGGTTGTTTGTTTCTATGTGGCCCTGCGATGAACTGGCGACTTGTCCAGGGTGTCACCCTGCCTTCGCCCTAAGACAGCTGGGATAGGCTCCAGCAGACCCCTGTGACCCTGAATTGGAATAAGCGGGTATAGAAGATGAATGAATGAATGAATGGTTTCTTTCTGTCTGTGTTTTTCTTTGGCTTCTCCATAGTGATCCATGCTGACACCACATTCTGGAGGAGTATTTTTCATAAATTATCGTTTTTCATTCTATTTTTTAATAACCAGCCGACTGCTGCTGAAGGTCTCCAGAATCAGACGTGTGTGTCCCAGCATTAAGCGTGCACCTCCATTTCATCCTACGCGTCCTCCCTGACTCCTCCCCCGCCCCCTCCCAGCGCTCTCTTTTTCTTTATAAGTCAGACCTTCTGGCTGTAACCCAGCCTCTAATACACATGTCAAGTGTGATATCTAACTCCATCTCTCCACGGCAAATTGAGGGGCCGCGTATTGAGAAAAGACTCACATATATATATATTTCTCTCTCTCTCTCTCTCTCTCTCATCCAGGAGTCCATCTCACAATCATCATCTCTCACCAGACAGTCCGACCGTGCGCCGTGCACGGGGCAATTAACCGGGAGCAACAGCTGAGCTAATGAATGGCGTTTCTCTGCTTCTCCTGTATTGCAAACCTTTGCCTCCCCGAGGACTGGCTGCTGCAGGAACGACGGCACGAGTGCTTGAAATTGACGTGGACTCCACCTACCACTAGGGGGCCAGGCCTCATCCCAAATGTGCTCAGGATCCTGCTGCTTGATGGAGCGATTTGCAGGGGGAGATCTAATCAGAAGCTAACTCTGCTTGTGCATAAATCACTGCAGAGTTTATCAACGCTTGTTCCCCCGTGGATTATTAATATCTGGTGTCAAATCAGAGGCTTGCCTTTAAATGGGGTGGAACAGAATTTTGGACATACAGTAGGACCTCATTTTCAAGTTAGCCAATGTGCTATTTATTAGCGGAGACCGTTTCAACACATTTCACGCAGTCCCGCTAGTTTAGCAGACTTCACTGGTGCTAGGCTAAATGCTAGTGAATGGGTTTCTGCTAGCCTGTTAATAAAAACAACACACTTCCTGAAGCTGGTAGCAGGCTACTGCAGCGATGGACTGATATTATCCAGTGCAGCTTGCTACACTACGAACCAGAGCAAATTTCACCCCTGCTGAGAAACTAGTCCATCAAAATGCAATATGCGGCACCAGGGTAGTTTTATTTCTAACATTGTTCTATCAACATAGACACTCAAAACCACAGTCTGGCGTAATGGTTCATTCGCCTCTGTACATTCTGTGGAGTTGCCAAGATTGTTTCTCATTGGCAGGCTAGCATAAACCGTTGACTTGCGCTAGCCTGGCACCAGCAAACTCAGTGAAACTAGAGGTTTAGATGTGTTGAACTGATAAATAGCACACTGGCTAACTTGGAAATGTGCGTCCAAAATTCTGAACCACCACTTGAGGGATTTAAAAAAACAACAACATATTGATACTCCCACTGAATAAGACCTGATCGGTTCCCTTCAGCGCGGTCAGGTCAAGGCTGACACTCTCAATCACTTGGTGTGCAAGGAAAAAGTGAAACCCGTGAGTATGTGTGTGATACACAAGTTCATGGACGCTCTTACTTTCACTCTCTCTCTCCCTCTCTCTCTCTCCCAGCTCGTGGTTCTCGGTTTATTTGCGGTCGCCTGGGCTCCACCACCGCCTCCCGGACTTGGTGCTCCTGCATGACTAATACGAGGGTGTGAATGCCCTTCTGAAAAGGCGCAGCGGGGACATGCTTGCGTACTGTGAGCATCATTAAACCAAATGTCCCTCGGAGACAGGCGGCAATTAGCCCCGGTTCGCACAGCCCAGCGCTTTTCCACGCCGCCATTCTCTCAAGAAGCGGCAAACAAGCGTAATGCGCGTCCTATTTATTTTTATTTCCATACAATTACCTGATCACTGAACCGCCGCTTCTGCCGCCGTCTCAATCCCACCCCGGTGGATAATGCATGCATAATTGCGGCTGCAATAATCACATAGCCTCCGGGCGATCCGGGCAACCTGGTCAGCTTGCAACTTTAGTAATTTAATGACCGCCACAACCACCAGTGTTACACCTCCCAATGAATCACCCGGCTTCTCCTGTCGACTTTTATTAGACTTTGTCTTTCTTTATTTTATCCCCCCCATCACCTTAAATTCAGATGTGCGAGGAAACAGATGCGGCGGCCTTTATTTGGGATTCCTCCGGTGCCGCCCGAGGTCTGTCTTCCTTCACCTTCTGTGCACCGATAAATGTTTTTTAGTGCAGCTCGCTCCTGCCGCCCGTGGAGGAATTCACGGTTTTTACGCCGCACAGACAGACAGACAGACAGACAGAGTGCTGGTTCTACTAAATTCAGGCCACCGGATGATATTATCAGTGACGTGCATGAGATAATGCAGAGAAAAAAACCTTCACTATCGGAAAGGGAAAGCCTGGCAAATGGTTGTAAATTTGAAAATTGGCCGGATCGCCGGCGTCTCTTCTGTCGCAGCCTCAGTAAACACTCATCTCGTTTCTGCAGCCCGGCACATCCTGACCTGAGCTCCGAGCATCGCACCGATAAACAACCCTGTGATCACAGACAATCAAGCGCTGCTTTTGCGGGTTACAGCCACCGGGTGTTTGTGTCAGCTGACAAAATTGGACACGCGGGGGAAAAAGGACCAGCCCACACGTGTCCAAAAAAGAAAAAGCTGTTTTCATTATTAATTTGGCCTCCCTGCCTGGACGCCAACTCTGAGTTTGTGCTGGCTGTTACTCGTTAGTTTTAGTTTTAGTTTGTTTGTTTGTTGTTTGTTTGTTTGTTTGTTTGTTTGTTTGTTTGTTTGATTGATTGATTGATTGATTGATTGAATATGCCAGGCAGACCACTTAGTGACATCTGAGGTGCATTTGTGAATTTTGTGTCTTTCATGTGAGCTCTGCTGTTCAACACTGTACCAAGTTCCACTGCCGAGAAAGTGAGCACTTCTGCTGCAAGCTGTATCATTAGGGTGTGTGTGTGTGTGTGTGTGTGTGTGTGTGTGTGTGTGTGTGTGTGTGTGTGTGTGTGTGTGATCCAAGCAACTGATGGATTGATAGACAGCCAGGTAAACATGCATCAAACGGTTTGTTTCCTATAGCTGGCAGCCTTTCAGTGTCAATGGAAGATTGTTTTGGGAAAAAAGCACCACTCCTGACCCATGTACTCTATTGGCAAATGGACGTCTTGCCCTGACTAAACGTGGTATCAAATAAACACCGCGGTTGTTTTTTTGCAGCCAGCTGAATAAATCTTCCCGCCGCAGCTTTCATTAAGTCCTCGATAAGCTGATTCTGGGAATGTGACATTAGCACGTACAGCGGCAAGGCGACGCCGAGCCGCGTGACACGGACCGCCGCGGCTATCTGTCACCGATGATTTATCTGTTTGCGGCCTCTGCTCCAGTCAAAGCAGCTGTCGACCGGCGACTATCAGTTATCAAGGAAGGAGGTTGCGGAGCGACGACGCGCACGCCCCTCGGCCACGGAGCTCATGGGCTCCCGCTGATGGCAAAGCGTTAAATTATTAACGCATGATCATTTGCGGGTGTTTTCTGCACACGGTGGTGCATCTCTGCAGAGGTGCTTTGGAGACCCTCCTCTAATGTCACACTTCTGTTATTGGGTCACAGTACTTTTCCACTCAGCATGCCAGCCACTCCCACCTCATCAGCCAACTCCACTCACCTGTGCTCACAGCTGCTCTTCATCTGCAATCAACTCAGTATATATGCTCCTGCTCCACACCCATTCTTTGCCAGATTGTACTTTGTTCTCATGCAAGACCTTCCCGCAGGTCTCTGCCTGATCACCCGTTGCCGGCCGAGCCTGTCCCCGACCTGATCCTGCTTGGATTTCCCTGGTGTTCTGACCTGCCTGCTTCTGCTCTTGGTAATCCGCCTCCTGCCTTCTCGGTTCCGACCCGGTTTTTCCCTGACATCCTGCTCCCCGGCAACCCGACCAGCCTTCTGCCCCCGACCACGTCTTCAGCCTCTGCGTCTCTGGTGTCTGTCTGCCTGTTCCCTGGCCCTTGTTGGTTCGGGCCTGCTCCTCATCCAGATCCTTCTCCATCAGACATTGCATCTAACCCCTGATCCAGCACCTTCTCCCTTACCTGCCATGTCACCTGCGGACTGTTCTAATAAAGGTCATTACAATCTCTACTATGCTGTTTGTGCTACATTTGGGTTCACACCACTCCCTGTTTCATCTATAAAATCAAATGAAGCTTGTGTTCAGGAAAGAGTCTTCCCCAAGAAGATTTGGTTCCACTGGTGATTGAGCCACGGCGCCAAACAAAACACTCATTTCTCAGTGTGACATTTCTGCCGCCACCCCCCCCCCACTTTCCGTGAAGAGAATGTGACAAATTCCCCCGAGTCCAATTAGGCTCCTGTTTAATTACTTCCATTTAACCAAGGTGTTATTCCACATCCCTCTCCCTTTACGGTGTGCTGACACTCTTTTCTTTTTTTTTAAAGAGTTCAATATTTTGGAGAGAACAAAAAGGTGGGAACACTCAGCATTTATCTGAAAAGTTGAGATGACTCACATCTCCCCGGGTGTCAGTTTAAGAAACGGGCCATTGTGAGGAATAATTTAAAAGAGATGATAAACAGGCTTTTGTTTTTTTTAATGGAAAAATATTCTCCAAAGCAGAGCTTATCTTGGTAAAGCTGATACATATTTGAAACAAACTTAAAAAACAAAACATGGGAAGGAAAACAACTCTCCAGCTGGTAATGAAAAGAATGTAAAAGATTAAAGCTTTTCTAATCTTTTTATTTATTTATTAACTTTAACTAACTAATGAATTTGTCTACAGGGACTAAATTCTCTTCAACACTGTTTTCTAGGGAATGTTTGGGTAAAATAACCTGGTAACTGAAAGGTAAAGGATTAATATGATATTTCAAGGTCCAATGTGCATAATTTGCCAAGATCCATTGGCAGAAAATATAATTGAAAAAACATTTAATTATTTTATGGAATGATATGACCAAGAATAATTAGCAGATAACCATAGCGCTGTTTATTTGCTTTGTTTATGATCATTTCCATATCTACAAAAAGAGGAGGCAGCCTTATTGCCCGCTAGATATCTACAAGAGCCCAGAGTGTGGAGTTGCTCATGTTTTTGCTATTTCTTTCACCCCAACATCACAGCTCGCACAAGAAAGACATGCGATCAAGAGCCACATCAGAAAGGATTAGCAGCAGTCTGGCCTTTTCCCAGATGGAATTTGCTGATGAGAGAAGAGTGTTTGCAGAGCGACGCTCAAGTCACCTGCCGGGTTGTCCACCTGTCGGCTTTAAGGTCAGACCACATCATGTCTGTCTACCAGAGCAGCTTTGAAACACTCATCTGTCCTCCTTCGCCAATCGTCACCATCTTGTTCTGATGCTGCTGCCCTCAAGAGATCAATGGAAAAAGACATTTTTTTTCCACTTTCATGAGTTAGTATCTTATCCACTGCTTTTTGCAGAACGGGTTGTTGGGATCATCTTTTTAATTGCAATTTATCCTTGACCAAATATTGACCCTAACCTCATACATGCATGCGTGGTAAATCTCTCAGAAACTTTCACACAGGTCCTTTAAAGTTATATATGTATATATATGTGTGTATATATATATATATATATATATATATATATATATATATATATATATATATATATATATATATATATATATATATATATATATATATATATATATATATATGTATATATATATATGTATATGTATATATATATATATGTATATATATATATATATATATATATGTATATATATATATATATATGTATATATATATGTATATATATATGTATGTATGTATATATGTATGTATAAATATACATACATATATGTGTGCGTGTGTGTTTGTGTATAAACTACAGGAACACATGGTGTATTGTTGCTTTCATAAATGTATTTTACTTAAGTAAAAGTAAGAAAGTTCTGTAATGTACTGAACGTTCTGAAATGCTCTTCATGAAAAAGTCAGTAAATACCAATAATGAAACAACAAATACATTTATTGATCATGTTGTAGGCATTAAGTGGACTGAGCTGACCAGAGGTAAGCAGTCAGAAGTCAAAGTTCAGAGGCCTTGATGAGCTTCTGCATCACTTTTAATTGCTTTGCTACTCTCAGTACAACTGCAGCAGAACCAAACTGTAATCAGTAATGGTTAATGATGGTGATACTTTTAAATACAAAGACCAATGTCATTTTCTACTCGTTTTATTTGTCTCTGTACTAATGAGTAACCCCAAAATCTGGGGTACTCTAAAATAATCTCCCTCTAAAAATTGTCCACTTTGAACAGAATTTGTGTCTTTTAAACACTTTCAAACACGAAAGTAACAATCTTGGTTTTCCAATGTAAGGGGTAGAAAGTACAGATATCAGTGTTACAAATGTAAGGAGAGAAAAAAATCGTCAGTGAAGTACAGATCCCTGAAAAATTCACTTTAGTACAGTAACTAAGTATTTTTACTTCCGTCCTTTCCACATCTTCTTTCACCTTTGTTTTTGAGACGTTTTGTTCTTTTCTTTTTTTCTTACAGTTGGTCGGATGAATTCTTAATCCGTGAAAAATCGGATGAGACGTGAACAGAGTCTCCAGACACTGTGGTAAATCCTCCAGCAGGAGTCACACGACCACTGCTTTTTATTAAAGGTAGCCGAAGGGGGCGAACTCTTGTAAGCGGAAGTGAGTGTGAGAGGGAGGGGGAGGGAAAAAAAAAAAAGTTTTCGGCGAGTGTAACTCAAACGGGGCTGCGTGACTGAACTGCTGCTGCTGCTGCTGCTGCTGCTGCACCGGGATGAAAAGCCTCCCCACCGGCCAAAGAAAGTCGAGCCCGGGCCGAGTCGAGTAGCTTCCGACAAAAGGAGGAAACTTCGTCCGTCTGCCACCGCGCCACCATGGGGCTCCCCACGCTGGAGTTCAGCGACTCCTTCCTGGACAGCCCGGACTTCAGAGAGCGCATCAAATGCCATGAAATCGAGCTGGAGCGGACGAATAAATTCATCAAAGAGCTCATCAAGGACGGGAACATGCTCATCGCGGCGCTCAAGAGTAAGTAGGCCCCGGCGTGGAACCTCCTAGGGCGGCCCTAATAAGTGGAACTTTACCTGGAAGCCACAGGCGGCTCGTAATGAGATGATGCATTCGCGGTATGTGTGCCAGAGTCGGTGTGTGTGAGTGGTTCCTCTTTGAACTCCTCCACCCCGAGCTGAATCACCCTCCGCTCCCCCCATTAGAGAGCGTTTCACCGGCGGGGAGAAGCTCTCCATCTTAACTAACGCACATTTAATTCATTGCTGTTGGAGCTGTTGTAATTCACTTGTTCAGGGGTGGCTTTTCCAAAGAGTTGATGGAATCTTCTCTCTCAACTGTGATAACACACACACAC
The DNA here is from genome assembly GCA_009823395.1 of Thamnaconus septentrionalis. Lineage (NCBI taxonomy): Eukaryota > Metazoa > Chordata > Actinopteri > Tetraodontiformes > Monacanthidae > Thamnaconus > Thamnaconus septentrionalis. The sequence continues at coordinate 10,470,918 of CM020510.1, read as the reverse complement.
ACACACACACACACACACACACACACACACACACACACACACAAAATCAAAATGAAGATGTATATGTGTTTCAATGATGAGGTTTCGGGACCAGGAAAGATGCCACAGTTTCTGTTGCATTTCAAGTCCATCCCAAATTCCTTTGCGCTGATAATTTTGGACTTCCTGTTCTGTTGTTTGTCCTCTGACATCACGTGTGTGTCTGTGTGTGTCCCTCCTGGACTGGGCACAGATACGAAGCTGTTGGCCTCAGAAATGTGAACGCGTTTTGGGATCATTTGTCGAGCAAGTTGGGGATGGCCTCCGCAGTCGTTGTCTGGACTGTCACTGAGGGCATGTTTCTCCCCCCACCCCCCCAAAAAAAAAAAAACTGTCACATTAAAGTTTTTTTGTGTACTTCAACCGCCCTTTTCCATTGGCTAACCCTGCACATGTTTTTCTGTCTTGTTGGAATGGATGGATGGGCGTCAGATAGATGGGCGGATACAGGGGTGGGTGGATGGTGGAGTTGGTGCGTGGGTGGATGGATTGATGGTTGGTTGGTTAGATGCATGGTCAGGTGAGCTGGGCTGTTTGTCACTGAAGCTTGTTTCAAGCTACGCTAGTGCTAACAGGTTGCCTCGCATGTACTGCTAACAAATACCGCACACAAGTTAATTTGCTGCGAAAGATTTAATGACCTTTTTTCTCCAGTTAGTTCAGAGTTGACAAAAGTTCTCGTAATGTATAATGACATCATGGAGGGACAGCGTGCGGTGTTCAGAATTAGCAGAATGAGCGATGCTAAGAGACCACAGGCCATTGACATCATACGACCGTGCAGAGAACGTCGCTATCTAATCCTGTAGCTCGCTCTGAGATGTTATTGTATTCTAATTGTGTTAATGTACTTTTACACATTAGAGGTGAATCTCTCTATATAGAGACTCGGTGATCTTGTCAGTGCAGTTTTAGATTTGTTTCACGGCAGAAAAAAAAACCCCCAACTCTCCTTAACTTGAACCACAACAGGGATCCATGTGACATTTCGGGGAGCTGCAGTTTGTTTATGTTGGCCGGTTTGTGATTCTATGGGTCTTGTCTGATGTTAACAAAAGCGGGAGGGACCTCTTGCCTTTTCGCGGCCGATCAAACCTCACTGTTTTTTTTTGAAAGCGTCTACTGTTTCGGAGGGCAGCTGAAGGCCAAACCAATTTTCGTGCTTTTTATCAGCACTTCTGTCAGTGGGCAGGCAGGCCACCCCAGGTGGAGCGAGATACCTGGCGCGATTGTTTGATTGTTTGATTCATAGTGGCAGCGGACGTCCACCGTCAGTCTGGATGTGTCGGGAGTTCACGCAATGATTAAAAGCTCTGGGTGAAGTGGAGAGTGACTTTGATTGGCTTTAATCGGGTTATTGATGTTGGAAGGAAATGGAGTAACTAGAACCTTATAGGTTCCCACTAATGGGGTTTCCAGTCTAATGAAGAATTAAAGGGAATGAGGAATGTCAATCATGAGCGATGGAAATCAGCGTCCAAATCACAATATCAGCTATTCTGCTCCGGACAGCGACATTAAACCCGAAAGCCACAAGTACAAGAGTTTCCAAATTGTTGGATTGAATTTGACTTTCATTTTTCGTAACAAAGGAAGCAGCAGCAGCAGCTTTAATGGGGGAATCTCCACTCCTCTCTCTTAGCCAGGGGTCGAGTAAAAGTGCAGACAGCACAACGAGACGGAAGTAAATTAATGATAGTCTTAAACTCGGGAGTCCACAGAGGTTTATGACCCTTTATGACCCGCCATTAGAGGTGAGTCTTCTCCGAGACCTCTAATGGAGACGTCTTAAATCGCGGCTTTTCTCCTGCATTTCGCAATTTCGATCGTGTCCGTAATCCGCCGGCCTTCGCATGTTCTGCCCTGGTGTGAGCGAAGCCCATCGAGCCAAGGTTGACTTGTTAATACGTTACCTGTGAAACAGATTCACGCATTATTGCTTTCAGTGGACGTGCAGCTGCACTACTTAATTGTTCATGCAGTCTGTGCCTGGGACAGCTACAGTACTTATTATTAGGGTAATTGTGCTTCTCTTCTACACTTTCCTGTCGGGCAGCTTCCTTTTTTCTTTTTTTCATCTAAAGAAATGCAGACGGATTTTTGCTATTTAAAGTCTCAACTCATTTTTGAAAAGTCAAATAGCGTGACTGGCTCTATCACACCTTAAATCAATCTCATTATACTCAATTTATGTATAAATGAAGAGATAATGAGCACAACAAAGTGTGTTTTTCTCATTGTCTGCTAAAATTAGCCTCAGTGTCGAAGAACTTCTTTGTGAAGAAAATGGCAACAGTTGCTATGGTCGAATGCCAACTATTTCCTGGCTTGTCTCGCTTACCTTTCAAAAAAATCCCCCTCAGACACTCCTACAGATAAAAGAAAAAAATATATTTTTCGTACGTGAGGTGTGACTTAGTATGGTAATAATTTAGATCCAAAAAAACAACTCCAAAGTTCTTGTCTAATGTTTAAAGCCATTTTTAAAGAGCTGGGACAGTATGTAGCTTTCTTTCTTCTTTAAGGAAATCTGGAATAAATTCTTTAGATTTTCTAAGTGTTCATAATCTTCTAATTATTTATTTTTTGTGGTGAACTGGCGACTTGTCCAGGGTGTCACCCTGCCTTCGCCCTATGACAGTTGGGCTGGGCTCCAGCAGACCCCCACAACCCTGAGTGCAGGAGGAAGCAGGTATAGAAGGTGGATGGATGGATGAATCTTTTTGTGGTTATTACAAGAAACTCTTGTAACAATGGCAACATATGCATGCATGGCCTACTCCTATTTCCTATTTCTGACTGATAATAGTCCAAATAAGATGTTTAAATGTAGAGGAGGTACCAACATTTTCCCATTTACTTTTTAACGGGCATCTTGTGAATAAACCAGAAACGCACAACACCGGTGGGAGAAGCATCATCACAACCAATCTAATGACTTTTGTAGTCAGGCATGTTATTTGGTTCTACCCTGACTTGAACAAGACATGAAAATAACTGACTTCTATTGTTTTGTTCTTTTTTCCATTTTGGCTTTTGTCCCCCCCCCAAAAAAAATTCCACCTCATGCTGGGAGGTTCAAACACGCCGCCGTGTACCAGGACCTCTGTCGCAAAAGGGGAAATACCGAAAACGCAAAACAAGCACCTAGTCAGAATATTTACTTGCCGTTGTGGTGTTGACAAATATCGCTGACCTCATATCGCTCTAATTAAGGGGAAGATAAACCGCTGTTTACATTGCACCGTGCTGCTCGGGAACGTGATCGTCACCCTTGTTAACTTCAGCAACGCCGCTTGCCCTCACAAATGCACCAGTTGGGGTTTTTGGAAGGACTGCTTGAGATCTTGGAACTGTTTTACGTTGACGTAAACTCCCACACTGCACTGCTACACAGACGGCCTCTGGTGATGTCAGCTCGTCTCGTGTGCCTCTGCCAGGCGACACCCATGCCGGCGGCTGACGTTTCCCTTTGTGGAATTGGAGGCGGTAATGAATGGCTGGCATACGCAGCAGCAGCGTTGTTATTATAGAAATTACAGTATTCTCTGCAAAGTCTGCAACGGCAGCGTCTGTTCTCGCTCCCCGTTAACTCGATCGAGTCCTAATTGGCGGCTCCTGTTGTTAAATGACGGCACGGCGTGCAGATTCTTGCTTTTCCTTTTCCTTTTCTTTTTGTTGGTTGCAGAGTGACGTCGCCGAATCTCTGGGAGCTGTTTGTTTGTCGGATGATGCCCCCGAGGCTAAGCCACAGGAAACATCCTGTAAACAAGCTTGTGTAACCACCACCACCCCCGACCCTCCACCACCTCCACCCCTCCCTCAGATGGCACTTGCGGACACATAATTTTGCCCTTTCTTTCTTGCTTTTTGCCCTCGCAGACTGTGACTGTAAAAGTGGAGGCTCGCCGCCGCGCCCATTAAAATGCGTCGCTGCACCAAAACGAATGAGTCTGAACACAGGTCGCTGGAGTTAAATACTGCGGCCGCGCTCGTGTGACTCGCTCGCGGGTAGCAGGCAGCTCGCGCCTCGGCCGTGATGACGAGTGTGCTTTTTTTTTTTTTTTTTCCTTCCTCCCACATGGAAGGATTCTGATTAAAGGGCCATTCCCAAAAAAGCTGATTCGATTCAAGCTGTCCGCAGGATGAAAGCCGGGTGTGAAATACCCTGCCTGCAGCCGCTCTGCTAGTTAATGTGACTGGTGCCGTGATTGCACCATTTTTTTTTTTATAGTCACCGCTTTTTTTTTTTTTTTTCTTTTCCTCTTGCTTTTTTTTTTTGCATCTTCTGGCTGAAATATGTGAGGCAGTGTGCTTCACTTTCTCCTCAGCACCATCAATTATTCAGCTGTTCTCTTAAACCGGACATGTTAGCTTTTGCATTATTTACACCCTGTGACTTTACCTCCTCGCCCCTCCCCCATCAGAATTTCTTTTTTCCTCATCGCGCAGGATGTATTGTGTTTTGAAAATGGCCATTGAAAGCAACTAAAATGCTAATATTCGGAGCGCAGGGGTGGTGTATTACAAAGAGACAGCGGCTGGCTCACATTAACTTGAAGCAGTTCTTGGGAGAAACACCTGGCTCGGAGTGAAGAAAAGGTCGAGGCGGCTCTGCATTCTTGTGCTTGGCCCAAAAAGTTGGCCAGATGAAAGCCCCAGCGAATGCTTAACTCAGACCTCGGCTCCTTTGTAGCTGTCATGAACACCTTGTTTTTTATATTTGCACACGGAGACGGACAAACAACCTCGCCAGGGCACTGACAGACTTTCCTTTTTTTTGGCTTTTGCCTTTTTTTTTGTGGAAATTGTGCGACAGTAACCGCCATATTTCTTCCAGAGTTCATTCAGAGGCGAGCTGACGCGTGTTGGGGTCTTTTGTCAGTCAGCGCTAAAGCATTTGTTTGGTTGCATTGATTTACCCAGAAGGTCCAATTTACTGATTGATCCATCCCGGGCCGTTGCTGAGGTGAGAGTCTGTGTGTTTCTCACGATGAAAAATCCTAATACGGCCCAAAGAAAAACGCACAGCGGGAAGGCCTGCTGGTGCATTATAGAGGCTCGCCCGCTTGCCTAATATCAGGTTCGGGTCCTGCTGTTTCTTCAGAGCTCAGGCTTCGGCGTTGCATCAGCAAAAGAAAGACGTAGTTTCAGTGTCTTTCGTCTCCTTCGTTCTTTTAAGCCCAAAGAAAAAAAAGATGAGCCTTTAAAGTTCTGGTTTATTTTTTATTTCAGGCGATGACGCGATGAAATCAAATGACTTCAAAATATAACCAAGTTCAGCTTATCGACCCTTGCCTATCACTGTCAGCTGTTTCCCTCTCTGGTCCGCTATTACAGTTTCAGTTTATGATAATTTATTTACGTAGCTGCGCCTGGTAGCGTTCCACTTGGCCAGGCGCATCGAGAAATGGACTGAACAGCATCAATTACCGTTTAAAGACGTCTAAACGGAGGGGGAAAAAAAAAAAACTGATAGAATTGATGTGTTCTACAGGAAAAACTCAATCGCTAGGGAACTTAAAACACACGTCAAAGAACTCTCATTACGCCCCACCAGAGCAGCTTCCTTGGCTCTGAGTCCACCGGCAGTCTTATGGATTTAGTCATAATCCCAAACTGGTATGACATCGCATCAGCGTTTCCACGCTGGAGTAAAATGCAGCCTCCATTTATTGTGTGCAACACCATGGGAAGGGGGGTGACGGGCCAAATGAGTTCTGGCTGAGAAGCGAAATCCACTAAAGTCAAGCTATGATGAAGAGGCTGTGGAGGCAAGAAGGTACTTGTTGGGTCCTTCAGGGGTTCAGGGTTCAGCTTCTGTCCACTTTCCATTAAATTTAGCACCAAAAACTCATTCCTACCTGGAAAGTACCTTCTTTTTAATGCCCCAACTTGCATTTCTTCTTCCCCCTAACCTTGACCTACCTCCCTGGAGTCCCAGTGTCCATTTGCGGCCGCATTAAAACGTTAAAACCCCCATTTATGACTTAACAACTGCTCCTTCGGACCGGCCGGCCGCTGCTTAAAAAGCCTCTCCCAGCGCCGAGGCGTGCCCCGCAGTCATTGGAGAAGAAGGCAGCCCGGCGGCGGCAGCGGTGAGAAACATTAGGTATGCTCTGGGAGCGTCGGAAGGTTTCCCGTCTGGCTGGCTTTGCCTCCTGCTGGGCGGCTGACAGGCGAAAGTAATGGGTAACGGGTCTTACCTGAAGGGCCGCTGCCCTCCCCCTCATGTTACAATCCCCGCAAATGGAATCAAAGTGGCACGATGCACCCTACTGTTGCATCAAAGAGATCTCCCCCATCTCTTGTTAAGCTGGGCGCATGGAAGTATCCACCACCACCACCACCACCCCCCACTTTGAAGACCTTCTCATCTGAAGTCAGCCGTGCCTCGCTGACAAGATAAAGTGTCGGCGCCGCTTCCCGCTATGATCTGATCTTCGTGGGGCCGACGGCGTTCTGCCTCTTCCAAATGAGTTCGCTGTTCTCCTCTCGCTGCTTCGTCGCAGTGACGTGAAGGAAAATCACACGGGGGGGAAAATTGTGTTGCATGGAAATTAAAGCTCCCAAGTTGTGTCTCCATCCTGTGGGACAGTGTTCGCCCTTGTCTTCCTTGGCTTGGTCCACCTGTGCATTTCAGGCTTTTGTGTTACCTCTTTCAGGTCAGGTTCCCTGGTCCAGTGAGTCTGAATCACCTTCCAAAACTCGTCGGAAGTCCAGGGAAGCATCAGTTTAAACCAGTGGTTCTCAAACTTTCTCTGTCACGCCCCACCTTGGAGGAACTTGGGGCTAGAAGCCCCAACTTTGACGTGGCTGTGTCTTGAGGGATCCCGATGAACCTGCAAGTGGTCCCATGTCTCTAGGACAAAGTTGACTTTTGACCCCATAGACTTGCATGGCATTAGGGTTAGCGATAAGGCTGGAATTAGGGTTAGGGTTACTGCTGGAATTAGGGTTAGGGTTTCGGGGTTCCTCATGGGCTAGAAGCCCCAAATTTGACGTGGCTGTGTCTTGAGGGATCCCGATGAACCTGCAGGTGGCCCCATGTCTCTAGGACAAAGTTGACTTTTGACCCCATAGACTTGCATGGCATCAGGGCAGTGGTTCTCAAACTTTCTCTGTCACGCGAGGAAGAAAATTTTTCTGGCTAAGCAAGCATCAAAGGTGGCACCGCTTGAGTCCAGGGTGACAAAAAAAACCTCTGTAAAAATGGCTAAAATATGGAACCTGCAAACGGAACAACCATTTGAATGCACTCAGAGTCATTAGAGCCGAGGCGTAATTATGATGCTGTTTAGGAAAAAGGAGGAGGAGGAGCACCTTTATTAGACGTCTCTTTAATGGAACCCACTCACATCCAGGACTTGAGGTTTTAAAAGCCTTTCGGAGCTTATTTGTTGAAGGTATTTCATTAAATCCTGCCAGAGGCTTAAGAAAAGTGAAAGCCGGGGGCCAAGGGAAAAGTTAGAAGCCGTGTGTCGGGAACGTGGTGTGCTGGAAACTGCTGGGATGGAAACTCAGGTGTCCTTGCGTGACGCACTGGTTCATCAGAAAAGAAAAGCCTTTAAATTACCAGTTTGCTGTTACCTCTGGTTATTTACGCTTGAATTTGTTTGCTTGGAATTCATCATTAATATGACTTTGATGGCCTTGGATGCTTTCATTTTTTCATTTATTTTATTTATTCAAACGGGTTAAAAGAAAAACAATAAATAATAAATAAAATGTTTAAAAATGCTCAGACAAAAAAAAACTAACTTGACCAAACAAGTCGATAATAACAAAAGTAACAGGCGGAAGGATGAAGTTCATTAAAACTTATCTAGTCCTACTGATCAGAAACCATGTTTATTTTCCCTGATCTGAAACAACTTTTGGATGCCATGTGCTCGTTGATGCTCACATTATATTATAGTTAGTTACAGTATATTTCACAAGGATGGAGCATCATCAAGATCATCAAGATTATGCTCCATGAGGCTCATCTTCTCTTCTCTATCAGCTAAAATGTGTGTCAGACTGCGTTGGCTCAGTTGAAGCTCTTACATCGCTGAATGTACCCCCGCCCCCCCACCCCTGTGTCCTGACGTGGACTGAACGTGGCCCAGCAGACGCATTCCTCTGTGGCGCGCCGTCTGTGTTTTTGTCAGCAGGTGAGCTCCTGCTGGCGTGTTGTTGGAGATGAGATGAAGGCTGTACACGTGTGTGTGTGTGTGTGGGGGCGGGGGGCTCTGTGCTGCCGACTGACTGACAGCCGGGCTCCGCTTTCGCGCCGTTCAGCCTGGAACCGACCGTTGTTCTTCCTGTTCCTGCCTGCCGAGGAATCATTAGCTCTCCTCTGTGCCGCCGCGCAGGGTGAAACTCGGTACTGGGGGTGGGGGGGATGGGGTCATGTAAAGTGTTTGCTGCCAGCCATAAAACAAGAGTGTCTTTCTTTTTTTTTTTAATTATTATTATTACATTTTGAAAATGTAGAACCATTTTATCAGTGTTACTTGAGCTGTAAGATCTGCTGCTTTTCCTATTTCGACGCGGCTCTTAATGAGCTCCAGATGAGGGGGACAAAAAGGGAAACGCGCTCCGACTCTCAGACCTTGTTAAAGATGCGCTCCCTTTTTCCTATTTATAAGCTCCCCCCCAGCCCAACACCACCACCCCACAGCGGACGCCGCGGCTCTCCCCACTATCGTGCACTCAAAGTAAAATTTACCACATCCCGCTCCTGTCAGACGAGATGCAGAGGAGGAAGATGAAATGTCTGGGGAGCCGTGAAAAAGTCTCCACTTTCAACACAGCCAGCGAGGAACAGAAAGAGGAGGCCTTTTTTTCTTTATTATTTTCCTCTTCTCACGTCTCGCAGCCTCCGCTTTCGACGTCCTGCTCGATTTAACTGCCGCTGTCTCCTACCTGCTGTCTAATTTCCTTTTTGCATAAAACTGAACTCAAGCTGCTTTACTGAAATGGACTATTATTAGTCTTGTTTCCCAGCCGGCACTATTTGGGGCGCAATTAGCATTGAGAATTGAGCTGAATCGCTGCGTTAGAGCAGATGGGCCACCGTTTTCTTCTTTCAAAGTTTAAAGACGCAACATGAAAGCCCTTTTGACAGTTGAACGGCCGGCAAACGTTCACTGATGCAGTTTTTTTCCGTCTTAATCTTTCCTTTCTAGCTCACTAACAATCATCTGTTTTGTTGGAATCTAGCTGAAATGGAAGGCTGGAAGATACAGAATCAGAAAATCAAACTAATCAATCTTCTGTGCTGATTGGTCCAAACATTTGCATTGATTTGTGCTAATAGGCAACCAGAATCTTTTTTGAACTTAGTGCCAGGTTGACTTCCTCGTTTGCTATTGTTGCATAAGCGCAGAGGTTTCATGCGCCAGTGTAACACGCAGGCCAGTGCTTCTTTAATTGGCTTCTTCTGGAGAAGAGGAACAAAGTGATTGGTGAGTCACCGCGGTCAGCAAAAGATGGGAGAAACTTTCACCGTGTGTTTCAAAGTGCGTCGGCTGGCAGCCGAAACTCTGAATTCTGAAACCTGAATATTAGAAAAAAGAAAGAGCTCTGTTATACTAAATTCACTTCATGAAGCGCGGTCGTCACCTCCGTGAGTTCATACCCTCAGTTCAAGCGTGGCCGACCCACACACCAGCCTTTATGTAACTGCTTGAGCAAAGGATAAAGGGAAATAAGTCATTATGGTAAAACTCGGTTGCATAATAGAAAATTAAAGTTCAAGTGAGTTGTGCACCTGTTCAGCGCCGCTGGTTCACGTCTCGCTTTGAGAGAGCCTTTAACTTGTGGCCAGTCCATTAGAAGCCTGAATAAAAAGGGATCCGTCCACTAGCAGGCAGGCAGTGACGCTAATGCGACCACCAGTCAGTTCTAGAAGTCTGAATGTTATTTTTTTCCCCTTCTCCAATAAATGCAACAACATCATGGGTTCCACAGCCCTGACTTGATGTTTCCTAATTGGCTGAGCCTGAGCTTCTGCAGCATCCAAACCAAGTGTTTGAAAGGTTGACGCCGTGTGAAAACAAACATGCATGGGCACGGAAATATTTATCTGGTCACTTTATTGCATTTGGGCTGCGTTTTAGCTTCTTTGTGACCCCAAATAGCCCAAGTGAATACCATTAACATAGAAACAGTTCATATTATTTAAGTCAGGTGAAGTCAGTCAACCCTTCATTTAATTATTCAGCAAACTAAAGTAATTTTTGACATTATTGTCTATTTTTCTGTATTAACCAGAAAGGGATTAAAAATGAAAGTGTTGTTTTTTGCTTAATTCAAAAGGACATTTTTCCCCCGATGCTCAAAAAGAAACATCAACAAAGTGGGGACACAAAAACAAGCCTTAAAACGAATGCTTTTCCTTCAGTTCCTTCATTCACCATTTCTTTTTAATCATCCCTGACTGTGAGATTTTTTTTTTTTTTTTATTTTAACCAACAGGATGTCTAATAAACGGAACTGGAGAGACGGTTTTGACGCGCTGTTTATAGCTCACTGCAGTCCTCCTCTGTTAATAACCTATTCCGAATCGCTAACTTTATTTAAATAAGTTGATTGCAGTTGGAAAATAATAATTGTAAAAAGCAGCCGCGACCACATGCGGAAAAGTAGTTTAGTATTAATTGCGGAGAAATTCCGGTCTGTATTCTGAGTCAGACACGTTTCAGTTCGAGGCTCTCTCTCTCTCTCTCTCTCTCTCTCTCTGTCTCTGTCTCTCTCTCTCTCTCTCTCTCTCTCTCTCTCTCTCTCTCTCTCTCTCTCTCTCTCTCTCCCTCTCTCTCTCTCTGGAATACCAAAAGCCCGATGGTCCTCTCTGGGGATTGTCAAATGTCACGGAAGAACGGCGGGTGAGCAGCGTCTCGCAGCCGACCCCCTTTAAATGCGGCTGAGATGTGTGAGATGTTTCTTTGTTCAAAGTATCCAAAGGTGGAATTTAACTTTTTTTTGTCAGGGATTTTTTTTTTTAGCCATCTATCTGCACCACATCACTCCGGACAGAAAGGTTAGCCAGCTTTAATTTCTTTCTCCCCTGGACAGAGCTCAGTTTCATGATCAATGGTGCCGGGAGATAAAGTAAATAAAGCAGATATTGCCGTCACCTGTGGAGCTGCGGCTACACGGACGTCTGCAGGCACAGGCCGAGTTTCTCCTCCTCTGATGTTTCTCCGGAAGGTTTTCGGAACAGCGCTCCTTTTAGGTTTTTATCCTGGCATCGTAAAACGCCAAACCTCTGAATCTTGTCTGTTTATGTTGTTTTTCTATCTCTGAATTGCCATGTGGAAGGTTGATGGATTGATTTAGCGAGGGGAGCTGACGCTAAAACTAATGGAAAACCAGCCAAAGTGTCCAAAATATTCATGACTCCATTATTAGTAGTTGCTGCAAATGCAACCATCCCACAAATTGTTTCATCAATTCCTCCTTTTCATTTAAATGCGTTTATTTCCACTAGTTTTCCCCCCCTAGAAGAGGAGGCGGCTGCTGCTGCCGCTGCTGCAGCTCGGCTGCCTCCTCCGAAACCAAACCTTTTCCTTTTCTTTTTCCCCTGCTGTTTATTTGAATAATTGCGCTGGCTAGTCTGTTCTTCAGAGACGAGGCAGCAACGAGCTGCTCGCCAGCTGTGGGGGGAAACCTGCGAGTTGGCCTTTTTTTTTCCTCCGCGCCAAAGTGGAATTGATGCTGGGACGGATGCAGCGTTAAAAAAAAGACATGACTCAGCCGTCTTGCGTCAGACTTACGTCTTCACACACTCACACACACACACACACACACACACACACACACACACTACTCTGGGACGAAAACTGGCCTGGTGCTGCTGAGCCTCCACTAGATTCTAGAACTTCTGCTGTTTGTCATCTGTCTGCGTCAGTGTCATCATCGCCAACCTAGTATAACAATTACACAATGAACAAGATCAATATAAAACAATATAAACACCCCAGTTTGTATGAAATAAACTCTCTGCATGTAGTAGTTGTAGGAAGCTGCAAACAGAGGCCTTAATGTACAATTTTCTGCATCCAATAGTTTTTTTTCTTTTTAATTATTATTAATTATTCATCCAAGGTGGCTCCACTGCAGTTTAAAAGTGAGTTGGAATTGTTGTCATAATAATAATGTGATGCAGTATAATCCTGGGTTTGGAACTGAGCAGTTTTGCAGTTGCTTGCTGGTGATCCAGCGCTGGTGTGCCACCAGCAGTGTGAGCTTACACAGGCTGGGCTCTGCTCTCCTCTGACTCCGGCTCTCTCTGACCCGCAGACCTCTCTGTGGCCGTCCAGAAGTTCTCGCAGTCCCTGCAGGAGTTCCAGTTCGAGTGCATCGGGGACGCGGAGACCGACGACGAGGTGAACATCGGTGAGTGTGACCGCCGTCCAGCTGCGCTCAACTCAGGGTTTTTTTTAGACTTACACTCAGAGACTTTGACTTGCTTTTCTTGTCCCAAAAGACTCACACATTAAAATTCATATTGGGCAACAAAATTATTTTGGATTGGCTTCAGAGTCATATGTATATACATGTATGTGTATATATATATATGAAATTACATGTACATGAACTAGAACCAGTAGAACCAGTAGAAGTATAATTTTTTTCCCCCCACCACGCAATGATTCCAATGGCCGCCTCAGTCTCAGCTCTTCCTCTTCTCATTAACTTTAGAGGTGCTTGAACGTGATTGGCTGCCCTCCTTGATCAAATGAAAGGAATGAGTCGGCAGAAAGATATTTGGGTGATGCAGATTTCAGCCGGCTCTGCAGTTTTCCTCGCAGCTGACCCCCCCCCCTCACACACACCCACTCAATGTATAATTGATGCTATTGATTTGCTTATGACGCTTCCGCTGGCTCTCTTCAAGCCCACGCAGAGATCAGAGGGACTAATTGTGATCAGTGTCAGAGATTAATGGAAGCGTGAACCTTCCTGGACTTGGCCAGGAATATGAAAGCAGCTGTGCAGGCGAGCCTCCCCGCTCCCCCTCCACCACCTCCACCACCACCTCTAATGGGCAGGACTGGAGAGCCGAGCCCCCCCCCCCCCCTCTCCCTCTCTCCGCGTGTTTTTTCTCTTCGCTCTTCATTATCGGCGGTGCCGATCCTGTGCTCTTTGGAGCTTGAGACTGCCGAATTACTGTCCATCTGCGAGGGGCTAGACTGCACGTCGACCTCATCTACATCAGGATGTAATGTTCATCGAAATGCATAATGAATAACCATCCTCTCATCCTCCTCTTTTTTTAAAAAACTTCCTTCTCTCCCCCTCACAAAGCTGCTGCCTCTGTGTGTGGCCGCTGGTGCGCCAGAGCAATTATCCAACCCCCTAAAAATATTCGAGCCTCATTAAGATCGGACACGTTTAGGCTGCGATGGCCCAATCTGTGGCCTCTAAATCGAGGCTGCTGTTGATTGCGTGTGTGTGTCGGGGGGGTAAAACATTTAGCTGTGACACTGTAACGACAGTGGACATTCGCTGCGGGACGTCGACCAAGCCGGCGGCCCGGGTCGCAGCCGCAGGCTCTGATGCAGATGAGGACTCATTAAATTGTGAGCACGGCACCTAAACTCTGGACGGCAGCTGGATCCTTTCAGATTTCAATTCCGGGGGAATCTTTCTCATCCGTCTCGCCGAACCTCAGAAAGAGTTTTTTTTTAATCTGCAGCAACCTTTTAGTTTCTGATGAAACGAGGGAGCCACCGCCGCCGCCGGCTGACGCCTCGGAAGAAGACAACAGAGGATTTATAAAGCAAAGCGAAGCTGTGGTTGCTGCTAAATAAAGATTTGCTCGTGCTGCAGAGGCGGCAGCTTAATCCGAAATGAGTGGCGTTTTCACGTTTTAAAAGGAGACCAAACGGCAGCGATGAAGGCTTTTCTTGTTGGACAGTGCTGCTCTGCTTCACTTATTGCTGCCTTCAGCAAGAGTTTAATGAAGCACTCTGGCTAATATTGACTGATACTGTTACTGTCCAACCAACAGGACGATTTCAGGTTGACTCTTTAACAGTGAACCTGAAGCTGTGTTCCATTACAGTTTTTCGCGAAAGAAGAGCGATATTTCTAAAAATTCGACAAAGTACAATTCCGATTTGCAAGAATGGTTGTCATATTTTTCTCTTTGATTACTTGTAAAAAAATATTCCGTTAAAACATAATGCGCCATTTTCACTTGAAGTGAACTGGTCACGTGACCACGTAAATGCGCGTAAATGCGGAAAAAGTGTTTCCATGACACATTTGCGATATCCCTCTATGTCCATACGTCATGAGAGCGTAAAAAGCTTTTAGCCATATTTGAGAGGTTTTTCCAAGTTTTGGTGTTTCCATGGCCAGTTCTTTATTGCAATATTGAGGTTTTGCGCAATTCTAGGGGTCATGGAAACGCAGTTTCAGATTTAGTCTGATTTCATTGCGTTTGCATATCAGTGGCAATAGGTGTAGACAAAACTGTCTGTACACAGTTGGATAGAAATTCGAATCAGCTGCTCCGATACACATCCGCGATTGGCTCGGATGGCCTCTGAATGGATTCAAGCCCGGACTTTGGTGAAGTGGAGCAGCTCTCAGAGCCAATTATGTCTGTTTTCATTGGCCGCTGAGTGCTAGCAGCCCATCAGCTTGGACGCGCTCGAGGTTCAGTCACCTTTAAATTTCAACAAACGCTCTCTATTGGCTTTGGCATTACTTCCTCTTGATCAGATGCATGTGTGAGATTAAAAAAAAAAAAAGGATATCAGAAACGTTCCTCAAAATCAACGCTGCCATTTTTACAGCGTTTGAGGCCTTTAAAGTGCCGACAGTGGCTGCCGAGTCGAAAATCACTCAAGGTGAACTAAAATTCATCGCACTATTTGCTCCATCTTAGATAGAGAGTTCAATAACTTCTCAAGGAGAATTTATTGCAGCATGATGGAAGCCACGCGCCGCCTGCACACAGACTGGTCCCCCAAGAGGCCACGATTTCAGTTTAGAGGCCAGCAGTGTAAAAAAGAAGAAGAAGAAGAATGAAAGGGAGTGATGAAATCAATCTAGTCATCAGCGAAGGCGAGCTTTCTGACTGACATCGCCGGACCCTTGCGAGAATGCCATCCGCAGTCTTGATGCGGTATCGGGACGCCTCACTTTGATGCCTCCGAATTCTCCGCCCAACTGCCGGCGCCCTGCGGACGGGTTCGCCTGACCTTTGATTGATTTTACTCTATGACTTCCCGCGATGACATTCACATTCCACTCCGGTTATCTGGCAATCGATGGGGGCCAAGAGATTGACGTGGCTTTAGAAATTTAAATTTTTATAAAAGTTACATGCCCTTCTCTCTGAAGGTCAATCCTTTAGTCTGCGGGCGCTGGCGGCCGGTCTTGGGGATGGATGGATGGATGGAGGGAGGGAGGGAGGGAGGGAAGGAGGGAGGGAGGAGCAAGGTGTGGATATGGATCTGAAGGAAAAGCTGCTTTTAGGCGCCATTATATTTATTTACTGGGAAACACTCTAATCTTCTAGTAGTGGGCCTGTGTGTTTCCCCACTAGCTGATCTACCTTGTCCCCCCACCCCCAACCCCACCCTCACCACCACCCCCACCCCAGGGGAGCAAATGGTATTCAGTTCAGTCGCTCATACAGGTCTTATTGCCTTTCCCTCCATTTACCAGTGAATGATATGCAAGCGGTGACCTCCCATTGACTCCCATTTCCTCCCTTTGGAGTCTAATCTTGTGCCATCAGTGGTTACTGGCGGTGCCCTTTACCCCCCTGAGAGCCTCGCGCCGTTGATAAAGGAGCGAGAGGCCGGCCTCTCGTGCGATCTACGGCACAAAATCATTGCTTGTTTCTTCTGTTTCTTTCTTCTTCTTCTTCTTTCTGTCCCTAAACCTTCGCCTCGCCAATGGACTGACGGGGCTCGAGCCTGTCGCGCCTGATAATGATGTCACGGCGTCGTCGGGCGTAGCTGCCAAACTGGTGGACGCTGCCGTGGTGGTGGTGGGGGTGATGCAGTGTGCAGATCATGGATGTATTGTGAGAAATGGATACCAAACTGGCAACTTTGTGCCAATTTTTCCCAGTGGCCACTCGAGGTACTGCAGCAAAAAAATCCCATGGGCCCAAAAAGCATTTTTCATCCAAATCTTTCTATTGCAGATTTTTCAGTTATGGTCTTTTAGTCTTTTGAGAAAATAATAAAGGCCAGAAAATCAGCAGAAAAGAGTTTATTCCCAGCGTGACGTCACGACGTCGTACGTGCTGCTGTGTCTCAGCTCGTGCTGATTGGCTGTGTGGCTATGTGACGTTCCCCAGATCGTTCTGATTGGCCAAATAGACCATGTGTTACAGAGGCATGGGCCGCCATCTTGCAGAAGTCAGAACTTTTTGGACGTATGCGCTGGGTGAGCAACTTCATTGAAATGAATGGGCCGCCATCTTGGACTCTGGGGGCCTGGTGCAGTTTAGCAGAGGTCGCACTGCATTGGCCGACTGCTTAATGGAGCCGCGAGCCCCCCCAGTCCTCCGGTAGACTGGGTCCGATGCTCCGACCGTGTCTCTCCTGCTGCACATCAGCCTCTGCGGCGCTGCAAACATATATTGTAGCCTCGCAGTGGGTTTAAAAAAAAAAAAAAAAAGCAAATGGGGGAAGCAATCAAGGAGTTCAGGGAGAGAGTGCAGGTGGGGTGAGGGGGGGGTCCATTCAGTTGAAGTATTGTTTTCGCTGCCAGTCTTGCTTTTAAATCGGACAGCTGCATGATTTTATTAGCTTCTAAAATGTGATGCACTGAAAAGCTCTAAAGCCGCCGCACGAATAAACATTTTAGCACCTCGCCGCAGCGGTGCCAGCGACATCTGATGTTTTACTAGCCAGTGTGTTCAAATATACCGTTTTTTTTTGTTTTTTTATCATCTCGATATATCTGCACATTGGGATTCTGCGGAGTGGCTCGGAGGCGTACGTGTTGATGAATTTATTGACCAAGCAGGCAAACTCGGCTAACGGTGAGAATCTCCCTCTTGTTTTGCAGCCCAGTCGTTCAAGGAGTTCTCCCAGCTGTTGACCACGGTCGAGGAGGAGCGGAGGCGCTTGGTAAGAGTGTGAAACTTTTTTTATGTCTTGTTGTTTTTTGTTTTTTTTTATTTGTTTGTGTCGATGCTCAAAAAGCAAACTGCAGAGTGACGGGAATAGTTTTTTTCTCTCTCTCTGGCTCTAATTGTGGCTAGTGCGGGGAGAAAAGAGGAGCACCTTGTGCAAAGTGCGAAAAGTGCAGGTTTCAAGCCTCGAATCTCCTCGGGGGCCACTTTGTCTGTCGAAACGGCCGCCGTGTCGAAACACAACCAGGGCGAAATGACCGCACATCAACGCAATCGAGCCGCGAAGCAGAAGTTGGAAATGCTTCCAGGAATCAAGTTCACATCGTCGTTACCGCCTGAATGCGTTTGTTGTCGAGCGACGGCGCGATTGTAACATCCTTTGCCGCGTTGCGCTAACTTCCTGTTTGAATCGAAGATTTCATCAATTTGCCGAAAACACATTAAGAAACAGCCGTTTAGAGGTCAAGGCTCCTTCTTCTTCTTCTTCTGCTTTTATTTTATTTTTTTTAACACCCCCAACGTGCAGTCTTCCAGTCCAGAATCAATAGTGAGTTTATGACGATCAATAGTGTGTCACACAGTCCAACATTCTAAAGGGGCTTGTATCATTTTGCGCCACTTAACGATCTCGATGAGCAGGAGCGCCGTTCCCGCGCAGCCCTGACCTCAGCACGCTGAGCCCATGGCAGAAAATACAGCACTGCCGGTTACTGCATGGATCGGACGCATAATGAGGGCAGAAGCTGAAGCTCCTACCAGGAAACACGTTGTGGGTGTGAAAAACCTTTTTTATTGTTTTTATTTTCTTGTATTTCAGAATAGAGTAGGATAGTAGAAACCGACCTTTGGTTGTGTGTTCTTCACACCTTCTCATTGCATGTGTATACAGACGCAATTTTCCCACTTCCCATTCTTGTGGCTAAATGTGAGATGTACAAATATACACATCTGATTTACACACATCAGTGCTCTCGACTCTAAAAAAAAACAACAACAACAGATGTCCGTCACTTATTTCTTGTAGCTGCTCCACAAAGTGCGTCCTTAAACACTGTGGAGGTTAGCTTTTTGTGATGTCACACAGGGCACCGAACACTAACTAGTGCCTCTCTCTCTCTCTCGCACGGCTGTGCGACAACGTCCCCAGTCGTGTGTTTTTTCACTCCGTTAGGCCGCCCTGTTTTTCTGTCTCCTTCATTTTTCATGGAGGCTGTAAAAAGAAGCCTGTTTTTCCACAGAACTGACAAGTTTTTTTTTTTTTTTTTTTTCTCTTAATTTATCTCTGATGCTGCTCCACCGGACCTGGCAGGAATAATAAAGATCGGGGGAGGGGCAGTGGCCATAATAAGAGTCTTTGAAAATAGGTGTTGCGGTTTAAGTTGCAGAAATTGTCATTGGAACAAATCATTATTGACATTATATGGAGATTATTGACATTATTGACAGTGCCGCTGTCGACTGACACGTCCATGTGTGCCGCTGCGAACATCGCTGTCGTTGGACGCCCTTCACCACAAAGTGAGTCATGACGGTGGGAAAGTGAATGAACTCTCAGTCACGTCTGGAGGGGAAACGAAACAGTCAGAATCTCTTCACAGTGAAACTGAAGGTGAAGTGAAAAAGCTGTTGAACACGCTGGACTTCAGTGGAGCAAACTGGAGGCCCTGTTGGAGACTCTCTGTTGCAAAAGTTGCACGTTTGAGCTCGCCTCGCGGTAAAAATGTAAACCGACGAGAAAACATCCCACATAAATACCTCAAAACCTCAGTTTTGTGTTGCTTTTTTTTTTTTTTTTTAAAGAATGCTGCCAAAACCACCCCCCTATGCACGCCCAGAGAGGGGGTGGAGGGAATGGGGGGGCACAGGGGTCAGAAAGCTGCACACGGTCGACAAGTTGCTACCTGACAATGTAGCTGCATTGGGAATGTTGACCATTGCAATTGGTAGAGTTAGCCACAGGTTGAAAAAGAAGGTAGGTTTCCATGAAATATCATGCAAATCTTGAAAAAAAAAATGATTGGACATCTCAGATTACAGTGTGTGTGTGTGTGTGTGTGTGTATTTAGCGGTGTGGCTACATGGTTTAGCATGAGCGCTGGGAGGATCCCAAGGGGAAAAAAAACCCTTCCTGAGGTCTGAGGTTGAGCCACATTCTTGTAAAATGGGCTTTGGATTTGAAAAGCGTTCAGCGTCCGATTGCTCTGGATGTGTGTGAGTTCCGCTACGGCTGCACTGCGGGGGGCGCTCTGTACATCTGCAGGGCATCTGGGGTTCCTGAGAGCAGCGAGAAAGTAATTGTTATTATTAAAGATTGCGGCTGTACGCGGAAGTATCAATTTGATCAGATATGTTAATGATAAGTGTCAAGCCGTTATGGTTTAGTTTCTAATTTTATTTTGAAAACAATTCCTTTTTGGTTTGTCAAGTTTCTTCACACTCTTTGATTTTATTTCCTCAAAAATATAAATAAAAATAAAGCCGGTTGATAACCTGGTAAGATGAACAGAAACAATGCATTCGTGACAATATTTGGACATTTGAGTTCATTATTATATTTTTGTTTAAAATGGCAGTGACCTATTTATTTTTCTCTAAATTTACATTCAATTTTCAAACAAAGCTCAAAAACTTAAATTCATTCAAAAATCAATGAGCTGCGTCGTCCTCTGGCATCCAGCAGAAATGGAAGCCATGTAGATTTTTTTTCTTTTTTTTTTCCTCCAATGCAGGCCACACACGCAGCCCAGCCCGTGTGTGAACGACACCGGAGCGCAGACACGACACACTCACACATCTGCTTTAATTTAGGGATTAGATTGTTTGCAGCACACTTATCCACGTCGAGGCGGAGTGGATGTGACACGCTCACCAGGACGCTCAGCGGGACGTCGGAGCGGCTCGCTCTCGCTGCCTGCGGCGCCTCAGCCAGGACTCGGCTGCTGCGGCTGATCAGCTGACGGCTGTTTGGGGGGGAAGTCAGGAGAGGGTTGTGCTCGCCAGAGGAAGGAGGAAGTGACGGCAAAATAACAAAATAAATGATTATAAAATTCCCTCCGGACCCCCCTGACCCTTCCCACAAGGCAGCACTGAGACCCCCCCACCCCCCCGCGTTCCCCATCTAATGATATTCTGGCCGTGACAACCCCCCACCCCCACCCCCTCCTGACAGTTGGAAACGCGCTGATGTCATGATTAAATCCACTGTTATTAAAGAAAAACACAGTCGCCCTGCTGGTTGACGTATCGGATCACACGGCAGCCCGGGGAACCTGTCAAGTCCGAGCCGCAGTGGGGCAAAAAAATAGTAATAATAATAATTCTAATGATAAAAAATAAAATTCCCACAAGGCTGGTCTGGATCATCACTTTGGGAATGTTTCCTGGACAGCAACCAGGATTCATGAGTGACGGATCTTCTGGGGATTCAGCTGCGGTTTCTGCGAACAAGTGCAGCTTTATTTTTTTTAAAAACAAATGGGGCAACGGGGAATACTGAATATATTTCAGGAAATGATCGTATCGCATTTTCAAAACAGTCGTTTATTATCACCTCTCGATTAAAAAAAAAAAAAATGAAAATGTTCTCGGAATTTATGAAATCCAGCCTTCCTCCGTCAGGACTCTTCAAGCTGACTGCTGCTGCACAGTGTCGCGTTTTAACCGGGACGTCGTTTCATGTTTAATTCAGGGTGCAGCATACAAAAAAAAAAAAAATGGCGGCGCACCTGTGTAGGACATGCAGCGGGAAAAACCCAGACTGCGGTGGGTTTCTTTAAGAGACGGGAATAAACTGCATAAATCATAGCAGCTTGTCGGGTTGCGGCCAGAGTTTTAATAAGTAAAAAGTCATTCACGCACACACACACGCACGAGCGTACAGTACCGCTCGCCACTTGCTTGAAAGGCGCCCTCTTTGCGTCATCCCTCTCCACCTCGCCGTCTTGTGTCTCATCATTTCCAGGGAATATGCAGCCGCACGCCTCTGATCCCGGCTCGGCGCTCCCAGCTCCCAGTCGCTGCCTAATTGTAATGTCGCTGATGTAAGGAGTCAAGTCCCTTTTCCCCACTCGCACATACATTTAATCTCTCTGGGTTTTGGGGGGGAGTGAGTGGCAGCCAAATGTAAATGTTTTATTTCTTTTTTCTTGTATTTTAATCCCTGTGCTGGTGAAACGCTCTTTTGATCGTTTTCCAAGGAGATTTGACAGAAGCTGCGCTTCACTTTTGCAGTGAAAAACCACCACTTGATACCACTTAAAATGCACTATGACATCTCCCAGGTGACCTACATTTGACCTCTGAAATTCCGAATGCACCGATGTCTGATCATCGTTTCCGTGCCTACAGTGCAACGCAAAAGTGGAAAAGTCACAGTCACAGGCATCTGATCTGTGATGCAGCGTGTGGAAGAACCATACACGGCTACTGAGGCTCCTGTTTGTTCAATGAATAAATTGTTAAATTGCCAATATGTTTTGTTTCTTCAATCATCCAATACACCAAACAAGAGTCAAACGTGATGACAAAGAAGTCATCTACCAAACACAAATTTCCTTTCTTTTTGTGTTATGTTTATATGTATATTGGCTCTTGCTAAGTGGCAATGCTGAGGACTCACTTATGTTTGTGGGTGTAAAAATGGCATGTTCATCGTGCTTATTGGTATTGTGCTCACGTTCCCACGCAACACTGTCAGGCAGAAGAGCCAAAACTGGGGGGAAAAATGAGGCGCAATCGATGCATTTTTCTGTCTTAGGCGCGATCGCTGCTGTTTCTCGACGGGGAGCCACCGAGTCGCAGCATTGATCCCCGTCATAAATAAGTAAAAATGCCTCCGTGTGTCTGCTAGCTCACGCTGACTGATCCATTGGCCTTTTCCCTCCCCAGTGATATCAGGTGCAGAGTTGATCCAGCACCGGCTTTGTCGTTGCGCAGTGAGCCGCCGATCGATACGGTTTCAAAAAAATAATAATAAAATTGTGCTAACCTTTACGCTTCGCCGGATTCGCCAGCAGCAAGGCGGAGAATGAACCGAGGTTTTAATCGGATGCTTCTGCAGTGGAAGTGGAACGGTTGAGTGCCTTAACTACACACAAGTAGATACAGTTTACTTTATAACCGTCCAGCAATTGAGCGATGAACGTTCATCTGTCTCAATAAACACTGTGATGATGTACGATGTAGCAGAAGTGGTATCTTGGCTAGCACGCTAGCTAATATAATACAATAACATCACCTAGCTAACGTCTGACTCATGCAAGATGTAAAGTTTAGCTGATGCCATAGCGCAATTTCAAAAATAACCAAAAGCATTAGCGGATAAATATATGACATGTTTCAGTTTCAGTTTATTTTATTTTACAAATTAATTAAAATACAAATACAAATAACATTCGATCATAGTACGTTTGTAAAAATGGGACTTCCCAGAGGCTTCAATCATAAATCATACATCAATCATAAATCACAAATCCATTCCCCATTTCCACCCAATCCAACCCAACCTAAAACCCAAAACTTCCTCCGATTCCCCAGATACAAAGACACATACACAAACACATCAGATACTGGCACAATGAAAATACATACATAGATGCATACATACACTAAATAGAGAAGTTCATCATTTTAATCCTCAACTGTTATCAGTAGTTTTATAATAAGACATGATTTAATAACATCAGACATAATCTAATACATTACATGGTGACGTAAATCATTTCTTTTTCTAACTCTTAAAGCGTCCACGGTGCTGATTTTAAATCAGTTTAAAGGTATAAAAACTGAGCCGTAACACCCAGGAGCTTGTGCTCAACGTCTTCATGTATAAAATAATATATATAATAACCTTGTCTCTTAAAAATAAGCAAACAGCGGCAAAGTGCTCATGCGAAAATTTTATTTTGTCCCTCGTCCAAGAATCACAGAGTTACTTTGTTGTGTTTGTGAAGTAATAAGGCTAAAACAACACGGCTTGCAGCGTTGCTGCTGCACCTCGACCCTCTGACTGACTGTCACACAAGAGAGCGCACAGAGGAAATTCCTCGGATGTTTTCC
The DNA here is from genome assembly GCA_009823395.1 of Thamnaconus septentrionalis. NCBI lineage: Eukaryota > Metazoa > Chordata > Actinopteri > Tetraodontiformes > Monacanthidae > Thamnaconus > Thamnaconus septentrionalis. The sequence goes on along the minus strand of CM020510.1, from coordinate 10,447,724 downwards.
GAAGCAGCGTTGTGACAGTGTGTGAGAAAGGAGAAGAGCCGCTGGTGACCTGAAGCCTTCTTTTTTCTCTCTCTCTCTCTCTCTTCCGGACTCTGGAGTCTCATTTTAAAGAGCTCCATCTCAACGGCTTAATTAGTCGACACTAAAGCAACACATGCTCGCCAAATGTGTGATGTATATATTTTTCCCCTTAAAGGGAACCATAACACCCTGAGAATATACATTTGTTAATGAATGAATTATTTCTTGCTAGACCAGCGCAGGTCTCCGCTCTGCTGTGCTTGCACCATAATCGCTGGCAGATGTTGTTCCCAGCTCCGAGATTCTCACCGCTAATAAATGTGACAGATGTTGCCGTTACGGCGGCGCATCGCTTTAAAGGAACATGTCACCGAGTGGGTGTCGACTTACAGCGGCGGATCCTCAAGGTACTTCCCCCAACCCCCCACCCCATCCCCCACCACCACCTTCCCCATCACTCTTGTCTCGCATCTGGACTGAGTTTGCCGACTAAAAATAGGGCGGCACTGACTGATAAGAATGACCGAGAGCCGCTTGTCTCGGAGCGGATGAGAAGGAAACTGGAGGGAGGCTCAAAGGGAGAATTCCCAGGAGGAGAATTCCCGTCGGTTGGCGGCTACAGTAGCAACTCGCGTGACCTGTCTGCAGTGTGTCAGGTGCATCAGGACTGAAATATCTTCCAATTCTATTTTCCAGCATTTCGTTAAAGGTTAAGTGTGTAATATTTGGAGATTTTGAGAAGGAACAGTGACATCAAGTGGTGACATTGTGGACTGCAGCGCTCCCCCTCTAACCCTCCCTCTCCCGAGCTTGCCGGTGAACTACGGTGGCCTGCACACACAAACCTGGAAACTTAGTCCACCTTCCTCTTCTTTTGCTTATTTGAGGACACAAGCGTTCACCCTAAATACGAAATGCACTGTCAGGCAGCTGGATTGTCCACACTGGGCTTCCTTAGAAATATGGCGGTGCCAGATGGCAGCTAACTGGGAGCAAGACCTTCGATCTATGTCCATTTTTATATATTAATAAGAATCGTTCTCTGGGTAGGAAAACCAAATTACTTTTATTGTAGTGTGAGTATACACTTATTAATGTATTTATGGGCAATTAAGTGTTTACAAATATAAAAATCGTAAATCAAATATTACACGGTGGACGTTTAAGAATGACTAATTTCAGCTGTGACACAAATGTGTGGGGAAGCAAAAGAAATGAATGGCATTGAGAAAAAAAAATTAAAAATATCAAATGTGAGCTGAACATCTGTGGAACATCCTTCATCACTCTGTCTCTCCTGCTGCTGCTGCTGCTGCTGCTCCGGCTGCACATGTCGATAAATAAATCCTGCTGGAATGTGTGGAAATAGATCCTGAGAGATCAGCGTTGGTCTTTTCAAACAGCGCGTTGTTCTGTTTCTGGCCCGTGTTTGTCAAATTGGAGCTCATTTAAGAGTCAGACAAAATAACAGCACAGCCTGTTTGTGATGGTCTGAGCTGAGTGACGGACAAACGTGTCGGTTTTTGGGTGAAGTTCAATAACCCAGTCAGAGTGGCAGTAGTTGAGGCAGCTCCTGTCAAGCTTGAAGAGTCTTTGTGTGCGCGCGCGTGCGTTACCCATGCGTGTTATGCATTTTAATGCCCCAGAAAGAAGAAGACAAAAAGATAAAATCTTGCGTGTTTTATCTGTTTTAGCGAGAAGATCCGCGTGTTAAGACGTCGGCCAACCAGCCTCTCAGCAGCGCTGCAGGGGGGCCGAGGGGCTGCTGGAGGTTCTGGCCGAGCTGAGCAGGTTCACAGGAAGCTACGCAGGAAGGGGAAAAAAATGTTGAATATTCCTGAATATGATGCTGCAGGTTATCTCCGCCTTCCAACTCGTCTTCAGTGTTTAACCCTTTAATAGACGAGGCATTTTCATCTGTTTCAAACATTTCGGGTTCTCGACTGGGTTTTTCCTCCCAGTCAAGCGAGCTCTCCTGGTTCTCCTGGTTCTTCCTCTCTGACTCTGATGTTCGGCGCTGCTCCGCTGCTGTTTCCCACGTTCAAAGCCCCCGCCACCGTTTACATTTTCCCCAGCAGTCTTTAAACACATCAAATTGCAGATAATTTGTCTCTGCCACAAATGTGGACCCCCCCATTTCCCACCACCGCTCTCCTCTCCTCCCCCCACCAGCCCACCAAAAGTATGTGTTTGTCTGTGTCTGGTACCAGGCAGAATGCTGCTGCTGCTGCTCAGTAACTCTGCCTCTGTGTGCTGGACTGTGAAGTGAAGAATGTCCTGTTGACAGTGGAACAACAGTGCGGAATAAAGGCGCTCATTGTTCCCTGTTTAATGAAAGTCCAGAGGAGTGTTTCAAAAGGTTCGGCTCACTGTGCATTGTGGGGTTTTGTCGCCGTGCAGAGTCGATGTAGCCTGGAAACGCGGCCGCCGTGAAAGGTGCTTTGCGAAAACACGCATCTGTAAAAAAAAAAAAACAGACTTCTTTACGACGATCGACATTTTCATTGCACCCGGTGAGTTGTTTCAAGGTGCCATTGATGAGATTTAGCTTCTCTGGGTCGAAGACGGTGCGTTCAAAGTCATTTGTATTTTTGACCGTGTGTCACCTTTCGAACCGCAGCCACGATCTCACATTAGCTCAGTGGTTCTCAAACTTTCTCTATCACGCCCCACCTTGGAGGAAGAAAATTTTTCATGCCCCCCTTGAAGCCCCAAATTTGACGTGGCTGTGTCTTGAGGGATCCCGATGAACCTGCAGGTGGCCCCATGTCTCTAGGACAAAGTTGACTTTTGACCCCATAGACTTGCATGGCATTAGGGCAGTGGTTCTTAAACTTCTCTGTCACGCCCCACCTTGGAGGAAGAACATTTGAGAAACACTTTGAGAAACACTGCATTAGCTTCAGCTGTCAGACAACAGTGCAGGCGAGAGTCAGCAAATTCCATCTTGGAAACACCCACCTAGTGCCAATCCCACCTGAATGCTTCGGATTAGCAAATAAAAACACAAATGTTTTTTATTTGAGCCAACGAATGGTCTGCTGTATTCATTTCTTGTTCAATTTTATCCTGGGTATTATTGCAAAATGGGCCTTTAAAACAGTTTTTTTTTTTTTTTCAAAGGCTACACTGTATGTAATTGACAATTACAGTAAATCTGCTAAAATGAAATTAAATGCGGTAAATTTATACAGGAGTGCAGATATTTCTCTGGTTGGTAGCTCCAAATTTCTGTCTTGGCTGATTAATTTTTTTTGCAGTTTTTCCTAAAATCCCTGCTTCACGCTGCACCACTGCAGTGAATCCCTTCTTTTTTTTTCTCCTCGCCATTCGCCCAGAGCCGTTTCATGCAGCGCCGGGTCGCCGACTCCTGCAGATGGGAAGCGTTTTGTGCTCGGAGTCGGTCTGCAGACGGCTGCTTTTCTGCAGCGAGGGCCTCCACCATCGCTGCTGGCGGCGTGAATGAATTTGCCGTGTGCTAAAACCGGGGAGGGGAGGGACTCGTGGTGGTCGGGGTCCTGCAGAGAAGTTTAATATGCCAGTATATAAGCCTAAAGGTTCGCCAGGAAAGCATTAATTAAATTAATACAAGAGAAATGGTATTTAAATTCGGGAGTGGGTTTAGCCGCCGACTGATCCTCCTCTCCCAGGACTCGGAGGAAACTGTGGCTGCCAGCTGCACTGTTAGCCTGACAGCTAGCTGGAGGCTTTTCTGTTTAGGAGGGGTCCAGCTGAATATTTTATTATGTAAATGTTTAGTTTGAGAGTTTTACTTTTTACATTGACTCCTCACAGGCGTGTTAGGGAGGGTGGCCAAGACGCAGGCCCTCAACACTTTGTCCTAATCGGACGTGTTGAGTGTCTGTTATCCTTGTTGACGGACGGTGACGTTCGTCAGGCTTATCTTCCAAAGTAGACAGCTTGTGGAAAAAAAACTACGTTAAAATACATTTGGTGACTGAGTACGCATGAATACATGGCATGTTTGACAAGAACAGTTTCCTCAAGATAGGAAGTATCAGTGAAAATACAACATTTTATGTAACATGTAGTTTTAAGTCTCAAATCCAAAATCTGTATATCTCCAATGGTCATTTAGTCCTCTGTTTTTACCCTTCTACAAAAAAGCAGTTTCAGCTTCCTGCCTACACTGACACTTTAATAGACCTCCCACTTGCCTGAAAGGGGATAAAAACAAGGCGCCAATGAGCTCAAATGTCCTGATAAGGCCTTAATTAATTTTGATCTAAAAAAAAAAAAAACATACATTTATATATATATATCGACATTAACAACACCGGCTGGAGACTAGTGGAGCAGCGCGAACGCTGATCTGTGAACGCCCTGCGATGGAACAGGCAGGACGAAAGTGTCACATCCATCCTTGACTCTGTTTGCAGAGTGTCGGGTGGCGTCTCACTCTGCTGCAGGTGTTAGTGCTGCACCAGATAAAGAATTCAACTCCTCAACAGGATTGTTCCCCCCACTGCCACACACACACACACACACACACACACACCCCCCTGAAAGCAGTCTGCAGAGGGAAGTGCAGGTTCGTGCAGCAAATCGCACTGCGTTCCTTTAATAAAGGTCAGCGCGCACCATTAGCATGAAATGGGATGTTTTATTCAGTCATGATGATGAGGCCAATAATGTTTAATATGCATTTAAGACATTAATTGGGTTGCGGGGGCTTCTGCTTACTCCGGCTTTAACGAGTCGGGCTAATTCCATTCGGTTTGCCGCTGTCCGTGAGCGCCGAGAGTTCCGCTGATGCTTTATTTTTGCGCTGCTGGCCATCATTAGACCTAATAGAACTCAGGAGTAAGACATGTCCATGTCTTACTCTATCACATAAGCGAGCCGGGACGGGTGTCAACCCGCCTCTGAAGCTGCACCCGCATTCAGCCTTCCACTAGTGAAGAAGCCCTCAGTCTGCAGGTGATGATGTGGCATCATTTTTACAGGCCGGCAGCAGGGACCTCATTTGGAAATTCAATCGCCTCCAAGAACAAAGGACAAGTGGTGAATTAGCATTCACTTGATTTTATTAGGTTTGTTATTAACCTGTGGAAAGGAAAGGCAACGAAAGCTCGGGAGGTGATTGGAAACCGTCTGCACAACACATTCAAAAGGAACAAGTTACCTTATTCCATCACTGCTTCTTATTTGCATGTGACCGTTCTCTGGCTAGCATAAAGCTAAATCACCAAAACCAATCTGGGTTGAGGTGCAACCATGTTGTCCACCGAGCAAAGCCTCCAATGCTGTTCTTGGTTCTTTCTGAATGGAGAAACCACCACCCAGTTCCGATAAGGCAGCCAGCACTGCAGTGCCCGTGCTAATATCTTTAGCAGCAGCCCATAGACTGCCAGTTTGTAAGGAGTAAAAATGTTCCAGGCTAGTCTAAAATGGACGACATTATATGTGCGGTGTAGCTCTGAAAGTTGTCAATTTCTTCACCAAACAATCAGTGGATTAAGTGTTTACCATCAGAGGAAATTACTAATTGCTGCTTTGCCTATTAAGCTAATATTTAGCTAGCACTCTCAGCTTTGTGTGAAACATTACCAAGGCTAGAATGTTAGCATCTGAAGTAGCTGTGTGTGTGTGTGTGTGTGTGTGTGTGTGTGTGTGTGTGTGTGTGTGTGTGTGTGTGTGTGTGTGTGTGTGTGTGTGTGTGTGTGGCAGTGGGGGGAACAATCCTGTTGAGGAGCTGAATTCTTTATCTGGTGCAGCACTAACACCTGCAGCAGAGTGAGACAGCAGAGTGTGTGTGTGTGTGTCTGTGTGTGTGGTTGTTATCGTTATTGTTGATGCTGCAGGTTTTTCTAAAAAGAGAAATTCTGTCAAGGAGGAAGTGCACTTGGCTGACCCCCTGTGCACACTTAGTGTGGAGTTTTCTTGAAATGCACTGTGTGCTGGAACATCACTACTATTTACAACACATCCTAGCTTCCTCTTCCTGGTCTTTTCTTTTCAGCTTTTGTCAGAGCAGCTTGGAGCGGCCGTTCCTCTCTTTCATCGCAACTTAAGCTCCTGTGACCTCCGACTGGTCAGGCTGTCCAGGAAGCTGATTGTTTTTTTGTTGTTCTTGTTTTTTTCAAAGACTGATTCAAAACGCTCTCCTTTGGAGGTCCACATGATGGACGAGTGGGATTTCAGAGTGGACGTGTGAGCGATCCAGCGTCTGTGCTGGGTTTGTCTCTTATACTTGTCTGTCTGAAGCACGGTGGTCCAATCCCGAGAGCTTTGACTATTTTTTCTCTCATGTTAAAAAGTTAAAAGTTAAAAAGTTGTCCGTCACTCACTGAAAAGATGAGCCTGGACAGCAGTGAGTGCAAACTAAACGACTGAAGGCATAACGAGTGCCAGACTGTGACTCTGGTTTCAACATCAAATCATTTCTGAATTTTTGACCCATTTCTGTCAGAGGCTCTTTTTTTTTACCTCTTCTCCGTCGTTGGCAAGCACTGGAGGCTAAAATTGCGCCGCTCGCCAAAACCAAGCTGCCTTTTTCTTTATCAGCATTGCATTAAATGGCGGGCTGTTGCTGTAAGTAGTGCCCCCCTGTGGCGAACCACCCAACCAAATAGTTTGTGTGTAAACTTTGCATGTAAAATCTGGCCTGATTTATGATTTTTATGTTGTTAAAAGCTTAACATACTGCCCGTAAATATAAAAGAGGTTACTGATAGTACAAGAAAAGTTACTTGGTTTTCCTACCCACAGAGTGGTTCTTATGTATCTATAAGAATATACACAGAGCAAGGGTCTTGCTCTCGGTTAGCTGCCATCTTGCACTTCCATAGTCCTAAAGAAGCCTGATGTGGACAATCCTGCCCACCTGGAAACGCGTTTGGTATTTCGGGTGAAGGCTCGCATCCACAAATAAACCAACAAAGAAGAAGGCGGACCAGGTATCCAGGTTTGTGTGTGCAGGCCACTGTAGTTCACTGGTAAGCTCGGGAGAGAGAAGAGGAGCGAATTAGTGCTGCAATCTAAAATGCAATCTAAATCTGACCACTAGATGGCAGAATTTTCCACACTGTACTTTTAAATGTACACAGTGTTGCCCAGCGTAAAAAGACTTCAGACGTGCTTCTGAACGACGTCCGGTGCTGATAAAGCAGCTGCTCCTGCAAGCTAAACCCTTTAGCATCAGCTCATAGCTTCTCCTTCCTGGTTTTTCTTTCGTGCTTGTAAATGTCGCTTCTTTCTTTTGTACCTCGTGTATCCACAAAGGAAGCTTGTTGTGTTGTCTGACATTTTAAGGCAAGGTGATTGAAAACCTCGTCTGTTGGAGCTCAGCAAGGAGGACGAGCTGGGTTTCAAAGTGGACATTTTTAGGGATTCGGTGGCGCCGCAACGTGGCCAAAAGCTCTTCCAGTGGACCAAGTGGACCCCAGCTGCAGCTAAGTCAGGTGTGACTAATGCCGGGGCCACTGCTAGCTTTAATTAGCTAAACGAGCCGGCTTGATGACAACAATTTTGTATCAGCTTTGACAGGTGTCACGTTGTCACATTTCGTTTGCCTCGCTTGCGTTTTTCGCTCCGTCCTTCGCCGACTTTTCCTGCCCCAGCGGCAGATTAGCGCTCTTGAGTCAAACCTTTTGATCCGCCGCCATTCTTTGGATTTTGTGGAAAAATACTGAACGTCGGCATTCGGCTCGCCGGCTGCTAATGACATTACAAAGTGCCGCTGCTGCACCCATTGGGGCGTCGTGCTGCGCGACTTCACAGGGAGTTAATCTTGTTGTGGAGGTGCTGCCGAGGCCACGCTGGCAGTCGGAAAAGCGTCCATTAGCCTCCACGTCTTTCATGTGTAATCTTCAACATTTCCGATATAGATAACCTGAATATTTCCAGTCCATTAAACATCTTTATCTCTGTTGACTCTCACTGTGACACTGCTTTTATCTATTTTCAACTTTGCAGCTCTTGAGCTGAAAGCTGTTAATTAGTTTTTGTAATTTTTAATATTTCATTTCATGTTTGTTTTTTTTATGTCAGTACATTTCTATTTGTGTGGCTTCTTGTGGAAGTGTAAATGCGATGTGGTCGAGTTTTAGGTTACAGAACAAAAAATAACAAAATAATTGACCTCAACAATCCAAAACCCGTTTGTTTGTTGCTTGTTCGTTACAATTTTTTTAACTAGATTAAAATCTGATAAAACTGCGGTCCGTGTATTTATGTTTGTCTTGTCCGTGAGACTTTAAAAACTCTCCATTTTAAGCCCACTAATACCATGCGCTCAATTAGGCCGAGGGCGTGGGAGATAAGGCTGCGAGCAGCGGTGTCGTATAATTCTCCCTGTTGACGGCAGATAACACGGCGACTCCAGTATATGACTGGATTATTAGAAGGGAGAGACTTGATGACCGCCAACTGTCCTTTGTGCTCCCACTGGAGTGTCACTTGTAACCAAATTGCCTCAGTTTATCTCTCAGAAGTGCTTTTCTGTCTTTCTGCCTCTCAGCGTCTCAAAACAAATCATCGCTCTGCAAAATTATCCTTGGTTCCAAGTCATGCTGTGATTTGTTGTCATTGAGGTGGCCGAAATTAAAAATATGAAACACTATCGACTGACCGGAATTCAATTAATAGTTATTCTCTATCTGGTCTGTGTAAAAAGCGTGCACTTTGCATGGGCACAGAAAATAATTCCCCAGGACATTGTCACAAAGCTATACTGAAATAAATAAATAACTCAGCCAAAAACACTTAATACACCCTCATAATTAAAGTTATATACATCTTAGTGTGTACTCTAATAACTTGGATATTTCATGTATGAACTAATTAGAGTTTCACACTGTGCCGAGTCCCAGAACACACAGACTTTATTCTCAAATGCACACTTGCCAACTTTTCATGAGCAGATGTCTTGAATAGCTGCAGCTGGCGGCCTGTATATCAACTCTGAAGACCTCCATCATCCCATTTGCCGGCTTCCGAGTCTAAATTTTCCACGGATTCCATAACCAGTCGCTTCACATTATGGATAAAGAGGGCAGGAAGTGCAAACCGATGTGGCAAGCTACTGAAAAACCACAGAAAAAGATCCAGGGGGGGAGAAGCTAATACGAGTATGGATGTCTTATAAGAATTGGACACTAGACTGGCAATATGGTGGTAAAGCAATTTTCTTTTACCAGTGGCCACCCAAGGTACTGCACCCAAAAAAAAACCTTGTAGCCTGAAAAGCATTTTTCCCCGTTTACTGCGATACAAAAATAAACACTTGTAAAGCAGCCAACAGGGCATTTCCAGCTGGTGGCCATGATTGAAGCCCAGATCAGCAACAATGACTTGCTTGTGTTTATAAGAGTGTTTTTTTGTTATTTTTATGAACCATCCATCCATCCATTTTCAATGCCCGCTTATTCCTGAGCTCAGGGCCACAGGTATTTTTTATGAACCTTTTGCATTCAATGTAACATTAAAATGCACACAAAGCCTGCAGGCACTATGACCTCGACTCCCTGAGCCGCTGCTTTTCGTCAGGGCGAGGACGGAGCTGTCGGGGGTTATTTTTGGGGGGACGATGGAAACACGTTGTGACAAACAGAAGGAACAATTCCCGGCTCCCCAGACGCAGCTCGGTGTTTACAGGGACTCTGAAGACGACAACAGACCAGGCTCTTCAACCGAAGCCTTTAAATTAGTGCTGCAGTGATGGATACACCTGAGAGCGACCCCCCCTCCAGACCCCCACCGATCCCTGGCTTTATCACATCCAGCCAACAACCCCAGAACAAACACCCTAAATCAAACAAAGAGCCGAGTCGTTTGCAGCACAGCCTCCTCCGCGTCCACTTGACGGCCGGCTCTCCGAGGATGAAGGAAGCAACTCCGACGCCTCCCGATGGCGCTCAGCGTAACACCCCCTTCTCCCCCATTCCCACCCCCACCCCCCACCCTCCGCACAGCGAGGGCCGCCACGGAGCCGTAAATTGCTGCGATATGTCTCAACTCCGTGTTTGTTGGAAAACAGCTTCCGGGGAGCGACTTTTGGCTGCGGTGCCGAGAGATTCCAGAGACGGACCTGCCCTCAAATATTGGGATGCATCGCAGGATCGCGGTCGTAAAAAGAAAAAAAAATGTCTCTCTCTGCTGCGGCTGTAACTCTTCCAGGTTTGACGATGCTGCCGCTCCACACGGCACACACATTAAAAAAAGGGGCTTCATCTCCTGCTGCTCTCTCTCTCTCTCTCACTCGCTCTCTCCCTCTCTTTCTCTCTCTCTCTCTCATATCTGCCGACACTATTGTTCATTGTCACCATTTTTAAGAGACACTAATGAAGGCGGCTCCTCCACTCGGGTTTCAGTCTTAAAGGTCCAGTTGTAAAATGTGGCCTGATCTATGATTTTTATATTGGTAAAAGCTTAACATACTGCCCATAAATACATTAATAAAGTGTATATAGTACTCACAGTATAATAAAAGTAATTTGGTTTACCTACTCATTGAACAGTTCTTTTTTTATATCTAAAAAATATACATAGAGTAAGGGATTTGCTGCCAATTAGCTTCCATTTGCTGCCATATTTCTAAGGAAGCCTGGTGTGGACAATCCAACCTGCCTGGGTTTCGTATTTAGGGTAAACGCGTCCTCAAAAATAAACCAACGAAGAAGAAGGTGGACTAGGTATCCAGTTTTGTCTACACAGGCCACCGTAGTTCACTGGCAAGCTCGGGAGAGGGAGTGGGAGCGTTGCAATCTAAAATCTGACCACTAGATGGCAGAATTTTACTGTGTGTGTGTGTGTGTGTGTGTGTGTGAATTTTACACACTGTACCTTTAAAGGTGTCTGCTAAAGATTCTCCACGCTGTGATTTCCTGCGTGTCCACATTACCGAGGTGTTCTAGCAAAAGCTGGGACCGCCGTAAAGGGAACGGGGACGACTGGATTAAAGGCTTTTACGGCTCGTTCGAGCGACGCTCCCGAATTATTAAGCAAGTGTGCCAGAAACCCCCGTGACGAGCCTCCTCATCTGTCTCATCCATGTTTCTTCTTCTCCCTCCCCTTTTGTCACCCTCCAGATTCAGAACGCCGACGACGTGCTGATTACGCCCCTGGAAAAATTCCGGAAGGAACAAATTGGTGCGGCGAAGGTAGGAAGACCACCCACGCGAGCAATTAGCCATTGAAAAGCGGAGGGTGTTTTTGCACTCTGCACGTCTCCGCCTCACCTCAGCCGCCTTCAAAAGATAATTGCGCTTTGCCGAGGTGTCCCAATCAGAGTTAAAGAGAATAAACGGAGATGAAAAACAAGATATTAAATTGTTTATTTTTTCGGGGATTGGTTGGACGGTCGCCATTTCCGTTTGAAATTCCCTAATTAGGAGGAACTGTAAAAGTAGAAGTTCTAACTTAAAAGATTCGGCCACGGCCTTACCTTCCTTTCCCAAAGCATCCTTAAATAGTTCCTAAAAAAATAATTCAGCCAAAGTTATTAGAAGATCCCAATTAAACATTGGCTTTCGGCAAAAACTGCAGGTCAAATTTAGAAAATGTGAGCTGGCTGAAACGTGCGGTAATGTAAATGAGAATCCTGACCAACCGACCGAACAGCTGCTCCTTGGACAGTAAAGTTCCGGCACAATCGGGCTGCAGCACATTGTCGGTTTCTTAACAGGATCAGTGTATTTCGGTAGCGTACGACTGGAACTCCAGAGCTCCAGTGGATGGATGGATGGATGGATGGATGGATGGGCGGATGGATGAACGGTTCCAGTCGAGCGGCGCTCGGAGGCATCCTGGTCCGTGCGGTCGATACGCTGTGGAAGCCCAGTCGACTACAAAGCGACCGTGTGGGCTTGTTGCTACAAGCCGCGCTTTCATTCCTGGCCAACGCGGAGGCATTAAGCGAAAGCGCGGCAGCTTGTTGGGTTTTTTTTTTTTTCATTTCTTTGCGGTCGTCCCCTCGCTGAGATCACTGGTGAACACACTCGCAAAAAGAGCCCCGGACCTTTTCCACACGTCTCCCGCTAAGCTGGACTCTCACTCTCGGCTCCTGGTTCGCTGAATCACGTCGACTTCCTCAACGCTGAAGATCCCGACGGACCCGACTTCATATTACATATAACAGCGTGATATCCTGGAACGACGGCACAAACTAGCAAAACCATTGTTCATTGGTAATGATAAAGATTGTTTATTTCGTATGAACGACCCCTTGCTGCTATTACATTTTCAACCCTGGTGTTAGAGACATTAGATTACTTTGTGGATGATACACAGGCCAATTTGAACCAAGTTAATTATGTAGGCGATACAGACAGTAAAATTGTATGTTCCAGCAGAAATCATACAGTTATAGCACAGCCCATGAGTAATGAGGAAAAGCTTCCAATAGCTTAGTAATGCGATTTCATAAACTTAGGAAAATAATGAAAGCAAGAAATTATCGATGGCTTAAATTCACCAATCAATATTACAACTTAGAATAAAGTAGTTTAGGTCCATATGGAAACTTAGCCTTCATGAGACCATGTATGCATCAAAACACACACACACACACACACACACACACACACACACACAAAGCCTTGAAGCCACGTGCACACATCAAAAACCTTTTATAGACCTTTATAGCCAAACACACAAGTCTTTTAAACCCACAGACCCTTAGCCTACCCCTGTGGATCAAACATATATGGATTAAACACTCTTGAACAGACTTGATTTACTAGCGGGGGCTAAGTGCACACTGTGCTAATTGAGCAAGCTTGCAGCACGAAGCAGCGTGTTTGTTTCCAGAAACAAGTACAGCGCTCCGCATGCCCTCCCTAGTGCAAAAAGTCTTTTAATGCTGCAAATTAAGAAGAAGAAAAAAAGAAAATCGCAAATCTGTAGGAGGAGGAGGAGGAGGAGGCGAAACTAATTAGCTAAACAACAGACTCGGGCATCAGTTATCTGTTTATAATTAGCACGGCAGGTCACTGCGGCGTCCTCTCAGTGTAAATATCGAGGGCCTGGCGAGTCGTCGCAGAGTCGCCAGGCTGCAAAGTTTGTCTCGGCATCAAGTCGGGGGGAAGCGGGGGTAACATTTACAGAGCACTCGGAACAGCCGGTGGCGTTTCATCCCCGCACCGAATGTTTGGGAATAACACTCGCAAACTCCGGCCGCCGTGTAAATAAATATGCGGCGTGGAAGCCGTGAGAGTTTAAATAATGATGTCAGCTTCTTCTCTGGGAAACCAGGAGTCAACACGAGGCGCCGCCACGCCCACACCCCTACTCCCCAAAAAAATAAAAACTGAGATGTAAAAGTGAAATTACCATTCCGCTTTTTTCACTTTTGCACTTCTTCTTCTTATTTTTTTTGAACTCTCCTGTGCTGAATGTGGCTCACTTCTTTAAAAAATAAAACGTTGCTTCCCAAAGCCTGTCTTTGTTTTCCGTTCCTGGCTGCTGCTCCCCTTTCCAGCTCATCTCCCAAAGTTAGACATTAACCTTCTGCCCGAATTCTTCCTTTGACCTCCAGGGTGCCGTTTCTTTTTTTTTCTTTTTTTCTTAATCCTTGTGACCAAGAAACACTGGAGCCTAACTGCCTGAAGCTGAGTCCATTCTATTTGTGTGTGGATTCATGTGTGTGTGTGTGTGCGTGCGTGCGCGCGCTTTTTTTTTTTATTTCTTCCTTCAACACTTTGAAATTCAAACAGACCCCAGGGACACTTCCTGAAGAAAGGACCACAGAGGTGTCCGACTGGTGGGTGGCATTTCTTGCTGTCTCTGAAATTTTGACATTGCCATACGGCCCCTCAGAGGCTGTCGGCATCAGGGGCACCGCCGAGGTCGCCCCGCACGCTGCGCGTGAAGAGTCGGCGCAAACACACCCAGGTGGGAGTCAGATGGTCACGGATAGTTTGAGCCGTCCTTTTTGCTGCAAAAAGAAAAAGCCGACGGGGAGACATCAGAGGGAAAATGGAGAAAAGCGTCTGTTTAACGCTCTCAGGTTCTAAAAGTTGCAGGAAACGTTTGAAAACACTCTTTTCTGAGTTCAGTCCGGGGGTTTAGATGTCATGGAGTTGTTTGATTAAAGGAAATGTTCTGAAGTCTGAACTAGTTTCACTGAGAACAGTCGGAGATCCTTTACGGCCTTCATCTCCTGTGTTGAAGCGGTTCATTTAATACTAAATACAGTCACGGTATGTGTGATATTAATATCACAGAACACAACGGTGGACAAGCATCTTGCTGAATTGTTCTGCTTCAAGGATGAGTTTATCCTTTCTTCTGACTGGAATGCTTCTTTTTCACTGGAGGCACTTTCAAGTCGATTGTGACACGCCAAGACAAATGTATGTTCTAAGAATAGAAGCAAGCGCTTCCAAACTGAAGTCGTGCACGTCGAATGGCTAATGGACAAAATCCTTTATCATATCCGCTCTTATGATTCACATCAAACAAAACGAAATCTCATCATAACGACACAAACGGAAGAGTTCCTCCGCTAATAATAATAAACACGGTGAATTACTGTGAGAATTCTTCCAGGATGCCAAAAAAGACAGAAAAGAAAAGTGGAACGTTTCCGTTAGCGTGATAGATTAGCCGCCGGCAGTCACACTCGCATGGCCGCGTGCCAGCGAGTGACCACAACGCACAATCCCTGCCAGCCCAGATAACGACCTCTGACCCCCGTGACAAATCTCTGGCTGCGAAGTAATCATTAGGCAGAATTTTCTTTTTTCCACGGATAACCGAATGGAACGTCGGGAAAAGGACGGCGGCCGCTGCTGTGCGTTTACGTCTCTGTTTGGCACCAGTGACTTTCCTCTCTGAGCGGCTCAACTGTTGCAGCTCACTCTGCCCCAGCAGAGCAGCCGGTGCCTCCGTTTATAAAACGCCTTGTTAGAAAGCCCCCTTATAACCCTCTCCTGCTCCCTGCACTTCATCTTACTTCCTCCTAATGGCTCGATGCACGGCCCCCTCCACGTCCTGCCCCCTCCGGCCGTCGAGTCGGGGGAGATAAAAGCGGGGCCGACATCACGAGCGGCTGAGCAACTTTCCACTGTTCTGAGAATCCGCAGCGAACTGCGAGCAGCCTTGACCCCCTTCCAGTCAGTCACAGGGCTTCCAGCACTGACCGACCCACAGACGGACCGACCGGGCTGCCGGCCGGCTGGCTGGTCGGCAGTCCGGCGGGACGGTGGAGGTTCTTGCCTTATTTGGGAATGCTGTGAGGAATCCCGCCGAGGCTGCGCACCAGTGTGTCGGCCTCTGCGAAAGCACAAACACTTCCCCCCCTCAGGGTTTACCCAGCAGTTTACCCAGCAGTTGGAGCGCCAGCCAGAATAAATAAATCAATAAATGAATAAAATGTTTTTCGGAATAAAATTCCCAAGTACGCAGCCAGGAGGCCACAAGTGTCCCAATACTTTTGTCCTTTCCCCGGAACAAGGACCCGACATGCGTGTCAGCTGCCAAACAGCAGATGTTATTGTTAAGTCCTCCCTCCCACACACACACACACACACACACACAAACACAGCACACACTGTTTAGTACGTTTTTCACTTCCCCTGAAAAGAAACAGACTTTCACAACTGAAATAAGGAATGAAAGCCTCCTTCGGTTATAAAGTGTAAATCAGCCCTTCTGTAACTAAGTCCGAAAGTTTCTCACTACTGAAGTTTGGTGTGAACACACCTGTGTGTGTGTGTGTGTGTGTGTGTGTGTGTGTGTGTGTGTGTGTGTGTGTGTGTTGTGCTCGAGCTTTTCCAAGCCACAGTTTGGTTCAGATCTCGGTGACATTTTCAAAAGCAAGTGCCGGGCGGCGCCGACCCGCGGCGTCCTCACAGCGTTTGTCGCGCTGCCAGAGGTCGTCAGCATGAGGGCCGGTCGGGTGCAGAAGAAATCGACCCCAAAAAAAAACAAAAAAAAAACAGAAAGTGACCCAGATGGGAGTCAGATGGTCACGGGCAGTTTGAGACGTCCTCTCCCTACAAAGGCAAAGAGTGGAGACATCAGATGAGTCTTGGCCACTTGTGGTCTCCAGAGGATGAGACGCTGCGGTTCAGAGGGACGCGCTCGCCATCTGTGGGGCTGCACCAACAAAACTGAAGAATTATTGGGATTTTATTTTTTGGGTTCAGTTTGGTAAAAGTAAAAAAAAAATTCTCAGATGCAGTTTTTTTGTACAGTTTAATTGGTTGATGTTCATCAGTCAGGAAAATTATTATCTTCAAAGTCAGTGATAACTGATAACTGTAGGAAATAATTATACTATTTTTGGGTTCATTATGATGTTGAGTAGTTAAATGAACATTTGGCACTTTTTTTTTTTTATATACGATGTGATATTATTCGTATTGACTTCCCCAGAGATGATATTCAGCCCAAATCCAACCTCTACAAACATCACATGGTCTTGGATCATATTGAATCAAGCTATAATAAACAGATTTGGATTTTAAAACAAGATTTTTGTAACCAGCATCTGACTTTACATCTTTCTCCAATCGTTCACAAGTAGCAACGTCTGGTTCTTCTACATGTACAAATTTTTCTGAGGGGATTTCTGTCCCGTCTTGGTGGCAGATGACTTTAAATAGCTAATAGTGTTTTGCAAAAGAAATAATTTGCTCTGTTTTTTTATTGTATATATTCAAACTGTCATCACTGAACATTTAATGGAAGTGGCTTTAATGCTGCACAAGCCGGCAGTGTGATGAGTCCAGCTCTTTGAAGTGACTGAAGTCTTTTCATGTTATGTAAACAGGACGATTGTCTCTCTCTCTTCTCGTCCCTCCTTTTGTGCGTCTTCAGCCGTCACAATGCCTTCATCACCGTCCATTATGCACCGCGGCAGATCTAAGGTGCCAACTAGATCTTTGTCTCGCGCAGGTTTGCACAGACCTGACGGAATCGCTGTGCGGAATGAAGTGACATAACGGCCCGAGGTTCTATTGTTAGCGCTACGGCGGAACAGCTGTTTTGTGTCGACTCTGAATCGTGTCAGTTCACACTGTCTTCTGGTTTCACAAGAATTAAAACGAAAAAGGATTTGAATGTCTGTGGGGAAAAAAAATCTTTGCTATTATTATTCAGTACAAACTGTGAGAATTGCTTCGGGACCTCAAAAAAAATAATAAAAATGAGTGTGTCCATTAGCGTGCTAAATTAGCGACAGACACTTACTCATATGGACAAATGCCAGCAAATGGCATGAACACAGAAGCCCTGGCAGGCTTGTAACAAGGAGAGATAGCGACCTCTGACCCCTGTAATAAATCCCCACTGTGAATTAATCATCGGTGAAATAGATTATTGTAACTGCTGACGGGGGATGAAGTCCTGAGTCAGGGGTTCAGTCAAGGGCAGCGCCGGCCGAAACAAAGACCTCCCAAACTTTGCACTGATCGTTGCAGTTGTTTGCTGACACTCAGTGGTGCCTAACTTTGTCTTAGCTAAAGGGCTAGTTCGCTCAAAATCAGTATACTCCACATGCCATTTCATACAATACACATTATCATTCTAGAGCAGGCATGGGCAAACTACGGCCCGGGGACCAGATGTGGCCCGCTGAGCTTTCTAATCCGGCCTGACAAACTAGACGAAATTATTTTAATAGTGAGTAAGTCATAAAATAGCTGTATTTCAGCCATGTTTTCAGTGTTTTCAGATTTCAATATCTGTGGGCTTCAAAGACACATTTGGTTGTAACTTTGCTTTGGCTCATTTTCAATTGACATCAAAGCACGTTTTTTACTTATCCCATGATGTATTTTTTTCCTTCTATGAGTTGAGTCACCAAAACACTCCATCCATCTGCTGCTGCTCCTCTCTGTCACATTATAGAACAACATGAAAGAAGACATGAAAGTACAGCCTCACAAGAAAATGTAGAAAATCTAACTCAGCAGGTTAGTTTTAGTTTAATGGGAACGTGCCACCTGTCTCGGAGGCTAAAGTGGACATTATGGCTGAAATCATGGAAACACCTCCATTGCCCAGAAGGCAGAACAGCTCGTCCTCTGGTGGGGAGATCGGTCCAAACGCTCCGATTTCCTGGCTCCACCTGCCCGACACCGTGATTGGCCCCTGGGCCAACACTTAACCCTGATGGTCTGAGGGTGATTACTTCCTGCTGATGGGCAGTTTGGCCACAAGTGCACAGCTCCCGACCATGAGAAAAATGCTTCATCCATGTAGTAATGTAATGATTCTCATTCTGTTGGGTTATTTTTTTTCAAGTGACTTAAATATCCTTGTAGTCAAGGCCAGACTCAATGGACAGAATTTCATGATCGAGCAAATTATCCCTTTTAAAGCTGTTTATCTTTCAACTCTTTCCCGTGGACTCCACCAAAGTTATTTTGCTATTAATTTCAAAGAAAACAGTTAGCTAGTTAATTTTTGACCTCAGACTAATCACCAGGTGGGCCAAGACGAGTCGGAGACTCCGCCCCATGAAAGGTAACCTTTATTTCAATTAACCGAAGGCTTCTCGGTTTGCCTCGCACACCAGGCGCGGCCTTTTTTTTTGAAGTCTGACTATTTGTTTATTAGCACCCGAGGTAGCAGATGTTTGTAATTATTCCGTGTTAATTGGCCAACTTCTGGCAGCCTGTGATGTCTGCCCGGGAACGGCTCGGTGTCAGGTAAAGCGGGACACGCTTTTTTGGCTCGGCAGCAAAGCAACTCCCCGTCCCGACCGGCTCGCGTGTGGCAAGGCATCAAAACAGCCGGGCCGTCGCTGTGTAATCGCCCTTCCGGACCCCTGCTCCAATTAGCTCCCTCTAATGAGCTGATGGAAATGGACTCTCGCTTTCATGCCGCTGGTCAGCGAATGGCTTCAACATGAGCGCGTGCGGCCGATGTCAGTGTTATCGCTGCGGTGCACAGTTAGACAAGGCACATAAATTGTGTGTGTGTGTGTGTGTGTGTGTGTGTGTGTGTATGTGTAGGTCTCTCTGTGTTCTATATATAGATATTCAACCGTCTTTGAAGCCTGCTGTGGTTGCTCTGGTGAAGAAACAGCCAGAGAGACGGCGGTTGCAAAGGTTCACAATACGGGCCGTTTGTTCAGATTTCTCACCGTGTTGGACGATGACATCCCGTTTAACGCAATAATTCCATGAGAGGTTTTGGTCTGACCCGGGCCGATCGGAGTCTTCTTACACCCCACAGCATGGACTTCTCCATGTGGTTAGCTCGTCGTAGCTGTGGGAAGCTAGCCGCCTCTGTTTCTTTACGTCAACGCCGCCGCACAGCGAACTTGTGCCAGTTGGACTTTGATGATGAGATAAATTTAAACTTTACGCATTTGCAAATCTCCTTGATATAACAAAAGAAGCCTCACATTCTGCGCTGCCATTGTTTTTGTTTTATTCGTCCTAATTAGACTTTGCTCGTGCACTTCTCAGTTCAATATAATTTCTCACTTTGTGAGTGTTGTTATTTCGTCAGTGCTCTTTTTATCCTATGGCACAGTAGATGATAGGTTCATACAAGCCAGGTGAGTGGTGATTGGCTGTTTCACCTCTCTTTCCTGATTGACAGTGCAGTACTCCTCTGTATGGGGTCGAACGATTCGCCACCTCAGAAGGAACCGCGTCGGAACCACACTGTGGGCGGCGCCGCCGCCGACATGCAACCACGCTCGCAGACAAACTCTTCTTTCATCTCCACACTTCCCGCCCCCCCGCAGGCTCAAACACCTGGCCGGCAGAGGAGGAGCTCCCCCGCTGGCCCTCCTCGTCAACGCGCACACCACCCATCCAACCCCCCGTAACGTTACATTAGCAAATTAGCAAACTGGTGCCCACGTCGCTGTCACCATCAAAGCGGTGTCTTTTCAGTGAGGCGAGGCTCTCCAAAGAGAAATTCCGCAACAGAGTAATCGGCGTCAGAGTTTCTCCGTTTTTCCGCACGTGATTTATTCATGAGGGCGAACAAAGCAAAGCAATCAGCGGAGGAAATCTCCCGAGTGGTGGGTTCACACGTGTTTGGAACTCCTTGAGCTATATCCACATCCCAGCCATCTGATTACTCCGGGGCGCTGGCATTGGATTGTGTCAGAGGCTTGTGCGCTGCAGAGTACATATACACATGTACATTTAAATATACACCCTACAAATATATATGTACACATATAAATATATCTACGTCTCTGCCCTCAGTCACCATGTGTTGAGCTTCAAAGCTTCTCCGCATCTCTTTGCAATTTAAATGGCTCGCATTCAACCCTTGATGGCTCGGTGTGCGTGCGTGCGTGCACATGCACGGGCGCTCTCGACACGCGGACAAAAAAAACGCAGCAAACACCTGGTGTTTGTTCGATGAGGGCGTCATTACGGCGGCGAGGTTCGTACGCGCCTCTCGGTGGATCAAAACAAAAACAAGGGTTAGGGTTAGCACTCTTCAGCTCTGAGTCACTCCTCTCTCTAACCCCCCCGCCAAGTGTGAATAAGTCAGCCCTGACGTGAGGTGTCTTCATGGTTTTGGGGAGAGTTTTCTGGCGCGCTCGCACTAGTCAGCAGTGCTGGAAGCCTCCTGTTGTTGCTGCGGGGCTTCGCTAAAACCTAAAGCTCTTAATTTGAAGTGATCCTTGCCGCGGTGCGTGTGCATGCGTATGTGCGTGCACGCTCGTCAGCATTCTACTTTTTTTTCTCACTCCCAGGGCCTCCCATGCTCTCGGCTTTGCTTACAAAAAAATGTCACATCAACAGTAGTCGTCGCGACCGCCAATCAGCTCCTCTCCAAAAGGGAAAACACTCGTCCATGTTTTATTTAGTGTTCCAGCTCTCATTATTTTTCTATCTGTGGCTCGTCAACCACTTTATCTTTATACTCTCTGACATTCCAGGTTGAACGATCCGTTGCAAAGTCAGTCAAAACCATTTGGAAATGTCATTGAAAATGTGATATATTTCATGACTTGTGCTGATGATAAAATGTCCTGTTGATCCAAGTGGCAACACTGGGTGCCAGCAGTGTCGTTGGTGTAGTTTGTTGCTCTAAACCAGTGGTTCTCAAACTTTCTCTGTCACGCCCCACCTTGGAGGAAGAAAATTTTTCAAATTTGACGTGGCTGTGTCTTGAGGGATCCCGATGAACCTGCAAGTGGTCCCATGTCTCTAGGACAAAGTTGACTTTTGACCCCACAGACTAGCATGGCATTAAACTCTTGCTGAAGCCGGCCAGGAGCAGAGAAATGCCTCATATTCCAACTTTACTCTTCTTCTAATTAAACTTTCATCATCACTTCCTGTTTTTTGTGTCCCCTCAACTCCCTTCAGTTGCAGCTTCCACTTCCTCTTTGCACTCAGAAGGTGTTGATTGGTCCCGCACTATCCCACACAACAGCAATGACAACAACAACAACGTACAGAATTTAAGTGCTATGGAAACAGGCACATACTGTGGAACACTACAAGAATTCAGACTTGATATCCTGGGGATGCAGCGGCACGCACGCTCGTAAAGTTGTTTTTTTCGTTCGCGTATCTTGTGAAGTAGATCTTCACGCGTGTCATGACAGGAGCGATAGACAAACACGGCTCCCACATGAAATTATCTATTGATTTTTTTTTTTTTCTCTGTTGCTGGTCGTGCGTGACGAATTTCTCCAGTCGGGGTGCTTAACTGCTGTGGGGGGGAAGGGGAGGGGGACGGGAGGCTGTCTGTGGGGAGGTGGTGGAGGGGCAGTGAGGTGGAACGCTGTTCTAGGTCACATCAGTAGCTCGTCGATTAGACTTGCTAAATTTCAGGGCCATGGGAATGAAAACAAACAAGACGGATCTGGTTACATCACTACCCCCCCACCCCCAGCCCCTCCACCCCAACTCCCTCGTCCACCCTTCCCACTATTTTATTTAGTGTCTGCGCAGCAGCATAGACGTCTTAATGTGGAGGGAAAGAAGGGGGGGGGGCGCTGATTTGTAGATCGGGCCTTTTTAGATGAGACACTCCAACGTCCTCGCCGGTCGACCTCGCTTGATGGAGTGGATCTTCTCGTGGGGTCGAGATGTTCCACTTTGCAGATTGCCATCTCGCCTTGAAAAGCCCATTTCCTGTTCCCTCCGCCGGGCCTTCTGGGATCGTGTCTTTCAGGTGGAGCGTAACGAAAACACTACAGTCAGGAGCAGCAGCAGTTGTGTCGGGCCAGGCTCCTGGATGCAGCGCTGCAAGGAAAAAAAGAAAGGAAAGAAAGAAGCATTGAGCCGCTGCTCTGCATGTTAAACCCGCGGCTGTGTGGCTTATGCTGACGTTGCCGAATCTCGCCGCCACCCTTATGCCACTTTTATGACCTGTAATAACCCCCTGACAGGACCTTTTAAATCAGGCAGCCAGACGCCACATTAGGATGCAGCCAGGCCGCCACCTAGTGGCGACCCGGTGGCTCCCGCCTCCGTCCCAGAGTTTCCGAGCGGGCTGCTTCTCTTTGGTGACGCCGTCTCTTCACCTTCCAGGAGGGCAAGAAGAAGTTCGACAAGGAGACGGAGAAGTACTACTCCACGATGGAGAGGCACCTCAGCCTGTCGTCCAAGAAGAAGGAGGCGTATCTCCAAGAGGTAAAAAATAGAAAAAGAAAGAAAAAGAAAATCACAGATCCTCCAGTGATTTTTTTTTTTGAAGTAACGCCGCTTCACACTTAGATAAGAGATACTTCGATAATAAGAGGCAGTTGTTTGCACGTCTCTGTTTGCCATCTTGTTGAAAGGCACGCGGTTGCCAGGCAGAGGTGTGAGCATTAACCCTCTGTCCACCAACTTTGACCCCTCTGACTTTTGTTTGGGAGTGACCCCAACCTGTCCTCTAAACCACCCGTCATGTTTGTTCATTCTCAGGCCGACACGCAGATTGATAAGGAGAGGCAGCTCTTCTACGACGCCTCGCTGGAGTACGTCTTCAAAATCCAAGAGGTCCAGGAGAAGAAGAAGTTCGAGTTTGTCGAGCCGGTGAGACAGTTGACCCGCCCGCCGCCTTCATGCTGTGACTAAAAATATAGCGCTTAATTCGCTTAATTCGAGGCGCAGGTACGGCCTCACGTCTGCCCGCGCGCTCGGATGCCTGTCGCCCTGCATGGGAAACAAATGAATGCATTTGTGGAAAAGAAGGGAGCAAAATAAGAGGGAAAAAAACATCAGAGTCGAGTTTCGAGCCTCCAGCTTGCAGATTTGCAGGGCTAACTGCGACTTGTTGGCAGCCAAGTGCCTCCTGGAAGCGTCAACATCTCTGAGAGTCTCTGAGCACAAACAGACTCCTGTTTGAAAACTCACGCCGCAGCGTCTTTGGCTTCAGGAATCCGGGGGGCCAGGATTGCGAGTCTGCTGGTGGCAGGTGGTGATGGTGAAACCTAATTGCTGTTCGAGATTGGAGCAAAAAAAAAAAAAATTGAGGCTGTTTGGGTGCTGCTGGAATTTTTGCCTGTGAAACTCCAGAACTGTTACATGGATTAGAAAATGTCAGCACAGCCTCCGGGGGACAAAGGGTGAACTGCACCTTTAATTAAAAAGTATTTTGGAGTCTTTGCAGCCTCAGTTCGTACTGTTTGATAAAATATTTTGGTTTTTGCAAACAAATGTTCTATCTATCCATGTATCCATCTATCTATCTATCTCACCCTGAATGGTTGTCCCTCTCCAGCTCCTGGCTTTTCTTCAGGGCTTGTTCACATTCTACCACGAAGGCTACGAGCTGGCTCACGAGTTCGAGCCGTACAAGCAGCAGCTCCAGTTCAACCTGCAGAACGTAAGTGCCGACACCTGAGGGAGGGGGTCGGAGGTGGAGGAGGAGGGTCGGGGGGGTGGCGGCTTGTGCCTGGTCGTGTACAAAAGGCAGCCGTCCGCATAATTACATTCAGCGGCTTATCGCGCCTCGACGCAGCGGGCCAAAGTTTCCACAAATGGAAAGCCGCACGATCAGATGAGATTCTCCGCCGCGCAGGCGATCAATATTTCAGATTGGCGTGGTGGGCGGTTACCGTGGGCGACTTATTGGCGTCGAGTCAAAAAAAAGCACAAGTTAAGAGTCGGGAGTGAAAGCACTTCTTCTTCTTCTTCTTCCACTACTACTCCTTACTTCAGCCGTTGGGACCAAATTTTAGTGGAAGACGTTGCTCCGGCCCTGACAGTTTCCGCTGCGAAGCCCTGGGAGCTCTAATAGGAGCTGCAGCAGGAGCGCCGGTCCTCTCCCGACAGCTCCTCCAGCGGCTCGCAAATGAAGCGGCCTCATCTCGACCCCCTTTTCAGACGTTCCCGACGTCTCAATCCCAACACTTGGATCCCCTAAAGCAGCGTCCTGCCAATGAAAAGTTCACATCGGGACTTCGTAGGCGAGCTGGTTCCTCTTCTCACCAGGTGGCCTCGCTGACCCGAAGATTCAGATCTCTTCCGGATTTCTAACCTCATCATTCATTTATTGGAGTCCTTATTTATTTAAAGCTCCTGCTTGCTCGACTCGCTACAACCTCTGCCAAGTTAAAATTAAAACAAATGTAGT
This sequence comes from Thamnaconus septentrionalis, assembly GCA_009823395.1. Taxonomy (NCBI): domain Eukaryota; kingdom Metazoa; phylum Chordata; class Actinopteri; order Tetraodontiformes; family Monacanthidae; genus Thamnaconus; species Thamnaconus septentrionalis. Next base: position 10,423,238 of record CM020510.1, on the reverse strand, counting down.
TTGAACTGCCGTGACCTTATGAGTGCAGTCTTGTCCTGCCCCAGTGGTGAAACGCTACTTAGGACTATGATGGGAGTTTGGAAAATGACTTTTCTCTGTCTCTTCAGACACAATAAATGTTGATTCCATGTTGTATCACATTTCCTGAGCCCTTGGTTGTCAAATTGTATAAAACCGCTCATCTGTCGTAAAAACAGCCAAAAGGAAAAATCCTCGTCTGAACGTGAGGAGCGTCCAACTAGGCTTTTTTTTTTTTCTGGGGGCTACAAACACAGGGCTAAATATGTTCTTTTCTTGGCATCTGGGAGTTGTTTGGATTACTGCTCATGCTAAACTCCCGCACAATTTCCAGTGTGAAAACTAAAGATCAGCAAATGGATAAAAAAAAAAAAAAAGTTTGAAAAATAAATAATAATAAAAAACGTTTCCTTCTCTGCAAACGCGTTCACCCTTGCTGCCCTCTCGCACAGACGCGGAACAACTTTGTGAGCACCAAGCAGGAAGTGGAGAAGCTGATGAAGAGGATACGCTCGGCCGACCAGGACTACAAACCGCCGGGCCAGTGGACGATGGAGGGCTTCCTGTACGTGCAGGAGAAACGTGAGTCAGTCGGCCGCCGGCCCGCCTCGCGCTGTCACATCCATCACGGCGGACACGACGTCTGCGCAAGACATCAGCGGCAGCTCAGCCTGTTTACCCCGCTCACTTTGATGTGCTCTCAAACAAATGGGCTGGGGGTGGGGAGGGACGAAGAGAGAGAGAGGTGGGTGGGGGGGGGGTGCTGATGAGTATCAACCGCGATAAAACAGCTTTTTGTTTTTTCTTTTTGTTTTTTCTTTTTTTTTTTAATTCGCAGCAGCTTAATTAGCGACTTGATTGTCAGGTCCTTCCAGGAAATGTGAGATTCAAAGAGAATTCTTCCCCCTCCACCTCCGCCCACCTCCACCCACTCCACTCCTCCTCTCCCCTCTGCTTTGTTTTTGCTCCCAGGTCCGCTGGGATGCACTTGGACGCGTCACTACTGCTCGTACGAGAAAGGCAGCAAGACCTTCACCATGAGCAACACGGACACCAAGGCGGCCGGCAAGCAGGTGCTCACTTTAGCCTAGCTTAGCTTAGCTGGAGCTAGCTTCTTTTGGGGGTTTTTTTTACCCTTTTTCTCAGCTCAACTGAAACACGTTTTGCATTTAAATTCTTCAAAATAGCCATCTTTCAGAAAAAATATATTTATAGCTATTTAATGTGTTTTTCTTTGCTGCTTAATGACAATACAGTATATCTTGCTCAAATATTTGATGTCTTCGGTATCTATCTGCAGTGTAGAAAGTCGTAAGGATGAAAAAAAAAAAGATTGCATGAGAAGGTGTGTCCAAACTTTTGACTGGTAGTGTACATAGCACGTTATTTAAGCATACAGCACTGGTTTCTACCGCAAATCACCGTCGGTGCTGCATCCACAACGTATTTATTGTATTTTCATGTATGTTTATTCATGTATTTTCCAACCACCTCGATGTTTGCGCTGTGTTTTGCACGCTCTGTGGGTGCGTCAAAACATGATGAAGGAGTGAGCAAATAGAATCTGCGTGGGTGAAACAGAGACGCCCTCCTGAGGCCTGCGAGATAGTTTCCGCTCAGAGGGGAATAAAAGGGAAAGAGTTAAAAGCGGTACAGATTTTGCACTGGGACTTTACTGACAGTAAAGTTTGCATTCACAAACAACCGGGAGGAGGAGAAATGAGTGGAATGAAATCCTTGACAGAACAGCACGGGGCTTCTGTTTTGGTAAACATTCAAATCAACAGATTTGTGCCGCTGACAGAGAGTGGAAAATGCTGTTGCACTCACTGAAGCACACCAATTAGAAGTTAAAAAAACCAGGAACTTGTAGCGCGATGAAACGGCTGCTCTCCTTCTCAGAACGGCCTCGTCCTGAACCAGGCCGAGATGTTCAAACTCAAGTCCTGCATCCGGAGGAAGACCGACTCCATCGACAAGCGCTTCTGCTTCGACATCGAGGTGGTGGAGAGGTTGGTGAACGAGCGCCGCACGCCGCCCGCACGCACGCTCACGAGGACTGAACGCGCACCCGCATGACGTTGAAAATGTTGCCACCTGCGGCGTCGACTGTGCGACAGTGAAGGAGTTTCCCGCCAAGGTCTCCCACCCGCACACAGGAGTGAAATTATGCCAGCCGCGCAGTCCTTCCACACACACAGTGAAAAGACTCAGCACGTCGTGTTGTTTAGCCCATATGCAGTCAGCCATGAAAATGTGCGCTCTCGCCTGGGGGGGGGGGAGTAAACATTTTAAAGGGGCCCTGTGGTGGTAACTTCCAGATTTAGTCAATTCATGTTGATGGTCGACCTCCAACTGTGAACCAGGTTTGTTTGGTCAAAAAGCTCAACTCCTAAACCTGCGTTTCTCCCGCTCAGCCTGCAAGAGGCTGTTCTGGCTCTCCTCCTCGCCCCCCTCCCCTACCTGCTCCATCAGTGGCTCCGCCTTGTGATTGGCCAGCCGCTCACTGCTAGCGTTAGCTAGCTGCGAAGATGGCTTCTTTCCTGCCATCTCATGCATTGACACCTCGTCCACATTTTACAAAGGATGTCTGCAGAGGAGTTAATAGATGAATCATTATAATTTGAATGAATGATTATAGTTAACAATTATCAATATTCAAAACAGCAGTAACACGGACAAAGACAGCCCACTTAAAAACGTGCAAATTGTCATTTTTCGTGAAATCTGTTTTTTGATGATTAAAGCTACATTTATTTAAACATCAAAACACTCACCTGAGTTACCTTTGGCCTCTACAATTACGAGAGCTGCTCATATTGGTTCTATTATTACAATAATTGTCAACTTTTTTTTCCCCCCTAAAGTGTGCGCACATCTTTTCGGTCGACTCTGCATATTTTTGGCTGCTGTTGATGAGTGAGTGTCGACCCAGATTACGGTGCTCTCAGTCTGGATTAACCCCGGGAACATCCACTGTGAGCAGCGCCGGATGTTTGCAGCTGTGTCTGTGTGTGGTCCCGCATGTCGTCCTCACCATGCCGCCGCCGCCGCCGCCGCCCCTGTGATGTTGTTTGCCCGTCTTAAGTTTTATTTCTCTCAACCCCCATTTTTTGCATCTCTGTCTTCTGTCCTCATGTCGACGTAGAACTGACATCTGTCGTGGAACTCTTTTCAGGCCGCTTCAGTTTTTCTGTAAAGTCCGGTATGTGAACTGACTGACGCTCGCCGCAGCCAGCCGCACGTGCTCGCACGCATGCACGCCAGCACCGCCCGTCACGTGACCTCTCACGCCTCACCCTGCACCAGTGTCCCCCCCGTCTCGCACCCGTAATCACCTCTGATTGGATTTCACCTGCTCACGACGGAGGGACGCTCTCCTCCCGACGTCTTCCTTTGTGTCTGCGATTGCTAGAACCATAATTCCCTGATGAGAATCACAACATCATTTTCTGCCTCTTTATTGACAATTGAATCATTTTGACTTTTCTTATTTATTTTTTTTCAAAAATCATCATCCTGGGAGACAGAAATGAGGAATTGCTCACAGACACCTTCACCTTGGCTGCCCGCTGATTAATAGTGGCTGAACTGACTAAGTCATTGTTTTCTTATTTTTTGTTTATTTTTTTACTATTTATTTTCCTGGCTCCAAGCCCGTCGCCGTGATGTGTATTTCAGCATACAGACTCGGCTCATTACTGTGCCGTTACTGGTAGCAGGGGCCGGCGCCCTCGGCCGGCCGCGGCTCAGCTCGGACGACACCTGCACTTTATTTGCGGGGCTGCCTCATTTATCACCGGCGGTGCTTGTTTTTAAAACGCAAGGACAACACCAGGCTGAGCTCTGGCCGACTCCGGCCTCATCCATTCATCCTCATTACAACCTGCTGCTGACGCCCAGCCGGGATAAGACCAACGCCTCCTCACAACATCATGTTTAGTTGGCTTCTGCTGAACTACCAAAGGAAGGATTTAGGATGAGGTGGCCACTGCCCGATTAAGAAAAAAACAATGCAAACAGTAGAAGAAAGCTGGTGTTTGGATTATTTGAAGGGTTACAAGAAGGCATAACATTTCTGAAGAATTGCCTTTGGGGCGTCGGACTGTGGGGAGAATTTGGAAGCGTTCCAGGTTTAGAACCCTACATGGGAATTGGCTGTAATACGCAATTCGCTGGAAATGTTTTGCACAAATTGCCTCATATACAAACAAATTGAGACATTTATTTCAAGCAGGCATGTGCAGACTAGTATAAAATATACAAATTTTGCATCATTAACTTTTAATATGATTGTAGATTCATCACTTAGCAACAGAACGAGTGTAAAGATGGAATTAAAGGTTCTGGAGATAGTTTGTGTATGAGCCACCTGCAACCTAAGACTCTTATTTAAGTCTTTCAAAGTCTTTTTTCATGCAAAATTGCATTTCTAGCTGATTTTCTTGTTAACTGGAACCTATTTACCATTAAGGCTGCACCATGATAGCTGTCTTCGTTAGTTGTCACAAGGAAATGTTGCAAGCTAGCTTAGAGTTAGCATAACTAGTTAGTTAGCTGCTGTAGAAGCACATTTATTTTTGACTAGTTATACTTTAATACCACAGATTAAATATATTCACCCCAGTAATAAGTTCAGAACCGACTTGATTGGCTAGCCTCCATGGTCAAATCTTTATTCTGCCTTCTTCTGTATTATGTAAAGAATATTTTGTGATTGCGGTGCACAGGAACAGGACCCCCAAACCTCTCCAAAATAAATGAATAAATAAATATATGAAACACTTTATAATAAGTACATTACTATTAAGCATTAGTTAAGCATTAATCAGTACCGACTGCATCATTTGTAAACCGTGTTTCTGTCATGAATACTCATTAGTGTATAGTTCATAAACACAGTTATAAATGTTTAACTCATCATTAATGAGCTCATCTAAAGCACAATTAATGTTTAGAAGTTAGTTTTATAAAAACTCACAAATTTATGTTCCTTTTGATTTTATAACTGTATTTGTAAACTACATACGAGTGAGTATTTATGTCAGACACATGATTCATAAATGATGCATTCAGTATTTATTGATGCTTGTTGATAGTGTGTACTTATTATAAAGTGTTACCAAATATATTAGTTCTAAATCAGTATTTTTGCGATGTCATTGTGGCAGCAGCAGCCTGATGATGAGGATGAGGATGATGATGATGAGGATCATGACGGTGATGGATTGTGATGTTTCTGAGTCACAGTGTCGCATCATCCACACCTCCCTGCCGCCACCACTTTGCTGGAGTGCAGATTAATATCAGGGACCCAAATCTCCAAAAGCCGCTCATAAAATTCCAGAGCCGTCTGCATGTGGAGATACCCCCCCCACCGCCGCCGGGAAAGGTAAAAGCCTGAATAAATTTAGAGGCAGCGCGCTGCCGTCGGCAACGGATGAGATCCAGGTGCATGTTGGGTGCGAAAAAATTAATCACTCTAACATCGAGCACGTGTGGCGTTTAATTGGGAGTGGAATGTGGAGCGCCGAGCCGGCCGAGGGCACAGTTTGAAGTCTGAAGAGCGTTACATTTTTTCTTTTTTCTTTTTTTTGCACTTGGGCTATTTTAGTCACACTAGTCCTTTTATAGCGGTCTCATCCAGTGTAAACAAGGTCTGTCCGCAGGGCCCGAGGCGATGAGATCAGACTGAGACCCGCTTCTCTCTGAAATCTTTCCAGGCATGGTGTTATGACACTGCAGGCGCTCTCCGAGTCCAACAGAAGACTGTGGCTGGAGGCCATGGATGGCAAGGAGCCGGTGAGGAACTCTGCCTGCTCTCCCTGGAAAGCGGCCTGTTGCTGTTGTTTGTGCCATGGCTTTTTTATTTCTTAACATTTTCAAAGACTGCTGGAGCGAGCCGGTCGTATGTTGGCCCCCTCTTCTGGTGGGACCCGGTCATTTTAAGAAACTATGACCTCAACAGCCGCTTATGCTAAAAATAGGATGGTTCACCAGAAGTGGCTGCAAAATAAATAAATATATAAATGAAATTTCCGCAGGGAAGAAAAACAGTGTCATCAATGTTTTTTTCTTTGCGGGGGTTTTTCTTGACTTTAACTAAATAAGGCTTTCTGTTCCAGATTTACAACCTGCCGGCCATATTAAGCAAGAAGGAAGAGAGTGAGTCTGTTTCATTAAAATGCATAAAAATGATGCTCTGTGGGCCTTTTTTTTACACAGCAACATGCAGTTTTTGTTACTCTTAGCCATCTCGCTTCATTAACACAATTACTTGACATGCAGCCACTCGGCTGACGGCAGCCGCAGCCTCCCAGCGCCGTCTGGGGACGCCTCCCATTAGCCGCGGCAGGAGCCTGGGAACGGGGGTTCCGGGCGGCGCGGAGTGGCTTATTATTGTGCTGCATGCTTAACTGACAGTTAATTCGCGCCTCCGTCCCCTGCTCTCGTCTTGTTGTACAGCGTATCTTAATGAGGCCGGATTCAACTTTGTGAGGAAGTGCATCGACCTGGTGGAGGCGAGAGGTGAGGCAACGTGTTGCATCGGCTTAAACGAAAGGCCTGTTGGGAAAAATAATCGCGTTGACTCTTGACTGTTTAAAACAGCTCCTCTTTGATTGCCGTGCAGGTATTAAAACACTGGGGCTGTACCGGATCGGAGGAGTCAACTCCAAGGTGCAGAAGCTGATGACCACTGTTTTTTGTAAGCAGCACTTACAAACCGTCACACTGGATGAAGCATGAGGGGTCCCGCCTTTTATTCACTTGCAGACAAATGAATACCTGTTTCTTTGTCTTGTGTGGGTTTCTGATGTCCCACTTGTCCTCCTGACATATTGATTTTTGTATATGTAAAACCACTAAGTGTGTGTTTGTCTATTCCGTTTTACATTGAGGCTTTAAAACGTATCTTTATTTAACAGAGGTACAGAATAAAAATAAAACACTCAAATCTCAACACTTCCATCCATTTCCACAGGGTGTCCCAAACAATTTGACATCATTTCGCAGGCCAAGAATTTTGGCAATCCCTGCTCAAATTTTCACAGAATGTATAGAAACAGATTTTATATATGTTTTATTATTGTTCTGTTTCCTGGTTGAGCTATGCCGTTCACTCCCAAAGAGAAGTGAGATTTTGCGTCTTGAAATATGCTAGCACGCAGTCACCCAGTTGGCGTGTGCCGTGTCACAGGCGGTGCACATATTGAACACTAATGAAATCGGTCCCATAATAAACTTACGATATTCAACACCTAAACTGTTCAATGCCGTTGAGCTGGACTTCGTAGTTTTCAAGATAATTGCTTTTAAAATGATGTCAATTTTTGTGGGACACCCTGTGTTTTTCTTCCGGCGAACAAAATTCTCCTTTCTTCCAACGTCTCAAGCTGCGACTGTGCAGTGGGGAAAGAGGCCCCCCTTGTGGTGCGACCTTGCAACTGCGTCACAATACTTTGTGAACGCTTTGTTAAGGGTTCAGAAGTAATTCAGTTCACACAGATTTCCTACATTTTAATATGAGCCAGGCTGTTTGAAGGAGTTCCGAACCCTGTTTTCATCACATGACGCCTCACACATTTCCTCTCTACTCCTAAGAAGATTATTTTTCTATAATAACCTACCTTTAGCAAAGTGCTGGTTGGCAGGCATATAAAGGACATTGTATTTTTGACAGCCAACAAGGCTCCAGTGGACATGGACCTGGATCCGGAGACGTGGGACAACAAAACCATCACCAGCGGTCTGAAGAATTACCTCAGGTCAGCTCGCCCCACGCTGCCGGGAGTTTGTCTTGGGCTCCCCGCCGCCTCCTTTAAAATAAAACCTCCCTCCCCGCGTACGTCGGCCCATTCAGCCCGGCCAGTGACTCGCAGGGGCGGCTGGCTCCATTCAGAAGAGCCGTGTCTCTCGGGAGACTGACGCCGACTGTGCTCTCCGTCCCACCCAGGTGTCTCTCCGAGCCTCTCATGACTTTCAAGCTCCACAAAGATTTCATCATGGCTGTCAGTAAGTTTGGAAAAGCCTCAGAAAAGGCTCATGATACCTCTGTTCCTTCCATTATGATAGCCCTTGTGTCATATCAGTTTCCACATTTTACCCCAGAGTCTATGGAGCAGCCCTGCATTATAAAGTCTAATAAATTAATTAAAAAAAACCCACATATTTAGCTCTCTTGTTCACAGCCTCCAGCAGAAATGCTCATTTTAGCAAAGAGCGAAAACTGATTCTTTGCTTGACCTTTGCTCGTTTGTAAAGGTTGCTTTTGCATCAGTGCGTTGTGACATCACAAAGGGCAAATCTCCAGAACTTGTTACCTGTTTTAGGACACTAAAGTGTGGCAAGCAACTCAACACCAGGATGGACTTTCTCATTAGTGGGAAGTTCATGTACTGGCTAAAAACGCATGCTATTTGTTTTTTGTTTTTTTTCCTTATTACATATTGTCACTGCATCATGTGTCATAATGACCAAAATTAGATTTTTTTTTTTTTTTTTTACAGAATATCAGATGATGTTAAACTACATACATGCATGACTAATCATCAGTTTACATCATGTGCAATTTGCATCACAAAATAAAATTTCAGGATGTTAATTGCTATGATTGTGTTGATGCGTCACACTTTGCCATCTCTTGCCTCTGTCTGTCAGAGTCGGACGACCAGAACTACAGGGTGTGTGCCGTCCACGCTCTGGTCCACAAGCTGCCCGAGAGGAACCGGGAGATGCTGCAGCTGCTCGTCAGGCACCTCGTCACGTACGTCCTCCCGTCGCCAATCAGCCGCACTCGCTGCCTTTTAAGCTGCGACGAGAGATAAAAGTTGCCAGGGCTGATTAAATTGTCTTCACAGATTAAATGTATTCACCCTCGTAGAAACATCAGAACCGACTTGCCTGGATAGCCTCCCTGTTCAAAACATTATTCTGCCTTTTTTTATGTATTATGTAAAGAATGTATTGTGATTTGGAGTTTGTCTCCTCGTTTTTGGAGTTTGTCTTGAAGTTGCGTTGCGGGTTGTGTTGCAGTACTGGAGATTGGTCTTGGTCTCGAGACCACTTTTTAAGGGTCTCGTCTCAGACTCAGAGGCTTTTTTACTCATCTTGTGTTGGTCTCAGACGAGTTGGCAAATTAGCAAAATGTCATGACGATGGTGTCCTCCTGCCTTGCAGAGTCTCCACCCAGAACCAGTCCAACCTGATGACCGTGTCCAACCTGGGCGTCATCTTCGGTCCCACCCTGATGCGCTCGCAGGAGGAGACGGTGGCCGCCATGATGAACATCAAGTTCCAAAACATCGTGGTGGAAATACTCATCGAGAACTTCGATAAGGTTGATGTTTTGTTTTGTTTTTTGGCTCGGCACTCAGAGTTTTTAATTTGTGAAGCATTTATTCCATTTGAAGTAAATGTAGGCACAAAAAAGGGTTGCTGTCAGCATTTGGAAGGTGATTACACAAACAGCCTTGTTTTTAGCAGCAAAGGTTCTTATTGATCGTTGTTCCCTCTGGCTTCAACTGGTGGCAGCACTTGTGCTGAACACTGTGGCATTAAACTAAATTCTTGCTAAAGTCTGTGAGGAGTAAAGCAAAAAGATTTTGGCCACTTGGTGTGAAAACCTCCAGAGTTTAAATTCTTTATTCTGCTGTTAAAGTGAAAATTCTCTTCAATTCTGACAGAAATGATCTTGCTGTGAATAAAGGAAGAGAATCGAGATGCTGCTTTATGTCCTTGAGCAGCGTTTCAGCTCACAGTCGCTTCTTCTGTTTCTCCTTCATCTTCTTCTCTGTCTTTTATTTTCATTTTTCAACTTTTCTTCGTCCTGGTTTCTTTCTCAGCTAAAAGGAACTTGGTTAGTTATGGAATCCATATCAATACATATCAAATATGTATTATCAAACCATCTCAGTTCAAAGATCAGTCAGAGACTGCTGCAGGCAGAGGGAATTCATTGTCGGAATCCACTGAAATTCTGAAATATATAAGATTATATGGACCTTTTATGCAATTTCTACCACTGCATTGCACATTGAGTGATGAACATGGTGAACATTTTCACCCACTTTGATTTGTAATTATTGTAATTGCTTGTCTGAAAATTCCTTAGTTTTCACCGTAGTCTTCTTGTGGTGAAAACTAATGAGGATCCTTATTAAATAAACAAAGAAAGAAAGAAAAATAAATATTTTTGTCTAAATGAGCACCATCTGCACCATCTGTACCTTTCTGTGCTAAATGCAACCGGACATTCAACCAAAGTCTGAAATCTTTTTGATTTTCACCCCCACCTCTTCACCCCTCCACCCCCCAAAAAAGATTAAAACCAAATATATTTCCCAGTTTCAGCCCCCAGATCAGACCGTGTTGACTCACCGTTGACCCGAACCCTCCTCCCCCACCTCTCTCTCTTTGTACCTCCAGATTTTCCACCAGCCTCCGGACCCCAACGTGCCCCTGCCTCAGCCCCAGAGTCGGCCCGGCTCTCGCAGGAACCGGGCCATCTGCCTGTCGGCGGCGCCGCGGAAGCCCCGCAGCCTCTACACGCCGACGCTGTGTCTGGCGGACGCAGACAGTGAGTACCGCCGAGGCCGCGGGCCGTCGCACCCCCAGTTTCCCAAAAAACCTGCCGCTGGCCTTTAAATAACCCGTCCTACCATCTGCACTGGCCGTCTTCACAGAGTCTCTCAATGCTTTTCTTTATTTTGAAGTACTCTCAAAATGACCCTTTGTCCAAATGAGAGCTTTTATTTTGGAACTTTCTTTTTATTTAACATTTATAATAACAAACACTCAGGAGGTGCATTCATACTTACACATACTTTTCAGTCCTTACATCTTTGCCGTGACATTATTGTATACTTTACAAAAATTCTTGAATATAGTTTGGGCTAGAGTTATTATTTTAGGCTGCTATATTGCACTTGCTTTGCCCAAAGAGAGATGCTCGGGGCAATGTGGTAAATGCATTATGTTATTGTATTCTGATCATTGTTGTTTCACGCACATTATCTTATTAAGGTTGTTTGCAAACCACCTTTTTGACTGAATAAAATAGACATATTCAAAGACATATTGGTCTGTCTGATGCAGTGGTTCTCAAACTTTCTCTGTCATGCCCCACCTTGGAGGAAGAAAATCCCCCCACCCCTCCACCCCCTCCCAAATTTGGGGCTTATAGCCCCAAATTTGACGTGGCTGTGTCTTGAGGGATCCTGATGAACCTGCAAGTGGCCCCATGTCTCTAGGACAAAGTTGACTTTTGACCCCATAGACTTGCATGGCATTAGGGCAGTGGTTCTCAAACTTTCCGATGTGAAAACATTAGTTCCCCGGACGCCCCGTCTCCCTCCCGCCTGGTGTTTCGTGCCCCCCCCAGACGTGACTCTGCGCCCCCCAGCGGGGGCGTGCCACCCACTTTGAGAGACACTGGTCTAATGACAGCGGGTTGCTGGTTGAGGCGGGTTGAGCAGGGCGGCTGGAACGAGGAACTAGTCTGCGCTCCAGAGTGCGATCTGCTTGCACAACGTGCGCATTTGGGCTGTGCGATTAATCAAAATTTTAAATTGAAATCAGATTTTTCTAGTTGTAACGATGTTAAATAGAGGAAAATCGGAAAATTGATTTTCCTCTTTCATGCTTCCGGGTTGGCGCCTCTTGGGTACCGTAGTCCTCCCCCCTCCAGAAGCTGTTAACTGGCAACCTATGTTTACTCGCATCTGCACTAGCCTCAGCGGGTGTTAAAACCAGAAAGTGATTCTAATCTACCACTACCTGGTAAATTATTTTTCCGAAGTCGCATACAACACGCACTTGTCCCGTTTTTGTAGCATATTTAACAAGATTTCCGAGCCCCCAAAAAAAAGCGAAATTGAAAATCGAGTTTTCAGAGAAAAAATTTGTGATTTGATTTTTGACCAAAATCGCCCAGCCCTAGTGCGCATTTTCTTTCTATGAATGCACTTTGTCACCCGGCGGGTTTTAATGAGGGCTTGGTGTCCTCTCTGCTGGCCCCTGCATAGGCGACGCCTTCAGCAGCAGCCCGGGCAGCACGCCGATGGGCAGCATGGAGTCGCTGTCCTCGCACTCCTCGGAGCAGAACAGCTCGGCCAAGGCGGCCCCCCGCAGCGCCGCCACCTCCGCGCCCGCCCGGCCCCTGGACCACGGGTCGCTCTGGGACGGCCCCCGCAGCGCCGCCGCCTCCTCCTGCGTCAGCAGCCCGGAGTCCAGCTCCAGGGAGGACGCCGGCCGCACCGACGGAGAGTCGGAGGACGCCCTCAGCGTGTCCTCGCTCGCCGCCGCCCTGGCCCCCCAGGTCGTCCCCCGCCCCCAAGAAAGCCCCCCACTGCCGCATCGACCTCAGGCTGGCGTCCGTGAGCCGCTCGACCGCCTCCTCCCTCAAATCGCTGCATCTGTCTGAAGGTGGGCAAACTTGCACAATGGGTGCTAAAATGTGACAGGGTGGGGGGGCGGAGCAGGAGCAGGTGGATGCTGTGTTTTCCTCATAAGGGAAAAAATACATCATGCTGCTCTTGTCTAATGCATTTATTCTATTTATTTCCTATTCCCTACATTCTGAGTCTTAAACTGCCGTGTTCAATATTTTTCTATTGTTGTTGTTGGTTTCTTTGTTTGTTTTCACTGTTGTGTGTATTTCCATTGAGTAGCACACAATTACACTAAGCTACTGGCGCTGCTGCTGATACTGATTAGCCATATCGTTACCAGGTTACAGGAGCTGCTCCGGATCTGTCCAAAGTCTGTCCACACTGGAACCCAAAGAGAACCCCGACCTTCCGCCCAAACAAGTCATCCGCCGCCGCATGGACAGCGCAGTTAGCAACGGCTACCAGAGACCCGGCTCAGTGTAATGACTGCACTTCCCACGTCTGCCACATTTTATACGCCACTGCTTGTAGCACTGATGATGAATGGGTGCAACCAACTGACACACATACAGTACACTGACATTTGGGTAAATTACAAAAAAAGCAACAACACAGCATTGTAATTATTGAATGCAGCTACTCTTCTTTTGTGACATAGAAATCCCACCTAAAACACTTTTTTTAAGCTGAACTAAACTAACTCAGTGCAACTAGTTTAAATCCCTTTTCAATCCAGATCAAATTGACTGTAGTAACCCACAGTGGCCTGCTGGGGGCCCAGTATCATCACTTAATACAAATGATTTAATCATCAGTGCAGATCAACTAATGTCATTGACATTGTTATTGTCAAAGAACTTTGTCACCTTCCACAAAACAGAGACGGTGGCGGGACATCGACATGTAGATCAGCTGTTTGAAAAGCGCTTTACATCTTTCTAAAAACAATGGTCTTGTTTGTTGTTTTAGGATAAAAAAAAATACATATGATGAATTCAAATACCCTCATAAAAAACAGACACTCGTCCAGGTGATGGTCCTGCTGACGTTTCACTGGGTTGCGTCCTCTTCTTCAGCAGCAGATGATATAGTTTATCACATCTGTTTTGTTCTTATGCTGTTATTACTCAATGCTGTAACAAATCTTTTAATGATAATCAGTCTTTAAAGGAAAATGTAGGAGATTCCAAACAAGTCTGATAAGCCATTGTTAGCTTCTATGGGTGCGGGGGGTTCAGCTCAGCTCAGCTGTGAGAAAATTTCAGTGGATTTAACAGAGAAATTAAAAAGCGGCCGGCCTCCTGTGTTAACTCCTCACGAGCGCTCGGAGGTCTGTGAGATCCGATGAGTATGTGTCAGGAGATTTATGTCCCCTCCTCAGTGGTGGGAGAGCTGACTTTAATTACGCTCTGCCCGCTGCCGGGGTTGACGTGACCCAGCAGCCCGTCTGCGCTGCTTCTCCTTCTCCTTCTCCCGGGACAAATACATCGTTTGACTTGTCGTGTCTTCAGATGCCGCTCGTACTCTCTCTCTCTCTCTCTCTCTCTCTCTCTCTCTCTCTCTCTCTCTCTCTCTCTCTCTCTCTCTCTCTCTCTCTCTCTCTCTCTCTCTCTCTCTCTCTCTTTCTGCGTGGCCTTGTTACATGCTTTTCCAATCAGTGTTGTGCCGAGCCCAGTCAGCCAGGAGGAAGGAAACCTCCTCTCCCTCGAACACAATGAGGAATGTTTGGCAGAGACGGAGTGAAAGTGTTTTGATTTAGTCGCTGTGTGTTTTGTTTCGTTGGAAAACCAAGGGCATTTCACTTGGGCTTTTTACGTAAAGGTACAGTGTGTAAAATTCTGCCACCTAGTGGTCAGATTTTAGGTTGCAGCGTTCACTCGCTCACCCTAACTCTCCCGTGCTTGCAGGTGAACTACGGTGGCCTGCACACACGAACCTGGATACTTTGTTCTTGTCCTTGTCAGGCGGGCTGGATTGTCCACACCAGGCTTTCTTAGAAATATGAGTGCAAGATAGCAGCTAACTTGGATCATGTATGTTTTTATACATAAAAAAGAACCATTCTATGGGTAGGAAAACCAAATTACTTTTATTGTACTGTGAGAATACTCCTTTATTAATATATTTTCAGGCAGTATATTAAGTTTTTACCACTTCTAAAAATTCAAAAAGGCCACATTTTACACACTAGACCTTTAAAATAATAATTTGTTTTTCTCTCTTTTTCTTTTTATTGGATGGTTGAATGGATTGGATGTTATTTTGCAGTCACGTCTCGTTGCAGTTGTTTATTTCTCCGCTCATGAATTCCGCTTTTTTTTTCCCTTCCTTGCCTCTTGTGTTTCAGGGTCGCTGCCAGAGCGCTGCTTTTTGAAAGCGCTTGCTCTGCTGCTCAGCCGACTCCAGTCGGAAGGTGCCGAGAGCCGCCGCCGTCGCCGTCTCGCCTGATTACTCCCTGCTCGTGTCGTCTCGGTATCCGCGGTGACGTTGTCTGCTTGTGTTGCCTTTTCAGAGACGCCAGGGCGATGTATTCCTGCGAGGCGGAGCACAGCCACGAGCTCAGCTTCCCCCAGGGGGCGCTCTTTTCAAATGGTGAGCAGGGTTGAACAGTGGGCAAGGGTTAAAGTTCACATTATGTAACTCTTAAAAAAAAAAAACGATGCATGTCTGGAAAATAGACAAATTTAGCTCTCTGTTTACAGCCTGCAGCAAAATCACTCAGTTTTCCACGTTTGGTGGAAAACAATAACAAAATAGAGTGAGTGGGCAGAACAAACACCAGACTGGGGGCTGTCGCCACTGACCTGGGGGGAGTTTCGTCAACGTTTTAGGGCCCTTTGTGACATCACAAATGGCTATTGTTCATAACTGTGTGTGTCAGTCAACGATAATCTTCTAGTAGACCGGCCTGGTCCCCTCCCCCTCTTCTGAGCCACAGCTGCTTTTGGTGTCAACAAGGCGGCTGCAAGGGCAGAGTAAATAGTTAGATAGAAGAATCACACCTCTCTGTCACATCACAAAGGGGTTCACTTTCAGAAATGCATTTTGTTAGTAATTTCATTGAACATGTTTAAAACAGTAAAAAATGAATCACGGCAGATCAAACATAACAACATTATCAGCAAAAAGAACAAAAATAAATACAAATAATAATAAAAAAAAACATGTTCAAAAGCGAAGGATGAAGTTATGAAAAACTTTTCTAGTCCTACCCATTTTTTTCATCTGCTTTTAATATTTACTTCAAAAGCTCCCCTGCAGCACATATTTCCTAAACATTGCATCAAGCAATTAGTAGCAAGTGAGTAGTAGATGTCTCCTAGCTGCTGCAGTTGTTCAGAGCCCTGCAGGGACCTGGCTATTTCCTGGAGGTGGGAGGAGTCACAGCTAACACTCCTCTCCCTCGTGAAGCCACCATTTGCATCGCTGAAATCCAAGCAGCCCCTCGGTTGCTTTTACTGCCTCTTGTCTTCCCCTCAAAGAGTCGACTCGGCCGTGAACCGGAGCAGGCAGGTCACTGTAACCTGGTGATGGAAGGCACCGGTGCCTGTTCCCTGTTCACACAGGCAGTGCAGCCTGCAGCCAAACACAAAAAACGTCAACAAACGCTCCCTGGCAAACTCACCAGCAGAGCAGAGGAATTATTTTATTGCTCCGTTAACGGAGCGGGACGTTTTCTCTGCAGCCATATTCAGTACATTTCTGATGAATTCTTGCTGCTGTCCACTCTACTAGCCAATAATTGTCGTGTTATGCCCTGGTCTTTGGTCCATACGGTGTCATTGTTGCTTAGCAACGTGACTCCACTTCCAAAACAGTCAAAAAAAAATCCCTTTGCGCGGATTTACTCTAAGGGCAAAATTCACTCCTTACTGTACAACAATTCAATAATATGCTTCTAGCCCAGGCATGGGCAAAGTACGGCCCGGGGGCCATGTGTGGCCCATTAAGCTTTTTATTCCGGCCCACTGTACTTGAAGAAATGATATGAATCCCAAGAAAGTCATAAAATAGCTGTATTTCATCCATTTTTCCATTTTGATATTTTGTTGAAACTTTGCTTTTGTTCATTTTCAACAGACATTAAAGCACATTAAATTATAAGGTGGGTCACCTAAACACCCTCTGTCAAATTTTAGAACCCACTGTGGCCCACCAGTCAAAAAGTTTGCCCACCCCTGCTCTCGCCTGTCAGTGAACTTCTTTGAAACAAAATAATAATTCTCTTTTTTTCCCCGCTTCGCTTATAAAACGGTCAGTATTAAAACGTGGTTCTGCAAATTAATCCTCGGTGATGTCACAAAGGGCACTGGAACCACACAGCCCCTACCAGGTGTTCAACCTGGTAGGGGGTGTTATTACAATGGGGGGGGGGGGGTTATTACAATGAATGTAAGGGACCTTTAAAGAGCAGCATGATGGAGAATCCTGCCCAGCGGGCCTTCTGCATGTTTTTGTGCGATTTTGTTTGAAAGCCGCCTGTCAGCGCTGTGCCGTCACGTCTGTTTGTTCCCTGCAGTCTACTCTTCTGTTGAACCCGGCTGGCTCCAAGCAACATATGGAGGACGGACGGGTTTGATCCCGGAGAATTACGTCGTCTTCCTCTAACAGGCCGGTAAACATCACAACTATTTGTCTTCTTCTCCTTCTTCTTCTTCTTCATGGTATCCATGGAGGGAAAACTAATAATAATAATACACAGTGCAGTTCTGAAGCTTTCGTTTTGCTGCTCACTGGCTTTTTCTTTCATGTAACGTCATTTGACACTGTATCAAACGGTGAGAGCTTTAACGGTTCAGTGTCTGAAAATGTACCTCTTCCCCTGCAATAGAGCCGAGCGAATTCAAAGGAAGGAATGATCAGATTTTATTTCAGTTTTGACCTTTGGACTGCACTGATGCACTGATATCGGTTTTAGCAAACGGACCAGCAAGATATTTACACCCTGTTGCTCAAGATGTGTTGTCCTTTCCTGAGTTCCCACTTTTGTCAACACACCAATCACACATCTCTCGGCAACTCATGGAGGCAATGTTTTTTTATTTACTGTCATTGTTTTAAAAAATGTGATTCCGAACAAAAAGAAACGTACAAATCAAGCAGAATATGTTTGCACCTTAACCTGCGTGTCCGTGGCCTGTGATCACTGTTCATCCACTGAAGCTGTGCACTTTCTAGTTAGCTCCACTGTACTGTATACTGTACAGTGGCTGTTCATGACTTTCTCTGTACTGCTAATCAACAAATATTTACTTCTTATACTCTGTAACCCTATAAATTATGTCTTTAAATATATTAATTCTATGTAAAACTGTTTTTTTAATACCATTATATTGATGTTCATAAGGTGGAACATTCACCTCTGTTGTTTGTTATGGTGCTGTAGTCACTGGTACGCTGGTGTACCAGTACTGACAGCTAGACAGGCTGTTATGTAACTGATGCTGTTTATTTTGGGGTGTTGTTGGGTTTATTCTTTTATTTCTTCATTGTCACGCAACATTTCTAAAACATGGTCCAGCGTTTTTTTGAAAAAATTGAAAACTGATTTTACGTCAAAGCAAAGATAAGTTATCATAAGGCGATAGAGACGTAAGAGAAACTCTGTGTTATGGAGAGCTATTTGGGCTCGTTTCCGTGGCAGGAGCACTGTGTACTTGCCTATTCACAATTTTCAGAATGCAAGGTGGCCTTGAACGCTCAAGCAGGAATGAAACTCCCTCGCAGTCGAAATCCACAGAGCCGCGTCACGGAAATCATATCCATTGCCCTCGTTTTTAACAATTGGGTGTTTTTTCTGTCTTTTTTGTGCACAAATATTTCCGTCAGTGAGCATTGTGATTTATTAAACCCCAGAGCCAAATATCTGAGGTGAAGAAGGAAGTTGTGAGTTTATTAACTGCAGAAGCGTGAAACATAGTTGACATGCTGGTTCAAAAAAGTAAATAAATATACAGAATCAGAGAAGACATTGTTTGGTAAAGGTTCCTACCATCAGCTTCAGGAATTATGTCTGTACGTTTATCTGTTGTTGTATTTTCAATTTTCTATTAAAAAATATCCCATCACTGAAATATCATGTTTGACATCTTTTCAGAAAAAAAAATCAATATATGTATATAATACATATATATATTCACTCACGTCTCTCACACACACACACACACACATATGTGTGTGTTTGTTTTTGTTTTTTGCTGTGCACTCCCAGTTTCACAGGTATGTCACGACCCTGACCCTGCGGCCCCTTCCCTCCCGCTACATTTACCCGCTCTCGCAGTAGGTCGCCCACACTAAGGACAATCTTCAACAGAGGCAGAGTGTGCGGAGTTTTATCACACCACAAAATGACAAAAGCTTTGGTGATAAGGAAAATTGCATCTTACCAGCTCCAATTTTACTAGGGCGTATTCACACCAGGAAAGTCCTCTAGTTCGCTTTCTTTGGTCCGGACCAAAGTACAATGTATCTTTTTGGTTTGGTGCGGTTCCTTTTCACATTGCAATTTTCGCAAGAGTCCCAGGATTTGACAACAAACCCACGTGTGCAAAGATCGTGCAAATCATTGGACAAAACGGTCCGGGCGGGGTAACACGGTAAAATACGGAAATTAAATAATCATGGATCTCCAGCGTGCTGCATTCGTTGTGCTCATGTTTGTTTGTTTTTTCACACAAACACAAGCGTTTGCAGGTAATTTGGAGCATCAGAAGCTTTTGATGCAACGTCGATTTTATGAGGAGATGTTTACCATTTTGCAACAACGAAGACGTTTGGCAAGAAGCGTCTCCTCGTTGCTCCACGTTGAACCACGACTCATGTTAGCCTGACGGTCCGACGACGTGCTACTAAACTTTAACCAAAAGATTATTTCCCCTAATGGTTGTGGCTACGGAAGCCTGTGACGTGTAAAACAGTGTGTGATTTCACAACTGGTTCGAGCCACGGTGCGGTCGCTCTCACACATCAACCGATGGTTCGTTTGGAAGCGAACCGAGACCACCCCTTCGGCGAGGTCTCGGACCGGCTGTTTGCTCCGGACCAGAGTTCGCTGGTTTGTATTCACATCAGCCCAAAAGGTCCCCAAAAGGGGCTTTTTTGGTTTAGTTCGAACCAAACAGGGCAGGTGTGAATACGCCCTAAGTTCAATCGTGTTGTCTCTTTGTTCAAAATGCTTTTGCGCATCTGTGCGTTGGCTTGGTGACATCTACATTATAGTTGTAATTGTAGTAAAACATAAGGTGCATACCAGTCCTTTTCAACCCTTTGTTAGAGTGCCTTCTACAGCTAAGTGGGAAAATGGATTTTTGCCAAAACAAACCGGCTCCCTGCAGGTCCTGGGCTGCCGCCTGTTGCTGCAAACACAAAACCTCCATTGAGCGAACAACGATATTACGCAAAGCATCGGCGTCCAGCGATTTGAGGCATCTTGTGTTGGTAATGACAGATGACTTTTCTACCAATCATACTGACGTGTGGCTATTTTCTTTGGCCCTTAAAATAGTATTTTATTTGCTGTCCTATAATTTCCTACACAGTGATTTGTTATAAAGCGTGATGACCATTTGGATAACATTGCAGCATTTCTGTCACTCTGTTTTATTAAGTATTCCTTCAACATGACATGGTGTGAGGATATTTTTTGGTTTGGTTTTTTTGGAGAGCGTATACGCCAATGTGTTCCAGCCCTCCCGAGGTTAGCGTGGCCTGCTGCAAGGCTCCACTTTGATTGTAAGGCACAGTGTTTGTTTTCAAATTGTCAACATAATTTTTGGCAATTTTTCCTTCATTTGAATAATGTCATCCATATAACTGACGCATTCCCACATTTGAAGTGTTTTGGTTTCATGAAGAATTTTTGTGAATACTCCAGTTAGTGAGATCCATAGTCTGGCCTTGCTCAAGCAGTTGGATGAGAAAGGATTGCTACAGCGAAAATAAATAGATGGGCTCCTTATAGACATCTGTGCCATTTAAACACTTATTTTTAGAAAACATTTCCACCAAAGTAGGCGTCAGTTTGCTGTGAGCAACGGTTCAATGCATCCGGCGGTGCAGGTGGTTCCAGTCCTGAGATCTCTCCGAGCGGCCGCAGCTTCACTTTTCGTGGAACAGCAGGGGCCTCACCATGCCTGCGAGCACTTTGGGAAGCTGGGAGGCAATGACCTCGGACATCATCTCTGGAAACTCCACCTTCATGGCGTCAGCCTGGATGTAGGTGCTCAGGCAGTACAGGTTGACCTTCTTGACTATCTGTGCGAGGGGGGAAAGAAGACAACGCCTCCGTCACGGTGAGCTGACGGGCACGTTGTGTTTCTCTCTCTCTCTCTTGTCGCTCTGCGAGGGGCAGCCTACCTCGTGCATGCTGTCCATCAGCTTGGTGATGTGGAAGAATCTCTGGGAGCTGCCCACCAAACTCTTCTCTTTGATGTGGATGGCCTTGGTCAGCTCCCGGATGTACAGCTGTCTCATCTGTTCGAACGCTGCCTGACTTTTGAGTCCCTCGAGAGGCACTGGGGAAACAGAGGGGAAGCTGATGTTAAACACATTGTGTACTTTTAAAAGCAAAACTATTTATCAGCCAGTTATTAGATCAGAGGAAACCCCAAGAAAACATCAACAACAAGTCAAAAGACTGGGTTTTGGGTCTCATGTGAATATTTTACACCTTTTTTTAAAAAAAACAAAAAAAAAACACATTAATCCATCCCATTCCAAAACTCTTATTATAGTGCTGTTTGTTGCTGGTTAGTACAAAGGAGGAGGACTAGGGATACAAGAAGAAAAGATTTTTATTTTAAGTTTTCATTTCGAGAGAATTTTGTGAATGTCACAATTTGTAAAAAAAAAAAAAAAAAAAAAACGAAAATTTCATGAATAAAGTCCATGCAAATAAAGTGGAAATTTTGTGAATAAAGTGGATTAACCCTGTTACTCACAGTTAAAAGTAAACTGCTGAAAACAGGTGCATCCAACAAGGTTCACCCACAGTAATCAGTAAACTGGCAAAAACAGAAGTAATCCACTAGACGTGCGTGCAGAGCCTTTCGACTTTATTCTCAACATTTTGACTTACTGCACATTAATTCCAAAATTTTGATCTTATTCAAGAAATTTCACCTTTTTTACGTTGACTTTATTCAAGAAATTCCGACTTTAATTTAAAAATTTCAACTTTATTCTGGAATTGGAAACAATTCTCATCATCTAATCCTCTTCCGTAGATTAGATAATTTTTTTTAAGAAGATGTTTAAATGTTGTTTACCTGTGTTAAGTAGTATTAAGGCTTTCATGCAGAGAAACTCATCGCGCGTTACTTGAAGATTTGCAAACTCCTGAGGGATGAACTGCAGTCCAAGGCTCAGATCATCAATTGGGGATGTTCTTATTTGCTCCCTGGTGAAAAATATACATTTAATTTATATAAACTCACAATTGGTAGCGGTATTGTACACCCGATGCTTTCCACCAAAATCTGACTCAGATTGTTGATGTGATTCCACTTACTGACTGAGAATCAGATCGGGTGCAAAGTACAAATATTCGCTGGTGACATTCTGAAAAGAGCGCCACCCGAGGGAGAAGATCATCAGGTTCATCCACGAGTACTGGATCAGGGTCATCTGGTCGTCGATGTGAAGGTTGCGGAACCCTTGGAAGGAGAGGAGTGTAATCAGTCACTCATTCACAACCGCATGTTTGGCTGAAGACGAGGTCATTTTTTTAAATATTACTATTATTCCCTCTTAATTAAAGAATGACCCCAAACACTTGTTAGAGGAACTTGTCTTCAATCGATTTTTCGTATCATCATACAGCCGTCTAGATCTTCCCCCAAGGCCTGCCAACTGATGGCGCCCCCGAGCTGCAGGGCTGCGTTACCTGGCAGAGATTTGGACCACCTGACGATCCACAGCAGCTGCTTCTCGCACAGCCTGTTGAGGCTGCTGAGCAGCATGTGGGGGACCATGGAGTGGCTGGAGTCGTACTCGGCGTACACCGTCTCCGGCTCGATATTCTCCAGGATGCCGGAAATCGGGTGGGAGAACTGCACCTCGCGGATGCCCGGTATGCAAGACATGGAGGTCAGAGCCTGACTGTTGCCGGACATGGCCAAGTGGGACTGGAACATCATGGACGGGGTCATGCCCAGAGCTTTCAAGGCCCCGAAACGCTTCAGCTTCCGGCCTGTTATGTGGACATAAACACACCTGGCATCACACACCACAGGCACTTTGTTTTGCTTCATATGAATATATGAATAAATTTAACTTATGTCTGGTGCATTCACTGACAGGCTGGTGAAATAGAATTTTCATTTAATCTGTGTATGCCCTTTCTGTTTCAGCCTTTGGCAAAAAAAAAAAAAACATGGAAGCAGACTGCACCTCCGAGCATCATCCCTGCTTGGTAGCACTTTCGGAGGCGACACGCCGGGCAGTTTTTCCTCCGGATCTTGTCCACAATGCAGTCATTTCGCCCGGCGCACAAGTAGCTGTGGTGGCCTGTTGGGTTAAAAAAAAAAAAAAAAAAAACAAACGAGCACAGAAAAAAATCTTTTTAGCTGAGTTGGATTTTCAAACACAGGAGCAGGAGATGGAGGAGGAGCAGATGAGGGAGGAGGAGGAGGATAGGCACGTAATGGGGCGGGAAAAGGCGTAGTAGGGCCCTCCAGCACCAACGCTGCTACTCAGGAGCGCACCAAGACAGCGCGCCGGGGAAAATTAGATAGAGGCAAGGCTGTGAGGACAGAGTGACACAGCCGTGGCAAGACACAGTGGCTCTTACATATCTCTCATTACAAGATAACGAGGGGTGGGGGGGAAGAAAAGTTCGAGATGAAGAACAGCCTGCACGCTGGTCAATGTGATACTGTTGCTAATGACCTCTAACGACTGCCAAAGAAGGTTAGTCAGATTTTACACGGCAACTCCCCCTCAGTGGCGCTGCTGCAACTGGACACGAGTTTTGCAATGAGGCCTTGCAATGTTTTTAGTCTTGTATGGTTTGTCACGCGTGCCCTGCTGCATGGTGACGTTGTGGAGCTTAATTCTTGGGACTCATTTTTACCAGAACAGATAAAGAATTAGAACTAGAAGGCTCAGCTTTTGCCTTTTAGAACAGGATCAGTATTTTAGCAGCGTGACTGAACCCAATTAAAAACAAACAAACAAAGCCAGCGCTTTCTTTTTTAAGTGATTTAAAGAAAGAAAAAAAAACTGGATTGAACTTACCCTCTACGGCTCTTTTAAAAAAGACTTTACAGCTGCCGCAAGTTAAGACTCCATAGTGGCAACCAGACGCCTCATCGCCACAGATCACACACGTTCTCTGTGGTGCCATGCTGAGAAAGACAGAAAAACATCAGCTAAACAAGTGATAAACTCTTGTCCTATGAGAAGCTGACTATGGTTTTTGAATAGTGTATAGCATATATTGTGTTACAACTAGTATTATTATTATTATGCTTCCCAGGTGCTTTATGACATTTTACATTTCTGCAAAGTGAGCACAAGTCAAGCCAGTTAAAGTATCAGGAGGGAACCTTGATCCTATGTAGTAATATTATTACTATACTTACTAAATAGTATTATTATCATGGTTGAATGGAGCACTGTTATGAACAGAATTTCCTTTGGGATTAATAAAGTATTTCTGATTCTGTTATGTATTTTAATTTATGGTAATATATACATTTTGTCTGTTTTACTTGTTCAGACTTAATTCAGAGGCCTCTCACTGGCAAATAACTCACTAATAGTTCACTTTCTTACGTAAAACTTTTTGTCTTTTATAACAGCAGAACTCTTAACGTTCTAGTCAATGCCGACTGTGGCGTGAAGGCTGATTACCCCGGGAATGTGAAGGACGTGGTCAGGTTCCTCTGGGCCATCGGCTGGCCCTGGCCGCCTTCGTAGCCGCTCTGGATGAACGGGTCCTCGGTCATCGCTGCGGGCACCTGACACCAGAACTGGGAGTCCGCCGGCGGCGTCTGCCAGCGGGGGGCCTCGTTCTTGAACACGGCCAGCTGCTGAGAAGGATTCCGGCCGGTGTCAAAGTTGGCGGCGGACCTCCCGCTAAAACCGCACCTGGAGTCCGGCTGGTCCAGCTCCATGACAAAGTTCGGGGATGCGCCCAGCCCCGCCGGTCGAGGCGTGAAGCTGACTGCGGGCTCCCCGTCCCCAGGTCCTCCAGTCTGAGGCTGCTGCTGCTGCTTCCTGTCGCCGTCCAGAGCGGATACATCCGGCGGCGGGTCAAAGTTGGTGGCGGGCTTCTTCTCGTCTTTGATGAACTTGCAGGCTCCGGGCGTCGACATGCTCAGAGTTCCGCCGGGCAAACTCTCGGCCGAGGCGAAGTCCTCCCACGCCGCGCCGTCACACTTTCCGAACTCCCCGCCGCCGCGCTCGTAGAAGTGTTTTGTGACGAGCGGATCTGCGAGGATGGCGCCTGGAGTCAGCCCGTGGATCGCCGCTCCGAAATGACGCACGGCGGACATGCGGGTGAGTGACTGCGGCTCGTCCGGCAACATGTTGCTGCCGAACACCGCCTCGGTGACGTTAGCTGCCCTGGTGAGCTCGGCGAGCTCCGGGACCGGCGTGTTGACGTCGCCGCCCATCCTGTCGTGTTTTTTAAGACTCTCCATGTTGTGAAGGCGCGACGTGCGTCATGGAGCCCTGGACGCCGAGTGGCAGTCGGCGGCTCGGAGGCTTCCTTATATGCCGGGGCTTCCCTCCTCCTTGACGAGGAGGCAGGTTGCAGCCTCATCTCAGTGGCTGTGACATAAGCAGGAAAGATTCCACATTTCTATATTCCAAGTGTAACCGAGCGTTCCGGGTTAAACACGTATGAGAGAATATGGCTGAACATTTGAAGCCCAGCTGTGTTCTTCGACTATTGACTTTAAAAACTTTGATTCGTTCGTGTGTGTGTGTGTGTGTGTGTGTGTGTGTGTGTGTGTGTGTGTGTGTGTGTGCGCGCGCGCGCGCCACGGCAGAGCGTCGTTATCGCCGCGAGATGGTTTACTATTCGGATTTGTCGTCGCTGATGCACGAGGCACACGCCGGTCCTTGACACTCTTTACCCTGCGTCACGCGCGAGATACCGCGCTGAGTTTTCGTCATGTGACCTACATAATTCTCCGGTTGGCGCCTCTCGCGTTAAGTGGCGCGTCCCTCTCTACGTTTTCCCTGTTTTTGGCGCACATTACTCTGTTTTCATCGTTTTACCTCTGGTTCGGCAGGTACTGCGCAACTCTGTGACGTCACTCTCGTACACGTCACGCGAGGTAACCGAGCCTGTGACCGGTCACTCTACTCTCACACGTTAGTCATCTCTCACTGGATGTGAGGGCGCAGAGAGAGCAGCCATATGGAGGCTCAAATTCTCAGATGGACGTCCATCAGGTGAGCAAGTTTAATGGAATTTAACATTTCTGCCGATAAACATCGAACATCAAATTAATATTCAAGAAAGCACTATTTAAATAAAAATTGGTTCATTTATTACATTTATGTATATCCACACAGACACACACAAACACACACATATAACTATACCCCCCCCCACACACACACACACACACACATATTTAGAGAAAAAGAAGAAATAGCAATTCAGGACTATCTATCTCCCTGTCAGTTTCCGGAAGGATGAGAACAAGATGCAACACATTTTGCAGCCTGGGACATGGCAGAGCCAACTTCTCACCTCCTAAATGCACTATTCACTTCAAGGGGGGTGAAGGCTTGACTGTCATGGCCAGGTGGGACTGGAACGTCATGGATGGGCTCATACCCAAAGCTCTCAAGGCCCCAAAAGACTCCAGCCTTCTGTCATTGTTGTGCATAGAAGTACCAGTTAGCTTGATTTTGATGAAATGTGTCCCCAGAACACAGCAATTTTGCTTGAGGCTCTAAACAGCGGGCTAACATGATATATGATGTTTCCCGGAGAACTGCAGTGTTTAATACAATCAGTCCCACTGAAAAAATGGGCGTAATAAAGGACCTTTTATATATCAATCATTCTCCTTGCGTAACGAGCAGGTTGCTTCATCTAACTTGGTCCATCAAAAAGCTCCACGTTGCTCTGATTCATCTGCTGGCTCTTCTGCTCCTTTTTCTGCAGGTTATGCGCCACTTTCCCCAGCTGCCTGATGAGTTTGGCCAGCGCCTCCTTGTCATGCTTCCCTCTCGCCAGCAGCTCGCAGCGGAGACTGGCGAGGTCCTGTTTGATCTCTTTCAGCTCACCTGGGGGACGGTAAGCAAAGGGAGCATTTGAATAATTCAGTGATCCCGACTTGTAAGACACCGGGTCCCCCTTCGCTGCACTCACCTTCGTTCACTTGATCATTTTCTTTATCCCGCTGCGCTTTTAAGACGTATCTTTTGACGAGGCGGTTCATTGTATTCTGTGATATAGGGTGAAGAATTTGAGCCTTTAAACGGTGCACCTAGGCGTGCCGCGCCGGCTGCCTTTCAGGCTTTAGTTTGTCTTAATTAACACAGGTGTTTGTCAAGATTGCAATTTTTTTTTTTTTTTTCATTTATGTTTTGGTCTCAACAATAACAAAGTTCTGAAATATACAGAGCTGCTTTACTTGGTGTCGAGTGGGATAAATCAGTGTTTCCGCCCTCCGTTCCCGCTGTCGCCTCAACTAGGATGCAGAAATACACAGAGAAAGAGGTGCCACGTAAATGCAACACAAAGGGGCCCTGTGGAGAAGATGCTAACAAGGGGTATAAGTCCAAAGATGGACTTTAAAAATCTCCTGCAGTTCATTTTCAAACATTCATTCCTTCATTCATTCATACATTCATTCATTTATCTTCTATACCCACTTTCTCCTGCACTCAGGGTCACATGGGTTTGCTGCTGCAGCCTATCACAGCTGTAATAGGACAAAGACAGCCTGTACAAGTCGGCAATTAGTCACCACGTTGAAAGCCAAACAACCATTCACACTCACACACACCTACAGTCTGTTTAGAATTCCCAATTCGCTTCATATGCATGTTTTTGGTACTACGGGAGGAAGTTAGAGTACCCACAGAGATCCCACGCAGACACGGGCAAAACTTAATCTAGGGAATGAATTAACTTGTCCGCTCGGCAGACTCCTCACCTTGCTAAGCTCCACCTCGTCCTTTGCATGGTCTGGTCTTCTTTCTTGTGGCCTGTTGCAAAGAAATGTCTTCATCCCAAGCAGAAAGGAATAGACAGACGTGGGCCTGGGAATGAGGTTGAAGGGCACGGGCAGCGCGCCGCCTTGCTCAAAGTAGGAAAACCACAGCTTGGCCCGAGCAAACTTCCACTCCACATCTGCATCGCCCTTCACCAACAGAGAGGAAATGGAGCAACATTTGCACCACATATATAAAAAGTTTAATTTATGGTCTTTCAAGCAAACATGAGTATCTTAAGAAGTGTTGTTAAAAAAAAAGTGATTGTTACAAAAATGTACCTCAATTTCCTGGAAGGAGCTGTTGAACATTGCAATGAGCATGTTCAGCAACACGATCACCATGATGATGTTGTACACCCCATACAGAACATAGCCGATATTCTCAATGAACTTGTGGTCGATGTTAATGACTACTGATTTTACCTCTGACAAGCCAAAGATGGCCCAAAATAATGTCTTAAAACTCTCTTCAACCCTGCGGAGATGAGAGGAGAATATCAAAGTCAAAAATCATCAATGCAGTCCGAAGGAAAAGCTGGAAAATATTTTATTCCTTTTTAAAATTCTGTGGCCGGTGCTCACGTTGTGAAGGCGTCGTTGTGCTTTGCTCCCAGGTAATAGGAGTACAGGTTGAACATTCCCACCATGAAAGCCACAAACACTGTCATGAAAATCACCATGAATTTAAAGATGTCCTTCACAGTTCTCCCCAGAGAGATCTGCAGGGGTCCGAAGCTCTCGTTGGCAGGAAGAATGTACGCAATGCGAGAAAAGCTCAGCACCACCGCAATGGCGTAGAGGCCTTCAGAGATGAGCTGCGGGTCTGACGGCAGCCAGTGGATTCTTGCTGAGGAAGGACAGACAGATTTGAATTTCATTGTTTTTAGCATGACATTTTTTTTATTATTTTAAAATTGAATTTTCAGTTTATACATCTTGGTTTTTAAAAAACTGTTTGTGGATTTGTAGTTGACAAAAAAGAAACATCTTTAAAGGCCCAGTGTGTCCGGTTTAGTGCCATCTAATGGTAAGAAGTCAAATTGCAAACAATCTTTGTTTTCAATGTTTTCATATCCTCCCGTATATCAACTGTAACGTCAGAGTCAAATCACGAAACCTTGATCAGATCAATTTTGTGGATTCCTTTTCTTTCCTTAGCCTTTAAATGACTCCAACAATGTTGAGTACAAAAACCCCAAAATATGAGCCACAAATTCTCACACAGCTTTTTGTATGCAATATAATTGCCATATTTATGTACTGCGGTTCTATTTCACACTTACCTAGTTGGAAGTACTGTATTTCAAAGGGCAAGGTCCTGTTGGACCAGTCAGAATAGTGCTGGTCAACATAACACTGGGCAGAGTAAGCATGCCAGAAAGCCATGAGTCTTGCGATGAACGAGGTCATGAAAATGGTCAAAATGCTGAAATCCAGAAGGTTCCAGGGTTCTGAGATGTACTCCCGGATGTCCTGCGACCAAATGTCTTTACACCCCTCCCAGATTTTACCTGCAGGAAGACACCCCACGTTTATTCGATGACTCCAGAAATGGAAAACACCTCTAAAATGTGGGCAAAGTAAGACAGTATTTGTTCTTTTTCAGCTCTTTTTATGCGTGACCTATGACCCAGGATATGATGAGAATCTCCATCCAGGTGAATGGGGTGGTCTTCATACGGAAGAGCTGTGACGGGTGATCGTGGGTGGTCATGTTTGGCAGCAGTGATGTTCCCCCGAAGCGGTCGACGGCATTGAAGACCAGCAGACACAGAAACATGACAAAGGAGGCTGCGTGGGCCACGAACTTCAGGAAAGGCCCACACATCAGTTTCCCGAGCTGGCAACACAGGGGGGAATGAAAGTGGATTGACTTTGCGCTTTTAAAAAATGTCAGTTTTCTACCGTTTTTACTCTGAATTGTGAGGCTGCAGTAACCTGATTTGGTCACTGGAGGGCGAAAGACCTCCATTAACCCTCCTGTGACCAGATTTACAAACATCTTTTATCATCTGCAATTTAAACCTTTATGAGGATACTCATAATTGTAATTATAAATTTGTGACCAATGAAATGCACCATGAGATGTTTTGCAAATCAGAATACATAAAAAGTCATGCACAGTATTCATTCCATTTACATTTAAAGCATTTGATTTCGTCTAAAAAAAAAAAAACATATAAAGCATCTGCAACTCATAAAAATCTTAATTTACGTGTGTCTTTAAAAAAAAAATGGCTGTGTGTTTTGAACTGACTTTACTTGACGGCGCTATCCAGGAAATGAGGGCGAGGACGGGAAGCCCAGCAGCGACACCAAGAACCAGGAGGATTTTAACAGCGGTCGTCTGCTGGCGAACCTCAGACAGGTTCTCGTACCAGATGGAGAGGAGCTGCTGCTGACAGTTTGGATGTGCCACAAACTGCTCCGTTGCGGGGGGTGAGAGTGTTTGCCGTGTGTGTGAGAGAGTGAGTGAAAGAGAGAGAGAGAGAGAGAGAGAGGACCCAGTGTAAACAAACAGCTTAAGACTGAACAAAGTGAATTAAAAACGGTATTTAGGTCCGTAAGAAGTCTTTTGTCTCATGCGCACCTTCTTAACTTCATATTTTATGGCTAGTTTTAACCTGATGAGGTTCTGTCTGCCGGGACGGGACTCAGCGTCCCCGTTCAGAATGGCCCTCACTTCCTCAGTGTTGCGACACAGGTCCAGGAGTCCCACCACGAAATCTTTGCACTGCATGGACAGCCTCTTGTAATCATTCTGTGAACAGACAAAATCCTGTGACGATTATCATTCCATCATCAGCGTGGTCTGACTGGCAGTGAAGTTGTACCTTAAACTCCTTCTCGATGTTGGCCAGGACTGCGAGCTCATTGCCCAGCTCCAGAGCTGCCATGACGGGGTCTTCGGTGGACAGGGACAGATACACCGGGCTGGCCAGACCCTTGTAGGCGTTAATACGGGACTGCGAGTGACTGAATGAGTCGTGGCGCTGCTCCTCACTGCAGAACGCGCACTGGCAGAAGTAGTCGTGGGGCCGCTCTATGCGGGCCCCCTTGGCGAGCAGGACGTGCACAATTTCGTACTCGTGGCACTGGGACGCAAGGATGATGGGCGTGATGTCGTGAGAGAAGCGCGTGCCGTCCTCGTCGAAGGCGAAGAAGTCGTCGTGGATGTCCGCCTGGCTCGGGCTGTAGGTCAGCCTCTGGCCGTCCGCGAAGGCCTGGTGGGCGAGGATGGCCTCCACGATGCGGATGTAACCTTTGCTGATCGCCAAGAGCAAGGCGTCCCCGACCCTCGCCAGGTCCTTCTGCCCGAGCAGGAGCCAGGTCACATCCAAGTGCTCGTTGGCCACCGCCAGCTGCAAAGCGTTCTGGCCCGTGTAGTTCACGCAGTTGACGTCAAGGTCGGTCGCCTCCTCCAGCATGCGCCTCACCGCGGACAGGTTGCCGTACTCTGCCGCGTCCAAGAAAAGCTCCTCTGTGATGGAGAGGCAGCAGGTGGACTGGGACAGGTAGCCAGCCCCACGCGGAGGCGGTGGCGTGCGGGGCTTGGCCATCACCTGCTGTTGCCTCTGCTGTTCACTGTTTAAGCTAAACAAACAGACAGGATTACAATCATGACACAATAGATGAATAGTCAACAGTAAGTGACAGGTAAAATGGAAAAGATATATGAGCAGATACTATCACTTTAACAGACCAAAGGTACACCAATAACATCAGAAAATTAAGTGCACCCCAAAAAAATAACATTATGGATGATCATGTCATGTCATGTTTTTTTTGTATAATATTTCCCATTAGCAAACAACTTTAACGCTGTCATTCATCCATTTTCCATCAATGCTTAGCTTGATTCTATTTATGCACTCTTCTTCAGAGAACTGAAAGCCATTGTGCTTTATTGTCATTGACATTTTGTGCCTGTAGGCCCCCCTGGTTTGGACCAAAATGAGAAAAAAATAAATAAAAAGCCTTCAGTTTTCCTGCCCAACAACACACTCCAGTGTGAGCTAAAATGTCGTGTGCTGCTGCTGGCTTGGCCACATCATCCCTGTAAAGAGATCTTGATCTCAGTTGTTGTTTTTTTATTCAGGTAAAATAAAGGTTACTGTATAAGGCGAGGTTACAACCTGTACAAGTCAGGGAGTGAATCTCTGCCCTGAAATGTTTGGTGGCAACAGGGCCCGGTGGACAGCTGGTCTCAGCTGAACAATTACTCTGCCTGCCAGCGACACCACCCTCAGACTCGTCACCTGCTCTCCTTCATCTCACGGATCTGGCACCACACTCAACTTCTTCCGCACAGTGGGAAGATTATCAGTCTGTCCGCTGGTTAACCTATATTTGATATGTCATCTATGTTTAACCCCCCCCTTTTTTTTTTTTTAAACACAAATCACCTTAAGTGCACTCGCTAGATGAACAACTCTACATCCTGTGCAGTAATTACATTAGAGTGATGTGGTTAACTCAGGAACTAATTGCTCTGGCACAGATGATGATGGATGACAAGGCGAAGTCATTCGATCATAATTAGGGTTAATGAGATTTTACATAAGTGAACAACCTGATGAACACACACACAATTTGTTCCGACACTAGCCTAACTCTTCAAAAATCTCTTCAAACTGCTCATTTACTCAAAATCAAGGAAACACAGTCAGACTGCCATGTTAAGACAAAATGAACAAAACATTAAAGCAATAGTCACTGCAAGCAAAGTTCATGTTTTTGTATATTATTCTTGCTTTATTTAAATAGGATTAATGTATCTATTATTTATTGATCTATCTATTTATATACTTAAGTGGCAGAAGAAGAACTGGTATGGCAATGGCACTCTCTCACACAATGACATTACTATTCTTCCACTGTGATGTCATTCAGTGATGGATCTCTGTCCTTGTCTGCACATGAAAACCTCAGTTACAAATGTTCAGCCTTTCTCTGGCCTAACTTTAAGATTAAATGAAGACGTTACATACCATTCACTTTATCGCAGAAGTGCGCCGTCCTTGCCGAGCACCTGTCTGGATCTGGATGACTCCCCTACCAGGACGATAACACAGTGTCTGACCACGCCTCCTGGGTGGTGCTCTGCTGCTTTAAAGGTGTGGTCACAGATGAAGCAGCATTTTTATTTTTTTATTTTTTTTGCCTCTTTCCTGTTTTGGGGTGCCATGAAACATTTAATTCTAGGCCTATAGTTCAGTTGATCTGATTTCTCACAAAAACTAAATGTTTAGGTTTTACGAGAAAACGCTGTCATCCTAGACCTAAGTGACGTAGGGCATTAGCTGGACCTATTTTCCATAAAACGGCTAGCAATCATAAATTGTGCCCACAAGAGGCCACATTGCTATATGTATCCAAAAATAGATGTGATGCACTGACCAGAGATCAGATGAAACCCTAAACAATTTGTAAAAAGCAGCTTTGCCAAAATCCTCTTAACAGGGCCATCAAATGAGAGACATAATAAAAGCAGTGCGAGCTCAAGTGAGTGCTTAAAATAGAGACAAATGTTATGTGAAGCAACAATACATGGTTGCAATATTCAAACATGTATTGTTGCTTATAATAACGTGCATGGCTGGCCATACCATCAGAGTTTATTAAGATTTAAAACAATTTTATACAGTTTCCTTTACTTTCACCTAAAAACAATTGTATGTCTCAGTGTCCATTTAAACACCAAGAACTAGTCTGTAGTACATTGTTGAGTTAACTCTGTGGTGACCGATGGTGCTCTGGCTCAGAAGACATGTTTTTATAGCACTCCTGGCTCTCATCTGTACATAATTGATGTGCTGTCCTGCGTGATTAATCTGTCCAACAAACCGATAACCAAACCCCGTGCAGAAAAGCTTTAGCCATCACATTTTATTGTTGTCCCTCAAATGTGTTGGTCTTGTTTTTCCACATTATACTTTATTTACTCATATTATTTGTTTGTTTGCTTGTTTACTTGTTTATTGTTCATAGTTGCTCTCGCTCTCCCAAAAGGCTGCACTCGCTTGTTGAACCCCAGGCCCCCTAATTGTCAGAGCAGGTACTACCACGGTTTCAGTTGTCATGGAACTGCGTCCTCGGTTGCTGTGCGATACAAACTGATGTTATGCTGAGTTGTGTGCCTGCTGTTGTGATGCTCAAAGGTCGTGAAAGCGCGCGCAGCCAAGGTGGAAAATACCAAACTAGTGGCGTTGTATCTCTCTTTGTTCTGTGTCGTTTTGTTTCATAACTGTAGATCTTTATCGTTTTCCCCGAGACGCCACAAAACGAATGATTGAATGGGGTGAAGTAAAATAAAATTAAAAATTAAAAAAAAAAAAAAAAAAAAAAGTTCAATCAAAATTTAGCTTCAAAAACAACACCTTGCAACGAAAGACATGTGGTAAATGATACGGGCTAATGATTAAAGTCTATCGCCTCATAATTCTGAGATTAAAGTAATCATCCTCGGAACCTCGAGCCGTTTCCAGCGAGACAGTGCACTGCCAACACTGTGAGCAGTGTTTGTGTGCTTGTTCTTTTACATCGGAATTCGGAATTTTCAAGCGACTTTGTGTTGCTTTGTGTTTTCTTGGCGAGTCCTCGAAGACGCATTTGCCATAATATTAACGTAAAAGGTGGAAGATACTATTAATGTTTAACCACGGATCGTTTGCCATTGCTACGAAGACACTTCCGGGTTCCCCATGGCAACGTTGAGGGTTATACTTACAAACCGTTGCGAAGCGGAAAGGAACAAGTAGACTGTCTCGTTAACAGGGACCACAAAACAGAACACAAAAATTCTCGACTCATTTCTCCTGTCGCACAGTTTTTAGACGAGATGCTCGCCACTGCAGTTTCCGCTTTTGCGCGGTCGTGCGAGGTGCGCGCGCCTCTGCCTGCGGGTATGCAGAAGTTCTCATAGCACCTGTCACCGCACAGCCTCAGGTGAAACCGTTGGAGCAGTGACAGCCTGCTGGGTTTGTATGTGTGTTTTTAGATGAATAAACAGCGTGCCGGCCGCCTTTGAACCTCCAGCCTGACGTCCATCCGCCGGTGTCCCGTCCGTCCCGTCCAGGTTCGTGCTCGCCTCGGGAAGCTTTTTGGATGACTTGGCGTCTGACGTTAGCTGGGGTGCGGACGAGCCACGGAAGAACCTGCATGTCTCCGCCGTGTCACCGAGGGAAAGCAGCCTCGGAGGATGCTGGTTCTTCAGGAAAACTTCTACAACTTGTATCCTCCGAGCTTCTGCCGTGTGGTGACGTTAAGGGTGTCGACGTAGAGCTATTTAATCGCCAATTTAGCTTCTCTGCCATGTTAGATGGAATAGCTATGAGAAAAGTGTATCGGGGTTAAAGGCCTCATGTTGTGAAAAGTCCACCATGTACTTATTTTTGCTTGTTCCACCTTCGAGAGAGAGTGCGATTCAGCTGACTTATCCCTTTTGGACATCACCTGTCAGACTCCCGCTCCACACCCCTGGCCACAGTGTTTGTTCTACTCTTTGACTGCTGGTGTTTTTGTTCCCTCCTCAAACACATGCAAAGTTGGAGGAGGTGGTAAACAGGGGGCTAAATACTAATTGAATTGAATTGGATAATTAAAAGGGTGATGCTGTTATCCCGGCATTTCGGATAAAAACAATAAAATGCTTCAAAATGTTAAGTTCCAATTGGTATGACTAAGCTTTTCCAATGAGCTAACTAGCACAGCAGCAGAATCTATACTTCGTTTTTGGTTCGTTTTCTTTTTTTTCTTTCTCCTTAATTGCTGGCTGACAGAAATTGGAGGCTGGGAGCTAAACTGGGACTTGAAAATGAAAGGAACCTTCTGGAGGACAGTCAGAAGCTCTGCAGAGCTCGAGCTCGCAAGTTTTCCCTGGAAACCAATCGACGCAGGAAGTTAGTCCTAATGTTATTTTCACTTTACCTGAATGCACGGGATCCCTCACAGTCCCGTTACTGACAGAATGCTCTATGTTTAGTTGGTTGTATACAATGTGTGTAAAGAGGTTGTGCATTTTAGAATCTCCTTGTAAAAAGTTGCATGCATCTGGTAAAGGACACATTTACAATGATATGTTCATATAATATATATTTTAAAAGAACACCTTTTGGATATCTTTACGCCTCCCATTCAAAACAGCAGTCTGAACTTGACTGACCCTGCTGCTGTGATGGCTGTACCTCTGTGAACCCAGCAGGCAGTGGTAGTTTTAATTTATTTATGGCTATGTTGACCGCATATCTTGAGTAACGGACTCAGGTTTCTCTATCTAAGAAAAACGCTCAAAAAAAAAAACAAGGCCCGCCTACTTTTAATCAGTGTAAAATGCTCTGCTGCCATCAGGGCTCTGGAGGAAAAGCAGAAGCAGTGGGAGGAGCAGGAGCAGCTGCAGCGGCAGAACATTCTGCAGCAGCGCAGACATCGAGTGCAAGATGCCACCGAGCGCTTCCAGAGGGGCCACCTGCCTTCCTCCCAGAGACAGCGACAATGTCAGTGATGCATCTCATGCCTTGCCCTTGCACAACAGTCTCAACACTTGTCAGCTTCTCATTCTTTCTAATGGACTCTTTTTCTTTGTGCTGCAGCTTTTAGAAATAATGTCCCCACCATGGAGGAGGCACTCAGTCAAATCCAAGCCAGATGTTTCTCCAACAACAGCAGGTGAAAGTCCCTGAAAAACACTCATAGTATTTATTATTATTATTATTATTATTATTCTCTTTACTACTTTGCTACACTTCTCTTTTGTTGACAGTATTTTCATGGTGAAACTTTCCTCGATCTTTTCTCTTTACAAATTACGGATTTTATTCACTTTTCCCTTTGAAAGAATTGGCACTTCTTCTCTGAAACTTCCTCACCAAGCGCTCTGCGTTGTGGAGGCCCATTCAAAACTGCTTCAGGAGCAGAGCGCCGCCAGTGTCAAGAGCAGCCAGCAAGCTGAGAGGGCTCAGGACCATCATGGCCCACAGGTGCGTGGGTAGTTTCACCTGAAGTCCTTTTTCTGAAGGGTTGCTGTCAAAGTGATATCAGATTACCTGCTTGCTGTGGGGGGGGGTGTTATATGTTGTCACATTTTTTGATATCCTGGTTCAAAAGCCCAATTTTCCACACTGATACATTTATACAAAATGCTTTATCTCACACCATCTGCTCCCATGAAATATCCTTAGCTTAAAATTCTGCTGGTGTGTGTAGATGTAAGGGAAAACCCTCCCTACCAGGGATAGAGCAATCAACACGACATTCTGATATCACAAATGTAGACACAACAATTAAGATTTTGGGCCATTTTACGTGTATTGTTTCTCATGCTTTACTTTGTTACCACAAGGTGGCAGCAATATGGCATTTTCGCTCCTCTGCCACAGACTCTTGAGTGGTTTCCCTCAAACATTTTGAAACCAGTGCTGCAAAGTGTGTCTAACTCAGTGGTTCTCAAACTTTCTCTGTCCCGCCCCACCTTGGAGGAAGAAAATTTTTCATGCCCCCCCTAAATTTGGGGCTAGAAGCTGTGTCTTGAGGGATCCCGATGAACCTGCAAGTGGTCCCATGTCTCTAGGACAAAGTTGACTTTTGACCCCATAGACTTGCATGCATTAGTTAGCGATAAGGCTGGAATTAGGGTTAGGGTTATCTGCTGGAATTAGGGTTAGGTTTCGGGCTAGAACCCCAAATTTGACGTGGCTGTGTCTTGAGGATCCCGATGAACCTCCCCATGTCTCTAGGACAAAGTTGACTTTTGACCCCATAGACTTGCATGGCATTAGGGCAGTGGTTCTCAAACTTTCTCTGTCACGCCCCACCTTGGAGGAAGAAAATTTTTCAACAGCTTTGTGTTGTGCTCCCATCTCCTTACCAAGTGCAGAGAATAGCAGCACTTTCAGGGGTCTTGTTTTGATGAAATTGACCACATCAACAACATCAGTCATGCGACAACATCACATTTTCTACCTGCCACACGGGATGATGTTGAGCGTTGTGTGCGCTGTGTCATAATATCGCGCCAGTCGCGGCGTAGAGCACGTACTGATGCAAAGGTGTTTGATTACGTTCTATCAGCGCTCGAAAACTGTTCATTGTCCTCTGGCTTTTTCACTCGCAGCTCGCGCATTAGAAAGAAAATAGAGCAGACGCCGAAACGATCGCTGCGCGGTCGCGAGCCGGCCGCGGAGGTGCACCCCGCTTCAAGTCTGGTGTGAACGACACCATCGTTCCGCAGCTACTCGCGGAACGATTCTACAGCCAAAAGTGGCCAACAACAAAGAACACTGGCCACCGCCGGACTCCTGCATTCTTCTTTTTGTATATTTAACATTTAGCATTTAGTTATGAGAATTCGTTCAAAGAGTCTGAAGCTAAATATGGGAAAATCTTGAGCAATCCTTTTTCACTCATTATTGTGGTGAGAAGTAGCAAATGCTTTTACAGTCTATTTTATGTATGGCCACAGAACTGTCGCAGTGAAGTTACCCCAATTTCTTACTCTTTGTTTACATCTGATTTCTAATTTCCTTTAAAGTCAAGATTGTGCAAATGCTCTCACTCTCTCCTAACATTATTCCTCTATTGTCAGGCCATCCGCCTGTCAAACGTGTGCGACTCTGAAAGCCTTTCCAGCAAAGACAGCCTGGAGTGCAAGAACTCGGCCTACGGTGTTAAAAACGCTGGCTCTGACTCATGTTTCCCAGTCGACCTGGAGAAGTCCCATTTCATTCCAAACAAGCACAATCACGTGGACCCGACGTCCTTCTACGCCAAGATGATCCTCAACTACTTGCCCCAGTCGCGACTGCTCGAGCAGCAAAAGCTCCAGGAGCTTGAAGGAAATCACGGGCCGCCGCATCACGCTTTGAAAATGGTTCAGGAAGAGTCCGGCGTTCCCATGAACAACCTCAACAAGGTTTTAAACTCAGAGGCCGCCAGGAGGTCCATCGTTACGCCTTCTCTGCAACAAACGGGTGTATCTGGCCTGAAGCCTCCTGAGGAGGATGAAGAAGAAGCGGAGGAGGAGAAGCCGCAAAAAGTACCTGCTGCAGTCGCAACTCCTCACTCGTCGCGTAAAGTCAAATTCCTGAAGGGGATCCTGAAGAAGCCCTCCAAGTTCATGTCGGAGGACGTGGCCTGTGCTTGCCGGTCGGGCTGTTCGCTCTTCGCCAAAGAAGTGGCCTCGGCGATCAAGGACAGCGTGGAGCTGACGCGGGTGAAGATGAGCGAGGGCGGCGGCGGTGGCGGCGGCGTGAGGAAGAAGCTGCGCTGGCTGGACGAGGTGCAGACGGAGAGAGACAACCAGGAGCTGCGGAGGCAGATGGGGGACTTCATGTCTGCCGGGGACCACCAGCCCAGCCGGGCTCCGGTCCCGGGGGGCTCCAGGCCCGCTCAGAGGGCCTCGGCCGGTTATCACTTTACCAAGCTGGCGTGGGCAGATGTCGGGGTTCAGGTCAGCCTGCAGCAGGAGCAGCAGCAGCAGCAGCAGCGGCCCGACGAGGTCAGGGCGCCGCGGCCCCCCCGGCGGGAGCACGTCTCCCTGCTGGCAAGGAAGGGTGCCGTCATCCGACCCCAGTCCACCGCCGAGCTCAGTCAGATCGCGCTGAGGGCCCAGGGGAGGTTCGTGGCGCCACGCCCGCCTCCCCGGCCGTACGTTGGCAGGATGCCATATGGCGCCGACCACTCGGGCGTCAACGGTAAACAGGCGGAAGAGGCGGCCGACGGCCCCTTCTCGGTCCGCCCCCACCCAGCGGTGGAGGGCGGGGCCAACCCCAGAGGAGCGGCCCAGGCTGAGGCCGGGCCCTGCTTGAACACCACGCCCACCGACGAGGAGATCTCGCAGCTCTGGCACGGCGTCCGCAGCGCCCTCAGCAGCACCGACGGTAATGTACACACGCGCACGCGCGCGCGCGCGCGCACACACACACACACACACACACACACACACACACAGCATTTCCACCATCAATATGAATCCAAGTACAGTGGCTTGAGGTCCACTGGTCCCTGTAAAATCAATGTTTTTGCAAGGTCCTCAAAATTGATCAAAACAAACACACTCACAGAAGACATTTCGCCTCTCATCCGAAAGGCTTCTTCAACTGAAGAAGCCTTTCGGATGAGAGGCGAAACGTCTTCAAGATCGCAAGAACAAGTCCTGTTGCCCTAACTTAACCCCTCTGCCTTTCATAGTTTCAGATCTGTGCCTTGATGTTGTGCAATAACACACCCAGCAACATGTGTGCGTTGTAATAAATTATGCCAACTCCCCCACAAAAAAATATCCTGTATCATCTTAAGGAGTCATTTCCATAGTTTATTATAGTGTCTAGTTTGCTCTGTGGCAGAGAGCGTGTTTCTCATTTGCTGAAATCGATCTAAATGATGACTGACTTCTTCCCTTTGTTCAGCCAGCAGCCACTGAAGTATTGGGAACTCATCTTGAAATTAAAAACCACAAAGCTCCGCACACAACAAAGGCCTTTTGTCTGTTTAGGTTCGCCGCCGCCGCCACCGTCCCAAAACTGACAGTCTGTTGAAGAACCGAGGAGCTTCTTCTCACGTTTCTCAAAGAAGGCTAGCCGAGCCTCATCGCGGCACTAAATAGCAACAAATTAGCAACAAAATCCACTTCTTTTTTTTTTCTTCTCCTGAAACGTTTTTGACAAAGACCAATATTTTTTTCCATTCGTGTCATTTTAGCCGTGTGCTCCGTCCCCTCTCCTTTCAGAGAAGAGCAAGCCCAGGAGACAGTCGGTGGAGAACGGGCCGGTTTCGAGGAAAGCCAGCGTGGAGCCGAGCAGGCGGCCTCCTCCCGACTCGGGCAGCTCCAGGTTCCCGCAGCCCTCTCAGGTACGTGCACGCAGTTTCCCCCGTGGGGTGGAAGAGAGAGGAGAGTAATTACGGAAGATCAGGACGTGTGTTTGAACTTGTCAAATCAGTTCTGTCCTCAATTTTTTTTTCTTTTTGTTTCACGCTGTCCTCTGCTGGCTGGTTAAACCGGCAGAGTGCCAGTAATTATGCCTCTCCGGATGAGACTTTCAAGTCAGATTAGCTCTCAGTGCTCTAACAAGTTTTCTTGTTTTTCTCTGTTTTGTTTATAACTTGCTCTACCTGTTACTGTGATTCATGCCTGTTTCCTAAAGTCTTTGTCATGTCGGCTGAATGGACGTCACCTCAGGTTGATCTTTTACTCAGATGCCTTCATGTTTTCTTTGTGCCGTGTGTAGACCACAGAGCCATGCAGGCGACCACCCAGCACCTACACCGCAATCTATTCAGCCGAAGGTACTGTGTTCTCCCACAAGTGTGTGTATGTGTGTGTGTGTTTTTTTTTTCTGTTCTAGCACAACGTCCACTCTTGCTTGGAGATAAATCAAGGTTCAAGGTCCCTTATTATGCAAACGTTTGGTTTGTTCAAGCTTTTTAGCAATAGTTTTTGTCCCAAAAATGGAAAAACTCCATAATTTTAGCATCAACTTTTCATCAAGTTTGTGCTCAAATGGACAGTTCTGGAAACCAGCCCTTGGTGATGTCACAACGTTGCTGCACAGATTCCTCTCCAATGTGTTCAGATGGCTGTTTTTTTTTTTTATTTTTTTTATGTTTAACGTTGTTTATTGTTTTTAGAATTAATTGCGCATGGTTTCAGTGGTTTGCGCTGCCGCCTCACAGCAAGAAAGTTGTGTGTTTGATTCCGGGCCTTTGTGTTAGAGTGAACGGTTGTTTCTCTCGATGTGGCCCCGTGATGAACTGGTGACTTGTCCAGGGTGTCGCCTTGCCTTCGCTCTATGACAGTTGGGATTGGCTCCAACAGATCCCCGAGTGCAGAAGATAGATGGATGGATGGGTTTCTCAACTGAAAACTGATGAAAACGGAAGCAAAACGCAAAAACCTTTCAGTGGCACATCATTAATTTTTTTTATTTTCCAAAAAAATAAATCGGAAAATGTTGTTTGTTTTTGAGCTTTTCTCTGCCCTTTCAGGACCGAGTGTGACCCGCTGCCTCCTGGCTCAAACCCATACTGAAGACCTCCTGCCGGAGACGGACACCACGGCTGGCAACGGAAACGGCCATGCGCTCAGACAGAGAGTCGGCCAGCGGCAGCAGCAGCAGCAGCAGCAGCAGCAGCAGCGCGGCGGCGTCTCCCAGGAGGAGCAGAAAATCCTCCTCTCTCTCGACCGACTCAACCAGCGCTTGTTATGTAAGCACACTAATCCGGATGATTGCGTCGGGACCTGATGGACCAGATTGTAGTGGTTCCATGGCGTTCACCCTCACCTGTGTGTGTTGTTGCTGTTTTGCAGGTGTAGATTTGGGAAGAGACGGCGGCCCGCGCGGCCCGTCGTTCACAGACAGGCGCTCAGTAAGTAGTGCACAGCGCAGAAGGATTCACTGTGTCCCACTGTTGGTCGTTCTTTAGTAATAACTGTTTTTTTCAATTTTTTGTTTTGTTTTTGTTTTTAGTCAAAATGGAAGTGAAAGGGCAAGAAGCACATTGCGTCAACGTGAGGTGTCATCACATCCTGGATCCCAAAGCATCAATCAAGCAATTTACCCAGCCGCCCGCTTTCTGATCCCACTCCTCCACCATATTCAGCCTGGAGCCGCACAAACCCACCTGGGATTGTGTAACCGCTTGAGGAACAAGTCTGGAGTTTATCTGATTAACAAACAGAGACAAGCAACACTGTCAAAACACATCTATGGGTAAATAAAAAGTCCAGGCAGCGGCGGTGGAAACAATGCAGGAAATCAAACCTTCAGCGTTGTGTAAATCACCTTTGCTTTTGTTTTAACACCAGTAATTGCTGCTGAAGTAGCTTCGAGCTCACCGTAGTTAGTAGAGTTACACTTGAATACTCTTGGCATGGTCAGACCAAAGACATTGTTCAAGGTGGGAAATTTTTATTTTAATTTTCCCATGTGATCAGAGGGGGAAACCTTCCTGCTCATGTTGAGCAAATTTGCATTATTAGTGATATTTTAAGTGCCTCTGATTGTTAGTTTCTAATTATTGCTTCTCAATAGAACAAAGGTATATACAGTAATTAATGCACTGAATTTAGAAAATATACTTATATATTTATACATTTTTAAATGCCTTCACTATTTATTTATTTGACTACACTAGTTGGAAAAGTTGTCAGTGTACCTTGTCAGTGGACTGTAAAGCCTGTTATTAAAGCACCAGTAAGTCTTTCTCAGTTCATTGTGTCACGGTGAATACTCTGCTTGTGGCTCACAAAGAGAAATGTCGCAAAGCTGAAGGCGTGTGTCTTTTTGTAAAGGCTGCAGAAAGGATGATTTTTGTCCCCTGCGTGAGCTCGACGTACTGGCTAAACAGGGCCGACCTCAGCCGTGCAGCCAGCGGCCTTGTGCTGTAACACCGTCTGTTTTTATTGCCGCTTTGGGCCCATTTCCTTCTATTGTATCCCTCAATCCGAGTCCAATCAGTGAACTAAAGCCTCTGTTAATTGTAGTCACCTAAGCCATAAATCAGGGGCAATTAATCAAACGTCCCTCCAAAGAATGAGTGCATGAGGAGAGCCAGGCTGCAGGGATTACTGTTGTGAGTTCGCTCGCTCCTCCCTCGGATACGTGTCTGGGTTTGCCCTTCGCTCTGCCTGTCGGGACTTGCTCCAGGTGGAGGTGGAAGGGGCCCAAACTCATTTTAAGATTAAGGATCCTGTTTTTGGTGGAACTTTATCTTGTTTGGTTGTATTTGACTTTAGGTGTGGATATAGAGGGGCGGTTGCATGCAGATTTTCTTATTTCTGTTCTGCCAAGAAGAAAGAAACTGGGTTTGTGTCCTTTCATTGATCTGATGCACCAAACACTGCAAACAGGCCCAAATAGAGATAACATTGTCAATTTGGGCTGATGATGATGATGAGTGCACAATGTGAAGCCTTTTCATGATTTGTATACAAAAGATACTATTAGTGATTTTTTTTTTTATCTGCAATCTGCCAATTATTAATTGAGAAGTTAACCAGAAAAAGGCCACACTCCATATCTGCAGTCAACTTCATTGCAGCGCATTTTGTGTATTTATTTACAATGCCACCACCTCCTCCTATATGACTTGAGTGAATAAATATGAATGCATGCTCAGATGCTGCTGTGATCCTTCTCCGACTCTGAAATCTGTGCCCTTTAGCCTACTGTGGAGTTTATGTTTTCAGTCATTATAGCTGCTTAGTACATTTAAGCCTGAACAATCACAGCACCCCTAACCTGACAAGAGAGGGCAGGAGAGACGAAAAATAATGGAAGATATTTCCCCATGTGCAAGTTCAAGCTTGTACCTCTGGCCCATTGTGAGGCTTAATCTCACAAGTGCTTCCCCCACCCCCTCCTGCTGTGTTTAGTTACAGCCCATTTAGCTTGCGGTGAACGTGCGTCTGTCTAGCTTTGGTTCTGCAAAACAGAATTACCACTTGTGGCTTTGGAGCTGACTGGATACTGGTTCATGAGCTTTGTCCACTGTCTGTGTGTGCGTCTGTGCATATGTATATATGTATACACATACACAGGGATGCACAGACTGCTTCAAGGTAGGACGTTGTGCAAGACAAAATGCACTAGACACATTCTATTTATACAAACACACAAGGTCACATGGATCGCCCCACATCAAAAAGCCCTGTTTCATCACCGCGGGCGAGAGAATCGAGATAGGAATCATTTCTTTAAAGTAATGTTGTAAAGTCAAATTAATTGTCAAACTGTGATTTCGATTTTGAGTATTATATGTGTTGTTGTCAAAAATGCGTTAAAAAGAAGTTTCTGTGTGGGAATTCAACAATGGTCTACCCCCCATACGGTCCACTTCTTAAAACAAACTGCAGGGGGCACCGTGGCGCCTATCTGCCCATCCGCCTGTAGCAACACCGTGCGTCACCATATCCGACAATAACACCAGACCGAAGCAATTTTAAACGGTGGCGACCGAAATAGCCTCCTTCTCCGAGCCTCG
Organism: Thamnaconus septentrionalis; assembly: GCA_009823395.1. Classification (NCBI taxonomy): domain Eukaryota; kingdom Metazoa; phylum Chordata; class Actinopteri; order Tetraodontiformes; family Monacanthidae; genus Thamnaconus; species Thamnaconus septentrionalis. The sequence goes on along the minus strand of CM020510.1, from coordinate 10,378,669 downwards.
GATTGATTCGGTGAAAATGAAGGGGGGGAAAAAAAAGTCTCCGCTGCAAAACACAGCATTTGCCTCCAACGCAACTTTTGACGGCAACGCTTGAAAGTCGCCTTTGAAGGGGCGAAAAGATAATGGCCACGACTATGCCGAAGTGGGTGGTCCTCTCGGGGGCCGCCGGGGCCACTGCAGTCCATCTCTTTTAATGTGTCTGAGTGCGTTACAATGACGCGAAAATGACCACTACACGCAAACAATGGACATCTCTTGACTGGCAGCATGTGTGCACAGAATGCGTCATTCATAAATCCAAAATGTGCGGCATTGTTGCGCATCCATTAGGCGGCCTGCTGCACAGACATTCTAATGTTCTCACACAGCTGTACGGTCCTTATTAAAACGTTATCTTGAATAGATCCCCTGAGAAAGGCACAGTGCATAAAACAGGTCTACAATGAGGACCAAAAAAAAAAAATCCCACTGACTCCTGGGAACTAAAAATGATATATTTGCTGCTCATTATATATTGTTTTTTATTTAATTTTATAAATAATATTCCATTATATAAGAACATGATGTATTGCATACATGGTATATATCATAGGACTAATCAAACTAAAGTTGAGAGCTTCGGAAAACAATTGTGTGTGTGAGTGGCATCTGTTCACTGGGAGGCTACAGTGTCTGTGGGTATTAAATGGGGCTTCATAATCATTCATTCAGGGGTTGTATGGGAAAATGAGTTTAAACAGAGCCCCTGTATCCAAAGTGTGTGGATCTTGACTCTTCCGATGATTTCTCAATGGAAGAGGGGCCACATTAGCATAACAATTGTGGGAACTGCATAGATCTACTTTTCATGAGAACTGTAAAAAAACAGAAAGAAAGAAAAAGTACTTCCATTATATGTTTCTGATGAAAGAAGGTATTATGTTGAACTCTAAAAACACATTTTTTTTATTTATTAATACCATCCATATTAAGATGTCCTGTCTGAAACTGTTTCAAACAGTTTAAGAAGGAATTCAGTAAAATAAAAATAGAGGCTTAGACATCAAACATAGTGAACATATACTCGTTTGAAAAAGCATGAAAAATAAAAACAACGTTAATCAAAAATACTGAAATGAAAGTGTTTAGTTTTATTTAGAATTCTGATGCTTTTATGTGCATTTGACACAACAACATCTATGGTTATTGCACTTTTGTTGCATTTGTGTTTTCAATTGTTTTGCTAAGTGGACTCAAGCTGGGATATTGGGTATCATTGGTGTTCTTTGTGCATTTGCTAACATTTTTGTTGATTAGATTTCGATAGAACTTTATTGATACTTCCAGACAATGTTCTCGGACAAATTAAAAATTCTTGCATGACATTCCTCAGGTGTTTTCATTTCCAAATAATATTGAATGTTGAAAAAAAAATAATACAAATTGCCCAGTTGTAAACGGGTTACTAACAAATAAACAACAAAACATTCCCGTGCCACTGTGCCAGACAGTGCTGGAATCCTACGAACTATACGACAGGAAGTGATGGAATGTGAACAACTGGAATCGACAATTCCCATAACTGAAGGTTAAAAACGTTCAAATAAACTCATAAAAGTGAGGAATAAGTTCAAGTGAAGTGTCCCGATCCTCTTGTGGGAGCCCTGCGCCACGCAGACTGTACCTTTAAAACACCCTCGTCCCAATTAGAGCCAAGCTCCGCCCCTGGAGCAGACGTCCCATGAGTCATAAAGTTTGATGTCCTGCCCGAAGTTTAGGCTCGTCTGGGGCAAAACTTTTTTTTCAACCAAGTGCGCTGCGGAGATTTGTTCCTTTGGAACTATGACTTTTCCCTCCGAAGAGGAAGATTTCTTCTGAACTCTACCTCGGCAGGAAGTGCAGAAGAGTTCGGACTTTGTCGGGGTTTTTGTTTTGTGAGTTTTTTTCCCCCCGACTTTTTTTTTTTTCTTCGGTTGCGTCTGCGGTTTTTTTCCTCCCTTTGGAAAAAAAAAAGTTGGGACAGGGACGACAACACTGCGCTAGATTCCCGTGTGTGAGCTCGATCGTTGGTAAAACTCACAACTATGCCAACGAGAGAAAGCAGGAAAACGCTGTCTTTAACGGCCGCTTTCGACAGCTAACACTTTTGTTTTTGTGGAGAAAGCAACTTTGGTGGTTGTTCGACTCTAGAATGACTCGGGAAACCTTCATCTGACTGTCGAGATTTCCTGCTTTGCGTTCGGCGTGAAGAGAAACAACAACAAAAAACAAACTTTGGGATTGTTTTGAACTTTTTTTTTTTTTTTTTTGCAGGGGGGGGGCGACTTTCGAACTTTATTTTTTCTCCCCTCCACTCCTCTCAAAGTTTGTTTTCGAGACAATGGATCCAAGCCAGCACAACCCTCCGGCCGGACACCAGATTGTCCACGTCCGGGGCGACTCCGAGACCGACCTGGAGGCGCTTTTCAACGCCGTCATGAACCCCAAGAACACCATGGTGCCCCCGTCGGTTCCCATGAGGATGAGGAAGCTTCCAGACTCCTTCTTCAAACCCCCAGAACCAAAGTCCCATTCCAGACAAGTAAGCCCGCCCTGTCTCCGCTCTGCCCCCTTCCCAGAAATCACGCTGGAAGCAGGGCCCGTCCTGTGTGGGGGGCCCAGGTCCGTCCTGTGTGGGGGGCCCAGGCCCCGCAGTAGTGCGTGACTGGTACAGGCGATTTACACCCAGTCCACCTCCTACACTCACATGAAGATAATCTTAAATGTAGAATGCAGAAGATTTTTTTTCCCCTCCCCCAACTGTGTTTACCTACAAAACGAGATGTTCATTTCTTTTCCGCCCCAGCAGAATGTTTTGCAGAAACATAAACATCCTGGCTGGGGATGGGGGGCAGAGGGGGGCTTTAAGGGCGTTTAGCTTTGCTTGCAAGCAAACCAGTTATGCATAAGATCGGCTGTGACTATGGATTTGCATGAACCAGTGCAAGTGAAAGTCAATGTTTGATTATTGCCGTTTCTTAAAAGAAACCCACTCTTGTTTCTGTGGAAATGTCAGGCGTGTCATGTGAGACTGAACCGGAGCGATTTTCTAACACACTTGGTTGTTTTGATTGTTATTCTGCTGTAATTTTAACGAAAGTGAGAGGCGAAAAAAAAAGAAAGAAAAAATAAATAACACCCGATTGTTCAATTCATCCTATTTACCTCCCTCCCCCCACCGCCCTGCACAACTGTTGCTTGTGATCTCCGGGGAGTTTTGCCTTCGGAGCGCATGCGCGTCTCTCGTGCGGAGCAGGCCGCCCCCACCCTCCCTCCACACAGCAGTCCCACTGTAGGCCCCGGACCTCAGCTTCATGCATATACAAATGCACAACCCAGACAGACATATGTGTTATTCGACTGTTATCAACAGTGTTGTTGGGATTACTCCATTAAAGTAATCTGACCACTGATTACTGATTACTCCTTCAAAAGTAATTATAATTGCAATTCATTACTTATTACGATCATGATCAATCTGCGACGTTGTTTTTCTAAATGTCAAACATTTTGTGGGTAATAAGACATTTTTGGCCAGCAAAATATTTTGGAAAAGTAACGGAATCGTCTCTTGATAGTAATTATGATATAATTACCCGTTTTGCCCCAGTAATCCTATTACATTACTCCATTACTCAAAAAGTAGTTTAATTACAGTAGTGGATTACTTAGTAATAGATTACTCGTCAACACTGGTCATCAGTTCTTTATTATGTCGTCAGGTCTTCTTCAAACTGTCATACAATGCGATGCAATAGTTTCTACTTAAAAAAAAAAAAAGTATATTTAAAGGATCATTTTCATTCATTTTTCATTTATCTTTGGCTCCTTTTCGCTGGATGTCAATGTTTTGTTTTGTTTTTTATCATTCAGGCCAGCACCGATGCTGGGAGCGGCGGCGCTCTCACGCCTCACCATGTCCGTGCGCACTCCTCCCCAGCCTCCCTGCAGCTGGGGCCCGTTTCTGGAGGCTCCCTGTCAGGCATGGGGCCGCCAGGCACCTCCCCTCAGCACATGCGTACGTCGTCTTACGAGATTCCCGACGACGTGCCCCTGCCACCCGGCTGGGAGATGGCGAAGACCAGCTCCGGCCAGAGATACTTCCTCAAGTAAGTGCACCTGCGACAAGTGTCGGCGCCCCTGTTCAAGTTGAATGGTTTTTACATTTAGACGGATGTGTAAAGAAGAACTGGTTATCGTTTCGAAAGGATATTTAGTAGTTTGATTGACGTGCTGTGATTTTTGCTGGTTGTTCTCTGAACGGATGTCAATGAACTTTTTGTTGTGCAACTCCCGGTGCGCTGCATGTCTCCGGGTTGGCTGTCACAGGAGTGCTCGTGAGACCACGCAGGTCTGTGCAGTGTACACTATTTCTGACAATCGCGACGGTTTCCAGACCGGCACGGTGCACAACAGTGTGGCCAGTATTCAAAAGGAGACAATTGCAACAGCCAAATTGTAGCTTATTAAATTTGGTTGCAAATAAGAGAGGTCATTTGTGGGGCTGCTGCTGCTGCTGCTGCATGCTGGGCTCCTTCACTTGGTCTCAGGTTTCGGTAGAAACAATGAAGTATCGTTGCCACATGCAGGACATGCAGCTCTCACAACACTCATCTGCAGCCCCAGAAAATCTCCTCCACGTTCATTTAAATAGCAGGTGTGTTAAACTTTTTCCACCTTTTCAGGCCTTTCTTATTCACCTTCCTCTGTGCTTCTATTTTCCTGCCTTTTCATGCTGAAGTTCTGCACAGCTCTGCAGAGCGACTTTCTGGTTGTGTTTGTAAAGGCGGCGACCCGGTCAGCAGCTCGTGCTGACCCGTCCTCCTCGCCAAACGCAAAAAAAACCAAAAAAAAACATCGGCACTTGAGGCAAATATCGCCCTCTGACGCAGGGTCTGAACAAACATGACGGCTTCAAATTCGGTCGGATCGGGAAAGGGCCCTCGGCACCAGATGTTTAAGGTCTCACATCTGGAGAACATCTGGCCCGGCTTGAGTACTCCCTTCTAAAATTGTACAAAAGGACGGAGGGTGAGGAGTGGGAGGAGGCGTAGGAGAGGGAGAGAGAGAGAGAGGACTGTTGTCTCACGCCGCCTCTCCCAGGATCACTGCAGTTGTTGGGAAACGGACTGAGCTAATGCCCCTGCAGACAATGAAGCAATTTTGTAAAAGTAGTTGCAGCTTTCCTCCCCCCAAAGTAGAGTTGAAACTTGTTTAACGCTTTTAGCACACGCCGTTGTTATCCAATAGTGTAAGCAAGTCGGTGATTTGTCATTTTGATTGTTATTAAAACAGCACCTCTTCTTGTTATATAACAATTATGTAATTTGCTCAAATTTGACTCTTTTTTTTTCAGCTGTTCTTATATGAAGGCCAACAATCAGATTAGAGTAACTGCAGCACAGAACTGAGAGCTCCAAACAACATAAGCCAAAGAACTGAGTTGATATGAACTGGAGTCAATATTTTTGAGCTCATTTTATTTTTAGGGAGTCGTGTGCATAGACTCATGGTATATCATTACGGATGCACAGCTTTACAATCCTGGTAAATGTGTAATTAAACATAGCGCACACTTTTTCTTCAAAACAAAACAAAAATGCTCAGCTAGACATCCTGAAAGTTAAACTCGGGCCTATTTTTTCGCATGCTACATTCATAAAACGTTAAACAAAACAACAGTGGAAAATCACAGCAAGCTAATGGCTATTTACACGTCTGAATCTGTCCAAATCTGGACCATCTCACTCTCCACTGTGGAGAAAAAGCAGTTCAGAAGCTTTAAAAAACAAAACGAAAATAAATAAATACAACAAAAAAAAATGGTGGTGGGGGTGGGGTGGGGTGGGGGGGTCGAAGGCGAATTGCTTCCAGCCGACAAACAGCCCGGTTCAGCCGGTGCAAGTGTGGGACACACTGTTTGTGTTCCAGTAATGAAAACTCCAGGAGACGTCTTCCACGTACGGCACATCAAAGTGAAGACATTCGATCCAGAATACAGCCGGCCTCGGCAGAGCTGCTGGAAAAGACACTCCCCTATTTATAAACAGGGGGCTGTCTGACCGAGACGGCTCGCAGAAAGAGTGAAGCCGAGCGAGAGAGAGAGAGAGAGAGCAAGTGTGTGTGTATGTGTGTGTGGGCAGACGGGTGGGGGTTGGAGAAGTCCGTCACCAGTTAGCAGAGCACAGCAGAGAGCAGGGGGCTCACGTTACACTCAGGTGACCGCCGTTGTCCTTAAAGATGTTCCAACTGGGACGCAAATGGTTTTTTTGGGTTGTCGATTTTTTTTTTTTTAATCCCTGATTTTGCGTCTCCGTCACCTCTTGTTGGTTACCGGCACAACTGTGATCATCATACAGTCGGGAACCATCAGCCTCCATGAATCACTGCAGTTGCACGGATGCCAAGCGGTCTCAATCCTTTTAAAAAGCCCGGCTCCGTTTTGCTATGAATGGAGATGTGGCGCTGTGACGGTGCCTCTTTTGTGTCAGTGGAGTTAAATGGCAGCCATGTGGAGTTGACTAGAAGAGGGGCCAAGAGAAACTCCGGCCCTCCTTTTGTCCAGCAGTGAAACAGTGATCTTTATTCAGAGCCGGGGCCTGTCGAGGCTCATGTGAGGCTTCCTAAAATAGACAAATGGTCGACATGAAGTTTGAAGATTGGCAGCAGAGGAGAACTGAGGCTTTCTTGCTCGTTGCACCTTGTTTGTCTGTTCTGAAATGAGATGGTAGATTTCAAGTATGGACACGAGTCGTGAATAATGTTGAAATATTACAAAAAGTATTAAATACTATATAAGTCAGTCACAGTTAATTTCCACAAAGTATTTTTAAGAACGATTGGCTATTAAAAGTGAAAAAACTTAATTCTTTGTCTTTAAATTTCTGAAGAAAATAGATTTTTCTGCTGCATTGTGTTTCTGTTTCAAAATGCAAACTAAATTAAGATCTTTTTAAGAGCTTGTCAAAAATATTTTGGCCAAACTTTTTCTAAAACAACAAACTTTTTTGTTTTGTTTTTGTTGTTGCATAAAAAGAGCTTCAACAAAAAAAAGTGAAGTGAGGAGAATGTCAACAAAGTCTGTTGACCTTTCCTCCTTCTTCTTCCACCAGTTTGCCGTGGCCTTTGATTTATGGCAGCGGGGGCGTGGAGGTTGGGTCACCTTGCTTAGTGCTGGCGAGCTGGGTGGGGGTGGGGACGGACCACTCTTCAGGGCTGGGTCATAAACTAATGAAGGTTTCTAATTTAGACACACCGGTGAACCAGGAGGGGTAATCACTGTTTCCGGGCGCTTATTAAATGCAGCTTTGAATGAGCTTTTAGTCCGTGGGAAATCGGCCCGAAGCAGACAAAGAGCTTTGGGGGAGTCGCCATTGTCTGGCCCCAGGGGCAGGTAGAGCCAAGCGTTGATGGGCAACCTTTGTGAATCCTCAATTGGATTTGAAACTGTTTTGATGAGCCTGGATTCTCACCAGCAGAATGGCTGACTCACGCCCTTTGTAATTAACAGCAAAAGTAAATTATTAATCCACTCTTTGTGCAACCCGAGGAGGTTATGTTAGTTTTCACCTTTTGGGGCCGAACGCTCGATTGGCTATTGAGGTAAACAGGGTGATGGCCGGCGGAGGGATTCCTGAACATCTGTCGCACAAAATGAAAAGACAAACAGAAGCTTTAAAGCAGGAAGTATTTAGCCGCACACTTTATCCATGCCGGGATTACTTGCGGTCAATATCTGTAGGGCTAATCCAAATGTGGACGATCTGGGTAATTCCAGCTGGTGGTTGTACCTCTAATTTAATTTAATCAGTTTATCAAAGATTAGACCATGGTTGGACCATGTTTATAAAAATCCCCAACATCAACAAGGAAAAATCTATTAAAGCCACCATGTGTTTGCCTCATGGTCGCTTCTGCTGCGCAGAATTGTGTCACTTTTCCCGGCCTGCTTTTAGATTAGCAACACATGGCTGTTTAAAATAAATCAATAAGTAAATGAAATTGTCTTGCTCTATTTTGCTGTATCCTCTTCTGGGCATCATATTTAATGCTCCAATCCTTTTCCCCTACGCGCTTTCCAGGCTTTTTTTGCTCCGTCTAAAGGGCACGAATCTGGACTCCAACCGAATTGAGGCCACCCGTTCACGCACAAATGGTGCCGCCAAAGTCTGGGCCGTAAGCTCGCATGGAGCCCTCATTTGGAGCAACTTTGTGTTTGACAAACTTTTGGTTTATTGACCACACACAGACAAGGCCCTTCCTGTTCCACCGGGGTCTGTCAGCTCGGTACACAAATGGGACTGTGAGAAAGTCAGTCCGGTGTTTACCAAAGTCTTGATGTAACACCTCTGTCCCAGACATCAATGCCTCCACTGTCGCCGAGGACCATCTTTACAGAGATGTCATTTCTGGAGTGGTGGACCCTCTCAGGTGGACTTCCTAAACGGTGGAGGTCACGCAGCAGAATTTAAATATTCAATGCAACCCCTGTGTAGTGTTTTTATGCCTTCTACCTTGGAAAGTTTAGGTTCATTGACTTGAAAACAGGGAGGATGGCAACTCTGCCTACCATGGACGGCCTGGTATAGAACTACCACCCTCCTGCCAGAATACACCTTCCTTTATGGTAACGTTTCTCACACCAGCTAACATCAACACCTCTTGACTGGCCATAAGAAGCTAGCCCGCTAGCCCGCTAGCTCACTGGCTTATGTGTTTTTGTAATTGTAGAGGTGCCAAAGAGACCAAATAAGACCTAGTTGGATATGTGTAATATGTAATCTAATTATTTTGACTCTGTTGTTTTGACGTAAAAAAGTATCATGTCCTCCAACCATCGCTCCTTTAAATCAATTGGTTTTTGCAAAAGAAAAGAATGAGTGTTGATAAAGAAGAGTGAGGCGTGCTGATAGCAGTCAACCTGGACCACACTCAGCCCTGATAAATTGCGGTTTAGTTCGTTGAGGTGTGATAATTCAAACTGTCCTTCAAAGGGAAACTTAAAGCCACAATGGGGTCACAAAGGTCAGCCCAGTTAATCTCTCTTGATGATGTCCTGCTGATAGAGGGCCAGCCAGGCATCCCCCAGACAGCCAGAGCGGAGGTGATCATCCTCAGAGACCTCGTTACATCTGGCCTCCCTCCGTCCGCTCTCCAGTCGCTGCGTCAATCGCCTCCCAAGCATACACTCCCAGGGTGGGGCCGCTGTGGCCTGCTGAGCCCATTTTTAGCATTTGACAACGCGGCTGCGGGCCGCATTTTGTGATTGGTGGATTCCCAAAGCTTCACTCCCTTTTGGCACCAGTGGGACGCGGCTATGGAGCAACTGGTTTCGAGAATTCAGCAAGAAAGAAGTATTTGGAAATTCAGACCAAAGGTCATTCAGTCATTCATTCACAGTGCTAATTTATTGTTGAAGTTTTTTCGGACTCCTCTGATGGCTGTCATTTGCTAACCTTTTTAAACTTTGATTAGGAATCATCATTAGCAGAAACAAACCTTTGCTAAAGACAACAAGTGAAACAGTCAGATTTCTTCAGAAGCATCTGTTTGACAATGGTGATATTATGCAGTATGTTATCAGATTTTGTTTATTTTAAAACTACCTGTAGAAAGGTTGTGTTTTCAACCGGGACGCTTTTCGAGCAGGTAGCAGCTTCCACGTGATTTGAGTCCCAACAGTTAAATGGTAAATCATCTAAGCAATGTCAAGTTTAACCCCAGTGTGAAAAGCTGCTCTGCGCCAAGACACTTAATAAATAATGCCGGATCCAATAAACGCCACCTTGATAATTGGGCCATGAGTCAAGGAGATGTCAAGTGGCCGGCTGATTCAAGAGTGCTTCTTTGGGGTCTTTAGTAGCGCGGCTGAGCACGATGACGGCCGGAGCAGCAGCAGCAGCAGCAAGCAGGTAGAAACTGGCAGCTCCCATCAAGGCCTTTCCATTTATTGGCTGTTTCTGTAGGAGGGAACTTGGAACTTTTGAGGATCAGTTATGGTTTGCATTCTGGCAAGTTTATTGGCTGTCCCAGAAAATTTTCATTCTAGCACAGCAGAATTGTTTTTTTTGGGGTTTTTTTTGGGGGGGATTTTTTTTAATAAAACAAACAAAAAAAACTATTATCCTCCTGAAAACAAACCTTTTGTTCACAGACTCCTTTGTTTTAAATGAAGCTTTGTTGGACCTTCTTGATGTTTTGAAGAGGTCAGGAAAGAAGTCAAATGATCACCTTGTAGTCAGTAACCAGTCAGGCATAAATTCCCTTTGTGACATCACAAAGGCTGGATTTCCAGAATGAAATTCCAGGCATGGATGTTCTGATGTTCCTGAGGACGATTCAAATCTCTCAGGTTTGTTTTGCTCTGTCAGATCTGGGCCACCTCTTCAAATTAGGACGGTGCTCAGGTTTAACGGAAGGACTCGCTGTCACACCACCTCTTTTTCAAACGTCCACACGGTAAAAACTTAATAAGCATCATCACCAGTTCGGCACAACTCCCCTCCTGCACTCCCAAAGGCCGTGCGAGTGTTTATTTTGGAGTCTCGTTGTGACATTTTGACCGACCAACAAGTGGCTGCCCCTCTGGCCAATTGCAGCCATGCCCAAGGGATGGGAGGCAGGGCAGGGAGGGGTGGGGGAGGGTGCGGCGCCTGTCTCGCTGAGCTCGCCGCGGCGTCAGAGACGTGTAAAGACAACACCGAGCAGTTGTGAGCGCGGAGGTTTGCGGATCATCAGCAATTCCTGGCGGCAACTGGTGGCCTCCAGCTGCCCCGACAGTTGCCATGACGTTGTTATTGTTTCACGTTTGGCCAACAGGAAGCGGCGCGCCGCTCCCGGGGGCCAGGTTAAGCGAGCGGCCCAATGGATTATCTCTCAGTTTTAAAACTTTGTTGATGAGTTACTGCCTCTCGGTAACTCATTGACTCCACTGCCCGGTTCCGTCACACGGGAGCTCTTTGAATGCAGCGCTGTGCAGACTTTGAAGCGTTTCCGCGCTGTGGATTTTTTTTTATCGCTTGATAATAATCTCCTCTGGGGTTTTTTTTTTTGTTTTTTTTTTTCGCGCTAAACCTTTTGTTTACGTGTGCCTCGGATGATTGGAGCCACAGAGGGTCGCCTCCCAGTCTGGGTTTTTTTTTTATTTGATAGAAAATCCAATATTTGTGTTGGTTCCCATAACATCTGCTCTCGGATGGGCACAAATTGGAAAGGGCATTAATAGCCCAGAGGCTTTGAAGGGTTTCAGGGAATCTGGGTTTCCGCTGGTGGCGGTTTCCACTTGCAGCCCTGCTCGGCGCTGCCGTACCCGGATGTGCAGGCCTCTCATTTTCGATAAGCCCTTCCTTCCCCCTTATCCCAGTCTCCTCCTCCTCCTCCTCCTGCTCTCCCTTCCCTCTATAATAACTGTCATAGTTTCCAGAGTGGGAAGACGGCAGCGAGGGGCGGGAGCAGGGGTTGGGGGAGGTGGTGGTGGTGGGGGCTCTCAGCCTGTAACGGGACCACGACGGCTCGCGCAGCCAATGGAATTCAGCGGGAGAGAGATTGATTCTGTAGATGTTGTTTCCCCTCTTTCACTCTCTCTCTCTCTCTTCCCCCTCTCGCCCCACTCCCTGTGACCCCCTCTTTCTCAAGCCACCCCCCCAATCTGAGCAGCTCTCAGCTATTTCGCTTGGTTTGTGGTGTTTGCCTCTGTGTGTGTGTGTGTGTGTGTGTGTGTGTGTGTGTGTGTGTGTGTGTGTGAGTGTGTGTGTGTGTGGTGTGGCAGCTCCTTGGGGAGTAAAGCATAAACAAGAGGGGCTTTTGAAAGTAAAGCATAAACAAGTGTGTGTGTGTGTGTGTGTGTGTGTGTGTGTGTGTGTGTGTGTGTGTGTGTGTGTGTGTGTGTGTGTGTGTGTGTGGGGGTGGGGTGGGGGGGGTGTAGGAGGAGGAGTGCTGAGTCAGGCCCTCTCCCTCTCTGTCCTGGGACAGAGAGCAGACAGGCAGGCTGGGATAACCACAGCAGGCCAAGAGAAACTCTCTCTCTCTCTGTCTCTCCTCTCTCTCTCTCTCTCTCTCTCTCTCTCTCTCTCTCTCTCTCTCTCTCTCTCTCTCTCTCTCTCTCTCTCTCTCTCTCTCTCTCTCTCTCTCTCTCTCTCTCTCTCTCTCTCTCTCTCTCTCTCTCTCTCTCTGTCTCTCTGTCTCTCTCTCTCTCTCGCTCTCTCTGTCTCAGTCTCTCTTTCGGCCCAGCTGTTCCCAAATCTGGCCTCCGGTATCGAGTTCACATCGGGTGTAAGGAATCACGCATCCAGAGCGGCGTTATTAAAGCGACAGGGCGGATTTGTATTTTTTTTGTTATTGTTATTATCGTAGAATAAAATTCCAAAGTGGCCAAAGTTGATTTTGCCTCGACACGCAGAGTCATAAACAAGCTGCAGAGTTGAGGGAGGTCTTTTAGACGGGATGTTTTGAAAAACACAAAAACAAAAAAAAAAAAGGAGGAAAAAAAAGGGGGGGGCGGCACAAGTGAATAGCGGGGTTTTAGGTCGTAGCTCAGTCTGTGCCTTTGTCAAGCAGGTGAAGGCTTTGTAAATGTGGCGCCAGATTGTTAAAGCCCCTGACACTCCACAGTGTCCGAGCCACTTCCAGGAAAAAGGACCCCCTGCGTTGAGCCCTGGGACTGACCCTCCCTGAATAGAGAGGGTCCCGCTCAGGAGAGGAGGGCTTCCTGTATTAGCTTTCCATCTTAATCAAGCAACAAGTACCAACAAAGCACTAATTATCAATGCCTTCACACAACGCAGCACAATGAGCCCCCACCCCGAGCCCTCCCACCCCCTCCTGCCTCCCCGTCCCCGCCGCAGACAAGCCATAAAATAGATGGAGCAACATTGTTTGACATCACAATGGTTGTTTTGAAACCAATCGCGGCCCCTCGCGCACACTTTCTCGTAGGAGTGACGGTGGGCCCGGTTATGACGGACGGCAGATGTTTGGTTTCTCTTCTCTCGTTAAAAAGGTCCCAGATTCTGGCCGCTTTGTCTGCGGCGCACAGTTAATTGCACCCGCAGCAAAAACTCAAGACGCAGTTTCTCCAGAAAAGTGCAGCGTTTTTACAACCTCCTGCTAAAAATGCTGCGTTTTAGTTTTCCAGAACAGACAAAAGAAAAAAACACACGGCTGGGTTTGTGGTGCCCCTTGTGAGATCACAGAGGGCTGATTTTCAGAACTGTTTATTTTAGCGCAAACTTTTTGACAGAGTAGAGCAAGTAAAAAGAAGTAACGGATGGACCTGTTTGATTTCTAAGGTTTAAAAATCACTGGAGAGGCGAAAGCTACAGAGAATGGGACCTTTAGGTTTCAGTTTTGACTCAGTACCTACAAGTGAACTGCACAGAAGGTTGGGAGGGAAAAAAAAGAGTCAGTTCAACTCCGACTTAGAGCAAAATCCTTCCTTAATTACATCTTGGCTCCAGAGGGTGTTCGGCTTCCTGTTAGCAGCCGCTGTTTACAGAAAACAAGGAGACGGATTCAGGGGTTTCATCACAGGATGAATCTCGGTGAAGCTGCACTGAGTCACCGGTTCCTGTATGTGACCCGGCGATTGTCTTTAGCCCGGCCGCTGGCCCTGCCGCTGTGTTCGCCGCTTGCTCGGAAAGTGACGAGGGCCTCGGATCCTCTGCTCTCCTCTGGATTTGACTCGACGCCTTTTGTCTCGTCTCCTCTGCAGCCACATCGATCAAACCACCACTTGGCAGGATCCTCGCAAGGCCCTGCTCCAGATGAACCAGGCGGCCCCGACCAGTTCTGTGCCAGTCCAGCAGCAGCAGCAGCAGCAGCAGCAACAACAGCAGCAGCAGCAACAGCAGCAGCAGCAGCAGCAGCAACAGAACCTCATGAACCCAGCCAGTGGTGTGTATATTCCAGCTTCGGGGTTATTTCTGGTCATATTCTTGAAACAGAGCAGAGCAGAGTAGAACGGAGCGGCCTAGTCTAGTTCCTACATGTTGCCAAGACTTTGTATACCTCAGCTCAGGCCATGCAGTTGGAATTTGCCCTAGGTGAGGTAAGACTGGGGTAGAACGTGACAGGTCCTGTCTGACATGTTTGGGAGCTCCGTGTGACTCACACAATACAGAGTTCACAGTTGAAGGTCTTTTTTTTTGTCTTTGTCTTAATCAATTGGCTCTTGTTTCAGCCATGTATTAAAAAAACCTTGAGTTAGTATTGCAGTCTAATTAATAGAAAGCATTCATAGTTGAGTATCTATTCCTCTTCCACCCCCAGTGCGCTCTGGGCATTTCTTGGATTCTTTTCTAGGCGGGAAGTGTTGTGCAATTGAAGGTTGTGCCTGTGATGCACCTCTCAATCTTATTATTTTTTTTTTTTCGCCGCCATGTCACCCATCAGGTCCTCTTCCCGACGGCTGGGAACAAGCGTTTACCTCAGAGGGAGAAATTTACTACATCAACCACAAGAACAAGACCACATCATGGCTGGACCCGCGACTGGACCCGCGCTTCGGTGAGTTTCCGTGCCTCCAAACTCAGAGTGAAAGTACCCACTTGCACTTACAGGGAAGAAGAAGGAAAAAAAACGTGTTCTCTGTTTCGCTTTGTTTTGTTTTGTTTTGTTTTTTCCCTCGTTGAAAGCCCTCGCTAATCCACGTAAGACGTTTCCCAGACGCGGTCACCATCAGTCTCGGTGCGGCTGATTGGTCGCTCGTCTGGGATGGTCGAGAAACAGATCCCTGCGCGCCGCCTCACCTTTTGTCCGCCATTTTAGTGTCAAAGCAACAGCTGAGTTGGCCATTAATCCCCCCGCGGGGCCGGGCTAAAGTTTGACACTTTGCTCTCGGCACGGCCGGCTGCTGCTGCTGCTCTGCTGCTGCTGCTGCTGCTGCTGCTGGTGAATTAGTGGCTGAGGCTCCAGGACGTGTTGCTCACATTTCTCTCTTTCTGGCCACCGGAATGATTTAATCCCACCACCGCTGTCACAGAGAGGGGGGGCAGGGGGGCATGGAAGGGGCTTCCAGAAGTGAAGGTTCCTGTTTATGTCACTCTGACTCACCCGCACTTCAGGCTCCGTCCCCAGGGAGGCTCGGGACCAGCGTGCAGCCTGTTATCCTGTTTGCTGTCGGAGCAGAGAGAACGTTTTTCTCTTACTCTCTCTCTCTCCGTGAGTGTGTGTTTGTGCGTGCGTGCTGTGTGTTTCTCACTCTTGAGGGCAGGCTGGAAAGTTTTTAAAAGCCGGGCCGGGGTGGACGGGGGGAGGGTGGAGAGGGGGGAGCGGAGCAGCTGGGCAGAGACGGCGTCTCCGATCGGTAAAACCGCTTTGAAGATTTTCTAAGTCTTGAGCACACAAGGATGCTGGCCGGGCCCCCCGAGACTGACGAAGGAGGTGGTGGTGGTGGTGGGCGGGGGGGTTAACTCATGACGTGCCGCTGCACAGAACATCGGGAACCCAACTCTTATTATTTTTTTCTGACATTTATTTTCACACGGAAGAGAATCGCCGCTCTTCCTCTGCAGGCCTCCAATCACGAGCCGCTTTGATAATGAAGGCTAATTCCAGCTCTGAGAAGAAAAGATGCAGCAGCAGCAGCAGCAGAGCGCCTTTAAGTGAAGGTTGTTGCAGGCTGGCTCCACCACCCCACCACCACCACCACCCTCCTCCCTCTCTCCCTCCCTTCCTCCCTCCCTGCGTGAGGCCCAGCGCAGGCACAGCCCCATTCTGCTGCAGCTCCAGACAGACTTGAATCTCTGCCAGGCCTCTTTATTCTGTGGTCCAACTCTTAATCTGTTCCAGACCTTTTTAGTCAAAGAAATCCAATGTGAGAGAGCGAGGGCGAGCAAGAGAAGGGGTGGAGTGGGGAGGGGCGGGGTGGGGGAGGCAGGCAGGCAGGCAGGACGAAAAGGGAAGAAAGTCGGGGGAAGAAACTGGAGGAAGAGAGGGGGAGGCAGCGACAGGAGAGAGCAGACATCCTCTTTAAGGATGCTCTGTCACACAGTTCAAAAGTCTATGTGTGTATGTGTGTGTGTGTGTGTGTGTTTTTTGTCTGCACCAATAAAGCTCTCGGCTCTGGCGAAGGAAATCAAATTCTGGCAGGACAGACAGAGATAGATAGAGAGAGAGAGAGTCGTTCGTCCTCCGGGTGCGTAACTCTTCGCCCAGCTTGTCGCTCGCCGCTGCGTTATCGGTCATGTGATGTTTTTCTGCCTCCGCCGTCGAGAGAAAAAGTTGGCATCTGAGTAAATTATGCTGCAGCAGCGAGATGAAGGGCCGAGCTGGGAGCCGACCTGTTGACTGACTCACCTGTTGATTTGTCTCCAGTTCAGAAATAAACTGACCTTTTTGGTTTCCACCCAGTCTGTAGCATCTGCTGGCCCGGGGGATTAGCCAAAGACTTTCTTTTTCCAGGCTTCCCAAAAACTGTGCTTACGCAAAGTTTTAGGAATTCGATTTGTAATTTATACACCTGCGATCTATAAATCTCAAATCAGCCAAAAAAAAAAAAAAAACGAATGGCAGCTGCCTTCTGTTCTCTTTCACTTGATGCCAGCTGAAATCAGACTTCAGTCAGAACAAACGAAGGAAATCAAACTTTCTGGACGACCTCGGTGGCAGCAGCGGCGATTTTGACCAAAGTCCAGAACAGATCCAGTGTAACAGATCAGAAAAGTCAGTTTCCGCTTGGAAACTAGTGTCTCTTTATTTAAATGGATAATTAATCCTATCACGTTGCTCCGTGGAGGTCATGGGAAGATCCGCACCGTCACGGCGGCACGAGTGCAAGCAGAAGCCGTCCGTCCATAACCAGGAAAATCGACGGCCTCGTGTCCGGACTTAACATAGAAATGACTCAGAAATCACAGATCAAAGACGATTTCTTGGTTTTTTAAAGAGGGCTGAATGTTTCGCCTCTGAGATCACCCTGAACAGAAGCGTTCCAGCGTCTTCCCATGTTGTTATTTCCGTGATCACGTCAATAAAGCGTGATTCCCACGCATCGAAACTGGCCGTAACGAGTCCGCGAACGGATGAGTAACACAAAAAAATGACAAACCCGACAAGTTGCTAAATCAGTCAAGGCGACCGGCTAAGATCTTCCTGCCGCTGGCAGCCCCAGGTGATGTGGCGGCGCTGCAGCAGCCTGTCAGTCTGCCTGCCGCTCTGATCCTCTGATAAGGACCTGTGTTGTCGGCTCGTTGTGTTGCGGAGGTGCGTGAAGAAGACAAAAGGCCGAGCGCATTAACTCCAACCCTTATCAGCCGCCGGCCTCGCCCGCTGCACCGCCCGCATGTGCCTCTCTCGCTGCCTCTCGCCCACCACCACCACCCTCCCTCACCCAGCCAGCCTCTTCCTGCTGCTATCAGTCTGGCCATGAACTGAACTCGTCCTTCGCTCCTCGTCTCACGAACCCATGTAATCCGCCGCCTCGGCGCGTTCCAAGAATCGCACTCGGAGTCGTTTGGTCCCTCCCTATTGTTTTAATGGTTACACAACGGCGGGACTTCTAACAAAGTAGCATTTTTCGATTTGAGCAGTCAGAAGTGATGCACTTTGAAGTACGATAAGATTGTTGCGAACCACAAGCATTTTCAACTCAGTACTTACTCACTAAGTAGCTGCGTTTCCATCACCCCTAGAATAGCGCAAAAATCGAAATATCGCAATGAAAAACTTTTACGCTCTCATTAGGTAGTTTTTCAGATAGAGTTACATCGCAAAAGTGTCATGGAAACACTTTTTCCACATTTACACGTCACCGGACGAGATGTACTGGGTCACGTGACCAGTTCACTTCAAGTGAAAATGACGCGTTAGGCTTGGACGGAGGAGGAAACAGAATATTTTTTACAAGTAATCAAAGAGAAAAATCTCACAACCATTCCTGACAGCAAACAAATAAAAGAAATCGTAATTCTCGTAAATCTTGCAGACAAGATTTTACGAGAATTACGTCTTATGCGCTTCACACCATTCAATGAAAACACCTGCAAATCGCAAATGTACTGTGTCGAAATTTTCAAAATCACTTTGATTTTGCGAAAAACTGTCATGGAAACGCAGCTGCAGATTGAGAGCGAAACAGAGACTCGGACAGCGGCAGCGACGAGTCGGAGGTTTCCCGCTGGTTTTGTCGGGCGGCGACGACCTCCAGGTTATTTGCCCCCAACCGGGCAGTTTAATGAACGAAGGCCGGTTTGCTCGTGTCCCTCGAACGCTGTCGGAGTCACTGCAGGACGCTGCATTGCGAAGTCGGGGTGCAGCAGAGAAACAGCGCTAGCAAGGGGGTGATGTCACCTAGATGAAGTTTGATGAAAAGTGAAAAGTTAATTAACCCGGAGTTGTCGGTTCTTCAGTAGTGAAGGTCCAACCTCCTCCCCCGTCTGTGGCTGCTTTCCCAATAATTCTCGTTTCAAAGTGGGTTTTTATCCAGAAGCAGTGATGGAGAGGCTGGCATTTAGAAAACGAGCATCTAATTGGCAGAATAGCCTTTCAGACCTGCCTGCATTGTTTTTCTGATGTTGGAAGCAGCATCTACACAGTGTACATGTCAAGCAGTGAGGAGGCGCAACAATGAAAAAGGCTATAATGCAGCCATGGGGACATCTTACAACAAGTATTTAATGCCATTTTTCTAACTTTTCCTTCACTTTTCCACTTCTACACCTTCTACACACTCAGTTTGCTTACACTTACACTAATGTTTTGCAAAACTTTTACACTTAAATTGGCTTTGCATTTCGTTGGAAGCGTCCCGGAGTAACTTTCCGCAGGGCCGCAGCTACCAACTGCGAGGAGAAAGATATTTCATAAAAGCTTCTATTTATGTCCCACAGTTGCAGCTGGATGTCCAGATTAGATTTCACACTCTTTTTCTCCCCCCGCTATCTATCGCCTGCGACGGGGACAATGTCACAGTCATCGGCCAGACTTAAAGAGCATGAAAACCTCGCCAGACCTTTGACACGACGACGCGCCTATGTGCATATGTGTTGCATGAGAGCCGACTCCCCTCCGCACCCACGCCCCCACCCCCTCTCCGAGCTCACGTACCAGGCTTGTGGGTGGGGTAGGGTGGGCGGGGGGCAGGGGGGTGTTCAGCTAAACTACAGCTGCCGACGGCTCCCATGTGCGGCCCGGTTTGCCTGCACGGAACAGCTGATAGCGGCCCGGCCGGTGGAGAGACCCGGCCCACAAAAGGCTTCAGTATCCGGCAGTAAGATAAGAGGCAGTGGGAGAGTCGGGGAGAGGGCTCGCTCTCCCAGGGGGAGGGAGGGAGGGGGAAGGGAGGGAGGGGAGGAGAGCTCTGTCATTCACTCTGAGAGAGAGAGAGAGAGAGAGAGAGAGAGAGAGAGAGAGAGAGAGAGAGAGAGAGAGAGAGAGAGAGAGAGAGAGAATACTATTTGCTGGGGTGGGGTTGTAGCTGGAGAGGCAGTGAGAGAGGGAGGGGAGGAGGAGGGGGAGGGGTAGACGTGAAGGCAGGCAGGGTGGGGGAGTCGGGGGGGCAGTGGAGCTTCCCATGGAGAGCCCCCGAGCAGCGCTTCATTCAGCTCCTGATAGTGTAAACAGACAGTGATTGAATGGTGACGAGAAAGGTGCCGGGAGGGGTGGGAGTTGCTGGTGGCGGGGGGGCTGGGGGGACTCGGGGTGTTGCATGAAAATTAACCCCCCCCCACCCAACCCAACCCACCCTCGGCCCCTACCCTGCCCCTCCCCTCCCCGCCCCACCCCACCCACCGTCAAAGGTTTTGTTTTGGTTGGTGCTCGGGGCGCATAAGCAAACAGCTCTCCCCATTGGTTCTGCCGCAGCTCCACCCCCCACTACTCCACCCCCCTCCCCCCCCATCTCTCTCTCTCTCTCTCTCTCTCTCTCTCTCTCTCTCTCTCTCACTCTTTTGGCTACAACTGATTTAAAAAAAAAAAACACACAAAACGTGTGACCCACTTTGCATGAGTCGCCGGCGCTCTGTGTTGTTTTTTCTTCTTCTGAGAACTACAAACACCAGGGCCGCAGAATAACAAAGGTCTCACTGGTGGGGGTGGGGTCGGGGGGGGGACTCCAATACACACGATACTGTTGACACGCACATCGCTGGCCAGTGGCGGACTGGGGGGGGACCAACTGCAGCGCTGCACTCTTGCGTGTTTGCATGCAGTTTTTGCATGCAAACAAGCACTTTGTCCTATTTGTGTAGAATTTGCTAAATGAAAATACAAAAAGTACATAAATGAAAATACAATTCAACTTGAAGGTTTTTGCAGAGAATATATCGAATTTATTGCAATTCACTCTGGAAGTTATCAATTGCTGTGAGGTCGGCCGTCCAACTCGCAAATCTCACGAAGGTGAACGTTCAGAAAAGAAACTTGCATGGAAACCCAAACAGGAAGCAGCGCGACATCCAATTCCCATCATGTGCAGATTTCACAAGAAAATGAACGTTTAAATAAAAGACTCAAAGTGGAGGACAGTAACAGACCTTTGCAAAGAAATAAAATAAAAAAAAAAAAGTTTTGCTTTATTTTGTATTTCAACACTGCGCCCGTGTCAGCGTTGAGCCGGCAGGCAACAGGAAGTCGGTCCTGAGGGACCATCTGTGATTCGTCTGAAGGGGAAACTCGGCGCACACAATGGACGGATCAGTCATAACTGATGCAACGCGTCCGCCACACCACACACACACACACACACACACACACACACACAGGCGACAAAGCCTCAGTCATAGTCAGGGAGTGAGTGGGAGGAGATCTTACAGGTCTTACAGGAATTGTGGCTGTCGCGGCTGGAAGACTCGTTTCAGCTGCTGACCTCATCCAACGCAACCTGCTGCCGCGCTCCGCTCGACCCGTCCGTCTTGTTGCGCCGCGTTCGAATGCAGCCATGCGTCCAAGGAACTCTCACGTGTGTGTGTGTGTGTGTGTGTGTGTGTGTGTGTGTGTGTGTGTGTGTGTGTGTGTGTAGAGTTATCTGTGTTTGCAGACTTCCGACTGAGCTGTACACACCTTTCACAGGCCGGGTGGATTTCATAAGTCACAGTGATTGAGTCGAAGCTGTCAAGCACACCAGCCAGAGGATGTTAAAGCTTTTCACTTCTCCCGCACTGTCAAGGTTCCCAGTTTTTATTGACGTTAGGATATCAACATTTGTCAGTATCATGATTCAATTTGCTTTGCAAACAAAGATTTTAAATAAAAAAGTTAAAGTGAAACTTAACATTTTGGAACAATGGAACTGTGAAGCTGCTCAAGCAAGTGACCGCTGGTCTGCTTCAAGGGAACCAAATGCAGGAAGTGAACTGCAACTCAGGGCACTGTGGGTAAAGAAACCTAATTAAACGTGTGCCTGGCTGGTTGAGCTTCATTAACCAATCAGATGACCAGAAGGTGAAGGTTCTCGTTGGTCGTTTGACTCGTCTTCTCCGTCGTTCCATCTCGATGCAGCGCCGCCGCGGGCGCGGAGGGGAACAACTTTTGCATGACGTAAGATGTTCAGTTAGTTTGCCAAAGCAAGGAGTAGCTGAATGCTGTTCTATGTGAAAATGACCTTAAACCTAGACTTAAACTTAGACTCAAATTAAACCTAAATCATCAGGACAATCGCAATCTGCAGTTTTGTTCCTTGTTTATTTTCCGTCCTCCTCATCACATCTGCTACAAGCGAGCGCAGCCAGCAGGCAGGCGTGTTTGACTGGTGAAAGCATTTCCTCCCTACCTGCCACTAACTGCCGCTTCACTGCATCTTAAAAAAAATGCAGCTTTTGTCTCGTCTCGGCACCGGCAAAGGTATTAAATCGTGTCGACCTTCTCCTTCCTCCTCTGGCAGCCATGAACCAGCAGAGGATGACCCAGAGCGCCCCGGTCAAGCAAGGCCCCAGCAGCCACAGCGGCGTCCTGGGAGGCAACAACCAGCTGAGACTGCAGCAGATGGAGAAGGAGCGTCTGAGGCTCAAGCAGCAGGAGCTGCTCCGACAGAGGCCGCAGGTCAGACATCTCACAGTTTCACTCATCGAAGAAGAAGAAAAAAAAAAATATCCCGAAGCACGACGGTTGGCATTGTGAGTCATCGTTCAGGGACCTCTTTGATGGGGCCTTTTTTTACTGTCACGCCGCCGCTGCAATTTAGACCTTGTGAGTCACGCGCGGCAAACTTTATCACTTCCGAGCGCTGACACGTCACGCAGGGCGGCGCCGCCCGGTCCAAGAGTTTACTCAGGGCTGCGTCATAACACCACAGGCTGAACCAGGCTTTATGATTATGGATGAGGGTGCCGGGGGACTTTGTTTACCCTGTCATTCACACGGCTTGTTTAAAGTTCTCAGCGGAGGAAGTGGCCTCAGTGTGTACATCCAGCTGGATGAAATAAGAAAAACAAAAAAAAAAAGGGAGGGGGGCGGGCAAGAAAATTGGCTTTCGGGGCTTTTTTTTTTCTTTTTTCGCTGGTGCTTTTCTGCCCGAGTAACCTGCTTTTTAACCTCCCTGAGGAGTCATGTGACGGAGCAATCTGCTTCCATAATGGGACCAAGGATTACGGGAGCAGGGGGAGGAGAATAAAACGTGGCTGCCACAGATTTGTGCAGGAGAAGGAAGCTTTGTTTGCAGCTGTCAACTTTATTTAGCGTAAAAAGGTTGTTTTGTTTTTTTTTCAGAGTAAACAGGCTAAACTGCTGTTTCCTTTTTGCAGCCTAAAGGAAGCCCACAATAAAAGCTCCCTTATCATTCAAAATCCTTCAAAAAGCCCCAATTTGGCATTTCTGCCCAATTTTTTTTCTCGAAGGCTGTAAACAAAGGGCTAAGTATAATGTTCGCCGGTGATCTGTGGATGTCCTTTTATTTCTTTAACTTGTGCATCGCTGCCGAAATGGAGTCTGGCGAATGACGAATAAAGATCTGAAAAGTCCGCCCACTTCGGGACCTTTCATTCTTCCAGGAAAACATTCCCAGTTGTTAGCGGATTTGCAGATCAGACTGTGCACACCTGAGTGAGCCACCGTTGGCTCTCGCACTAGATTCCAGTAAAATAATAATAAAAAAAAACCCCTCTGGATTCCTGTTGCTTTCCCAGATACAGTGTGTTTGTCATAAAGAGGTCAAACTATGTTTGCAAATACAGCCGCGTGTGATGATAGTGGGAGACTGTGCAATCAGGTCGGCCATGTGCTTATGTAGAGGGTTCAACTTTGGGGCAGCGCTCGTCACATCCAAAATGCTTCCACATGGCCAGAGTAAGGAAGTAGTGGAGGTGTGTGTGTGTGTGTGTGTGTGTGACTTGTTGGGGACTGTAGAGTGCTGAAACTGCCTAGTGAAGCAGAAGGAGAGCCAATAAAGGTTGTTTACAGTACACAGCCCACATAACCGCTCTTAATCAGAACCAGATTTTAACATGTAGTGCTGGAGATGCTGGGTTGAAAGTTTTCACTTTATGGAAATGCCTTCAGGCCGCGATGCCAGAACCTTTCAAACCAGGAGAAGCAAGGAACTACAACAACAACAACAAAACGCCTTACAAACTTTATTTGTGCTTTTTTTTTTTTTTTTGGAGAACATTGAGTCCATCCTTACCGACCGCAAGGCAATTAAAGCTTTGAGCGATAACAGCTTCCTATTAAATGGCGTCACAACAACAACAAAAAGAAAAAGAAGAAGTCACATCCCTTTGGATTGCAGCCAGAGAGGAGCTACCAAACAGTGACGCCGGTCAGGTCATTCCAACTTCCTGTTTAGGGACTCCAAGGGAAGGAAGTGAGGAAGGGGAGCAAAAAAAAAAACAACAAAAAAGAGGTGACGAAGAAAGAATGAAAAAAGAATATCACAGTGAAGTCATTTCCGTCCCCTTATCTGAAACAGCATGTGTAGAAAACAATTGTCAGCAGCTGTGGAAGAGGAGGAGGAGGAGGAGGAGGAGGAGGGAGGTGGTGGTGGTGGTGGTGGTGGTGGTCGGCCCTGAGTGTAAGACGACACCGCGTCCAGACGCCATGATGGCAGCCGTGTGTGTGTGTGTGTGTGTGTGTGTGTGTGTGTGTGTGTGTGTGTGTGTGTGTGTGTGTGTGTGTGTGTGTGTGTGTGTGTGTGTGTGTGTGTGTGTGTGTGAAGCTGCAACCCAACATGTTCTACCGAAGCGATGAAGTTATAATTAGCTTCTAAGGCTACAGGGTGGGCGGGGTCGATTGTCTTGCTCATGTGTTCTTTCCCCCCCAATCACCATCAGGAGCTGGCTCTGAGGAACCAGCTGCCCCCCAGCATGGATCAAGATGGCAGCACCAACCCCGTGTCCTCCCCCATGGCCCAGGACGCCCGGACCATGACCGCCAACAGCTCCGACCCATTCCTCAACAGGTTGGTCTCCAGACGCGCAGGTGGCGCCCTCTGTGGAGCACGCCAGACCTGCAAGGCTCAGTTGATCTTTTGACCTGTGGGTCCACAAGTTTTAATAAAACAAAAAACAAAAGGGCAACTTTTTTCCACCTCCTGCTTTGCCTTAACCCTCCCCACATGGCGGTGACTCATGTCCTCAGTCCTGCCGGGTCTCTTTCCGCTGCTCAATAACGACCTCTGGTGTGCGAGCGTTGCAGCCTGGCGCTAGCCGGTTAGCTTAAAAAAGCCAAAGCAGCTTCAGCGAGGCAGCTTTTGCACTTTGGGAGTCACTAATTCTTAAAACAGAAGAAAATAATACTTATCCCCCAAAAAAAAAAAAAAAAAAAAAAATCATCATCCGTGATGGTTCTTTCTATCTGTGGCATTCCAGGGCGGAAAGAAAACATTGTTAGCGGCTCGCGGCTCTGGCTCCACTGCGAGCGGATGAAGTGAGGAAAAGGGCTGAATAGCAAACAGGCCATGAGAACATGTGGTCTAGTCAGTAGACAGGCCGACCTAATCTCTCCCCTCCTCCCCCACGCCGACTCCCCCCGGCTCCCACAATGGCCTCATTCATCCTGCCTCTGCCTACATGTTTTCCTCTGCTAATTAGTATAGGCTTGTCAAATGTCCCCTCTCTTGCCTCTTTGTCTCTCAGATGCCCCCATTCATGGTTGCTCTTTTTTTTTTTTTTTGCCCATAACCCTCTCGGATCGGGTGAGAAACGGCCACGTTTGGCCGTGGATTTATAATTATGGCCAAAGGTAGACGTTTTGAAGTGGGGGTCGGGGCAGCGGGGTTAGCCCAACGCGCTTCCTGTTTCCCCGCGCTTCAGCGGAAGTCGTGACTTTTTAGTTGTGTGAGAGTGCGCCGAGAGTTTGAACCCGGATCTTCTTTGGTGTCTTGCCCAGCGGGACCTACCACTCCAGGGATGAGAGCACAGACAGCGGCCTGAGTATGAGCAGCTACAGCGTCCCCCGCACTCCAGATGATTTCCTCAACAGCGTCGACGAAATGGACACAGGTGAGAGTGATCGAGTGTGCCCCAGCCCCACAGACACAGTTGCTACTACAAACTTTTCAATGGCGCCCGTTTACAAGTCGATGGTGACTATTGTAGAGTTTCAAAGAGGGACAGGATTCCACCTAGTGTTGGTACAATGGAAGCCAACGATAGCAATGAGATGTTAGAAATAGCGTCAAAACAAAAACATCAAATATCTATGTGCAGCTTGTTGGGCGTCAGTTGATTTTGAAGTCCAAATAGTCTCAAAATGGCCCTGATAAGGACCTGTTTTTAGCTGAAGTGTCTACTGCAGTCTCGTAGACAAGAGTGTGAACAGGAATACCTGATAGTATACTCCCAGTAGCATACTTCTGGAAGTATACTTCTGCTACTATAGTCTTGGTAGCACACTCCTAGTAGCAAACTCCTGGTAGCATTCTGCTGCGCGCATAAGATGGTAGCATACTCCTGGTAGTATACTCCTAGTAGCGTACTCCTGTTAGCATTCTCCTGTTAGCATAAGCTGGTAGTATACTCCTGGTAGCATACTCCTGTTAGAATTCTCCTGTTAGCATAAGCTGATAGTATACTCCTGGTAGTATACTCCTGGTAGTGTACTATAGCCTTGGTAGCATTCTCCTAGTAGCATACTCCTGTTAGCATTCTCCTGTTAGCATAAGCTGGTAGTATATTCCTGGTAGTATACTTGTAGCTTTTTTTTTGCTCTTTTATTCTATTTCTATTACAAGTTGAAGTTGGTCGAGCACCTTTAGATTTTCAATTCTGGATGTAACAAATAATTCATATAACTCAACTTTTGAACCCTTTGCCAAGCCATTGTCTGTCCTCACAGAACAAGTGTTGCAGGAACCTAACCCAGGAATTTTTCGTTTTGCTCAGCTTAGCTCAGCTTGATCTGCCTTTTTTTGAAGTTTTTTTCACCCCTCTTCCTCTCCCTTCATCCCCTCTTGATCAGGCGACCCTCTCCAGTCCTCCATGGTGACACAGCCCAGCCGTTTCCCCGACTACCTGGACACCATCCCGGGGACGGACGTGGACCTGGGGACCCTGGAGGGCGAGAGCATGGTGGTGGAGAGCGAGGAGTTGATGCCCAGCCTGCAGGAGGCGCTGAGCTCCGACATCCTCAATGACATGGAGTCGGTGCTGGCAGCTACCAAGATCGACAAGGAGAGCTTCCTCACATGGTTATAGAGGACGACGCTCCTCCTCCTCCTCCTCCTCCTGCTCCTCCTCCGTCGGCCTGAACACACTCCCGAACTGCCGCCTGCTCCAGTCTGTGAAGGATTCATAGATGCTTTTTTAACGAGACATTTCAGCGAGCGTCTCTGGACTTCATGTCTCCGCTTGTGGCACGCAAGGCCAAACCTCCTCCGAGGCAACAGCGACGCTACGCTGCTCCCCTTTCTTCCTTCTTTTTTCCTCGTCTTTGTTTCTCACTGCTGTGTTTTGTCTTTATTTTGTCTGCGTCTTCAAGGCTGGCCCATGAACAGACAATTTACGCAAAGGGTCCCTGAATTTTTTTACTTTTTTTGACAGCTCTGTCGGTGAATCTGGGGGCATCTTTTTACCTTGAGCAAAGGTGGCGCTGCTTTCCTCCCTCTCTGCTCTTGCCTCGAACCGCTCGGCTGGGATGCATCTTCTCTCCTGCCTCCGTCACGAAGCCGCTCCTGTCCTGCGACTGCTGCCTTTAGCTTTCGGTAGCTTTACATCCGGCCTTGCGAGTTGTTTTTATACTTTCCTTCTGTCCTTGTTTCTGTTTTTGTTTGATTCCAACGAGCCTGAGAAACCAAAAATGATGTATTCGAAGCGTAAAGAACAATACTGATTTGGAGTAAAGGTAATTGTGAGGCCCAGTTTAGAGACGTTTGCTTGGCTGGGTGGGTTGGTCGAGGGTTGGATTCTGGGGACTGACTACGTTGCTGCTTGGCTGTGCCAGCAAGTCTAAGTTAAACCTGTTTTTGATAGATCAAGTGCCTTCTGTTGTATTTTTTCTTTTTATTTCTTTTTTTTTTCGAGACGCGAGCAACACGAACAAACACTACGTTTCTAGTATTGTGGCAATAAGCATGCGGCTGCGTTTTACCGTGTAGCAGCCAGGCCTCTCCTCTATACGATGCGCAATAATCACATTTTATCGTTTTGTTTTATGAACACATTATAAGGGGATTTAGGGATTTTTTCAAAAACAAACAAACAAACAAACCCTTAGCTTCTTCGTATCTCAGTCTTATCCATGTAATTCATGATTCATTATTTTTTTGTCTTTTTAGTATTTTAGGTATCTATCTACTATATGTAAGATAGCTTAGATGAAGCAGCATTTTTGCTTGTTGTTTTTTTAACTTCTTTGATAATAGATAAATTAATGCATTTTTAACAGGATCGACTGTTTTCACACCAAGTCGGCTAAGACGCAGTTTGATTGAGTTTTGCCTTCTTATTTGTTTTTTTTAAATACTATCTAGCAGAGTTTATTGTCTCTGATTTACTCCATACATATTAGCCTTATTGTATCGTTTATTCGTTGATCACATGCAGCTTTTGTTTTCTGTGTCTCCGAAACCTTAACCAAAAAAGAGGCGGATCTCTCAGCTCCACAAATGAAAGCTCTTCAATCAATTTATACATATATATATATATAAAAAAAAAAAAAAAAAAATCTCGACACTCATGTTAGAAATTGTTTCCTCTTGGGTGCCCATCTCCCGCCCCAGTGATGCTTGATGCTGTGCTGTGTGTTGAAATGAGGGGTTTGCAAGGCTGCGGACAGGTCTAAGCAGGTCGGAGAGTCAGTGGGAGGGGCTGGAGGAGGAGAAGAAGGCCAAGGGTTCGACTGCTGCGTGTTCATGCGGAATTCTGAAATAGTTTTTTTTTCTCTCTCTCTCTCTCTCTCTCTCTCTGAGACATAATTGAAAAACAATCAGTCAGGAATTGTTTGCGGCGGATTCCAAAGATGTTTCGTTTCGTAACAAGGCTAACATTTACATTTGCCCTCACCGAAGTCCAGAAACAGTTTTGATGTATTTTGTTTTTTGTTTTTTTTTTATTGAAAAGAACAAAAAAAAGAGAGAACGGTCTCTGTGTGAACACACTGTATAAGCTAATGGGAAAGTGATGTAGAAGTGTTAACGGACAAACCTGAATAGGTCTTGTTGAGAGTTGTTGTTTTGTTGTTTGTTTGTTTTTTTCTTTCTTTCTTTTCCTTCTTTCTTTCTTTCTTGTTTCGTTTTAGACGAGATGGTTGTTTTGAGTGACTAACCCTGAGATTTCGAAGCTGACATTTTCAGAACAGACACGCAAGTGGCTCCATTCAAATGCGCGCACACGTTTACATTCTACGCCGGGTAAAAGAAACCGCGACAGCACAGGCGGAGACAAACACGCCGACACTTTTCTCACAACTCAAAGACATTTTGATGTTTACAGTCCAACTTCATCTTCGTACATCTGCAGTAAAAACCATGACGTTATCAGCCTGCCGTGCACATGCCCTTGGTTGAGAAATAGCAGGATTTCACACGGATTCTTTTGCCAGCCGACACTTTAGCAGTAGCACAACTTTTACAACTTTTAATGGAACAAAACATATATATGTATATATATGTACATATATATATATATATATATATTAGATGAGACAGCATGAACAGTTTGTATTACACGTGCAAGAAAACCTCTATTGTTGATTTTTATCAATGGTGAAAAATCATGTATTCAGGATGGTTTTAAGATGGATACACAGTGTTGGTGAGAACAATGCAACTAAATCGAGTGGTACACTACAGTGCTTGTATTGCACGGCTCTGTGTTGCCTGGCAGAGTTTTCGTTCAGATGCAATGACACATTTTTTTATGTCACATAAACCAGATTTTTTTTCTTTTTTTTTTTTTTTGCTTACTTAGTGTGTACTCATCAGAGCATATTAGCTGTTGACTGTCATGGTAGCAATAGTGAAACTAATCACACGAGTTAAAAAGAATTTTGTATTCAGAGTTTTCTAAATGCACATGAAATGAATTTATATTCAGTGATCATCTGTTCTTTTTTTGATAGATATGTGCATGTGTTTTAGGACAGTAAATTCTGTTACATTATATCCTGCTTTATGATACTTTGAAATTGGCCTGAAATAAAGTATATACTTTGTGGTAACTTCTGCCGCATGTGCTGATATTCTACATCACAGAGCTAACAGGAGGTTTTGTTTTACACGAGCCAATTGGAAGCCTCGTTTTGCACTTTATTTTGCTCTTTTGCATCTATTTTGCAGGGGATTTTTTTCGAGGAAAAAAATACTTTAATCCACCGAAACTCATTAAAATGACCGTCCGCAACATATTAAAATGAACAAAAAAAATAAAATATGCCAGAACTGGCCAGAACTCACTAGGATAACTAATATGATATTATAGCAATATATAGCGTGATAAAATGCAAAATAACAACATGTCTCAAAATCGAGAAAAAATAAAAATTCTAATTCTAATTCAAAAATTTCTTTAATCAGTCCATTTCTCACCAAAATGACCGTTTGATCATAGTTACTTTAGCCTGAGACGGAATGGTACAATGCAAAAAGTCTGTAGATCAGAATTTAAAATAATGACACACTATAGTATGTCGGGTTTTTTTCTGGGAGAAAAAAATTGAAGTGCCAGAACTGGCCTAAACTCACTGGGATGACTGTAAAATGATAGTTTAGCATGATATAGAATGATAGAAAGCAAAATCCCAACATTTCCATCAATCTTTAATAAGACCGAAACTCACCAAAATCTCCGTCCTGTGAGAGTTTTGCATGAGACTGAGTGGTAGAATTTCAAAATGTCAACGCATTGGAAAATTGAAAAATCTGTATACTGTAGTTGTCTGAAATTAGGGTTAGGGTTTTGGGGTTCCTCATGCGCTAGAAGTCCCAAATTTGATGTGGTTGTGTCTCAGGGGCTCCTGATGAAAAGGTAAGTGTCCCCATGTCTCTAGGACAACGTTGACCTCTGACCCTCATAGATTTGCATGACATTAGGGTTAGGGTTAAGGCTGGACATAGGATTAGGGTTGGGAGTTGGAGTTCGGGTTGGGGTTAAGATTAGGGTTAGACGTTGGTATTGGGGTTAGGGTTGGGGTTAAGATTAGGGTTGGGAGTTGGAGTTCGGGTTGGGGTTAAGATTAGGGTTAGACGTTGGTATTGGGGTTAGGGTTGGGAGTTGGAGTTCGGGTTGGGGTTAAGATTAGGGTTGGGAGTTGGAGTTCGGGTTGGGGTTAAGATTAGGGTTAGACGTTGGTATTGGGGTTAGGGTTGGGGTTAAGATTAGGGTTAGGCGTTGGTATTGGGGTTAGGGTTGGGGTTAAGATTAGGGTTGGGAGTTGGAGTTCAGGTTGGGGTTAAGATTAGGGTTGGGAGTTGGAGTTCGGGTTGGGGTTAAGATTAGGGTTAGGGACGAAAATTATTTTGATAAAAACACCCTCACAGCTGCATAATTCAGCTATTCTCCATTTTTTAAAGTCAGTATTGGAGATGGACACATGATCAAATACTGTTGAATTTGCTGGCACTTTAAAGTCGAGGTACATGTACACGCCAATTCTATGGTTGCGTTCATAGATGTTTAGAATAGAATTAGTAATTTCAACAAGAAAATGTCTAAAGAAGGAATAGGGAAGGGTTAGGGTTAGGATACTGCCATTACTTTCCACGGTTTTACTGATTTGAATTATTCCATTTTAGGGGTTATAGATCATTATCTAATTGTATATTTGCTACTTTATTCATACTTTTATTTCCATATTCTAATTAAGCGATGCTTTAATCATTGACATTACATTTTTATTAGATATTCAGTTTAATTTTATCGTCGCAGCTGTGGCCTCTCACCAAAACCACACTCCTACTTCTGAAGACTGCATGGTTTTGCTGCCCTCTTTTGGTCATTCACGAGAAGGCAAGAAACACACTACCTTTTCAAATAATTACTATGATACTGATATTGTATTCGAATTTCACAGAGAAACTTTTGAAGGCCACCAGTAACTGACGCACCAAACATAATATTGCATTGCCCCCACCCACAGTAAGCAAACATTTTCTATTTTATGAAGCAACATATTCTCTTTTATGCTAATCATTTGTTTTTTGCATAAAGGCCTGAAAAAATCTGAGAAACCTACCTCACTTTTTAAAGTTGCGTTTCTGTGGTGAATTTCGTGCCAGTTTTTTTCCACGGAAAATAGGCTTCACTGAAAAACTGTACTGTGTGTATTGCACTTTGTCTCTGTTGGGGAAGGAGGCTGACAGTTTCATCTCTTTATTTACTCAAATCAAATTTAGTAAATTTCATGTATTATAATGAATCACTAGAATTAAATATCACATTGAAAAAAAAGCTAATGGTTACATCATTTAAATTGCAACAGAACAACCACAGATGGAAAACATGGGCCATATCATGCTGAATATTGATTTCAAAGATATAAAACTCAACTCTGGGGACCAAGGTGAACTTGGAAGCAACACAGGGGTGTTTTTCTTTTCACAGTGTGAACTTGGTACTTTTGTCCTGTAACGCGTGAAAGCTTAGGTATGACAGGAAGGACAACGAATGAACAGTGAGCGCAACAGAAAGCAGTTTCTTGGCTAGTATACAAGTGACCGAGAACAAAGCACAAACATCTTTCACAGTAAATACCAAAGCAAAAACAATAGTTGACATTACACATGATAACAGAGAATATGAGTTTATAAAATCCCAGTAATTAAAAAAATGTTACTCCTTACAATATATCTTACATCAATAATATATATCTATATATAATTTGAGCAGCGAGGTCAACCTCGGGTCAACTGTTCATGAGTGGCCGCCCAGAATCTCATCCAAGTTAATATCTTTCATCCAATCGTCGTTCCCAGAGCCGGACTTGAGCAGCGAGTCTATAAAGTCTGACTCTGTGTTGATCCCTGGGACCGTGTTGTCCCCCTCGGGGAGGAAGTCAAAGGTCAGGTGGTTGGCCCGG
Organism: Thamnaconus septentrionalis; assembly: GCA_009823395.1. NCBI lineage: Eukaryota > Metazoa > Chordata > Actinopteri > Tetraodontiformes > Monacanthidae > Thamnaconus > Thamnaconus septentrionalis. The sequence continues at coordinate 10,346,272 of CM020510.1, read as the reverse complement.
TTGTTGTGGTAGCTGCTGGGGCTGGGACTGGCCCCCGAGTAGCTGCCGGCCGGTACCCTCTGTTCGGGGGAGGCCTGGTTCAGGTTGCCCACTGCCGTAGGGGATCCCATCATTGGCTGGCTGGGCCTCGTCGACGGGTTGTGGGGGAGCAGACCCATGTCTGGCGCCACCTGGTTGGGCGGTCCGACGTGTCTCTGTTGGTACAAATGGTTGGGCATGTCTAGCGGGGCGCCCTGGGACTGGAGGGGAGCGGGTAGCCGCCTCAGTCCGCCCGTCCCCTGCTTATTGGCCGAAGCCCAGCCCACGTTTCTCATCAGACCCCCCAGTCCCGCCGCCGACACTCCCGAGGAGTTCATGTTCATCCCGAAGGAACTGCCTTGCTGGTTCGGCCCCAGGAACCGGGCCTTGTTGGGATTGAGCCCGACGATTCGATTCTGGTTGTTGTTGTGCTGCTGAAACTGGCCGAGGCAAGACGTTGGATGACTGATACCAAACCTGCGGTCTGACGGTGAAGGACTCAGCTGGGAGGCAGACCGACACGACATGGACTGGAGCTCATTCCCGGCTACATTAGTGGGAGACTGAACCGGGTTTTGACCTAGAACAGAAACCAAAGGAAATATTGGCAATTATGATTTCTGTTTAGGGATGAAAAAGTAAAATTCACTTCACCGTCATTAATTAATAACAAACGTCTCATCAAATGATTTCTTATTTTGTCAGACATGTCGGGATTTTTTGTGTTTCCACATCATAATTATGTTGAAACACATCTAACAACATAAGAAAATTAGAAATCATATGAGAAAGCACAGTTTAGACACAATGAACCTTATTGGAATAATAGCACAAGCCATAGAAATTACCCAGAAATTAGAAAAGTCCACAATTTACTTAATTTTCGTGTTCCGCCCTTTGTGACATCACAAAGAATACAGGACAACACTTCCAGCCAGGTGTTAGTCTCCACTGCTTTATTTAGAACAAGTAGAGGGCGCAAAAACAGCTAAACCAAAGCAAAGGCTTCTTGCTGGAGGCTGCAAGCAGCAGGCTAAATATCCTATTTTCTGTTTACCTGTAGAGGTAGGGTTAGGGTTAGGGTTAGGTCTTCATCGTGCAAGACTGTTTCACGACAGTCTGGGCAAAAAAAGAGAATCCTAAAATGTGTTTTAAATATGGGACTACTGATCTGACTCTGCCGATGATATTACACACCTGTGAAGATGCTCCCCTGCTGAACTCCCACCATCCCCCTCGACTGCTTGTAATCAGGCGGCGGTCGGGTGAGGTGACGGTTGAACTGGTCGTGATTGTTGTCCTTCTCCTGACAGAAAAAAGACAAGACGGAAGCTGTGAGTATTGATTTGAAACAAAGCATCGCTGCTAAAGAGTCGGGCGTGTCTTCTTACGGCGTTGCTGATTGCAGGATGTGGTTGGTTGAGCTGCCTCGGCATCGCTGGAGATTTGGCCGGACCTTTCTGTTGGTTACCGGGAGGTTGGAGCTGCAACTGGCCCGACATGACTGGCAGCCTGGGACCAGGAGGGACACCCTTTTGGGAAGAAGATGGACATGGTGATTTGATGATGGACATTTCATTTAAGAGCGTGTGTGGTCTATCTATCTATCTATGAATCTATGAATGAATGAATTTATGGATGTCAACATCCCTACCATAAAGGGTGTCCCTTATAGGGATGTTAACAATTAACCGATTATCGATTAATTGTCAATTTCTTTTGTATGGAAGAGGATTAGGGTCACAAGAAGATAAAAAAATAAAGATAGTTTCCAATTTGAGAATAAAGTTGAAATTTCGAGATTAAAGTCGAAATTTTGAGAATAAAGTTGACATAAAAAAGCACAAAAATTCGACTTTGTTCACGAAATTTCTTCTTCTTTAATGTCAACCTTATTCACAAAATTTTGTCTTTTTTTAACATCGACTTTATTCACAAAATTTCGATTTTATTCACGAAATTTCAACTTAAAACTCGAGTTGAAAACTTCAATAAAAATATCTTTCCTGTAATTTTTTTCACTCCTTGTGGCCCTAGTCCTCTTTTGTACTTTTGGGGTCAACAGAAATGCAGAAAAAAAACAAAAACACTCAAAATTCCTAAACGCTGCAATGACAGAGTCTGACCACAAGAGGGAGACATTGCAAAAGGTTTCAACGGGGGGTACACCGGTTCACCTCCGGCGGCAATGTGGACATGGCTACTCCCTCTCTGCAGATGAAATATGGAGATTTGGACAACAGCCTCTCTCTGGAGGCGGGGGTTCGGCAGGGTGTGGGGTGGGGGTGCGAGCCCTCCTCAAGGTCTGCCTGCTTCCCTCTTGATAATCTCGTCCAAAGAGAGTGGAAAGAATCCCTGAGACAGCAAGAAACGCGTGCCAAGCGGAGGAGCCCGTGAGCCAGCAGCGGCAGCAGCAACACCACCGCCTCCATTTAATAAGCCGCCCTTCACTTATCGCCGTGTTGTGTTCGGGCGGCGAGGAGGCATTTTCATCCGCTGGAAAAGCCATTTGTGGCACCTGACACCGCCCCTGCAAAACATCTGTGTCAGCCGAAGGAAGGAGGACGGGGGTGGAGGGGGTGTGGGGGGTGGTGGAGATGTGAGACTTAACATATGTTGCCGCCGATAAGCTGCTCCCACTGTGGCTGCTTTAAAGGTCCATTTCTCATTTAGCGTCCGCACAAAGTGCCACAAGTAACAAAAAAAAAAAAAAAAATTAAAAAAAAGGGAGGGAGAGAAAAAAAAAGAATAAAAAAAGAAAAGCACATGGACGCCGTGGCTGCGTTCAAAGCCTCGCGGGAAAAAGCGAAAGCGCGAGTCGTTGGAGAGAAGTAGAGGGAGAGAGGAGATTAGCATGTGGCAAATCCGAGCCAACGTGTGTTGTGTACACAGTGTCAATCATTGTGTCGGCTCTAAATATTTCCCAGGGTGTCACGGATTAGAAATCCAATGTTGCCTTTTCCTCCCATTAGCCGGAGGATGAAGCCCGCCGAGGAGCTTCAGCTGTGACCTCCGTCAGAGAAGGATGGTGTCGGGGGGCACATGCGTGTTTTATTCCATTTCATTTTGGGGGATTTTCTCATGTGGGTAATAACAATCCGGACTGGGATTTAGAGTGTGAGATGAGAGCAAGCAGAGACGGGTGCGATGAGATTACACGGCCAGCCTCCCGCTTGCCGTAGGAAAGAAGTTTTGGCGCTTTTGAGTCACTTTTCCAAATCAATAGTTTCCTTCTTTGTTTGCTAATTTCTAGACGGCAACGGAGCTGCGGCGACCACAAACGTTTTCCTTGCAAGACGGCTACCATCTTTGCCTGCTTCCACCCCTCCACTCCAACTGAAGGATATTTCAGCTTGTACAACTGAGTAATACTCTGTCACCCTGATGTGTCATAAAGCTGCTTTCCATGCCCTCCCTCCTCACCCTCTCACCCCCCCTGCACTCGCTTCACTCTCATTCTTCACAAACTCGCTGCGCAAATGAATACCACATGTGGTCTGGCCGGGCCTGAGAGAAAGCAGCCGAGTGATTCAGTCTCCGCCGGTGCTGCGGCGGCGGCGGCGGCAGCGCAGGCAGCAGCAGGCAGGAGTGATGGGTCGTTGGTGAACGAACCGCTTATTAGAGCCGACTCTTTGAAGTGAACAAAGAGAGCCGGCTCCTGATTGGGAGCCGAACCGGAAAAACGGTTTGTGATCTTGTGATTTGTACAAAGTTGTGTAGTGTTTGTTTTGGTATTTTATATTTATTTTTACAGCCCTGTGTTCCATGTTGAGTGTAGAAATAATACACATTTAATATTTTCATATCATGAACATGAATCATTAATTTTAGCACATAGTTTGGTTAATAAAACAGTTTAAGCAACAACAACAGGAAAAAAAAAAAAAAAATCGAAGGTGCTGCTTGGGAGCCAAAAGAGCCGGTTCTGTTTAATGAGTCGAGCCAAAAGAACCGGTTCTGTGGAAAGAGTCGGAATTCCCATCACTAGCAGGCAGCTGACAGCAATCCGGGCTCACCAGCTCTCTCTCTCTCTCTCTCTCTGCAGTGTGTGTGTCGCACACACACACTGCACTTCCTCCTCATGACGCCGCCGTCCCTCGGGAGCGGCCTCGGCATCTGGACTTGGCCGCGGCTCCCTTTCCCAGGAAACAAGCGCTCTCTTCACTGGCGGAGTGACCCCCGGTAGGCTGTAACCCCCGTGGCCCCGCTATGATCCCGACCGAAGGAGGGGGAGGGGCAACGTCACGCAAAAAAAGGAAAAGAAGAAGAAGTGGACGAGTCCCGCCAGCGAAATTGACTACACACGCGAAGCCTGGATGTGAAGCGCCGGGGCTGTCATTTGGGTCGCAGCAGCTTTCCGTCAAAGGGTTCTGCGGCAGGGGCGTGATGGGGCTTCCCATGCAATATTTAAATTGTGGGAGGGCGAAATTGCTGCCAAATGTTTCGACGCGCGGAGCAGCGAAAGTCTCAACGGGACGTCGAAAGGCAAAATGTTCACGCCTGATTAAAGACAAATAAGGAAGAGACACGACTGATCGTGACGTCAAACTTCCTGCACCTGCACGGAAGGAACATCTATCTGTCTATCTATCTATCTATCTATCTATCTATCTATCTATCTATCGATCTATCTATCCTGGAAAAACAACAAGGTCTGCGAGCTAGGAATATGTAATGAGCGAATGTGCAGTGAGTGACAGTCAGTCCACACGTTGTTTCCACCTCCTCACTGGACGGGAGGCATATGGAGAACCGCAAGTCTCCAGATGGGCAGACTATGGCCCGGGGGCCATATGTGGCCTGTTGAGCTTTTTAATCCGGCCAGCCGAACTTGAAGAAATGATATTAATAGTATAAAATAGCTGTCATTTCAATAAAGAGCTAAATACCGTGGGGCTTCAGACACTTTTTTTTGTTGTTGTAAAGCTTCTGTTCATTTTCAATTGACATTAAAGCACTTGTTTCTACATATCCCCATGATACATTCTTTTCCTTCTATAAGATGGGTCACCAAAACACTCCATCTATCTGCTCCTGTTCCGGCCCCTCTGTCATATTTTAGGACAGGATGGTGGCGCACCAGTCAAAAGGTTTGCACACCACTGGGTTAGGACCTCCACCAATGCAAATCTCACAAATCTCTTCCTGCATTTTTTTCTGTCCCAGCAGTCGGCACAGATTTGGGCAGGGTGTGGGCTGCTGCCTGCTAATGTTACGCGGGGGGATCAGGGCACTCTTTCAGGACCTTTTCTCTCCCTGGCATTACTAATTCAGTTCACTGTGAGACTCTTTTCTCCTCCCGCCGAGCCGTCCTCTCCTCATTAAGCTGGATGTTTAACCCTGTGTGTGCCGACTGCCGGAGACCAGCGCCATTAAGCAGCTCGGCCGTGACCACGTCGAGCTCCACCGTCACATCTCAGAATTTGCTTTTTTTGTAGTTCTCTGTATTTGACTTTTTGAAAGGAAAGTGTTCTGGAAGCTGAACGTCCTTGGAAAAGGTTCTCCTCTCCAAAAGCTCTCGCCCTAATAAACTCAGGCAGAGGAACATGTCCTCAGCATTTTAAAGACCTGCCTCGACTGAGCCCTTTTTTTCCTTCTGTCAGTTGCTCCAGGCTTTGGAAAAGTTTTCTCTCTTTAAATAATTGATCAAATTCCTTTTCAGGACTTTTCATTATTAGCTATCAAACTCCTCTCAGTCTCGCACGCTTCCTTTTTCCACAGCTGTGATTTAAAAAACAAAACAAAAATCAATGTCCCATTTTCAGGATTTATAATTTACATTTAAACATGATTCATTAAGTGTATAGCTGATTATGATATCACTTTTAATTATTTAAAAATTTTAAACCACTTACATTTTAATTACTTTTAATTGTTTGATTTCTATTGACTACTAAAAAAACTGAAACAACAACCAACAACCCTGGTGAAAATCCCTTTTGAGTGTTCCCAGTGAATTTTAAGGAAGGATTTTTGAAGGATTTTTGCTGCAATCTTTGGACACTTTCCCACTAATTACTTTAGTTTTTCTGCAGGAATTCCACAGAAATATTTCACAGCAGTTTTCCAGAAAAACTGAAGTGAGAATGAACAAAAATCTGGCAAAAATATGGATTGAAGGACCAAACTCTAATTAAGCATATGCACGTCGTCTGCCGTCGCATTAATTATGAGCCAAGACAGACACCTGTGCTGACGAGGTTACAAATTTGCATGGTGGGAAAACAAGTTAAGGTGTGAAAACTGAAAAATGCTGGTGCAGCAATGAGCAACGCCCTACGTTGGATTCTAGTGAACGAAGAAGGCAGGTTACTGGCGGATCCACTGAACTGTGTTAAAGGAGCCTTGGTGAGCAGGCCATCATTAAAACACCTTTTTAAAGGCACAATAGGGGATCTAATTTCACCGCGACATGTTGCAGTTTTGCACTGCATGGGCACCAAAACAAAACGGCTCCCTGCAGGTCTTCGGCAGCCTCCGGTGTCACGAGCAGTCAACCTCCGCCGAGCAAAAAGGGACACAACTGCGACCGAACGAAAAATGTCAAGTGACAAAAGTCCCTGCAGACATAAAGCAGCAGGACAGGAGATTTTCCGCTTGGTATTTCATTTCTTTTGTAAATTTTTTCTCTTGTAAATAACAATTTTGGCCCAGCGCGGCGTTCGTTTGCCTGCAGTGGCACGACAACACTAAGTATGTACATTGCAAAATTTGTTGCTCAAGCGGCAACAAACAAGCAGAACAAGCAGAATTTTGCGCATCGCTGCTTTAAGAATATGTGAACACGCCGTACAACTCTCTCTTCTTCCGCCACTCAGACATTTTTTTCCCCCGATTGCTCTCTTGTGTGAGTCGCATTATCATTTCGAGCAAAAGAAAAAGAAAAAAGAAAAGAGAAGAAAAGGCAGCCCACAGATACTGTTGGTGCTAGAAAATGAAGGAGGGAGGGAGGACGGTCAAAACCTCCCCAATCATAACAAATCAGCCACTCAACCTCCGGCACCAGACTAAGCAGATTACTGTCATTTTCCACCACATGTCCCTTGCAGCTAACAACCTCCAATTAGCAAATCCCGCTGTGCATATCTGTGCCCTGACGGGGGAGGGGGGAAACCACCATGACAAGTACAGAAATTAGAAGTCCTGCATGTTAATCCTCCGTGCACTGGCAATCTGTGTCATCGTCAAAACACTGGCGCGGGGGGCGAAATGCATATTCAAGGGAGACACGGCGGCAAAGGCGACGACGGGGAAGAGGGAACAAAACACCATTACAATGTGGCTGCCCTAGACGGACAGTTGGATGCAGTGAAGGAGAAAAATTACAAATAAAAAAATCGTTTGAGGGTCTGAAGAGGGTGAGAGCGTGCTCGAAACATTTGGTTATTTGCCTTACCTGTGTGAAATAATGATTCAAAGTCGAAAACGCTTGACAGCTGCAAAAATTATAATAAAAAAACGCTGTAACTGGGCTTTCGGCCTCGAGCTCTACGGGATGAAAGACGGGTTTTAATTAGAAGCACTGCAGCCCCAGTTTAACGATTCTATTATGTACGCAGTATATCCCAGACCTGGCGTTCTAAAGCGTCTCATCTGCTGAAGAGCCAACACAAAGTGTTTGGAAAGTGATGCAAAAAAACTTGGATGGACCGACTGCCGTCTGTCACATTCAAGTGGCTGGTGGCGGCACTGCTGGTGTTTAATGCCCATGGGAAAAACAAAAAAAAAAGGTTTTACAGCTGTGTTGTGAGAATACCGTCCAGTTGTAATTAAAACTGTCTCTGGAGCAGCGTCCAGGCTAGCCTACTTACCAGCAGCCATTGTTTACAACTTGTAATAGCTTAGTGGGTGTTTTATTTATTTTTCTCCACACCAGTGTGAAGTTGTGAACCCATTTCTCATTCTTGTCCCTCCCTTTTCTTTATCTGTAAGGAAAAATGACTTTTTGTATTTGGAATTCACTAAAACACCAAAGTGCTGTTGGGAGGGTTGGAAAAGATGGATGAACTCGATCGCGGAGTTGCAACCTTGTAGCCTCCCTTCAGAGTCGGTACATCTCGGCCTTGACAAATAAAACCTTAAAAGACCTAAAAATATTGGATGTCTGTTGAACATGAAGCTAACAAATATGATAACGCAAACCCCGCGGGAGCCTACGGCCAGACGGAGGCCTTACCTGTCGCGGCTGTGATCCTTTGAACGGCAGCCCGGGGGCTGCTTGGCCTGGAGACACGGCGGCCCAGAGGTGGCGCCGCCCTGTTGGTTTTGGAAGTGAAGCGCAGGATGATTCTTGCCAGTCGACTGTTGTTGTTGCTGCTGCTGTTGCTGCTGCTGTTGCTGCTGGGCGGAAGTCGTTTTCACCGAGGCCGCCATGACAGACATGGGCTGGCTGCCCGAGTGGTTCGGCGCTTTGGGGCTGAAGTGCAACATGGGCTTGGTGCTCAGAACCTTCATGTCCACGTGGCCGTTGGTCTTGAAGAGGCAGTTGCTGCTAATCCCTTTGTTCTGGGAGCCGATCCGCTGGCCGCCACCCGGCACCGGGCCGGAAACTTTGTCCTGGGGGAAGTTGGTGGCACTGGAGGTGGAGGAGGAGGAGGAGGAGAGGGAGGGGGAGGAGTGGGTGGTCAGGCCCGGAGCCCAGCTGGTCAGTCCTGCAGGTGGCGCCGCCGGGTGTTGGTGATGGAGCAGCGAACCGGGCTGCTGCTGGTTGGCCGCCATCTGCTTCAGCTGCTCGGCGCGAGATATCTCTGGCCAGCAGGGCATGGCAGCGCGAGTGGGCGGGGCCAGGGTTGGGGCTTTCTGGGAGGCGTTGGCGGAGGAGGCGGCGCCGGCCACGGTGAAGGACGGCCCCCCGAGGCCGGCCGCAGCTGGGGCAGGGCGCACTGCACCTGGCCGAAGTCCGGCGACGGCTCCATCTTGATGGGCCGTTCCATGGCGCCGCAGCAGAGGGCGCCGGCGCCGGTCGCCCCGGCCGAGCTGGGCCGACCCAGGTCCAGGCCGAAGGCGTCATCCTGCTTCAGCATCCTCTCCAGCTCCAGGTCGTTGAGCGTGGGCACCGTCTTGGTCAGCTCGTCGAACAGGTCCTGCAGATCCGGGTCGATGTGGCCGCCGCCACCCTCGTCCTTGAAGTCGAACATCATCTCCGCGCCGGAGCGGCCGCACGACGGCACCTCGCTGGGCTCCTTCTTCATGTCCCTCAGGGTCATGTTGAAGACGTCCTGGCCCACCCCGTGCGGCAGCATGTAGCCCTTCCTCTGCGCGTCCATGCCAGAGGGCACGGAGGGCAGCTGGTGCGGCTGGTTGGGGTTGTGGCCGCAGGGTCCGCGGCCCAGGGCGCCGGCGTCCAGGCAGACCCGCTTGAAGTCAGAGCCGGAGAAGCCGCAGGAGAGGCCGTTCTGCTTGTGTCCTCCTCCTGGCGCATGTCCCTCGATCTTCCTCCGCAAGGATCCCTGGAGCTGAGAAAGAGGACAACAATTTAAAAGTTGAGTTTGTAATATTTGAAGAATTCGAGAAGAAACAGTGACATCAAGTGGTTCTTTAATGGTTGCTCCCAAGCTTGCCAGTGAACTACAGTGGCCTGTGCACGCAAACCTTCATCGGTTTATTTGAGGAAGCATTCCAGCTAAATATGAAACACTTGGTGCTGCGAAGATGGCAGCTAACTAGGAGCGACACTCTTGCTCTATGTATATTCTTATATATATGAGAACAGTTCCATGGGTAGGAAAACCAAATGACTTTTTTGTACGGCGACTATCCACTTTTATTAATTTATTTAAGGTCAGTATATTAAGCTTTTACCAATATAAAATTCATAAATCAGGCCAAATATCACACACTGGACTTTTAAGAAATGCAGTAATTTGAAGATCTTTGACGATATCTGAGGTTTTTGTTTTTTTTTGGCATTTCTGGATGGAATCGTAACTTCCAGGATCTGGGAAGATCTTTTTAACAGCTGTAAGGGTGAGTGTGTTCAGTCTCCATGTGTCACTGTGACAGTGAACCTTCATTCAAACATCGTAGTGTCTTAATCAGACAAAAAAAACACCTTTCATGGAGAGAGAACGTTTGGACGTTACGGCAGCACGTGAGGAGCCGTCACGATGGGAAGCTAGCCGGCGGTGAGCGCGACGCAGCTGACAGGCTGCCGGGAGAAGAATGGAGTCTTTGTTTCCACCTCATTTGCATACATTATAATTTCTTCCATTGTGCTTCTTTACAGTTTCTCCTTTGTGGCGCGGGATGTGCTTAGCATGCTGATACATGTATCCCAGTTTCCTTTGTCCGATCCAAGCGGACGTCTTGGCGGAGGGCGAGAGGAGCGCGTCCACCTCCAGACTGAAGCCACATCGAGGTGAAAGTCCCAGAAAATTGAGCTTTGCATCGATGGTGGAGGATATCAGAAGATAATTCTTTTATGAATTACGAGGGAAAAGACGGCTCATCCTCCCTCCGCATGGAAACAAAATGGCTGTGAATCCACGTCGAAACCTCAGAAGCTACAGAAGCATTTTAATGCGCCGCCTTTTTTTCGCCTTCGTTTGAACAAACTTGAGTCACTTCAACCTGCCGCCGTGCACAGCGCTGCGATGATTCATAGCCTGGAGGCCATCCTGCAGTTCAACTTCAACTCTGCCCGGCTTCTCTTCTCTCTGCTAATGCATTTAGGAATCGCTGCTCAGACTCAGACGCTCGCATTTTCATACAGGCAGAAGTGTCTCTGTGACTCACCAATTCTCTTAACGATGCTAATAGGTGTGTGTGTGTGTGTGTGTGTGTGAATGAACCTGAGTGGTTGATGCGGCCCATGGGGGGCGTCACAAGGTGATGTGAGGAGACAGAGAGCTGTCAACCTCAACAACTGATGCTCAAGGGATCAGCTTGTCTTGTTTCCCAGCAAAGTCTGACAGTCAAACAGCGATTCAACAAAACCAGTTTGATCAGAGAGGTGAAGTAAAATTTGTTCAGCAATAGGTAAACAGAAAACAAAACCCTGATAAACCTGATTAAATATTAAGTTGCTCCTGACTTTAGTAAATACATTTTGCCAGACATTATAATAATCGTCGGCCACACGTTTTATCCATTTAAAGAGCTTTAATAATCATTTTGGTCAACATTGGGATAGCCTTACTCAATTAATTACAAAGACCAACCCAAATAACAAAATAAACCAGAAAAAACACAGATGTCTAAAAATTGTAGTTCTCAGACACAGATCGTCGTGTGACTTTTGCCCATGAAATATAAATAAGCGCGTCCTTTCCATCTGACACACATCAGATGATGCTATGACGAAGAGACACCAACAGAGAACGCACAATTCCATGAAATAAAACACTGGTTATCCACCCATATTGAGTTTTCTTCTTCAACATGGTTTTCCGGGGCCAGCTGTGCTTTTCTGCCAACATCTATTTTCTTGCCATGTGCAGATGGAAACAGGCCGCTCAGTGCGCGCAGGGCCCCTGCACTCACACTTTCTCTCATTCCACAGGACTCTTTCTAGGGCAGGCAGACAGACAGAGAGGCAGACAGGCAGGCAGGCAGGCAGGCAGGCAGGCAGGCAGGCAGGCAGGCAGGCAGGCAGGCAGGCAGGCAGGCAGGCAGGCGTACCCTCCTCATGGTTCAAGGCACCGTCTGAGAAAAGACGTCATGAATAATGGAAGCCAACGAGGATGCGTTTGCGAAAAAAAGAAAGAAGCCGTTCTCGATGCCTTTAAAAAAAAAAAAATCAACTCCGGTCGAGGCGGCCGATCAGTTTAAGGTTCGGCACACGAGGCTTTTCGTGCATTTGCGCGCGACTTGGTCTTAAAAAGCAACACCAATGTTGGAGCAAAGCAGTTTTCCCCTCTCACATTCCAGACAAGAAGGACCGTCCTGTTCGCTGTGCGAGGCAGTGGCCTCCTCGCTGGCCTCAAATCCTCATGACGGATCTCTGAGTAATCTGAAAATAGATTTTTTGATTAACATTTAATGAGCTCGGAAGCTCAGAATTACTTGGAAAGTCGCTCCTGCCATGAGAGACTCAAACGTATGTGTTACATATACGGAGGAGGACCTGGCGATCTGAAGATGGAAGCGCCACCCTCTGCATTTGTATTTGTACTTCTTAGGATTTTCTTTTGCCATTTGCAAAACGTTTCTCACCCGCTGTGACGCTGTTGGGCCAGCAGTGAGCAGAAGGTTTATTTAAGTTGCGTGTGTGTGTGTTTTCTTTGAAGGTGACACATGATTTAGAGGCAGGAACCTCGGAAAATCTGCTTCTTCCTCTTGTTGGGGAAACAAACAAAAAAAAATGCCTGGACGTGTTGGATTTGAATCTCCACTTTGAGAAAGTTGGAAAAGTGTCTTTGGCTCTGCTGCTGGACTCTCACTGGCCCAGAGCTGCTACCTCCATTTTCCCCGTTTTTCCCGGAAGACCAAATTGCCCGAAACGGTCACATGACCGCGACCACAAAACTGACGATACAGTCAAACTTTTCATTGATGTCCTTGAAAAAAGAGAGACCTCGGCTTTGTCCTGAGGGCTCTTGATGAGTCGCCGCCATCACATGACCAGACAGCAAAACTGAACTCGGCAACCTTCAACTGATTCACCAGACCCCCAGAAACATGTCGCAATAAACTGCGGTGAGACTTAAAAAAAACAAAAAAAACCCTCCCACTCTGCATTAGAAATGGGGGGAAGGGAGTAAAGGACCAAAAAATACGACCCTCCAAATAAAGGAGTAAATACAAATATTGTGTTCCCAGGGAGACATAATATTTGTGCAGCTCGGCGGGTCGCAGGCAGGCGCGAGGAGGGATTCTGCCCCCCCGGGCCTCCCCTGGTTACTGCCAGAGAGGAAACAAGAACCCGGCGCCGACAATGGGCTGTCGGAGGGAACGGAGCTGGGAGAACACAGGGAAGGTGTGCAGGGGCTCCGTCTAATTACAGGGTTCCTATTATGGCTCCTTGCGTCTGACGCAGCCAAGGAAAATGAAAAAGAACATTTTAATTACGGAGAGGATCTGAGGCTGTATGTATGTTGGGGGGGGGGGGGGTTATTGTTAGATGGGTGCTTTGCTTTGTGTGTTATATTTTTAGGGCATTAGGATTCATGTTTCGGTGCTTTTTTAAAAAAATTTTTCCAGCGAATGAAACGCCGCCTGGGGAAAAAAACCCCTCAATCAGTCAAAAGCGTCCATTTAGTCGGACAAAAGGAACACGTGTTCCTTTTCCTCTCCTCGGACTGTGGAGGAGACGCCTGGGCTGCGGTTTGCTCGCCCTAATGAGGCGGCGGCAGCAGCGGCGGCGGCGCTTAGGGATGAAGGCGGCGCTCTGCTGCAGCAGACGGTGGCCACTGGTGGGCTACTTCTGGCTCATCAGCACTTTGCATCCCCGCACTTCCTCCTGACACAGTCGTATTAGATTGAGGCTGCCCTCCAGAGGCGCGGCAGGAGTGAGGGATGAGCAGCAGCAGCAGCAGCAGCAGCAGCGGCGGCAGGAAGAGAAGAGAAGAGAAGAGAAGAGAAGAGAAGAGAAGAGAAGAGAAGAGAAGAGAAGAGAAGAGGCTTTGTGGTCGCCTCTGGAAAATGAGAAGAGACGATAAGAGCCTCTTTGAAGAGAAATCAGCCATTATGTTTACTGAGGGCAGATTTTTTTTTTCTGTTTTTTTTTAACAGCTCACAATGTTCCGGGAAGTCGTCTGCTATTTTAATAAAAGGGAAGACGATTAGACTAGGAGACACTTGTCATTCAAATATCATCTCTCCATTATCTAAATAGCCAAATTAAAAGCTGCGGCTACATCAGGTCGAGCTCCAGCAGGTCCTGATGTGATTTCACTGAGGAGCCGGAGAAGACGCGCCTGCTTGATGTCTCTATCTGCACTTCACTGCTCTCCGCGCAACCTGACAGCAGCAACATGACAGGCTGGTGTTAATATAAGTGTTTTCTTTCGCTCGCAAAATGACAGCTTAATCTACAGGTACAGCAAAGTTCCTCGTGTCCCAGAGTTGAGGGGAAAAGCAGCAGAACGTCGCTGAGAACAAATACCAAGGGCGAAGGAGGAGGAAGAAGAGGAGGAGGAGAGAGAGAAGGAGGAGGAAGAGGAGGAGGAGGAATCCTGCAGCAACCGTCCACGACACCAGCCGGGCCGACGACTGCAGGTCACCGACATCGTAGTGACAAGCTGTCACCTCTCATCACCCGTGGCCACGCAGCTCACGGAGCTCCTGACACTGCTGTCACCTCTCATCCACATGTCAGTCTTAAACTCTCCGACGTTTACCGAAGAGGACCGGGGGGAGGGTGGGTGGAGGCTCCCGGACTTGAGGGGACAACAATTTCCAGGAAGCACGAGGAGCAAATTACAACAAAGAAAAAAAAAGAGAAGAAAAACAGGGATTCCACTGATAAATAATTCAGGGTGCAGACTGGAAGATGTGAAGGCGAAAAAATGCATCATTTCCAGCGTTAATTTCCACGTTCTTATTTGAGGCGACAGCCTGGTCAGCGGAGGGAGAGACGGAAATGACATCCCATCATTCTGCAGGCCCCCGAGCGACGCAGCTCCCGCCTGCCAACTGCATGCAGGCTGAGCTGCTATTGTAGCGCAGAGGCTTTAATTAAGTTGTAACACAAGCTTAAATTGTCATTGGCCCGGCACCCCGTGCACTGGCGACGCCCTTTATTAGCTCCCGCTCTTGGAGTGAAGCGTGTGAAGCACATCCAAAAAAAAAAAAGAAAAAGAAAAAAAAGAAAATGGAATAAAATAAAGTTTTATCCGGGAAAAGATGGCACGCACCAACCAGGCAGGAGATGCAAATCATGCTCGCGGCCGAGAAACCGCTGGAGAGCGCGAGAGGGTTTATGTAAAGTGGTGCAACAGCAGCAAAGAACATGAGAATATTAACTAACACAGCAATGCAGTGTGAATGTTGGAAAACAGGAAAAATCTTAATTCTCAAGTGCACCGCAGGAAAGGTTGTGCACCGAGATAATAATAATAATAGTAAAAAACCCATTTGTTTGGCAGTGGGTTCCAGAAATCACGTCGGTCTACAAGGATTCATTTCAGGAATAATAGAAAAATCTTGAATACAATTTCACCGCAATATCACAAATTCATGTAACCTCACTGGTGTTTCACAGAGGAGGGAGAGAGTTGCAACCAAATACAGCGGGTGGCCAACGCTAAGCATGCAGTCCGCGACAAAACAAAAATTAAAGATTAGCTTTTCAAGGAAAAATCTCACATATTTGTATTCTGCTCATGTGGCATCATGCCAGCTGCTGCATTGTGACATTAAACACAGGCAGAAATCCACAGAAGCAGAACGTTTAAGGGCAGTTCATCCATCCATCGATTTTCAACACTAGCTTCGGTTGCAAGCTATCTATCTATCTATGTATATATATACATATATATACATATATACACTCGCACACACACACATGCACACACGTGTCTGCACGACTCTATAAAGGCAACGTCAGAGTTTGCAAGGACAAAGTATTTAAAGCAGCAACTGTGCTATCTACTAACTAACTAACTCTTGCACCTTTAACGCGGGCCGGCGCCGCACCGAAAAACAAGGAGCTCTTTCCCAGCAACTGTCAAACACGGGGCCTGCCTCCGGCCGTGCCACAGGAAACGGCCCATGAGCGGGGAACCGAGTTCCCTTCCTGTTTTCAAAGACAATTCCTATGGCATGCGGGGCCGTTTCCTGCTTGCGAGGCTCATTTCGCCATCTCCGTCCAACATCTGGCCGCTCTTCAGCGTGCAGCTGCGGCGCCGCGCGGCCCGAGCCAAGCCGTGCCACTGCTGGGTTGAGCAACACCGCGGCGCTCCGACCACCACGACGGGGTATGAATAACATAAAATCACTTTTTAAAGTTCAAGCCTCCTTCGTTACTTCAGCGTTGTTCTTTCTCTGTGGCTCATTTGGACTTTTGAGGTTTGTCCCAAAACACTTAAAAAGTTTTACGGACCTGTTGGACCTTGCAGGACATTGTGCAAAGTCGCAGACTGCCAACTATCCATCTGACTATTAGACTGGCACAGCTTTAACCAGGTGGGGAGAAAAAACTGGTGGACAAGTGGACACTGACTCAAGACTGACTTAAAGAAGTCTGATTAAAGCTCACATCCATTCATCCCATCCAAACAACCACCCACTTTCTATCACTGCTACTCCCATTGCGGGGCTGCCGCAGCCAATCCAAGCCGTTTCAGAGCCGATAGGTGGAGCTTCACTTGGGGACGGATCAGCAGTTTGGTGCCAATACTGGGTCGAGCAACACTGCGGCTCTCCGACCACCAAGAAAAAGAACAAAAGAAAGAAAAAAAATCCTAACTACGGCCCGAGGGCCATATGCGGCCCGTTAAGGTTTTTAATCTGGCCAGTCGAACTTGAAGAAATTATATTAATAGGAAGTGAGTAACAGAATAGCTGTATTTCAACATTTTTTTCAGTGTTTTAAGAGTCATTTCAAGAAAGAGTTGATTACCATGGGGCTTCAAAGACAGATCCCATGTTATATTTTTCCTCCTATGAGGTGGGTCAACAAAACACTACATTCATCTGCTCCTGCTCCGGCACCTCAACCTGTCAAGTTTCAGAACCTATTGTGGACCACCAGTCAAGAAGTTTGCCCTGCCCTGATCCAACCGATGGTTCAGTGATGTGCAATTGCATCAGATTTCGGCTGCATTATTTGTCAAATTGCTGAAAAACTCGGCAGTTTTTGAGCTGCGTGGTCGATCCAATGGCGGCTATTTGGATTATAAATACTTGATGCCCTGGTACCCGACGTGTGTTTGAGTGTGTGTGTGTGTGTGTGTGTGTGTGTGTGTGTTCGCCCAGTTGCGACGAGGACGGCGGCAGAGAGCACTCTGCCGGCGGCACCGCCGTGGCCACTTCCACGTAAAACAGGGATCCATTTTATGTCCCGTGGGAAAAACCCGGGGCTGAGTGGTTAATGTGGCGCTAATGCCGCCTCACTCAGGCCCCAGGTCTTGATAAGCCCGGCGCTTTCAGGGGAGGAGGAAACACATTTAGTGTTTTAAGTCGTTTCAATAGAGAGTAGAGAGAGAGTGGGAGAGAAAAGCCACTAGTTGAAAAAGGGGGTCACACTTGTTGAGTTTTGTCATCTCTCTCTCCTCCTGAAAAATCCAAGAGAGGAAAAAAAAGCCTCTGAAACAATCTCTCGCCGGTTGGAGGAAAAAAAAAAGAAAAGGCAAAGAAAAGGGGCGACTGCTGGAGCTGGAAAGTAAGAAGAGAAAATAAACGAGTGGGAAGCTTTGCTTGACTCCTACTCCTATCAGTTCTGACATTCCAAATAAGGTCTGTGTAGCCCCGGCGCTGGCAGAGACGGACGCAGAAAACACTGCAGAGCTCTCACAGGCTCCGGCCCAGGGAGGGAGGTAGGGAGGAGGGAAAAAGAAGAGAAAAAGAAGTGTGCGCAGGGGTAGGGGAGAGGGTAAGGGGGGTACTGGGGGAGGGGTGACGGGGGGAGGAGGTAGGGGAGGGGGATCACGGTGCAGAAAATATGTGACCTCTAAAAATGTATCATCAACTCGACGTTTCCCAGAAGGACAAAGACAAAACATTACATGATGGATCTTTCAGAACCACTGAAGAAACCAACAGTCACGATAAACAAAGATCGCCCTTCACTCCCGCAGCTGCTTCTCATAAGAGCCACCGCCTGGCGAATGGGCCGAGCGGTTTTAACACTTTTCATTTTCTCCCTGGAATGGTTTTATGTGAATTTGTGAAAGAGAGAGAGACACAAAAAAAAACCTAACCCTTGAAAATTGTCAAGAAGAATTACGATCACAACTGCAATAAATAACCTTCTCCCCCTACTGGCTGGGAGGGTATGAATAACGCAAGACCACTTTTTTAAGTTCTAGCCTCCTTCGTCTCTTCAGCGCTGTACTTTTCTTTTTGTTCATTTGGACTTTTGGGTTTGACCCAAAGCACTGAAAAGGTTTTACAGACCTGTTGGATTCTTGCCTTGCGGGACGTTGCGCAAAGTTGGAGACTGCCAACTATCTGACCGTTGCACAGCTTTAACCAGGAGGGGAGCAAAAAACCCGAGCTACAGGTGGAAAGACGCATCAGATTGTGGCCGCATCCATCCCATCCAACCATCCATCCACTTCCTATCACTGCTTCACCCGTTGCAGGGGCCCTGCAGTCATTTTAGAGCTGATAGGTGGAGTTTCACCCGGGACAAGTTGCTAATTGGCCTGATGTGCGTTGTACCTTTGGACTGTGGGACACTGGGAAAATGTGCGACCTACACAGAAAAAGACTTTGTGTGGGAATCAAACCCACAACCTTCTCACTATGAGGCCACATTGCTACCCACTGCAGCACCAATTCCCTCCTATAGCAAATGAAATAACAAGTGAATGATTCATTGATGTCTCATCGTCCCAATGAAACTCTAATGTTTTAACTCTGAGTAGGACGTAGCACGAACAAAAAAATTCAACATCAGCAGCTTTAACGTGGCTGTGGAGATCTCTGTGCTCAGAGCTCAGTGTTGGAAAGGACAGGGTTTTGTTTGGAGAATCAGCTAAAGTGCCTTTCCCGCGGAGCCCTGCAGGTACCCGAGCTCAGCAGAGTGTCAGCCCGCAGTGGCTCTCGCTGTGGCAGGGAGAGTTCAAGGTTGCGAGCGGACGACTGGTTGTCTCTGAGCAAGTTTCTGCAGGCAGGCAGGCAGTCAGGCGGGCGGGCGGGAGGGCGGCTCCCATGTGTTGCTAAGCGAGGGAGTCGCTGTGTTGCTCTCCGGTAATCTATGACATAAAAAAAAAGACTTTTCCCACAGTGTGGTTCCTGACGCTGGTTCAAAATACACAAGAGAGAGACTAGGATTCAAACGCTTTTTGAAACAAGGGTCCAATCACTGCCTGTAAACCTGCGTTTCTCAACTGGTGGGTCGCAGTCCAAAGGTGTGTCGCAGAGCTGTCTTGATTGGGTCTCAAAATTCCAATAATTTATTTACCGGACATGACAGAAAGTGGGCAAGTGTTTTTATTTTTGTGGAATAAATTTGCGTCGTGACTTTACGATAAGAAAAAAAACCTTGGATCTTGAGACTCCATCAGTTGAGAACCACGGCTGTAAACGCGACGTTCATGTCAAATGGCTCCAACAGTCATTGGCCGCTCTTCTCCTTTAACTGTAGCGCTTTACTGTCAAGCAAACATTCGGACTGCTGTTTGAAAAGCGAAACAACCGTTGTTAATAATGGAGCCTTTTTTTCTCTTTTTTTTTTACCCTCCACCGGTCTGACCTGCTAGTTTCACCGCTGCCGAGCGCTGCCGCCGCCTCGGGCGCTTCCAAACACCTCCCAACTAAATGAGAGCTCCGGCTCTGAAACGCTACTTTTACCGCATCTCTGCTGGGTTATTAAAGCAGCTGCGATGTTTAGGCAGAACAGGACAGGAATGCAATTATGCGAACAAAGAACTCTTTTAAGTTCGATAAAGGCGGCTCAGATGAGGGGGAGCTATGTAGCCGTCATCAAAGGAGCTGCTAATGAAACAGTTCTCTGTGTCTGACTCTCAGCAAACTGCGCCGCTCTTTGTCCGAAAAACTGGCCACGCAAGTTTTTTTCCTTTTTTCTCCTCCCCCCCGAGACGCAGCCGGTGCAATCAAATCCAAATCGGGCGCCGCATCGCCGGCGGGGTTGTGCGGAGGAGATTCAGAGGAGACGGAGGAGGGGAAAGAGGGCGGAGTCTAACGTAATTAACCCAACAGGCCCCGCTGAGTCTTCCTGTTGGCCGGGTCATGTGACTGGCAGTCGCGGTGTGGCAGTGTGACGTCCGCGGGCCCTGCTGCACGTGCTTTCCGA
Organism: Thamnaconus septentrionalis; assembly: GCA_009823395.1. Taxonomy (NCBI): domain Eukaryota; kingdom Metazoa; phylum Chordata; class Actinopteri; order Tetraodontiformes; family Monacanthidae; genus Thamnaconus; species Thamnaconus septentrionalis. Next base: position 10,326,393 of record CM020510.1, on the reverse strand, counting down.
CTGGAAGCGGATTGGGATTGGATTTGGTGCGACCGCAGTGTAAAGAGAAGGGGAATCGTTTCCACCGCAGGCAGGCGTGGAAATTAAGATCATTTCTTTAAATGTTTAAAGCACTGCTAGATGCCAACTGGTTCTGAGTGTTGCAGCCCAGCGGGAGGATTAACTGGGAAAAGGTGTGCTGGGGCAACACAAGCCACACATAATAACAGTCAAATAAATTGGAGCGGAGTGATCGGACGGGAGGGAATTAAACGCTAATCAATTCCATACACGCACATTTCCTTTACATATATTTTTCCAGCCAGTTTCCTGCCAGTTTTTTTTTCACTGTACAAATAAGCAGGCAAACTTTACGGCTCCAGGTGGGAGCAATTACCCATTTTGTTTGTGATACAATAAGGAAAAAACGGAGCACTTTCCAGAAGAACTGCGCGGCGAACCTTCCGACTGAGAACTGACAAAACACAATTTGACTTTGCGTGAGTCAAACACCTGACAAACTGGACTGACACAAGGAGGAAGGCCACCTTGCAGGGAGATTTCATCTTGAAAAGCTCCCGTCTGAATCGCTTCCGGCCAGTCGTTATATGACCGAACCAATCAGCGTCCCTTGAGGACACAGGGGCGGGAGCTACGGCCGGACAAACAGGAAACCGCTGCGTGCACGTACACAATGGAGACCGCAGTGCGCAGGGCGCACTTTTATCATCACCGCACATCACTTCCTCGTTAAAAGCCCAGCAAAAGGAGAGCACGGCTCAGTCAATCAGCCTTAGAGTTTCTGAAATGTCCCAAACAAGCTCTTTTTCCTTGCAAATGCAAATAAATTACATCCACAGGTTTTGTGAGACAATCTTGCCGGTGTTGTTGGAGGTGGAAGGTCATCCTCATGCAACAATGCAGTCTTTATGCAGCGGGGGAAAACCTTCACTGCCAGCCTGATGATATTTCGGATATCACATTTTTAACATTAAGCTCCTCTTCTGCACAAATGACGTTCTATTCACAGCGTTCGCCGAGAAGCCTGCGTTTTCTATCCCCAGATGTGATATTTGGCCTGTGTGAAAGAGATTATCCCGCTTGCTTGTGTGGATTTCACAGCTCAACTGGCAAGACATCCTTTCACTGACTAGACAGCTGTCCCCCCTCACCCCCACCCTTCCTACTACTCCACTACTTCAGGCAAAACAGATGAGCTTAGTGATTAACACTCAGCTAAAGCAGCATAATAGAGGGGGAAAATTCCTCTTACCGAGGCGATTAATTCAGTGAGAATGAAATTGAGGACAAGTGCTGATAAACATAACTGTCACTATTTCATATTTTCTTCGAAACATTGTGCAGTCATTAGTGAGGGAAATTTAATTTGGCTTTAAATAAACCCCAGAGTAGGGCAGTGGCAGGTGTAATAGATGATTTTAAGGACCAAATGGCCTTGATAAAATGTAGTTAAAGTTAATGGGCTACATAACCTGGAGCAAACCTGAAAACAAGGTGGAAAAGAGGTTTTGTTCCAGTTTTGTGTAGAGCCCAGTCACTCAATAATATGAAAGGAATATTTAAAAAAAAAAAAAAAAAAAAATTTCATTTGACATCGCCTCTGCTTCACCAGTAAACACTGTACATGCATTTACTAAAATTATATTAACAGTACTAGACTATAAAACTAAACTAAAAGACTAATTTGACCTAAACTAAATTATGACATCAAGATGCACTACAGGCTGTTTAACCCGATGGACAATGACTTATTTTGCAAAACAAGTTTTGCGATTGTATGTTAACCTCATGATATGTAACATAAAAAGGGTTTTATGTAGGGATGCAAATTATCCATCCATCCATCCATCCATCTTCTATACCCGCTTATTCCAATTCAGGGTCACGGGGCTCTGCTGGAGCCTATCCCAGCTCTCTTAGGGCGAAGGCAGGGTACACCATGGACAAGTCGCCAGTTCATCGCAGGGCTGCAAATTATCGATTAATTAATTAAACCTTAGTTGACTGACCTTATCGATCGATTAACAATTAATTGATAAGTGGCGATTTTTCCTGGGAACCTAAATTTCACAATGAAAAATGTGTAAGGAACACATGAATTAACCGTTAATAATTTTGAGGGTCCAATGTGACCCATTTTTACATTAGAGAACAGTAAAAACACACTAAACATTTATCCGCTGGCTTTAAGTCGACTTCTAATGGGTCCCATTTCAACTTTGTTTAAAAAAAGATTTTTAAAGTAACTATATTATGATAATCACGGTATCTACAGAGAATTGCTCTTTCCTGCCACTACACTGTTGATGTTAACTACCTGTGTAAAAATTTTAAATTAATTGCGACTAATCTAATTTAATCGATTAAATTCTTAATCGACAATTAATCGATAATGGATTAATTGTTTACATCCTTAGTTTTATGGTTTGACAAAACGCAAACCAAAGACAAAAAGAAATGTAAGATGTTCAATCCAAAGCTCCAGCACAAATAAAACCTCAGAGCTCTCTGAAATCTCAAAAGTGATCAGTATTTTTAATAAAGGGAATCATCATCATCATCATCATCAAAACTATTTTCTGCTTTCTAAGGGCACACCTAAGTGAACTAGAACACCGAAGACGTCCATCAAGCGAAATCAAGTGAGACGTATCGTCAGGGAAGAGGTGGGGGGCGGGGGGGATCGATTCATGTAACGCATTTGGCCGCACCCGTGTGCATCAGAGGCACGGAACACCATGCTGTTAGGTTATCGCATAAAAAAAAAAGACCAAAAAAAAAAAGGGTTGGCTTTGTTGCCGGATGTGGGAAAAACATCCAATGGACTAAAAAAAGCACAGGAAGGAAACTGGGGGTGGGGTGGCAGTGAGTAGCGGCGGGGGTGTGGCGCTGGTGCTGCTGGAGAGTGGGAGTGAGAAAGGAATGTTTGCCTCACTCGCCTTCTCGCTGCTATTGCGCGTGTGTGCGCGCACACATAATAACCCCACTTTCTCAGTGACAGCTATGAGAAGAATGCAGCGTCGCCGTTTTTTGTGCGTGCCTGCCTGCGTGCGCGTGGAAGCGGAAAGGAGGAGGGGGAGGAGAAGGAGCCTCGACTTGCTTAATGACCATCTGCGTGAAAAGAGAACAATCGGGGCCAAATAAGAGCCGCATTACAGTGAAACGCGTTCTACTTGAAAGGCCTTTCAAGAGGGAGTCGGCTGGGGCGAAGTATCTCCAGCGCTAGCGTGGCAGTCGGGGGGATCAGCATTAACACTATTTGCGAATCCGTTGTTTTCCTCACCGTCGATGCTTCTCGGCCTCACGCGCCGGCCCTTTAAGTCTCCGGCGATACACCACCCCCCAACCCCCGGTCAGACTGACACGCTGGTAATTCGACTGCGACAAGTTGAATAACGGCGTGATGAATGCTCGCTGGGAGGAAAGCACTTGACCTTTTAAAATACCTGATGCATACAAAGCCTGACGTGGCCGCAAGTTTCTTTTAAGGATCCGCTTCCTTTGCGTGTGTGTGTTTAATGAAAAACGGCCGCTGCACATATGTGCTCCTCCTGGCTTATCTTTGTCTCGTTTTACGCCCAATTTAGATGTGATGCACCCACTTGAAAGCTCCGCTGTAGTTATTGGATTTACCTCCTTAATTGCTGTAAGATCTTCCGGGGGGGGAAACATCTAGCACCTGGCTTTACCGGCCGGATTAAACGCACCCTCCTACCCTTGCTTTCAGAATGAAGACAAACGGGAATTAAAAGATACAAGCAGAAAAACAACTAACTTGACTTAAGTGCTAATTGCGCAAAACTTAAATATTGCAATAAAAAATTGGTAATGGAAAGACCTAAACTTCGAAAAACCTCTCTAATATCACTAAAAGGTTTTGATGCTCTTATGAGGTGGTTTTTCCAGATGTATCGATATCAAGGTATATCGCAAAAGTGTAACGGAAACACTTTTTTCACATTTACACATCAGCGGGTGTGACGTACGGGGTCATGTCACCAGTTCACTTAAAGTGAAAATAGCGCGTTACGTTTGGACAGAGGAGGATACGGAATATTATTTTTTCCAAGTAATAAAAGAGCCATCCTTGACAGCAAACAAACGTAGGCAAACAAAAGTAAACGTAATTCTCGTAAAATCTCCATTGCGAGATTTTACGAGAATTACGGCTTATGCGCTTCACACCATTCAATGGAAACACCTGCAAATCACTATTGTACTTTGTCGAGATTTCAGTTATATCACTTTTATTTTGTGAAAAACTGTAGTTGAAACCATTATAGTATTAACAAGGTTATCACGTTGAACTTTTCACTTTTTATTTTTAAACAGGCACGTATTGGCTCACTAATTAAATCTGTGTACGGCCCTTTAATATCGGGCAGGGGAAGTTAGCCTCCACCGTGTTCACTGTGATCGAGAATCTGTGAAACAAGTGGAAAGAAACATGGGCAAAGCAACAGTTGCCGTGGTGACAAGTCAACAGCCTGACCGGTGGGCCCTAAAGTCCAGTAGGGCAGCCACGGATGCACTTTAGCAGTGTGTTTTTAAAAATAGCATCCGTCCACCTGATGCCACTCGGACAAAGCGGAGCTCCCGGGACACTTGGGTGTGTTTCCTGTTTGAAAACCAGCGGCGGACAGTCAGAGGTAAACGATGCAGCGCTGACAAGAGCTTCGCAGCTCAACTCCAGAGTCACTTGGCAAGACCGAGGAAGGCCAATCACAATCACATCTCGTTACATTTGTCATCTGCGTATCGCCTTTGCACCGACGACGGCGCCTTCCCAGTGTTTTATGGCCGTGTGCATAAAACGCTCAACAGATGGACAGGAAGTTCTGGGGCTCGCCAGCGCTGCCAACGATCGATGCATTTTGATGCTAATTTAAGAGCGGCGTCTGGGGGTCTTCCCTCTTCTCCTCCTTCTTTTTCCACAATTTCAAATGTTCTGCTTCAGAGGCGTGAGAGGAGTGAAGCGGTGGACCCAAGTGTTGTTACCTGAGAGAGAATGAGGGGGTTTGGCCGACTGAGCAGCGTGTGTGAGGTGCGTCTGAGGTAAAAGGTATAATCACAACCACTTCCCCTCCTGCGGTGTCCGCAGCTGTTCGCGTCAGTGTCCGTTTGGGACCATAATTGGGGCTTTAAGCTTGTGCGCTCAGGACAACCACCAGAGCGGTCGAGCGCATTTGAAAAAGGTGAAATAAAATGGCAAATAAAGGAGAGAGAACCTCATTTTTGTTCTGTTTTATTTCTACATCGATGCGGTTGATTAATACCAGGGATCTTTCTCTGCTATTACCTTGACTTTAAGGTGCCGAGCCAGCACTTGCTGTGTGTGTGTGTGTGTGTGTGTGTGTGTGTGTGTGTGTGTCTTGGCGAGGTGGTGGGGAGGAGAGAGAGCCGGCGCCAGAGCATAGCTCAGCACTTGTGACACCTGACCGCAGCACTGAGTGCAGCTGCCATTTATCAGCCTTATTGGCAGAGTCGCAGCAATAAACAGCAGCGTTCATGTTTTTCTGTTATTCCTCTGGAGCTGCAGCCTCCACCGGCTGGACACACCTGAGCCGGGACTGACAGACTGATGGATAGAATTTTACGGATTTCTTTTTGGGTGATGCATGTACACGGACATGCGACCTGCATCTGTGTTATATTGTTGCCCTGTAAATAACAATTACATTTTTGCCTTTTGTGTTACAATTAGTACCGTTTGTTTGTGTGTTAGTACAGTTTGGATTGTGTGTGTGTGCGTGTGTGTGTGTGTGTGTGTGTGTGTGTGTGTGTGGAGGCAACGGTTCCCAGTGCAGATTCACATGTGTTAATGTCACATACCATGAGAAAATATGTTTTTCTGGAGACCAAGACAAGTCCAATGTAATAATATAGCAAATCCAACCATCTCCACATAAATAGTTTTGTCCTCTGGGATCAACACAGCAGCTCTAAACATACCACAGAAGGACTTGCTTGTCTTGAGGCTTGTTTGCCTTCGCGTCCAAAAAAAAAACCCAAAACAAAACAAAAAAACTGTTTCGGACAGTCAAACACTCTCTCTGTGCGGCTTTGACATTTGACCAGATCACCATCAACAATACCCTCCCCACTCACCCCCGACCCCACCGCCACCAAAGGACAGTGTAGCAAAAGGAGAGAACATTATGACAATGCAAATGGAGTTGAACTACGGCTTAGACCCAAGAGCAGCGCAGCTGGGGGGAGGAGGTGGGAGGAGTGGGGGAGGGAAGAAAAGTGAATGCCTGTGCCTCTTTTCAGCACTCCAGAGCCTGGGAACTTCGGCAGCTTGGCCGAGCTCTGAGAAATATCCTGAGCTGTAATGTAAACATGTCTGAACTCTGATCTAGCGTGCCCCCCCCACCCCCCGTGCCCCATCTCCCTCCCTGCTCGCTCTGTGCAAAGGGTTTCGCCGGTGACTAAGGAGCACCAACTCTCTGCCCCCGCCCCCTTGACCGCCGCCCCCCCCCTGGCCAGGGTAATGACCCCTGAGGAAGACGGGGGCCCCCGTTTGAAGTTCTCCTAATAAAGCCGCCTTTCTCTGGAAGCTCATTGTCGGCCCCGTGGAGGAGGAACACGGCCGATTGTGTTTGCACTTTGACTGTTTTTTATTTGTTTATTTAGAAGCATACGCGTGGGAGGGTTGAGCGAGGACTTTCGGGGGAAGGTCGACGGCGGAGTCGTCTCCAGAACGCCCAGGTTCTCCGGCACCGGCCGCCATAACAAGAAGCGTCAACGACTAGCGCGGGAAACTCTGCCGTGCTGCCAGGTGAGGGCAGCGCAGCAACGGCAGACCAGGCTGATGTTTATTTATCTCACCGATGGATGCCGCTCAATTTTTTTCACATTTCTTTCTTTCTTTTTTTTTTAAACGGGGCTCCAAGACTCGCTTGCTCGCAAAGTGTCTGCCGTCGCACGCCTCACCTCCCGTGAACCACGCGGCGCAGAATTCACCTGAGCGTCGCTGCCGTTCCCACAGGGCTCCGGTTTCAGCGCGAGCTAGCGCAGCGCTTGCGGAAAGACACTCTAAAGGCACATTCTCCACCCTCCTGCTCCTCCCCCTCCTCTCCCTCCCTCCTTCCTTCTCCCCGAACACAGCCCGGCCCTCTCCTCGTTTGAGTCGAGCAGGAAAAACCCGACGAACCTCAAAGAGCTCTCTCAGCAGAAGTAATCGCATCAGGCACCGACGGATACCTCGACGAGGCCCCTCTCCATGCAGAAAACGCTCCCTTTTTTTTTACATTTTCATTAGGTGAGCAGCCCCCAAGGCCCCGCCAGTGTTTATCTCGTCGAGATGAATCAGTTTTCCCGTCGTCGGTCGGTCGGACGGACGGTCGTTGGCGGCCCCGACGTGTTAGCCGTCCTGAAAATTTCCCCGTCGACGCCGCACGGCGCAGATGAGCTTTTCCTTTGTGTCTCGAAGGTTCACGTCTCGCTCGGAATTCAAACAAAGTGCCGGTGACAGCGGCAAGTGTGTTGAAAGCGCAAATCAACAACAAAGGGATACAGTGGGGACTCTAATCCGAGCCTCCCGGGAATTTGGGATCCTGCAACCCAGTGAAACGCTCGCCTGCATGAGGCACTGGGAAGTAGGCTAATTCATATTCAAAACATGAAACAAGCATCCGCACATACACTTACAAGAAGCTATTGCCAATCCCAAACCCCCCCTGTTTTTTTTGTTTTTTTTCGTGCAGGCAGTCAGATGCTTGTAATGTTTTCAGGAGCGTTTTCTGCAACGGGGTCATTAGCGAATGGGAACAACGGTCGACGTTCCGCCAAATCTGTGCAATCTAATCCTTTACCCAAGATTTATATTTCAGGAGAAAAATGTCACAGCTGACTGTTGAAATAAAAGCTGAAGCAGTGCAGAGCCCATCTTACATAAGCAGCATTTGTGTTGGGCGAGCGAGCCACCAATCACGCAGCGGCATAATCGGTGTTTTTGTTCTTATTGCCCGGACGACGATGCTATTAGTCCGTCAGCAACCGTTTTGGGCGTCTGTCCACTCCTGAGAGAGCAGTCGGGCAGAGAGCCCAGTCTGACCTGCTGGAAGTTGATCTCTTCCTGCAGGAACAAGTAAACAAAACAAGAGACGCTTTTTTTAAACGTCGGTAAACCGCCGAGATGAACCCGGCGGGATTCAGAGAATCATTAAAAATATCACTGTAACACACTTGTGCCAGTTGAAACGAAATGTCATTTACTGGCCCCTAAAACCCTAAAACTAACAAAAAATAACTCCATATTATAAGCATTTATGAACACTTATATGTATGTGTATGTATATATATATATGTGTATATATATATATATATATATATATATATATATGTGTGTGTGTGTGTGTGTGTGTACACATTCATATATACTTAGATTACTTATATACATACATAGATACTGTATGTATGTACATATATACACACAGACATACATACATATATATGCATATACATATATACAGATTATACATATATGTATATATGTATATAATCATTTACATATATATACACATGTATATGAAACACATTAGAGTATCTATATACTTATATTACTTATATATACACAGTGTACTGTATATACTTCATCTGCAAGGGTTCTGAAGCAAACCCAAGAAATGACTCTATTAGATCAGAACATTAGAATCATCATTAGAACAGAACATTTCTCATTAGCCGATGGAGGAACATGAACAATGAAAGAACCAAGCCAGAATCTAGAGCCTGCCACCCGAGGTTCAGATAGACAACAAAAAGAAAACTTGCTGACTTCCTATTTGTCCAATTACCTATTTCATTAAGCACGCAGGAACAAAAAAAAATAATAATAAAAAAATAAATAAATGACCCCAAAATGTCGATAATGACTTTATCTCACTAATGAAAAAAACACAAGTTTAGAAAGCTGATTTCAACATTCTACTTTTCTCAGTGGATAAATGAGTTGATAAGCTTTACCGGGACGCCTCAATTTTCTCCCTGACTTCACGTGTGCTGACAAGACGAATGTCAAAGGCATCTGACGGAAGGGAAGTGGTGTCAAGGAGCTTTTGCAATTAAAAAAAAAACACAAGGAAATACAGTGCACGCACATGACCTCATATTTCCCACCCAGAGGTTAGACACACATGCAGGTCAGACCGCGCAGAAACAACAAGAGCAGAGGCAGCAGGCTCTCAAGGTGGATGCTGATGGTGCATGTTCTCCGCTGTCAGCGAGGCGCTGAAGGTGAAGCCTCTGCCTGACGAGCCGCGCAGGACCACTGCAGGACCACCGCAGGACCACCGCAGGACCACCGCACAACTGAGACACAAGCCAGATGCCTCCGGACAGGGGGAGTAGTTTCACTTCAAACACCCAGGCTAAATTCACCCCGGAGGGGGAAGAAAAGGGGAAAAAGCCTTTTGGACTTGGTGCAGCTGCAGAGCAGACATGGCCCACCTGGGCTGCCTGACGCTCTTTATTCCTACCGAGCGTGAACGCACCCGCCCCGTATCGTCCCCAAAGGATGAGGTCTAGTACAAGACTTTAAGCAGCACTCTTCAAAGGCTGATACAGTCTTCCCATAGGCTGCTGAATAAAACATGAGGTGTGTGTGCGTCGGGGTTGGTAGAGCGTGTTGTGTGTGTGTGTCGGGGAAAAAAAAGAGGAGGATGAGAGGGGGGATCTTAAGATAATTCTAAAAATATTGCAGAAAAGATGTTCCACAAATTCTTCTGATTTGACACAAATCCTCACTGCCCCGCTGGAGGTCGGAAAATTCCTGTCTATCCATGAATCACGTTGCCGTCTTCTAATTTTTCCGTGTGTGTTTTTCGCGACGCGAGAACTCAAGAATGCTAATTTAGTCCAGGAAAGAAAAAAGCAGCGAAAGTGGGGCTCATTTCACACAGAGGAGCCAATGCAAATGCTGCCAGGTAGAGTGAAGATGTCCCAGATATTCGCAGTGAGTTCGAAGGCGCTCCCCGCTGCATCACATTTGCTGAGCCCGTGTCTTTTGTGAAACGCGTTGACTTTCCACTCCTGTGATCCAAGCGCGCGCCTTTAACCCAGCGGGGCGGCTGGATTTACCGAAATCCCGCAGATCTATCTTACAAAGCTCCCGCCTGAATTTTTTTTCAGCCGGCCGGCCGGTCGGGGAGTGGCACGACCAATTGGCAAGAGTACAAAATCTGTCCGGGCTACAAGATCTGTCCGGGGTTCGCGGTTTCCAAACTGTCATTGGCTAAGTGGTGTCTGTAAGGCTACAACGAGATCTATCTATCTATCTATCTATCTATCTATCTATCTATCTATATATATCCATCCATCTGTTCGACTGCAATGTAGTTTGTCCTAATAGAGTTGCCGTAAGACCCTGGACAGATCTCGTAGCCCGGACAGATTTTGTACCCACACTGGAAGTGACAACAGGAAGTGACTGAGGGTTTGAAATAATTCTCCTTGTTAAAAGAGAAGCGACGGAAAGCCCCAAAGACTTCTGCTCCAAGTTCTGCCTCTAACACAGAGAGGAAGCCGCATGCTGTTACCAGTTCACTCCAGTTGCAGTGGCAAAATCTGATTGGTTTCACAGCTCTAGGCACCTTTGAAAGTACATTCACTTTCCAAACATTTTCGATGGGATTTATTGCAGATGGATATTTGAAACAAACCCATTTAATTTGTTAAACATTCTATCTGGCCTGTCAAGTAAGTGCAATATAACCCACTGATACAAATATGAACATATTTTTGCATTTATCAACACAGTACGTGTGCAATGTTAATACATTGCAAAGATCGGGCATTATTTATGTAACTCTCAGAGGCTTTCATAGACTTTAAGACACATTTCCACGTTTTATTAGATGACAAACAGCACAGAAACATCCCATCTTGAGTTCCCAGGCCACCTGCAGTAGGGCTACATGTTTTGACCATCTGGACTCGGCTAAACACGACCTCGGAGTTCTCTTACTTACAAACCGTTCACCATCATTAGCACCGGGAGGAATTGCACTGAGCTCACCAGCCCCTTCTGCCGCATGTGGGCCCTCATGCTATGAGACATATTCCAGGAAAAGCTCCTCCGACGAAGGGGAAGTGATACAGGTTCTCTGGCAACAACAGCCTTGTTTCAAAGCTTTGTCAACAACAGCCGTGGTGGCAGGACAGCGGTAGGAAAAACAGAGCCGAGACGAGAGCAGCGGCGGCAGCAGCACACGGCCTGGTAGGCTCCTGTTCAACACATTGAGGCGTCAGTGTCCTGATGCAGCCTGCACGATTGAAAAATAAACTCCTTTTCACAACTTTTTGAAAAATGAGGTCATTAATTCTCGGGGATTGAAAAGCAAAGCCCCTCTGAGAAAAGCCATTCATCAGCAAGTCTTCCCCCCCTCTTTTGTGCCACTTAAAAATCTGGCCTCTGCGTCGACGAGCATTAGAGGAACTTGTTGAAGCTTGCACCCCGCTTTCCCTGGAGGACAAAGCAATCATTACCGCAGAGTCCGTGTGCAGCTAAGTTGTTTAGAGTCCGTGTATGCTGATGTTATCATAAAGCTGTGTTTACTGGGGGAATAGAGACGTTCATTTCACGCAAGATTTAGCCCAGAGATGATACAGTGGCTATTAACTTATTCAGAATCAACACACTGTCCAAACAAACATTCCTCCAGAGGCGGCAATTCTTTTTTTTCCTTTTTCTGCAGCATCAGCCTTGTGCGTGATGTCAACCCCAAATTTCCCTCTCCTGGAAAACAAGCTACAGCGCAGTAAGAACAGCTCGGCGCTCAGGATTTACGAGCCGCCCTGAGGACAGTCAGGTGGAATGTCCCGAACACAACGTAAAGCTTCATTAGGGCGTGGTACAGTCGCTACATCTGGCTCCACGTGCAAAAGCCCAGGACGCCGCCCGGCGTCATCTGAGGCGGCAGCAAAAACTGCTCGCCAGGCACCACTTCCTAATGCAGAAACCCACAGCGGCTGCAAGCAGACACATCTGGCCGCACAAAGCCGCGGTGCTTCACACCACAATTCTGCTTCCAGCTCAGAAAGAGCAGACAATCAGCTCGCTTGGAGTGGGAATCTGGACCGGTGTGCGATAGGGCGGCATCGCACGCCCTATGTTTTCAGCCTCTTAATATTCACCTTAGAAGCATCTCATATCTGTAATAATAAAGGTGGCAGTGCAAATATGCACCTCGGTCGGAGCCAAACTGGGCCGAGCACAATTGCATACACCTGAGGTTTCTTTGCTTTGGAAGATGGAACTCCATAAATAGGTAAAATAAGATAAAAGGAGTTAAATAAATGAGACAAAGGAAGCAAAAAGCGGAGAGATAATTTATGCAGCAACATTTAACTGGTTTTCTATATGCTGCCAGCTAATTTCATTTGTCAGTTGTTGTCGCTGTAGGGCAGCAGTTCTCAAACTTTCTCTGTCACACCCCACCTTGGAGGAAGAAAATGTTTCAAATTTTTGGGGCTTCTAGCCCCAAATTTGACGTGGCTGTGTCTTGAGGGATCCCGATGAACCTGCAAGTGGTCCCATGTCTCTAGGACAAAGTTGACTTTTGACCCCATAGACTTGCATGGCATTAGGGTTAGCGATAAGGCTGGAATTAGAACCTAGGGTTAGGGTTACTGCTGGAAATAGGGTTAGGGTTTCGGGGTCCTCATGGGCTAGGCCCCAAATTTGACGTGGCCTTGAGGTGAACCTCTCTAGGACAAAGTTGACTTTTGACCCCATAGACTTGCATGGCATTAGGGCAGTGGTTTCAAACTTTCTCTGTCACGCTCCACCTTGGAGAAAGAAAATTTTTTAATTTTTAATTGTTCCGCTGTGAAAAAAGTTCCGATGTGAAAACATTAGTTCCCCCGGGCGCCCCATCTCCCTCCCGCCCGGTGTTTCGCGCCCCCCCAGATGTGACTCTGCGCCCCCCAGGGCTCATGGGCAAACTACGGCCCGGGGGCCATATGCGGCCTGTTGAACTTCTTAATCCAGCCTGCCGAACTTGAAGAAATGCTATTATTAGTCAGTAAGTAAGAAAATAGCTGTGGAGAGTGGCTGCAATAAATACTGTGGGGCTTCAAAGACAGATATTTTGTTTTAACGCTTTTGTTTTTAAATTTCAATAGACGTTAAAGCACGTTTTCTGCATATCCCATCATATTTTCTTTCCTCCTATGAAGTGGGTCACCAAAACACTCCATCATCGGCCCCTCTGTCAACGTTTAGAACCCATGGTGGCCCACGAGTCAAAAAGTTTGCCCACCCCTGCTGTAGAAGGTCAACTTGATAAAGACCAAGTACTAATAAGCTAAGATGCAGGCAACTGTATCAGAGTTAGACACACACAGGTCAACAAACTCAATGACAGCAGTCCAAACGTATGAACACACAACAGGTTTTGACATAAGACCACTTGAAAAAGCACAAAAAATGACATTCAACACAAACAAAGTCATTTTTATAGCACATTCTAAATGTGGATATAAACGCTATTTAACCTCAAGATGACATCTTAAACAAACACTGCACACACACTGCACACACACACACACACACCAAAAATCCACCACAATCAAGTAAAATTGGATTTTTTCAGGTAGCCGTGTTCAAACCACTGACACTAATCCTGCGTCGGAGGAGGAGATTAGCAGATGGCTTTACTACAGTACACGCAGGGCCTCTCTCTTAATGTCTTTTAATCAGAGCGCCGCGAGACGCTCCGCTCGTCCCGCAGCTTCGCCGTGCACAATGAGACAAGCTTAATCACATCAAGCTTTGCAGTGTAGCCGCGTTGTCAATAAACAGCACCCGCAGCGATTCTTCTTCTCCTTCGATGCGCGGGAAACTTGATGTAATTCACCGCCGAGGGCCCGGCCGACAGCGAGTCTCTACCCGAAAAAGAGAGAGAGAAAAAAAAGAGCCTCAGCCTTCCCACGGCGACGCGGAAGTGATCCGCGGGATGAGCGCGGATGCTCGCGAGCAGCAGCGATCGGGGCGGGTGAGGCTGTGGGTCCGTCGCTGTGGGTGGCCTCCGCGGACCTGGGCTAATTGTTTCACATCGCAGCCTTGCCAGATCAGACCACCGGCAGCTCGGATTCAGGCAGTTTAACAGCCAAACGGGCTGGGGGGAGTAGTGGTAGTGGTGCTGGTTGGAGGGGTGGGGGCAGTGGGGGGGTGCCGGGAAGCACTTACAGCACTCACCCCTAATCCTCCCCACACTCACACCCCTATAGTCATCATCCATCATACGCGACCGCAAGAGAGTGCAATGATTTTTTTTTTATGTTTTATTTTACCTTCCCTTTGCTCCTGTGGTGAGTCGTCGATACACTTGGTAGCTGCCGCCTCCTTAAAGGGGCGCTGTTATGAAAAACTGACCTTTCTGGCTCTTTGCATGTCTTTTAGTGTCACTGGCATTCCAACTAACACAGCAAGTAGGAACAATGACAGCATGCGTGTTTGTAGATGGGTTGGATTTGGCTGTGAAAGGAGCTGTTCGGATTTTGCTCGACTTTCTACATCACAAGTTGACCTGATTATCGCAGCGACGTCACTGCAGGCTATTTTTTTTTTTTTTTTTTTTAAATGTGGGTGAGGCTTCACTGAAATTAGAGCTAGTAGCCAACTTCCCTGTTAGCTAGCGCTGGCCAATCACAAGGGATTGGCTCTTCCAAGGCGGCGCTACGGATGGAGCAGGTAGGGGAGGAGGCAAGAGAGCTGAATGAGAGAAACTCTTGTTTGGTAGGTGAGTTTTTTGACCAAACAAACCAGGATAGAATGTTGTCTTAAAAGTGCTCTTTCTTTTTAGATTGAATAAAAAAAAAGATGATTATACAGTTCCATTTTCCTCCTTGATTAAAAATAATCTGCAACAAATTAAAGCCTGCAGTGTTTGACCTATTTAAAGGCAATTATCATTGTACTGTCAGCGTTTCAATCCAGCGCACAAGAGAATGACAAATGTATTTGTTTGTCTTCAAGACAGAAACAGAAAATACACAAAAAAGCCTTTCAGACCTTCCTTCCAAACTAAAAGATAAAAAATAGGGGCAGCAAGAATTCATCCTGTTGAAAATCTTGCTGGCTGAATTGACATTACTGGTATGTTTCATGATGTCAACATGTGCCAATGTAATGTACTTCACTGTCAAATGACTCATTCAGATGTTCACCCTGTATTTGCCATTTTTTTTTCCAATTAGTGAGCATCAGTAGCCCCATGGTATCCCGAAAAAGAAAAAAAGCCAAAAGTGGTAAATTGTTTGAATACGCTGTGAACATTTCTTTGGAGAACCGCAGCTGAACTCAAGATTTATTAAATACAGAGCTTAGAGGGAACAAACTTGATGCCTGATATGTCGCAACTACATGTTCTGTCTCCACTGGTAACGGCCCCAACATTTTCAAAATGGGTTGGCTCCAGAACAGACCCTTCTGCGACGAGCAGCGAGCTCCAGGTTTTAAATGATTACCTCCTCGTCACACTGTTCCAACGCAGCTCACCGCGTGTTTGCGCAGCGCCTCCGCTTTGTTTTAACTGACGAGAGGAAAAAAAGTTGTTCTTCCAACCCAAGATGCCTCACGCTACAACCTCGAAAGTCGGGACACTGCTGTGTGGTTAGCACAAAGAGCCACAAGTGGGCAAACACAACAGCAAATGCATCAGCAAACAGATCACTTTCTGTGCGAGTGCGCGCTGTTGTAGGCCTGCAGTTCCCAGATCTGTCATCTGTCAGAGTTTAAAAAAAAAAGAAGAAAAAAGAACTGGACAAAAACAAAATCCCCCCTCACCCCCACAACCCCCCCGGTGCACAGAGGACTGTTAATCACCAGGCATCCCTCCTCGACTGCTTATTCAAGGCCTGTTTGACCCAAAGTAAACATGTACAGGAAATGTATTCGGTGGCTCTAAACATTTGTACGGAGGCCTTTGCGCTTCAAACGCTTTTCACGGCCGGCTCATCTTTCGCGAAGGTGCTTATTGAACCATTCATTAAACGTACGATAATAGGTCATGACAACCGATGGCATGCTGTGTGTGTGCAGCCGAGCTGCGCTGCCTCCAACTTGTGTAACCAGCAGCGCGCCGTTGGATCCTGGCTCTGATGGGAGCGAGTTGCAGTTCGCTGCAATACCGGGCTGCTGTTGTGTAAACACAACTCTGACCTACTTCCGCGCTCGACACATCTACGGATACAGGTAGGAATGGCAAAAAAAAACTAAAACAAAAAAACAACAATAACAACCCCGGTTCGGATATTTATCATCATAATCCAGACTATGATTCTCTAAAAGCTTTCATTAAGTTCACAGAAGTATTATTGGAAATCATATCCAGAGTCTTTGGATGGGTGCGCTCTCATCCCTTCCTCCAGTTCCACCTAAAAGAATATCCTTTGTTAATCTGGTCTCAATAAGCTCTGCTGTTAAACGCTGCTGCTCACTCCTCATTCCCAGCCAGTCGTAATCCATTGTGCTGCTCGGCGTATGATTCCACGGCAGATTCCAGTGTGAACGCTCAATAACATGCATGTATCTTGTAGAGCCCGCTCTTTGACAGGTGCTCTGCACGGGCTCTTTGTGCGTAGCGCACAGAGGGTTAAATTAAAAATTACATCTTCAACTTGTCCCACTATTGACTTTGTGGAGTTCAAATATTATTCAGGAAAAGACTCAGCCCATGTGGCGTTAACGCTGAATAGACGCGGCACAAACGCACACCGAGGGAGATTTCTGCACTGGCTGCGCTTCTGCCTGATCCAATCATCGTGAGTTGTGAAGAAGAAAAAAGCATATTAACCTCGGGGCTGATATAAACATGTGTGCGAGGACTTCATTTCCTCCTCGCCATCTTGCTGCCCTCATCAGTTTTATGTGGAACATCCCACAACGAGAGTCAACATCAGTAAAAAAGGAGCAAAGCAAGCCGCTGCAGAGCAGCAGCAGCGTGATCGCCCTTTACATCAGCACTTTGAATAAAAAGAGAAATCTACAAACTCCTGTTAGCAATCGCTGTGCGACATCCTGCCTGCAGTCCCAGCGAACAGACGAGTTGTCGGATCAATCACCACGACCCTTTTATGGCTTTACTGGGGGAAAAAAAGATCCTGTTTATTTTTCCATCCGGCATCTCGAGAGCCAATCTGGAGCCTAAACATCTGCGAGCTTTCACCCTGTTGTCATTAAACTGAAATGCTGCTTGGAAAATAATTCATAGCCTGGGGGCTAAACTCCCACGTGCCAGTGGTGGACACAGAACGTCGCTGACGGTCGGGCCTGGGAATATCTGAGTGGGCCTCAGATGTTGTTCAGAGCTTCAATATGCTCACGCTGGTTGTTGTTAGAGGAGTGGCTCAATTGCAACATTGATATCAATAGGTTAAAAATAGATGATTATCTTTAAAGCAATCTATTGATTCGTTTTTGCTATTTTCATGAATATAAGTGGGTGGGCTACCTGCCAATGAGCACACCCAGGCCCACCCTCAGATGCACCCCTGGCTCTTGCCCAGCAAGAGAAAACAACACAATAAATCTCATATCTCACTGAACATGCCCTTAACAGATGCCGTGCAGGAAGTGGCTCCTGTCAGCACTGCAGTCACACTGAACCATTTGCTGCATCCTACGATCACAAGTTTCCTTTTGTTTTGTTTTTCTGTGAGGGTCTATTGTTAATATATGACACAACAACTACACTGTTTTTATTCAATGTCCTTAACAGTGAAGAAGTCATAAAAATGAGCTGTGAAAATACCAAGTACAAGCAGCTATTATCTGTTGGTAATAAGAATTAAGCCCTTCTTTCCGGCTCTGACACCAAATAGCAGATGTTCTATTGAACGATAGCGAGCAGAAAATCATGCAAATAATTTTCCCCAAAGCAATGAGATAATGGTTTGCAGAACGAAAGAAAGAAAGAAAAACATCCTGATGACCTCAAAAGAATTTCCTTTGGACTGACTGCTTCGCAAACAAGCTTTTTGATCCTGTATCATCCCATTAAGTTCAAGAGACCCTTTAATCAGCTCGACCTCATACTTACTCTCATTTTCTCCCAACTCTTCCCAAATGTTGTGCCATTTGGTCAAGATGTGGTTTTTCCCAGGAAGGTTGGAAGAAAGTTGTGTTTAATCACCAACTCCTACAAAATTACCGCTGTAACGACTAAACTACCCCCTGTGACTGAGGCTGAGCGTTTGCTCGGGCAGCATATTGTGTCCGTTCAAGGTATATTCTCGCACAGTATGTCACTGTCAACTTCATTATCATCATCATCATCATGGAGACAGGTCAGGAATCTCAGAAGAAACTCACCGCTATGCGAGTGGAGATCTTTGGCTCGCCCTCTGAACCCTTCCGCTCGCCGTTGGCCCTGCTGTACTCTGGAGGTTGCTGGTTCGACCCCCGGCTGCCCTTGGCCTTCCTGTTCCCTGGGCCCTGGTGGACTATGTTGAGCAGGTGAAGGGTGTTCTCGTGCTCCCGGTCCGAGGTCTCGGCCTGACTCCTCTGGTAGCGGTTCTCGCAGGTGGAGTGGTGCCGCCTGCACAGCTCGATGCGGGCCCGCAGACGCTCCACGATGGCGTTGTGCAGTGGCACCGCCGAGCCCCTGGAAGGGGCCACGACCGGCCCGGCGCCGACACCGACACCGACCCCACCGGGCAGAGATCCCAAGCCGACACCCAACATGGGAACGAATGGCCCCGCGGCAGACTGAGCCGGGGTGGCCTCTCCCATGCCCGCAAGTCCCCGACTAGTTCCTGGAGACTGAGGTCCACTGCGCTTGGAATGGACCGCGGCGTGGGCATGGAAGACAACAGGACGTGAGGACCCAGTTATGATCTCATGTGGAGGGACTGGACAATTGAAGGAAAGTCACTGGAAGAGGGGAAGACGATGCAAGCCCTTTGGCTCAGTTATCCTGTCGACCTGTGATGTACACACATGAATATAAAAAAGGGACAGACGACACAAGTAAGATAAGGTCAACTTATTAACTCAGAGCCACAAAGAGACGCTTTAAAAGTGCCGAGCTTTCATTGGCCATTTCGTCCACGGGGGCGCTTTTTATTACGTCAACCTCTAATTAAAACGGAAATGAGTTACAAACATGAAACACTCGGCGATGCACAGCTGGAATTAATCCTGTTCTTGCGCTCGCGGCGGCTCGGTCCAACTGATGCGTTTTCGATTTCTGACGCGACCCCCCCCTATTAGCCCCCTCCCTCCACAACAAAAATAAAAAAAATACAGCCGTAACTTCGCGCTGCTCAATGGCGACAATGATCTCATCTCAATTTATCTCAGACAAGCGGCGTCCGTCGAGATTAAGATCCGCGTCTTCTGTAACTGATGAGCGATTCGTCGTCGCCCCCCCTAAAAACCGGGGGATATATAACACACAACAGCCACCAAAAACTTCCAAGACTCACCGGATTCTGCTACATGGAAATAACTCCTCTCTCCCGGTTTCCTTTCCCATGTTTCCTAGAAGCTGGCCGCTCGGAGAAGGAGTCGGACGCGGCGCAGGAAGCCGCCGCACGAACGCCGACTGCGATCCGTCTCACGCAGTTCATTGACAACTGCTCGTCCGTCTGGCTCACCGAGTCGGCGAGAGCGGAACTACCACACAGAGCCTCATTGTACGCACATTCTTCGCTTGACATGATACGCTCACATGACAATGAAGCCGGGTCCAACCGCGCACTCTAGTGGTGGGAAGTAGGAGCTGCACTGTAAGGCCACTGGCACGGCACCATAGGAAAAACAAATATGCGTTTGATGACACTTGGACGTACGAAAAAAAAAAGCCCCGATATCATCAACGTGTAAAAATGATGTGCCATTTATACGTCCCGAATTTAATAAGGTTTAGACTAATCTACACTGTGTTGGGGAAAAAAAAAAAAAAAAAAAAAGCTATCATGGTTTCAAAATACCGGATATGAAAAGGTGGACGTTTTTGAGTGAGTACCATTCCTTAAATCGTTTTGGTGAGACATCAAAAGCGACGTGTGCCTTTATATTTGTTGGCTTGATTTCCCTTGTGTTTCTCATAACTTGACATGATTGAAGTCGTTCATGAATGTCAATCAGTTAGCAATGAAAGATGTCAAGAGTTGTTAACTTTCCTCTGTAGTGTGTGAGAGAGGGCTCAAGAGGAGAGCTAGCAATGTTAGCAATGAAAAGAGCACAACCATAAAGATTCTGCCACTTCCAATTGTGTCATAAGAAAAAAACAAAAAAACAAAACACCTCTTTACTACTTGATAACTGCCCATAGGATTATAAATACACAAATGAGCCAGGCTATCCTTAGCCTAGCTTGCTAGCCAAAGCGCTAAATTCTAGAAGTTAAAGTGTAGTTAGAAACATACCAGTTCTGTAACATCACTGTCCCTATGCGCCCTAATGCAAACTGACAAACACTTTAGCCAAACTATTGGCATGCTAAGTTTATATGAGGTTCTTAATTAAAATCTGAGTGACGATAAACAAAAATATCCCCCTCTGTAGTAGTTATAGTAGGCCTGGGTAGCTGAATTAGATGTAATATGTGTTAATTAAGAAACAAAAATGGCTTAAGCAGGAATAAATAAATTACAATTTTAACATTTGAGGAAAAAGTTTGGACCAAAATCCAAATGGATAAACAAAGCTTTGTTTGCACTGAAAGAACAACTTGAGAACACAGCTTTCACCTCTTGATTTATTCTCTGACCACAGTTTAAGTATACCATAATACAGAATAACAAAGTCTCTCATTCCATGACCAAAATGAACTGTACCATGTAACCATCACACTGGCGGCATTTTGTTTATCTCATACTGCCTCACAAAATCAAGACATTTTTTTTTCATACATCAGTGTTAGTAGAGAGAGGGTTGTTTGGTTGTTGTATCCTTTTTTTTCTCTGTTATTTCTTTTTTACAATGACCAAGAACACACAATAAATTAATAAATTAAAAACACAAGCAGTCTGCAAATGCTCTACAGTAGTAGCAAGTAACAGTGGTTAAAAAAACAACAACTGATCACGAACAAGTTCAGTACGCCAAACCAGTGACAGTCCAACAGAAGATCTGAGCAGTGTTTTCAATCTCGCCTAGTCAGGCTGTCATACGTATGTTACATATGTAACATACAACAACTCACTATCACAATACAAACACGTCTCCTCTGCTTACAACGAGTCTCTCTACGTAATAAATTACACAAGTATTTCACTTCAGAGTCTGACCGGGAGACAGGCTTTTCTTGGGAGAGGTTTTGCCAGTGCAAATCAAGCGGCCAGCCTCCCTGTTTCATACATATTTCCTAGCATGTAAGAATTTAAAAAGGAACAAAAGGCACGTCAACAAACGTGCTTAATTCAGCTCAACCCTATCTGTTTGAATGTCATTTGCTCACACTTTAAGTAGAAAATAATGATAAAAAGAATACAAAAGTAGTAAAAAGGGTAGAAAAAACATTAAGTAGTGAATTGGTAATGACAAAATCAATAATACCACGAAGCACTGCATGGCCACTCCATTCATGTTAGGATTAAATAGGGATTCACTCTTCAGTGGTTCCAGCCCACGATGAAATACTGGACATAAAAGGAAATTACAGTATCAGTAAACTCTGACTTCATATGCATGTATTGGATGTGTAAATGAACAATATTTACTCAAGCTCTTGTGACAGGTCTGGCTCATAATGCAGCTGCTGTGACACACATGTAACTGTCATGGTAAAATTTAATCTATTCAGACATGCCGAGTAACAGTCCTACCCCCCGACCCACCCCCCGCCCTCCCACCCACCACCACCACCACCAAAAAAAAGAAATTAAAAAGAAAAAAAAAACCTCTTTTCTTCATTTACATTACAAGTCGAGGCTATCTACTGGCTACATTTATTTGGACAAGTATGAATTAAACTTAACGTTTCACACTATTATGTCCACATATTAGTCTGGGAAAGAGCTCGTTTAGAAGTTTAGAAAACGTGTGGAGTGTGAGGCCACACTTCATTGCAGAGATCACTGTTCCACAGCGAGAGGTGACGCCTTGTGTTCAAGTAAACGCTTGCCAAAACCAGCAGGGAGTCGATAAAAGCCCTTCATGCTCATCTTTTAATGATAATGTCCTGTAATAATAAAACTGCTGTCAATGTGGCATCCATGCTGTGTCTGCCATGGTTTACAAGCTTTCAATAGCTTCCAGTTTGTCCCTGGTCGTAGCTACCACTGCTTTTCCTCAAAGAAGCCTGACTCTGCTCATCTGAAAAGCATTTTGAAGCTTTGCAGGGCAGACGGATTTTCAAGAAAAAAAAAAAAGAACAAGAGTTTCAATTTGAAATCTCACCAAATCCTGCTGCCTTGCAAGGTTGACTTATTATTCACACATCCAAATACATGGACACAAAGCCTTTGTTTAAAAATACCAAAATTTCACTTTAAGATGAAATATAAACCGATCATTCAGATGTCCTCATAATTACAATATGGCTCTAAGTTGAATAATCTTTTTTTCTTTTGTTTTTTCAAGAACAAAATTTCTCGAAGGCAAAGTTTACAGTCAAGACTAAAATAAAAAATAAGGCAAATTCAACAAATAGAGGAGTGTAGGAGATTATGCAAAAAAAAAAAAGAATTTTCACTGATTACTGGCAAAGATACATCTCTGAAATGCAACATCTCAAATTTCAACTATCAGCGAGACTCACAACAAATGTCGTTTTCTTTCCTGAACTTTTATACCAACAATGATTTTTCACAGAGGTTGGTGTAGTGTGTTAAAATACCAAGGACCAGAGAGAGAGAGTACAACAATAAATGGCTATTTTCCATAAAAGCTAAGTAATGCTGTTGTCCTTCGGTTTGGCTAGTACTTCTGGTCTTCAGATTGGATGCCGAAATTCCTTGGAAGGACGGTCTCTTTTTTTTTTTTTCTTGTTTTTGTTTTCTTAACCTTCAAATACTCAAAGCCTTTCTTGGTCAGTGCACATTAAATTAAATGTATTAAAATTCCACCCAAATGGCAAAGGGACAATGTCAAACCAGCAACAATACAAGATACGTTTGATTTTTTTATTTTTTTTTGTCTGGATGTTGTCAGAATTTGCTCCCTTGGTACCACCTTTCAAATAATGCGTTCAGAAGCCAGACAGATTTTTAGAAATGGTCCATAGTTTCTCAAAAACTGAAATAAAATTAACAGCCCTGCACAGTAATCATCACTTTTTTATATGGGCTGTTTTTGAGTCTCCATTTTTTTTTTAAACTTCTCTCCTCTCACCAGACATGCACCGCCAAGCTTAAATCATTGCCCGCAGTGAAAATAATCTCCTCATTGCTTCTGCAAAGCTCAGCATAAACGATAGATTGGAGTGTAAAGAGAGAGTTTGCCTGCATGCCAAAATTAGAGTGCGTCTTGGCATTCCTGAGATCAGCAAGCGAAAACCCCCGCAGTACATTTATAAGGTTATCGACCAGTTAGGCCTCACTGCTGCTTTTTAAATGGAAGCGATTGGATAAATTGCTGCAAAAGCAAAAGAAAAACAAGGAAAAGGAATGATGCAGCTCGGCCCGGAGGGTTGGGGCTATAGGAGAGGGGTGACGTCGCGCTTGCTTGCCTCTTATAAAACGTCGACTGACGAGTGGTGATGATATTTTGAGATTCTTTATCAACTGTCTGCACCCTGACTGGGTGCTTCATGTCTTAGCCTGATATCCTGCATCTTGCAGTGCACTGCAGTAAAACTCATCATAGAGAACAGTCACAGTCGGCTGTAAGTCTGGCTTACTGTCCATCACAAGCCAAACCTGGATTAGTGGTCAAGACAGAAATATTATAGAGGAGATGATGATGATTGAATCATTGGAATATCGTGTTTTATGTCGTTTTCTTTAGTTTCGGTCATATTTATTTTTTTTACAGGTCAGTGTCAGGACTTGACCCCCTTTGCAGGCTCAGTAGACTGCCGCACATCGGTCCACTCTTGCATGGTGCTCTGCAGCGCTTGGGTCTTCTCCTTGTCCACTTGCACGTAGTCCACTTTCTCATCAGAGGTCACGGAAGAGGTTGAGGGCTGTGAAACAGGTCAACGTATGGGAAAAGGGTCAAATTCTGGCACTTGGGGGAAGTTGCGCTGTGGTATAAATATGAGCTGATGCTGTTTTACATTCAACAAGAAAAGAAATTCTACTTACTTTTCTGTGTGGGCTGGGCGACCCCGGCTGAAAGTCCAGCGAAAGGTAATCCACGCTGCCGCATGTCCTCGGGGCCGGGCTGCTGGTGCCACTTACGGCTGGGGAGGTAGACGCTGGGTTCTGCTAATGGAGGCGGGCAGGAGGAGCACTCTCAGTACGTGCAGTGCACAAACGAGCCAATCATTAGAACAAAAAGGACACAATGTGGTCTCCCCTAGCTTCCCCCTGCGGCTACCGGGACTCACCATAGCCACGTAATTCTCCTCGCTGTCGGCGGAGTCGGTGCTGGTGATGCTTTGTGTAGAAATGGGTCGACAGTGCTGAGAGGACATGGAATTCATGGCAGCCCTGAGGCAAAGCACACCACAGCATGAGCACTGTGCTGTTCAAAACCTTGTAGAAATGGCGCTTTTGTGCGGTTATTATTATTTATTTTTTTTGCTTTTTTTTTTTGTTTGCAGTGCAGTATCGGGAGACACTAATGCTAACGTCTTTGTTGCAATGTGAATTTTTCTCTATCCCTGCCACCGTTCGGTATTTTCTGCTCCGAACGTCTTATATGGTAAGTTTTCAACCTAGTTTTCAAAACTAGGTTGACCTCAAGTTCTTACTTGTAAACCCAAAGTTATTTCAGCTGTTAAACACCATTTGAAATCCTCTTGTTGTTGTTGCTAACCGATGTTTCAATGAAGTACTGTTTTTACATGCTAACTTCCTGTATTCTACTAGCTGAGTTAGTGAAATAACAAAAAATGAAGCCTTTAAATGTGTGCTGTTATTGAAGGATTTAGACATATGGTATTGACATAAACTATTTCAATGGCCTTGGGTAACCTGCTTGAATAATATAAGACACTCACATGGGCCGTGTCCATGACATGGTGACGGGGCTCTTAAATGGCAGCTCATCAATGATGCCATTGTTCTTCAAATCCAGAGGTGTTGGCTTTGCTGTGAAAAAACAATTTCAGATAGCAAGGTCAATGAAAGTCATTCTCTTGGCGCAAACAATCAACAATGCAAACCTTGCAGATGCCCAGTTAGGGAAAAAAAAAGTTAGACTATCATGCCTGTCGCTGTGAGAACTTAGCTGTCAGAAACTCACATTTCCTGTTAGGTTTGAGGTTGCGGTTGATGGGCGGCGGGGTGACATCACTGTGGCGACTGGGCCGGTGGCACAGGGAGGCGCTGCTCCCCTTACGGGCAGGTAGTGTTGCAGAGAATCCTGGGAAGTCAAAGTGATGGGGCCCTGGGCTCATCGGGATGTAGATATTCTTAGGACTGTCAGCCTGGGCAGTGCTGAGTGGTGAGGAGCCAGGATTCATGGGCACATAGTTGTCATCCGAGTTTCCGCTGTCTGAGCGAGTCAGAGGTGTTTTGCTTCTCTGGTATCAATGGAGACAGACTGCATTATAGTCGCTTTACACTCACCGGGCTCAATGTTGATGCAAGACTGAGGCAAGCACGAGAAACGTTTGTGTCTTTACATGCGGAATTTCTCAGTGATGTTACTGTAGTCATGATTCAGATTCCAGAAAAGAATAGAGGTGATGATGTGTGAAATGTTTTAAAAAACAATTATAAATTGGCAAACTAAGTTATTTTATGTTGTTACAATATATATTATTATTATTAGTAGTATTTTTGATTTTAGATTCATCATAAAATGCCCATAAAGAAAATGGCAGAAAAGCTTAATACTTCAATAGACTGAATTGGTGTTTGGTTGATGATTCATGTGTATTTTTCTACAGTTGGGGTTATGTTATTTGAATCATTATTGTAATAAATTAGGGAGATGTAATATGATGTGTTTGTGCAATTTTTGAATGAAAAATATGACATGTCGCTCACACAAAATATCTTTCTTTTTTTTTGGTCCTTACGGTCCATAAATCTCCATGAAATCAAAACAGATTGTGACTCACCAGGTAGGAGCTAAACCCGTCATTGACAGACTCCACAGACTGGCCAGAGCTGTTGAAATGGATAGGACGGTGATGGCTGTTGGTTTCAAAGGAGGAGCCTGTGAAGAGAGCCAGCGGGAGAACTCAAGGTTTCCTGCCACCATTAACTCAAGAAAACATACAAACGAATGTGCGTTTCTGTAGCAAAATTCCAAATCTGCGAAAGGATGAAATATCTTCCTCAAATAGACTGTAACTGTCGCAGCAAGTGGCACTTCATTAAATGCTTTGCTAGGTTATAATTAGTCTTTGCGGCACAGGTGCAGGAACAGCCTGCCGCCTCTCTAACAGGGGTCACGGGTCAGTTCTTGGCGCTGGCATTACAAGGGTGAGTGTGGGCTTAACAAAACAGATAACACAACACTATAAAGGCAGTGCATTGTTGTTTTTTCCCTTTCAGGCCTGGAATGTGGCATTCTCCGCCAGACTGCGGGTTTGAATTTCATTAGCGTCTCACCAGGACGGTGTCTGTTGGACCGGCCTGCTACTGCCCGGCTGCTAGTGTCGAATCAGTGAGAGGAGAGATAGAATGAGGAGGAGGAGAGCCAGACAGATGGAGGAAGAGGAAAAAGAGTCACTGTGGCACCAAGAGTGAACTTGGAAAAACAGGAAACTGGTGCTTGCGCCCTGAGCCCACCATACCTCGGTGGAGCCTGATGTTCTCCACGGCGGGGAGGGTGTTCCTGCGCGGGGTTACAGACACAGCGGACGTCACCTCTCTGCTGTGGCTGTCCAACGAGTGGGGGCTTCCCCAGTGGCCCTCCGAACCCTGGATGGGTTTGGGAGGCCTGGGAGGAGGCGTGCACGAGGACTCGGAGTTGGAGGGCGTCAGGGCATTGTGGTTCTTGTCAAACGTCCGTGGGATCTGGTAAAAGGAGCCGGGCGTCGTTGGGAAATCGTAGTTGTCGGTGGGTCGCTCGTTGCTCTGCACGGTGGCGAGGGCGTTGCAGGGCGTCTTGAAGGTGTACACCTCCTCGTTGTCCACGTCGGGGTCGCCCGCGGCGCTCAGAGGAGGCGCCTCGGAACTGAAACCCTGCGGAAGGACATAGCAGGCTTCCTGTGGGGAGTCGTCGTGCACTGACAGGTGGTGCTTGCCCGGCTTGGGGAGACTGTAGAAACCATGCAGCTGGGCGCCCATGCCGTTCAGGCAGTGGGAGAAGCCGTGGGAGAGCTTCTGCGCCGCAGAGTCGCTCCCAACAAACACGCTGTTCCGTGTGGCCTGGGAGAAACTGGCACTCCTGCAACTGAAAAACACACACGGAGCCTTAAATTGTAGCTACTTTCGACAGGGCTCCCTTTAATTAACAAAGTTTTCCTCAAAGACACACGATTGTCACAATAGTGTTCAATGCAAATTGTATGCAGGGATCTTTGTGGCCACTAGATGGCAATGTAGCTCTTCAGCGAAAAACTCTACGCCTCAGTTCATGTTTAACAAGCACGTCTTGTGGCGTTTCTATGTATGCATTAAATCCAGGCATCTTAGTTTCCCCTGAAAAGCTGATTCATTGAAACGTTTCCATCATGTTGACAGGAGAGGACGAGGGAGAGGTCTGTGACTTTCCCACCGCTTCTGCAAGTCCCACTCTGGCACCATGGGGACATGCCTCATTTATTCTGGCTCCTTTGTGGGGCTTGACCTTGGGTGCCAGTTAGAGCGGCCCAGTGGCTCAGACATTTCTAGCCAGTTAGCTGACCAATGGTTCGACTGAGCAGGGCCAATGGAATGACAGAACGCTCCCAATGAGTCGTTGCATAACGTCTGTACTAATCTCCTCTGAAAATGAGGTGCCTTTGTGACGGCGCTGGAGGTTTTATAATGATTTCCGTTCAATCTTGATAACAAACGGGACAATTTATTGAGGGCCAATGCATCAATGATACGCCGTTTTTACCGACGTGACATTCTGCTCCATTTGATTCCATTTATTTTTCATGTCCAATTAGTAAAGCGACATTTCTTTCATTTATCGCAGTGGTTCTCAAACTTTCTCTGTCACGCCCCACCTTGGAGGAAGAAAATTTTTCAAATTTGGGACTAGAAGCCCCAAATTTGACGTGGCTGTGTCTTGAGGGATCCTGATGAACCTGCAAGTGGCCCCATGTCTCGGACAAAGTTGACTTTTGACCCCATAGACTTGCATGGCATTAGGGCAGTGGTTCTCAAACTTTCTCTGTCACGGCCCACCTTGGAGGAAGAAAATTTTTCATTTTCGTTTTTCTTAGCTACAACTTACTGAACACTTTTTGTTAATTGTTCCGCCGTGGAAAAAGTTCCGACGTGAAAACATTAGTTCCCCCAGGCGCCCTGTCTCCCTCCCGCCCGGTGTTTCGCCCCCCCCCCACCCAGACGTGACTCTGCGTCACTTTGAGAAACACTGATTTAGCGGTTAAAGATGGGAAATGTTCATATTTTTCCCGCCATCCATGACTTGGGCTGCATGCAGCTCCCTGTCACATGACAGTTAGCGCAGCCCATCAATGCAGCAAGGCCGTCACTTCCCGCCATGCTTCATATTCAGCCACCAGACGTCTTAAGTAGCAGGCCCACAGGGCCGATGCTAGCGAGCGAGTGGCTGAAATCTCCAATGTGAAGCTGAGGTGATGGATTGTACGGTTTGATTTCCTGGGTTTTTGCCGAACAGATTTATGTGCAAATGCCCTGCCCGAAAGGGAGACTCTGGCTAGCCCGTGTGAGTCCAAACCTATCGGAGTGATGAATTGCAGCCACAGCCTCATTGATCATCTGGCGTGCCAGCTATCTGCTGAACGGTGCGATTATTAAAGCTTCCTTTTGATTACTGGAAGTGGCTGTGATGGCAGCAGCAGGAGGCGAGGGGAATGTTAATGGAAACCTGGGAGTGCGTTTAACATAAACACTTTGTCCTTTGGATATCTGGCTTAACATATAGCCGGGCCACTCAAACATCCATATACGTAGAGTGTTTTGAAGTATTTACATCTTCAACTGACGCCGGTTTTACATTTTTATGCTGTTTGCTGGAACTGCAGTGATTTCATGTGTTTTTAGGCTTTGCCCTCTGTCTACTCCTTTGTAAATGCATCCGTAATCACCTCTGACCAAGTGCAATGATGACATGATGTGTCCCAATTATTTTGAAATTGATTCATACATTTTTTCACTCCACCTTAAAGGAAGAGTGAAAAAAGGAATTTACTACATAACTATCCCTGATTACCTTAATCAGCAATTAACAGTTCCTTTTTTAAAATTACATAATACTACTTTGGCAGACGGTAGTTTTAAAAACATTGTTACCAAAACACATATGCAAATACATGCGAAAGAAGTCAAACAGCTTCCTAATGCAACAGTAGTTCCAAACCCCTAAATTGCTTTCAAAGTGAGGAAACGCTGTAAATCTGTATGTTGACCTGCGTTAACAGATAACAGGAAACTGACAAAGGATGCCTGAGGGCTGCGACCTTTACCTTGCACTGTCTGTCTTCCTGCTCATGCACTGGTGTAGGAGGAGGTAATCCTGGGGTGCGCTGTTGGACAGGGAGCCGTGGTGCGAGTGGCGCACGGGCTCATCAAAAGTGAAGAGCACTGGCTGGCTGGAGTGGATCGGGGCGGAAGATTTGCGATCCCCCGTCAGTGGCGCCATCGAGCCGAGGACGTCTGCTCCAACAGAGCGGGGCATGTGGTGTAGTCTGCCATCTAGAGACAGGAGGAATTAAAGACACTTACTGCATTGCGCACAAGAGTTCCAACGGATCGTTTTCAATTGACCTTAAGAACCTGTCACCAGTGAGGTTTCATGTAGTGTCTGACAAAAACAAATTGGCAAAAAGAAGCCAGAGGACAAACGTCCCTCAAAAGACTCCAGATGAAAATAAAGAAATGACAGATAAGTGTGCAGCAGATGTGGTAGTTCTGTCGCAATAGGATGGTACTTTCTGGCCATGAGATTTGGAAATTGTGGGTTCCATCCCTGATTAGGTCATGCCAAAGACTATAAAAATGGGACCCATTGCCTTGTTGCTCGGCGCTCAGTATTTAGGGTTGGACTTAGATTGCACAATGATACCAACTGTGCTCTTGTGTGTAATTAAGCAACAAGATACACAGCTATTGTAGTTCTGCAATAGAAAGCCTCCAGCTGTTACATCCTCGTGAAAAAAAGGGACAACACTGATTGGTTTGCTCACATGAATTTTGGTCTGTCGCTTCATATGTTTTAGCTCCTCATTTAAAATCAATTTGCATTGTCACGTTTCCAAAAAGATGCATGGAATTAATGCAAATGATGTAAGAAACACTCAATTTAGCAATTAATCTTCCTGCGAAACAAAATCCTCCAATCGTTAGGAATTTTAAAAAAAAGCAGATGAAGCGTGCTGTGTGAATTAATGGAAAGTAGCAATAATCCCAGTAATCACCCCTCAAACATCTCCCTTTATTTGGCATGATCCCTTCTGTCAGAGGGCAGTGTGTAATACATATGAGCATTTTAAGCCTGTGACCTTGCTTTGCGCAGCGTCTTGCACTCAGTCTGCTCTCTAATCGATACAGAGGAGGGATCTGTCTCATGGGAGCCGGGAAGGCAGTATCCTTCAGCCCCCCACGCTTTTTTTTGGCCGCAAGGATCGAGTGAGTTCAACGAGATATCATCCCCCATGTTACCCCTTTCGACCAGGATCACTATGCTTTGTTTGGTTTTTATTGAGCCGAGCCTTATTTATGCAGAATGCACTTGAAACTATTCTGCGCGACGTCCCTGATATGCACCGAAAGGCTACAGAAGAGGAAGACAACTCTGAGAGAGAGAGAAAGATGCTGCAAATAGACCGGGCAGGGGGCCAAAATGAGGAGTTGCGCACTGAGATGTAGGAGGAGAGAGTGGGCGGCCCAGTGATCCATCGACCCATGGTGCTGTGTGCAACTCTAGCTGATAGGGGGGGGGGCACAAAAAAAAACAACAACAACCACCAATCATCTTGTGATGATATTAGATCCTATCTTTGACTGGACAAACACAAAGCTTTGCACAAGATTATTAAAAAATCATTTCCCCCGCAGACCACTAATATAGCCGGGCAAAGCTGTCTTTTGCAATTACAAATCAGTTTTTATATCATTACATGAGTCATTTTAGGGATTGAACATGCTATCCTTACTCAGAAAACAATTTATCAGGCTAATTTAGATGACTGACATTCACTACATATTGCATTCACAACAATCTAAATATCATTATCAACCAAAACCAACAAGCTGGTCAGGCACTGCTCAAGTGTGTTTGAGCATTGAGTCCTGTGTTTACATGTTTGCATTCTCCCTTTGATTAGCCTCTACTTTTAGCTTCACAAATATTGACCACATTTAATATATACTCACAATCGCCCCTCCGAATAAATGCATTCACTGTCAAATTAAATCCAGCCTTCTTTTCCAATTAAAATACGATGACATCATTTCACTTCTTTACGCTGTTTGTTTGGGAATATAAAAAAAGAAAAAGAGCAAATTTCTGAATGATTTGATTAAATCACTGGGACCTTCAACTGAGAACATCTAAATGTTATCCAACCAGTGCATTCTTGAGGTAAACTGTGCTGAATTCGAAGAAAACATTCAAAAGGAATGAATGAGCAGACAGGCAGCAAAATGGCTAACATCATATTTTGTTTTGGCTAATTGTTTGGGGGCGAAATCTCTGCCGTAGCCTCCTGACTGTCAGTATTCGGCAAGTGAGCGTCTAGTAAATTAGTTCCTATGCTACAGGAGCTTTGATCCAGGCGCATGCTGTTTCTTTAACTAACAAATAACCCCCTGAAAACTGTAATTTATAACCATCTGACAGACAGATTTTCACACACACAAGCATTTGGCCTTTTCCTCCAGTTCTGCCCTGCAGGAAGAGACCAGTTCTCTCTGAGTCATGATGTGAGCCGTCCATGCAGACACAGACATGCGGCCACTGGGAAACAACACGCGTGCACACACACACACACAAAAAGCGTACGGACACGGTGGTGAGTGAGCGTGTGCTCACGCATGTGGGATGTTTGAAGGACGTGGGCTATTCTGGAGCTGAATGAGGTCACGTCCGTGCCTTCAGGGTGGGAAAAGGCCCCAGTGCCGTTGGAGTCTCCAGCCCCAGTGGTCATCAACGAGATGATGATGCCAACAGCAAGCGATGCACAGGGACACCCCCCTTCACCACCACCCCCTCGATCCCCACCCTAATGTTCCTCAATTACGCCATTGTCCTGGGCCATTCCACTCTCCCCAGGCTGGTTTAGGCATCATCTCCCTTCTCCGCAAAAAGCTTTGTAAAAGCTTCCATCCACTGCGGTGAGCACTGGGCCCACTAACATGGGTAGATATATTGATTTGCTGTAGACTGTCTCTGCGCCGCCCCCACCCCCCGTCCCTCCCATCACAGAGCGGAGAGATGCATGGAAAAAAAAGCAGATGCAGCCTTGTTGATTCGCAGGCGGTGGACAACAATGGAGCTCCAAAAGGTACGGAGTCGAGTCGTACCGGTAATGCGTTTTGAATGTGCGCGCACTGCGGAATGTCTCTGCCCGGCTGCCCGGCGTGATTTTTGAGAAACCGTGGCTCGTGACTCGGTGAATCAATAACAGAAGGGAAACTGTTGGGCTGGCGTGCTGATGGAAAAGCCGACATGTCTCATTGCTGACTCTAATGGGTCTGATGATGTATGTTACCACTGGAAGGCCATTCCATCAAGTCACTGAAACCACAACACAGAAATAGAGAAAGATGCTGAAAATGGGGAAAAGGCTGTGTAAGACTGCCCCCCAACTAAGAAGGCCACGTCCGCACTATTTAAAAGAAAAAAAAAAAAAAAAGACAAACTGAAATCTGACATCAATTGAAAATGTCTCGGAATGAAGATCTTAAAAAGCTCACAAGGTCACATGACAGCCATTGAGACATGTAAAACAGTGGTCCCGGTTCAGATCAATAAATGTAAGCCAACCGCTGCCCTGGTTCTGAGAGTAAACGACTCCATGTCATGGAAAATGTCACTTTAACCCTGTTTTGTAGTAATAATTTGTCTTTAACCAGTCAGTCAATGCCACAGAAACTAGAAGAGTCAAGATTAGACTGAAACAGGCAGACTATAGGACTGTTAATAACTTTCAAACCTTGTAGTAGGTTCACAGAACAGAATCACTTTCAGGCTCGTCATAGAGTAGCTCGGTTTGTGACTTTCCCTTTTGACCTTCGTGAGAAAAAACGAAAAAAACAATCTCGCCACCCACACTCTTGAATGTTCTTTCCCACTATCTGCTGCATTGTTTATTGCCATGTTGTGGTCTGGAGCACTTGTGAGCTTTTTCTACTTGTGTTGGCCGGATGGAAACATTTTTCTTTTTCAAAAGCTGTCATAAATAGAGTGTGGAAAGAGAATCCGTTTAGAAAAATATCCACACAAGAGCGGCCACAATGACAAGTGACACGTTAAAAAAAAAAGAGCTCTCTACTTGGTTTACAGCTTGATGCCACTGGCAGAAGTAATATTTTCTGAGGACAAAGCTAAAGCCTTAAAATCAAACAGTTAATAAAAGTTCCTCCCACAACATTCCTCACCCTCACGCAAATATCTGAGTTAGCCTCGACTTGGATACATTAAAGGATGCTTTTGACAGGTGAAGGACATGTGGCTACAATGGGTCAAAGAGCTCCTGAGTTCATGAGCAATTTTCCAATTATGTCCGATCATACATCACCTACTGTCTCATCTGCTCTGTGGCTATAATCTAATAGAGGCCGGCTGCCGGTCTCAGGAGGCCAAAATTAGAACCCTGCTGGATCGCCGAGGACAAGAGCGTCTTTGTAGGGGGGCTCATTTCCTCAGGCCCAGGCCAGAATTAGAAAAGGACATTTGATAATCTAATCTGAAGTGAGATGTAAAAATAGGCAATACCTCACTCACCACAGCACCACGGTGAGAAAAGGTGTCTTACAGAAACACACGAAGATGGGGATGACGAGCGTTTTAATTCCAGGTTTGCCACCCGAGCGGCCGCGAGGCTGTGATTGTCAAGACACAATCATCTAAAAGGCACACGCCGTCCACCTGCCTGCAATTTAAAAGAAAGAGAAAATGTAATTTCCTTAATGGCTCCATTGGAGATTGGACCTTAAAATATTGCCTCGTTCCTCAGACGGCCACAATGAGCCTCATAAATTCAGCCTTCTGTTATGCAACGGCGGCTGGCGGAGGTCAGGGAATAGACTCAGTGCCTCCTTAGGAAAGAAAGGCCTACACCTTCTCACTCATTGTCAGCCTGGAAAACAACAACAACAACCAAAAAAAACACCAGCGATGTGACTCCGTGTCTGAGTTTTTTTGTTTTTATGCTGCTTCCCCTTGCATTACTGGCCTTCCCACAAGGATTTGCTGCACCAGCGACTACTTTAAAAGCAACACAAGGTCCCGGGAGGGAAGGTGGAGTCTGGTCATTTGCATGTGCTGTTAGCGGGGGAGGGGTTTGGGCGTTTGGGGAGGGGACCAGTCACACTGATGTTTGTTAAAAGACAAGAAATTAAAAAAGGGAGAGGACAGACAAGGAAAGAAAGGGGAACCGACTGTTTTGTTCCCGCTCGGAAACGTATTAAGCAGAGCAGATACACAGGGACGCTTCCTGATCACATTACTCCCCTGTGCCTGCCTGCCCGATCCACCGCATCATGTGAGCACCGCCCCTTCATCACACCGTGACACCAATTTTGCCTCAAAACAACCTTTTTTTGCGATCAGAAAGCTGTCACGCCTTGAGCTCGATGACATTAGTGAGAGGTACTCTGACCTACATCTGAATCAGCTGATCTTTCTAAAAAGCCACCCTGCGTAACTTTCACACAGCCATCTGTTGTACGTGGGTGCGGATAGCTAGTTTTTTTTTTTTAGAGCAATAAAGTTATTCAAAATAAACAACCAGTGTTTGCTGTTAATCAGTATTCATGTTGTATTTATTATATTTTGTTCTAGAACTGCAGTAGCTCAGAACATCGACCTGCTGAGGGTTTTGTGATTTTACCTTAAGATCACAGCTTGTAGAAAAAAAAGATCCAGAAAAACGTGAGTTCGACTTTTTCTTGACCGATTTTGATGAGAGGAAAACAAAAACTCACAGTGGGTCAATTTAGCCAATCAGCCTGACAAGATGACACTACTTTCGTAAAATATACCTGATAAAAATACAAAATGCTTTTTCACCCACTAGATGCTGTATTATCGTTCTGTATGAGTAGTGTAGCTAAGAGAATTTGTGCTGGAGTGCCTTTGTTTTTGCTTCTCCAACAAGCCGGCAATCAAGGCTTATTGCCTCGTCTCGGTGCCGATGGCGGTAAAACAAAAGGATTCTTCTCTCCTGGTGTGTGAGGAGTCGAACTGAGACAAGTGGAGCATAAACGTACAGCCATGATGAAGTGATATGAGTTTAGATACAGCTGGGTCACCTGTTTTTGAGCTGTTTACACCCATTGAAACACCAAAACAAACACATTAAACCAGAGAGGGCAGTAGATACTGTAGGAGTAGGGACAAGTTAAAAAAAAATACATTGAGGATTTTGACCCATTTTAAACAAGCCGTAAAAATTTCAAAAGCACTTTGATTTCACAGCATCATGCTTTTTCTGGGCTGATTTTAGTCACAGTTAGTAGAGGCCCTGTCCTTAGTTGGAAAGTTGTTTGTTATCATCTCCTCTGACGGCTAAAACCACAACAGAAGAGATAGAGAGAAAGCGAAATTTTCCCCAAAATATTTTCTGACTCACTACTTCTAAAACCGTTTTCTCTGCGGTCGCTATCAGGATGCCGGCATCATCTCGGAGCTTTGGGCTATTCTCATCAGGTAACTCTTCCGTGTCTCTAATTTGTACGTGTCCCGTTAACGGGCAAAGCTTGGAAAGAGGCGCGAGACAAAGGGCTTTAATGTAAATCCTACTGTGAAAGAGTTTGTTTGAATACATCTAATCTGCTCTAATGCCCGCTCTGCAAAATGCACTGATCCAGCTGTTGAAAGCGTGGCACTTTTGTCTTCCACTCAAAAATAACACCAAATCCATTTTTTTAAAACTATGCTTGAAATAGACACACTGCAAATATCAAAGTAGGGGGGGAAAAAAGAAAGACTACACTCAAGTCAAATCCTGACGCCCTGGTGGAGATGAACCCCGTCTCGGAAATCAAACAGCTGGGGAGAGGAGCAGAACAAAGGGCGTGATTGACGAGACCATGTTCCATTCATTAGATTGCGCTCGGGGGCGGGTCTCCCCGGGTGCAGACACACGCTGCACAGCCAGCCAGCCAGCCATCGGGATCTGATAACAGCGGCACTGACATCCGCCAACAGATTATGAAATATGGAGAGGAACACTGCACGTCCACGTCCGTGCGAGGCCGTTGGAGGAGCAGGGACGAAGCTGCAGCTCCTCGCCTCGTCCCGGAAGGTTCTGCCGTCACGTCGACCACTGCTCCTCGCGGGTTACGTATCAGATGGCCCTCACTTACATGTCAAAAAAATTCCACGATGACCATTTTAAGGTCTACGTATTTGTTTTTTGTTTTTAACGTGTCGTGTGGTTGGGTTGTCTGTGGCCACCCAATGTCTTGGAGTCTCATTAATCCAAACAAATCAATACTTGAAGGGCACTTAATGGAGAAAGCAAGGTTGCATTCTTTTCAAGTCAATGCAAAATTCCGCCCCTCACCTGTCAATAATATGCGTCTGCAGCCTGTCGGTGAACTCTGCGGAAATGAGAGAGTTCGTCCTTTACTTCTCTTTCCTGCTGAAACGTCTCAGAGGGAGTTTGAGCAAAAATGCAACTCTGAGGGTGGAACATTTCGCAGGGCGTTTGTTCCACCTTCTGATGTTTTCAATCCCCTTCCAAACACATAGGAGCTCCAAAAAATATCAATGTTTGAGCAAGAAGAAGAATGTTTTGCAGGAGGCTGTAAACAGGGGGCTAAATGTGCTGTTTTCTGTATATCTCTAGATTTTCCTTTGCGGATCATTATGTTTATGAGATTGAATCTAAAGGAGGAGTTGGATAATAATACAATATATTTTTATGCTACCACGCAGCTCTGACCTTTATGAAATAGTTATAATGGGATTACTTCTTTTTCCTAAAGGGCAAGTTCACACAAATTGATCTTGTCTGCGAAATGGAAAAGGGAGAGGCAATTGTTTTTATAAATTGTGGAACAACGGAGCGGCTGTCATGTGCTGCTCTGGGCCAACGTTCCCTCAGCCTACGTCATCTCTTCACCACTGGTAACAAAAGCAAAAGTCAACTGACGAAAGAGATGTTTGAGTTAGACTTCTTACATAAAAATATTTGGTAACAAACTTTTCTAAAAAAGACCCTGGCCAGTCTTATCTGGTCCGTGAATTTCAAACACTCTACATATCTGGCTTGAAAATAAATCCTAGACAAGTTCTGGAAACTGGCTGGCAGGTGACCTCGACAAGCCGCCTGAAATTAACGAGGGACTTTCCTCAGGTGAGACCAGTGTTTCTAGTTAAACCGAAAGCAATGTTGCCTTGCAACTGTGTGCAGCTGCGTCACGCCACCTGGCCAAGGGGACGCACCCGCGCGCGCACACAAACACACACACACACACTTAAAAGAACAATGTGATCCTAGTTTAAGAAGCAGAGATGGCAAACTTGATCTGGGTAATCCCTGAAACAAAAACTATAAACTTCCCAATGGCACTGATGTCTGCAGTGTCTCAACCTGAACCTCAGACATGCAAGCAGCCTCAAGTTCAGGTGACATCGTGTGTCTGGCTCATGTGTGCAAGCAAACACTCGACTTGCAGAACCCTCCTGTTTGCTCTCCCTTTTTTGTCTCTTACCTTGTGTAATTTTCCTCAGAAACAACTCACTTTTCAGGTTTTTCTTTACTCTTCAACTCCTCCTAACATACTTTGTTATTCTTGGGAGAGAGGGAATTCCCAGTCCGTTAGTTGACACACTGGCCAAGACCTGCGGCTTGCTACCACGAGGAAAAGCCTCAAAAACAAATGCTTAGTGATGTTTGTGAAACATTATCCTCCATTAGCTCACACGGTCACCCGCTCCCTTATTAAGCGGAGATGGCAAAAACTTGTACATACGCACTAATTCCAGTGAGGAGACTGTCAACACGTTGCTGTTTTTTGTTGTTGTTGTTTTTGTTTCCTTTTCCTAAAATAAAATCTGGAGCAATTGCACAGATTACACGTTGTGTAATCTATCAATGTATGCTGATGATTTTACTATCATCAACATGTCACTAAGACAGACACATTGTAAGTAATTAAATTAAAAGATTATTTCTTTAGACTTTCTAATCGACTTTCCCAGACTTTCCCGGATGAAGAAGAAGGACTTTCTAAAAAGTAAATGAAAGCAGCAATGAAATAACAAAAGGTTATAAACAGAGCTTCATTGAAGGATTATCATTGGATTGTAACAAAGAAAGAATGAATGAAAAATTGGAAAACTGATTCCTATTGGTGGTGAATTAAACAAACAACTGGTCGTTATTCTATTTTCATAGTGTTACTGTCTCTGGCTGGCTCCAAGCTAAACTTGCATCCGATTGGCTTGTGGTGGCAGCTTGTCTCGCCCACTGTCACTCCAGCTGTGTGACCCTCCCTCCATGAATCTCACACCAAAACATCAACTCATACTGTTGAGCCATTACTCCTAAGGAATAGTCTACGGCAGTTTATTGTAACTATTGTAACTGCCCAGTAAAATTACAGTTTGAAAATATAAAATGAGCTTTTTTTTCAAGTCCTCCTCCCGTTTCTGGAATATCAAACTGGCCTTTTACCTTATCATATGCTGAATTAGATTCATTAGTACGATCAGGGCATTGGGCAAATGCTTTGCAAGAATCCAGGCTGACCTTCAGATACTACCAGCAACGCCTCACTGGTTTTCTACAAAGCATTTTCAAACTAAAGGCCTGGCTGATGCGCCGGTGAAGGGAAGCAGGCATATTTATTTCCAATGTCATGCCAACAACAACCTGATAAGACACATGGGAGCAGGTGGATGTAAACGGAAAGGCAAAGTCAATAACATACTCCTTGGAATAGGAGGGTACATGTTGTGTCAACTGATGATGCCAAGATTACTGGCTGCCATGTCCGTGTTTGAACATGCATATGTAAAAACTGCATTAAAAAAAACAACAAAAAAAACCCACACATGCTAAAAATATTGTTCCAAGAACAGGAAACTTCTGTCTTATCTTATCACAGAGCTGTTGCGTAATGTTTTTGTGCCGTCTATACCATTTGAATCCTTACTTAGCAGACATATTTTTAGAGAAAATTGTAGGAGGCATAGAATTCTCGTGGGGAAAAAAAACCAACAGTGTTTTTTTCTGCTTAAAAAACTTAGCAAACAGAGGGATGTTAATAATTATAGAGTCGTTCTCAGAAATCTCAGAATGTCATCTTAAGCAGAAGTTGAGTCAATATGTGAACGCATGAGATAAAACGATGAGATAAATGTTTCAGATTATGTCTATAGGAAAGCGGATGACTAAAAAAAGAAGACCTAAATAAGGTTTAGACATTAAGAAACATGATTGGCACCTCTGTCAGTCTCATGATAATAGAGCCGAACACATTTGCCTTGATAGTAAAAATTTCTGCTGTTGCTTAAATGCATTAAAACTGCTTCTGCTTGTGGTGCTGCCACTGCTCTGTCTGCAGTCATCACATAGGGCGCGCTGCGTCAACTGCAGGAGTGTCACGACCACGTTTACGCGCACCCCATATTCCTGTATTATTTGAAATATTCTCAATGATCCGGTCCTGCACAAGTCGGCATGCAGAACCCGATTAAGGTCATATTCAGATTGGGGAATATTTGAATAAGATTTCTGGTTTAACCAGAGTACTGTGACCACTTTACACCATAACCGGGTTGTCGATGTTGTTATGGTGATAGCAAAATGGGAAAACAACAGCAGCAGCAGCACCATGAAGAAAAGCAACAAGAGCCAGGAGCCTTCAGACTACTACCTCTTCTTCTTCATCTTTCTGCAGCAATACACCTATAGTTGTATTGCTGCTTGGGTTATTTTCTGAAAAACGCTGAAACGCGGGCATACGCCGTATAACATGTAAATGGAATGTTCCACTTGTTGCAGTGCATATATAATGTAAACTCCAGAACCCTGACATTTTCGGAATGTGGTGTACATACCAATGAATCCTAAATAATTCTGGAGCAATTATTCTAAGGTAAAATGCGGAAAGAGTCATTTTGGCATCAACCAAACGTCTCAAGAGTCTTCGATCATCTCACAGCTGAAGCGGAGGAGTTTTAGATCAGACAGCAAACTCCGCCCATTCATAAGAGAAGACCATTGCGTCACTTTCTCTAGCAGCCGCTAATATTGTTATGTCATTCATTTTCTCACCACCTGCACCCTTCGCCCAGGGTGGCCACACCCTGCTGGCAGCAGCAGCAGGAGCAGCAGCGGCCGCAGTCTGGGGATGCGGAGGAGTAGCTGACTAATTAACTGACGCCGGACAACCGGAATCTCCACCTGGCGAGGAGACTGTTATAATCTCCACAGCTGTTTGTTATCCCACACCTGGAAGTGTTGTACGTTGCAGATGATTACCCATGTGCACCAACGATTAACATCCACCAGCTGCCAGATGGCGGAGGAGCAACAGTGCAGTCTGGACGGGCTGGAGCGAGAATATGAGAACTGTCTTGACAGATAAAGCATACAGCACTGCTAGGAGACGGAAAAATTCAACAAGACATCAAGATCTTGTGAGGCCACAAAATCAGTTCCGTTTTAATTCAAATAAGAAGGATTAAGTTATCAAAGCCATTGCATGAAAACTAACAAAAAGATAAGAAAGCGGCCACAACTAGAAAAAGAAACAGTGTCGCAATTAACACGAAACAAGTCAAGTGCCCATAATCACAAACATTAATGACTATGACAAACAAGCAGCTGTTGTATTGTGCTTATTGGTTGTGACAACAACAATTTTTAACCACCGTTTTTGAAGAGTAAATTCTCTACGGTAACAAAAATGGTCCGGTGCACATTTTATACCACTAAAAACAAATGGCGTAGCTGGGGGTATGCTAACTAGCTCGCATGAACAAACATTAGCTACCATGCTAATGCTTATACACCATATATACCCTGTCACCGTTACTTTTGCTGAGGTGTTCGTACTTCTGCATTGTACTGCATTGCATTATATGATATATAATTCTCACTTTGAATGAAATTATGCACTTACAACATTCATAAATAATCATTTAGTATAGAAATGTGCAATTTTGGACGGAAATCGTTTAATTTATTAAGCTGTGTTGTTATAGTACATATAATAGATTCTGTAATAAATTAATAGCAGAGGCACAAGGCACAGACAGACCTTATTATGAGAAAGTACAGGAAAAAAAGAATGTGTGACGTAACTTTCATAAATTCAACCAAAAAAAAATCTAACAAAATTGTAAATTACTTTTTTGTAAATTCAGCTTCTGATGATGTTGTTATTATTGCTTTAATAATAATGACTTAGACAATTGTCAACTTGGCATGAGGGAAATAGTAAGAAACACCAGGATAGATCACAAAACATTGATCTGGAGAGAAAAAAACAAAAGCAAAACCCCAAGTTTAGGTGAAGTGTTGCCTACCGTGGTTATTGTCTGACTGGTTAAAGCCGCACAGCTGGCAGATGGAACGCACCCACTGGTTCATCTCGTCCTCGGTCTCGGCAACGAGATAGAAGGTGCGGTCTGAGGTCTTGATGTCGAACACAAAGCTGTCCTGGAACTCCTTCCGCTTGAAGGTCAGGCCGGCGTCCACCTGCTCGCAGCAGTGCAGGTCGATGACTCGGATGGGTTTCTTGGAATGATCGTTCTTGTAATACTCCAGAACGTCGGGGTCGCCACTCATGCGGCCACTGCGGAGTATGAACCAGCGTTTCTTCCAAGCCTGCAAAGTAGGATGCAGAGAGTTAGGTATATTAAAGAAAAGGAATGACATTGCTTAATAAAACAGCCAATGGAGTCAAACAACATTGTTGTCAACCTCACATCTTATATGAAGTCATTGGCATTCTCAAGAATCAACAACATAGAGATTGTGTCTGATTTCCCGGCTGCGTAATACTGAAGGCAGCCTGGACTCAGTTAGCGAGACTTGAAGCTGTTTACATGAGCAAGTCAACAGCCGCGTGGTTGTGTGTGTGTGTGGTTTGAGTTGTGGGCTGTAGGAGGGCAGACAGCAGGTGTTTACTCTCTTCCAACGTATTTCCTGTGCTGAGATGGAATTGGTGTGGTTTAGCAAGGCGTAGCAGCACACGCTCTCAGCGCACTGCTGACACTGTCGGGTCGCCTTTATTCGTGGAATAGTTTGAATCTGTGATTGCACGAGAACTTTTCTCTCAGCGAAAAGTTTTAGGTGGATTAGGGATTACATCATGGAGGACAAAAGGGGCCTTTGTTACAGGAACTTGCCTGGAATGAACCTTACACTGAACCTTAGGTGAACCTTGATATTGTCCTGAGACTGGTCAAGTAATGTTGCAACCATAGTGTTGTTCAGTTTTGGTTAAACGGCAGGAAGAAAAGGTGCTTGATTCCTGTTACACATAAGACAATGACAAGCATCTGTGGGCTGTAAGTCAAAACCCGAGGTCTTGTGCGCCCATTCCACCGAGGTCCAATCTGAAGCATTTTTAGGCAGCAGCCCTCTCAGTATTAGATAAAAGCAAACTTCAAGATGTCACGAAACACCACAAAGGCCAAAACATAAAAATACAGGAAGTGAATGTCAGCCAAGCAGCTGCCGAGATCAGCGTGGATGCTGCACAAGTGGCGGTTTTACCACAACTGGATGGCATTTCCACATTAAAAGAAGAACGAAAACTACACAGAAGGCTTTTCTCTACAGAAAAGATGTTTTTAGCTTTACTTCCTGCAGTAAAGTTGAGATAACAAATATACGTATGTGGTGACGGGAGTCCAATGTCTCCACTGAAACTGACTCAATTTGCAGAGTGAAACCAACTGGTCTGCTGTGAATGTGACAGAATGGGCGGACTGGTCGCAGACCACAGACAGGCAGCAGGAACTAAGATAGCCACTAGTTATTCTCTGACAACTCTGACACACCATGTAAACATATAAATATGCACTCACGGGTCTCTCGTTTGTTTTTGTTTGTTTTTTTTCTTCCAAGGTACAGGTACAAGCATGGCGTACCGAATAAAGTGGCCAGTGAGAGTAAGCAGTAAACAGTGAGTTGAGCAGCAGTTGTGACGAGAGAACAAGACGCCCACCAGGCAACGTGTTGCTTTCACACCAACAAGCGCACCACGGTTGTATCTCGCCGGATGAGCACAAAAAAAAGACGGACACAGAAGAGGAAGAGCGCCGGCCTTGATTACGACAGCTCCATATTAGTCCCCCCTGTCTTAAAGGGCCTCTGTGTTCTCAGTGCTTGGAGACAAAAGAGGAAGACATGCCAGGAAGGGAGAGAGGGAGTAAAGGGGAAGGGGGGGAGTTGGGGAGGCTCTTTGGACATCTGCCAGAGATGCACTTCCGCCCTGCAACTCGGGGCTGCTGACACACAGGATCCTGCAGGCTCAACAGACACTGCCGCAAGGCCTCGCTGCTGCCTCCCAACCCCCTACAAACCCCCGCCTCAGTCCAGACACACAACCGACGCAGCCGCTCACATGGGACAGGAAACCGGAGAGCGGTGCTGCTGCTCCCCTGCGCCCGATCCTGAACCCTCTATATACAAAGTAAATGCCGCTTTTCCACGTCTTCGCCGTGAAGAGAACAGAGGCCCGGGTTTCTACAAACTGCGTTCTTGACTACCAAAAACAAGGCAGAAATGTCAGCGCCGGAACGGACCAGAGCACTCCGTCCCCCCAAAAAAACTTTCTGTGATATTCCAAGAATTTAAAAAAACTAAAAAAAAAGCATGACGTGCCAAAAGTAAAACATTTTTGCCTGGAAATAGTGATAATTTGGTTGATAAGAGCAGAACATTCTGTGACTCATCCATCCTGACGTGCAGCACAACTGACGCATCGTAGTCAGGTTGGAGTACATAAAGTTCTCCATTGTCTTCATGGTTCATACAGGAAGTCTACAGGGGCCTCATGTTTTGCTCATAATAAATGTTTAACTTGATGAACACTCAACTTTTTTCCCAATGGCAAAGGCCAAGATC
Source organism: Thamnaconus septentrionalis (assembly GCA_009823395.1). Lineage (NCBI taxonomy): Eukaryota > Metazoa > Chordata > Actinopteri > Tetraodontiformes > Monacanthidae > Thamnaconus > Thamnaconus septentrionalis. Next base: position 10,281,976 of record CM020510.1, on the reverse strand, counting down.
TTCCAGGAGATTAAAGATCGCCTCTACTGATTTTTATGTTCAAAAAAATTCCATCGATCTCCAGAAAACAGCTTCTTTAACTCTCCGTTTACAACTGTCGACAAAGGTTTCTGGTAGTGTTGACACATACACGACATCACAAAGGGAATTTTAGGAATCTATCATAGAATAGTAAGTTTCGGGACACGCTTCCTCACCAGCTGGCTGAAGACTGTTGTTGTTGGAAAACACTAATCAGATAGAAATCGTTCCCACTTTGAAATCAAGAGGTCAGCTGAAAACACACAAATCTCTCAAGATTAGATTTATTTTTTAAAACCAAAAAACCAAACAGATTCAGCATTCATTTTGTAAACTGCGTTGAAATCGTTTCATCTCAGGATACACAGGACTGATTATAATCTGAACGCAGCAGAAGAGGAGTAATTTTTATTTCTGATTTGTCATCCCCTGTGTCTCACAGCAGACACAGGTACCTAGTCTTTCATTTCCTTCTATCGCTCCCTCACAGGTTCCCCTCCATTTCATATTCTGTCGGACTGATATACTAACAGACCAGCGAGCACGCCAGATGCAATATATCTGACGGCGGAGTGGCAGTGCTGTGCGCATTTTATTTCCAGTCCTGGGGAAAAATAAAAAAAAAAGGTGAGGACAGATAACAGATGTAATGAGAGCACCGTAATGAGCTGTGCAGCTGTGTGAAGACTGAGCTCTGTTTTTTTTTTTTTTTTCCTTTTGGGTGAGAGGAGGATGTTTATGAATGTTTCCTCTTGCAGAAGCGGTGCACGGTGAAAGTTGCAGATTCCAACAAAGTCACCAGCGGTACTGCTTCACATTTTCCACAGATGCATGAACATCTATCCTGTCTTATAAAGACACTGAACAGTCGACTACTACTTATTATTATTATTGTTTTATCCAGGTGGTTAAATCTTATGTTTAAGTCAAACCACTCAAATTCTGAGCCGTGTCACTGCAACTCTCGCCAAAGCCCCATTTAAATATTATTGCCTTTTCTGGGGAGAGTGAACATCACTTAATTGAGAGCTGGAGCCGTGCCCGGCGAGGAGAGGTCGGTGCGACCCAGCTGGGTTATTCCTGGCATCCCTCAGCCGTGGCCGACATATTAACCCGGGACAGGAACATCTCTCTCCGTGTAGAGGAAATAAAACTCACTTAAGAGGCTGTGTTGCGCTAAAAATAGAGTGAGCATTTTCCACAGGAAATTCGAAAACAAGTTAATTATCTCCTCAATCTGAGTGACAGCAGCTGATGTTTCCTCTTTGCCATGTATGTTGACAGGGGTGAAAAAAAACAACTGAAGCACATTCACTTTTTCCTCTCTCTCATGGTCCTTCTTCAAACATGAAGCAAACTTTCCAGATCAAGTAAATCAAGGCAGGGGGAGGACACAACAAAAACAGGCTAAGCCACCCACTGCCTGCCCTGCAGAGCATGTCTGAGCCCATCGATCACTGCTGGAGCGCTGGGAAGTGAGGGCTGGGCTGGGCTGGGCTGGACCACCACCATCCCCCATCACTGCCTGGGTTTAAGCTGCATTCTGGTCAGGGAGGGAGCGAGAGAGAGAAAAAAAGAGGAAGGCATCTCTTGGCAGAGACACACTGACCTTGTTAACAACTGGACTGGATGGACCAGTGGACCGTGGACTGAGTTACCGCCCGCACCAGCGGTCCAGTTCTGACCCAGGTGAGGAGCACAAGTCTAATTTGGCACACTAAAAAAAAAAGTTCTTTTCATATCAGCCGGTTGGTGTTTTATGTGCTAAATGTAGGACAAACTGAAGATGGAAAAAAATACAAGTGCAAACATATCTGCTGGTTTGGAGATCAAGAGAAGGGGACAGTGACTCAATTAAAGGCTGCTTACAGCAGAACGACATCCCAGGACAACATGTCCAACCTCAACACACACACACACACACACACACGTCACTTTGTTACCCCCCAGTGTGGTGCTGCGAGGCGTTCCTAACAAAGTGACTGCTGAGCGAATCCTTCTCCAGAAATAAAGAGATTACAGCCTCGCAGAGAAAACAGCACCGCTGAGAATCAAAATCACACTGAGAAACAGGGGCTCTGAATTTAACTTCACCAGCCAAAACCTTCTACACATAAACAAGCAGTTCGACCACAATGCCGTGTATTGAGCTCCTTGGGAGGCGTAGCTGAGGAAACAAGTGCACACTTTCTAGAGCGGGTGACCTGAGTCGACAACAGAATGTGTCCTGGCTGTGCTCGCCTGGATTTGATTCTCGGACTCGCCATCTCTCTCTCTCTCTCTCTCTCTCTCTCTCTCTCTCTCTCTCTATCTATCTCGGTTTTCAACTTTCATTCCCTTCGCGCTCCTTTGTGTTCCAGCTTTCTGCCTCCCTGCTCGCCTTGTTCTGTTCTGTTCTGCCTGACTCCCCTTGGAGTTTGTTTGACTAGTCTAATACCTCACCTGCGCTTTTCACCTGGACTGAACCCTGTCCTCTGAGGAGGAGGCGGCAGGAGCACACTGCCCCTTTGACAGCCTAATGACTGGGTGTGTTCCGCGGTTTACCTCGCAGGCAAACTCCACATCAAAAGCTAAAACATAAACAAATAAAAATACCCTCTCTCTCCCCCCCAAAAGAGGCCCTTGGTCCGATTCAGCAACGTCTTTAAAATGCACATACAGTATATTTTTACAGTGTGGTCCACGGTTACATTTATATTTAATAATGAGAAGTGAGAGGAAAAAAAAAAAGCATGGTATGTGGTTAACATATTCAACACTGACCTAATAACACACTGGCTTCAAACTTGTGAACTACAGTGACATATATAGAGAAGATGGTAACACCGAGCTCGGACTCGGGGTTTTTTAGCCAAAACAGTTCCATTCATTCACTGCTGTGCAGACAAGATTAAAATGAAACAAAGCTTAAACCTGTGACAGAAATAAGGACACAACAGCATGATGAATCTGTAGTTTAAATCAAAGACAAACAGGCTGAACCTTCTTAAAACTACCCCAGAGGGTAATTTCATAAGACTTCTTGTTCACGGATTCAGAAGTCTTCAACGTAGGAATAAAAAAGAAAAAAAAAAGAGAGGCTCTCCTGGCAGCACTTGAGAATCTCTGGAAGGAGAAGCAGTTAAATTTGTACTTTAGTTCTGTTCATCTTTCCCTGTCATCCCCCAAAGCCTTGATATTACCTCGTCCCAACACCCTCTCTGTGGAGAAGCTCCAGCCGAGGACAAAGGGCAGCGAGTCTGCTCCTATTTTAGACGGCTGGGAAGGAACACGACTAATAACAAAACCATGCAAAACAACCTTTTGAGGTCTGCCTCTAAAAATAGCATCAAGACCGGTTTGTCTGGCCAATTCCTTCTGTTTTGTTGGGTTTTGTTTATCATATTAATAAGAAGAGATGTTTCACTCCATTGTTGGCAGACCGCGCAAACAATGGGCGTGTGGGAAAGAAACAGTAAAGCTCCCGTTCCACTGAAAAAAAATATAAAAAATAAAAAAGGGACGCGATTGTTCGGCGTGTCGAAACAGTGGCGACTCCTTGGCACGACATTTTACAAGATCATTTGAAATCAACAGGGCGACGGCGGCCTCCCCGCTGTATTTGAACTTATCGGAACATGCCCTCCCGTCACTCCGCTGCCCTGGTAACAGAAACAAATTAACCTGGAGATGGTTGGCAGCCCAAACAGTCACCCAAGGCGTGCCTTTTACGGTGGCACGGCGTTACGCAGTGCGCGTCTGCGTGTGTGCGTCTGTGTGTGTGCGTAGTACTGGCTGTATCAACAGCGCCTGGCCGATAAGCATCAGCCCGCGTGTTGTTAAAATGTACACGGGCAAACATTACAACCATATTTAATCTTTGGCAAAGGTTAGAGCAACCCTGTTTACCCCTGTCCTTGATGCTGCTGCTGCAGCCGCAGGAGGAGGAAGGAGGTGGAGGGCAGGGAGGTGGTGGTGGAGGGGCAGCACGTTATTGTCTGCGACTCTACCTGCTGCTGCTGCTGCTGCAGGACACACACAGCTGCACAAACACCAGTGCAGCCTCACAGGCAGCCATCTTGCCTGTTTACGCTCTCTCCTCTTTTTTCAGCTCTTCTTTCGTTCTACCTTTCTTTCTTGGGATCATCTCTTCATCTGGCCGACGCACCTCTTGTGACTGCCCCCTGCCCCATCTTTAAAAAGGATTTTAAAAAATACATTCGAGAAAATGTTTTGCAGGACACACAATTCAATTCAATAATTTCAATAATTTATAGTTAATCTGATTTATAGATTAGGGGCGACACGGTGGCGCAGTGGTTAGCGCTGCCACCTCACAGCAAGAAGGTCGTGGGTTCGATTCCGGGGCCCGGACCTGTGACCTTTCTGTGTGGAGTTTGCATGTTCTCCCCGTGTCTGCGTGGGTTCTCTCCGGGTTCTCCGGCTTCCTCCCACACTCCAAAAACATGCATGTGAGGTCAATTGAACATTCTAAATTGTCCGTAGGTGTGCATGTGAGTGTGAATGGTTGTCTGTTTCTATGTGGCCCTGTGATGAACTGGCGACTTGTCCAGGGTGTCACCCTGCCTTCGCCCTAAGACAGTGGGGATAGGCTCCTGCAGACCCCCGTGACCCTGAATTGGAATAAGCGGGTATAGAAGATGAATGAATGAATGATTTATAGATTATAGATTTATAGATAGAATATGGGCTAGTGTTTTTATTTTGTGGAATAAATTTGAGTGCTGTGGAATAAATTTTGTTCGCGACTTCAGGATTGTGGAGTCCTGAGACTCCACAAGTTGAGAACCACAGTAAATGAATGAGTAAGTAAATGTTGAGCTCAGACCGGATCCCATATTCGTGGGGCACTGGACAACTGGGGATCCCATAAAAATATCTTTAACTAGAATTTTACACATTCTATAATTTACACAAAATTCACTGAGCAGTGATTTCAAACAATAATATCCAGTCTTTGAGTGACACCCTTCCCCCAGAAATGAAAGTCTATCCTTGCACTTTTGCTCCACTTTTACGAAAGCATGTACTTAAAAAACATGCTGTTCGGACAATCTGCCCCTTGTGATGTCACAAAAGACAATGGTCGCTATGTTGCCAACGAGAACGGGAACAATGTGGCTTTTGTTTCTGCCCTCGTCCAAACATGTCCAAACTGCAACAAAGCATCAGTTTTAGCAGTCGGCTGATAACATAGGGCTAAATATGCTGTTTGCTGGGAATCGAGAGAGTTTTTTTTCTTCTTTTTGGATAGTGTGAGGCTGCTTCTCCTGAGCCCACAATAAAAGAAAATGCGTCTCTGAAATCTGTTTAAAGTGGGAACCTTCAACATTAAGGAGCAGTGCGTGGGTGAAACCAAGAGTGGGGGAGGAGGCGTGACCAGTGGGATCACTGGTATCCAGTTTCGCCCCAAAATGAGTCCCTGAAGCTCAACATTCAGCTTCCAAATAACAGAAACATCTACCTGAAAAAAGGCATCAGCATCGCATTTGATGTCATGAGAAAAAAAAAAAAAAAGAAATGGGAAACTTTTAAACATGAGAGACAACATCTTTTTTTTTGGCTCTTGTGCGTTTCCAGTAAACACCTACGAGATTACGAAAGGAACAACATGTTAAATGCACGGGGCTGAAGGCTGCAGCCGCTTATAACGGCTGCGATTGTGCGAGTGGATGCCAGAGCACTTGTGATTCTGGTTAATGCTGTGGTGACAGGGGACAGAGCTGGATGGGCTCCGGCTGTGACGACAGAGGTCTGATTATCTGCTTCTAATCAATAGCGGGTCACATATCAGGCCCACATTCCAGGAACAGATGGAGGTTTCTGCAGCAGGAGGGGGGTAAGGGGGGGTGTCACAATCCCATTATGTCTGGAGCAATATGGCTTTTTTTTTTTATTATTATTTTTTACATCATTTTTAATAAAACAAATCATAAAACATTCCCAGATACTGTTTTATACCCTTCAACAAGACCTATTAAAAATGCTTTCATGGCTTGAAAAGCAGATTAGTCAACAATTGCTCAATTAAAACTAAACAAAACAAAACAAAAAAAACCTCTTAAAGCCTCATCTGATGTCTTACGGTTCACATGGGAAGGAGCATGTTGGCTCTTGGAAAGAAAAAGAAAAAAAAAAAAAAGCTTGCAGCTTGTTTGAGCCAAAAACTTGAAACGCAGATTTCTGGAACAAGTGGCGGGAAGTAACAGAAGTAGTCTTGTTGTGCCAGAAAAATCAGCGGCAGCCTTTTTTTAATTTTATTTTATTTTTTTTTTTGCATATTCAGCAACCGGCGAGCGACTGAGTTCTCATCGACGCATCCAAGACAAGTGAAGTTAGACGACCGAAATAGAACTGATGCCGTCAGAACGCTATAATAAGGGCAACGGGTGCATGACAGCCGCCTTTTATTTTTTTGTCTTCCATTTTTTTCCCCCAAAGTGGTCCGACTAGGAAAACGCTGACCTTGGGAGCGTGGCAGCTGTGAGACATAACACACGCTGATAAAGAGGCGAGCGGGCCTGTAAATCCACGGCTGTTAGCAGAGACGGTGGGTGGCTGACACCGAGCAGAGGGGGAAGAGCCACTCAGCTTCCCCTCATACATGCAACAGATACACCCCCACGCCCCCGACCACCACCACCCACTTCCCCTTTTTTTTTCTAGAGCCGCGCATCCTTGAAAACCCATTTAGCTGCTGTAGCACGTAGCCTGATTTAGCTCTTAATGCCATTACGTGGAACATGATCTCACGGGCGCCACGCGTCATCCGTGATGGGAAGCTCCGTCAAACTGAAGCCCTGACTGCCGTGAAGAAGAGACGCTGAGTAGCTTCTTTTAAGTTGTTTGCTTTTTCTTTTTGTGAAAAAAAAGAACGGTTCTGACCCCGAGGCCCCAGGAATCGTCAGCGCAGGCTGGACGTCCCGCTCCCAGTGAGCTCGTGTGGGCGGGGCCGGGGCCCCGCGGGAGTGACGTCGGCAGAGCAAATTGGAAAAAATGTGGCGCCGCGTCACTGGAGCACGGCTGAGTGCGTGCGATCATTCCGGTCCGTGCGCACACAATGGTGACGTACTCGTCCCTGAGTCATATGAACTCTTCTGAAATAAACTTTCTCAGTTATATGTTATCATTAATGATACTGATCTATGTGAAATACTGATCATGTTAATGAGTTCTCAATAATTATCAGCAATGACTTAACAAGGTTGGATGAAACTTGTGCTATTTTTCAAAACTGGCCTGCGGGCTACTCATGTGGTCCTTGGGGGGCTACCTGGTGCCCATGGACACCATGTTGTGTATGTGTACATGTACATGTATACACCTGTTAGTGAACCATCACAATATTGGGAAAAAAACTCCATCTTTTACTAGGTGTTGCTGGCTGCACTCTTAAAAAAAGACCAGGTTGACACACACATCTCTGAATGGTTGACCCTTTGTGATGTAACAAAGGGGCCAGACTTCTTCTCCCACCTTAGCGATCCCCCAGGACCACAGCCTCGTTTTTGTCACCCTTCCAAACATGTGGAAAGTGTGAGAGAGCATCACTTGTACTCTGTACGTCAGTGGTTTTCAAACTTTCTCTGTCACGCCCCACCTTGGAGGAAGAAAATTTTTCATGCCCCTAGAAGCCCCAAATTTGACGTGACTGTGTCTTGAGGGATCCCGATGAACCTGCAAGTGGCCCCATGTCTCTAGGACAAAGTTGACTTTTGACCCCATAGACTTGCATGGCATTAGGGCAGTGGTTCTCAAACTTTCTCATTTTCACATTTTCTACCTGCCACACGGGATGACGTTGAGCGTGGCGTGCGCTAAGTCATAATATCGCGCCAGTCGCGGCGTAGATCACGTACTGATGCAAAGGCGCTCTGAAACTGTTCATTGTCCTCTGGCTTTTTGGCTCGCGGCTCGTGCATTAGAAAGAAAATAGACCAGACGCCGAAACAATCGCTGCGCGGCGCGAGCCGGCCGCGGAGGTGCACCCCGCTTCAAGTCTGGCGTGAACGACACCATCGTTCCACAGCTACTCGCGGAACAATTCTACAGCCAAAAGTGGCCAACAACAAAGAACACTGGCCACCGCCGGACTCCTGAATTCTTCTTTTCGTCCCTGTCAAATATTTGTCCATCCTGTGTACCTGAGCAGCGTTTTTCTGAGCTACAACCTACTGTTAATTGTTCCGCCTTGGAAAAAGTTCAGACGTGAAAACATTAGTTCCCCCGGGCGCCCCATCTCCCTCCCGCCCGGTGTTTCACACCCCCCCCAGACGTGACTCTGTGCCCCCCAGGGGGGACCCGCCACCCACTTTGAGAAACACTGCTGTACGTGGAACCGGTCGTGTTCTACTGAAGGACGTATCGCGCTCTCATTAGCGTAAACAAACAGACGGCAACGGGGGATGAGGCCATACAATGTGGAGCACGCCATTAAATTCACTTGAATTGTTGCGTGTTTCTCAGAAGCGCTGGAGAGTGCAGGAGAGGTTCTGTGGTCCACTAGTCCTCTAGTCACATGACAAATGGGTAAAAAAAAAAAAATGTCCATTTGTGAAAATATCAGATTCTGAACTCCAGTGAGTCGCGGCTGTCTGGAATCAGCAGGACGGGAAGGAAAAATAAAGGCCCTTAGCTCAGCACTGACGGTTGGCCAGAAATACATTTGATGCTCCCGAGAGTTTATCGCCTCCATTGAGTCACAGGGCTGGAAACGGTATATAACTTCATAGACAAACAGATGATGGATAGAGGACACGGAAGACTGAGAGCGAGGGTGAAAGTGTGAGGAAAGCGGAAGTGTGTCCTCAATGAGAGAGTTTCAAACATGAGATGTTTCCCCTGTTTTCATGCAAACAACAAAATTGGGCCAGGAACAGAGATCTGAATCCACTTCCAATAGGTGGGAAGAACAAAAAGCAGCAGATGCCCTGGAAGACGGCCAGTCTAACTGTGTGAGATGAAGAAATCTCAAGCATGCATGTTGGGAGTGTTTGTCCTGCGTAAAAAGGCAACAACATGTTCTTCCTCCACCACCTATTACTCATTGCTCCTATTAAAACATACACACATATTTAACATTTTCTCCACCAAACTACTGTGACTCTTCAGGATCCAAGCGTTGGTATATTTACCAGCGTGTACGTGGTACGAAAGCATTTGCAAACATACAAACACGTTTGTCCGGTAAAGCCCTCTCGGCTGAATCAACTGCAACTACCACCGTCACTCTGCAAACAGTTTTTTTTCTTCCCTCGTCAGCAAATTCCACCCAGGAAACTCCTCTCTGACGTCAGTCCGACCCAGTCTTACAGCAGCTGTGACGTCAGGGTGATAAGCAACAAACTGGAGCAGTTCCACCAACTCCAGATACCTGCTTCTCTTCCTCTTTGTAAAATAAACACGCATAAACTGACTTTATAAAGACGAAACATAATTTTCTATTCCACTTTAAGCCAAAAGATCCCTGTGAATGATACAAGTGGGCTTTTCAATAATGGCTCACTCTCGATGTTTAGACAGCTGTCATATAAACATGGGATATAAAACGCTATTAACGCCACTCGGGCCACATTTAGCACATCGCACTTAAAAGAGCCAATATTTGTGTAACGTGCCCCCTGTTTATTTGCCAGTGAGTCAGTAGTGAGGCGAATCATGATGCAGCAGACACTGTTGTTCTTTTCACAGCTACCATCACCGCCACCACCACCACCTGAGCTGCCGCCGTCACCACCAAACGCACCGCTCCTCAAGCCCAGACAGAAAGCAACTTCAACAACTTGTATAATCCTGCTGACAGACAAACAAATAGTCAAACAAAAAAAAGAGCCCAACCTCAGTGGCGGAGGAGAGGACGCTAACCAGACTTTACCCAACAGAGTCCTTATCAGAGTCACGGTCTGACTCAGTGTTTTGTCTAAAACTTGTTGTTGTTATTTTTCTTTTTTTAAGGGAGCAGCATCCACCTACTCAAGAGCCAAGACCTAACGGAGGCTCGGATCCAGCGATTCTGGAGGAGGAAGGAGCAGACTGGATGTGCTCTCTCAGTGTGTTTACAGTGCTTTATTAAACACTTTAAATAAAACATTAGTCACAGCACAGTATTTGTACACTTGGGGACATGTCTGGAGGGAACCTTTAACCTTTCAAGACTAGCATCACTCTAAGCACAGAGTTGGAGCAGCTCCATCTGCAAGAGCTTGATCCACAAACATTCTGACCGGGATATAAATAGAAAACTATTTTTTTTAAAAAAAAGAAAAAAGTCTCGCTTTAAGATGATCGTGAAGAGATCCTTTGGGGTCGATGCCAAGCGCGACAAAACCGACGCGGCTCCGCTGCATAAAGCCGCTCCAGTGTTGTACCTTCTGAGGAGAGGCCCTGTTTTTTTTTTTTTTTTTTTCTCGAGAATCCACAGTGTCGAGCAGAACAAGGAAAACGTCTGTGCGAGCGAGCAAGCGAGCGCTCGGTGTCTGTCAAAGCAGGAACTGGGAGGCGCTCTGGCTTGACCTCTGAGGAGAAGGACTTCCCAGAGTCCCCGTGCAAAACAACAGCAGCGAGCGGCGGCCAGCGGACGGGCAGGACGGGACAGAGGCCTTGAAAAGCCTCCGACTCCCACCGCCTCACTTCCTCTCCTCCACAGTCGGGCCATTCGCAGCCCTGAGAACGTTTAAAGTTTCTGCATATCTATTACTGGTGTCAAATTATGGAACAATCTAAGTGAAGAAATCAAGCAAAGTCCAAACATCAATCAGTTGTACAAAAGTACAAAATATATAGTTTAACATCAAGGTTTGTTTTGATTTTTTCATTATTATTTTTTTATTATTGTATGGCTTATTATTTACTGTTCATTATCTTGCATTATCAATGACATACTGATGAGAGAAGAATGTGTATATGTGAACGTGATTGTATGCGTGTATATGAATATACAGTATGTATGTGTGTAGGTAGGTAAATGGTCTTGTATATACATATATATATATATATATATATATATATATACATACATATATACATGTATATATATCCTTTATCTATATTTGGAAAAAGGGGTGAGAGCTAACAAGCTATGCTTCTTCTCACTCCTTTTTGAATAAGTCACTTATTTTCTTTTCTGTTTTAAGAATTTTGCTTCCTTAAATTTTCTTTGTATATTATTTTATGTTCTGGCAATTGCTTATTAGCAGTTAGGAAGCATTGTTAAATTTGCATATTTGTAAAAATTAAGTAAAAAGTGGCAGAAGAAGAAGCGGAGAAAGGCAGAAGCCGCAACATCACCCCCGCAACACCACCCCCTCACCCACCCGATAGGATCTGCATGGAATGCGTATGTGAACAGACACGCCTGTGATGTCAGATACAGCGGCGGCGCCGCTGCCAACAGTCGGAATCCTGAATCCGACTGTTGACACTCTGACGCGTCGCGTGCGTGATTGACGCCGCACATGCAAACAGCGCGATTCCAGCGCAGCGCATGATTCACCGGGACCGACGTTTTATTATGTCAACACTGGGAGCTGCAGCAGAGGTGTACCTGTCTAGGAAAGGCCATGAAAGGAGAGGTGTTACAAAACACGCTAATGATTTTCTTTCTTTTTTCTTTTCATTGTTTTTGTTTTCAAGGAGGGAAAGAGCAGCCACTGCCTTTCCAGAATCCATATGTGGAATTACCAGTGTTCTGGTAATCTGAAAATTCCAAGAAAAGAGTTTTATATTCCCAGCTGGCTGTCTCCTGGCTCGTTCTGATTGGCTGATGCGCCCTGGTGCATCGCGTGAGTTACAGACGCATGATGGAAAGTGACACTACTGCTAGATGCTGTATGGGCTTCATAAAACAGGGGAAACCTTGGAGGGAAAACCTTTTTTCCCCGAATGCGCTGAGTGAGCAACTCCATTGAAATGGTGGGGAGGCTTTCAACAGAGGGCTAATTACACTGTCTTCTGGAGAGTTTTTTTTTTGAAAACTAATCACGCAAAGGCTTCTCCAGTGGAGTCTGGTACGAAAAAACAAAGGTGGTAAAACGAGTACAATCCGTGTCCTTGAAGGACACAGGCCGTATATTTATTCCACTGCGGGGGCTTAATAACCATCTGCTGGATGTGGGTCACCGCGAGCGAAAAATAACGCGACAGTCAATATCTGACTAATTCCACAAAACACATGCAGCTCTCAGAGTGGGGTGGGGGGGGAGAGAGCGGCTGGAAGTGTCCGTTGTTTTCGTGTTCCTTTCTGCTTATTCTGGATATTGTTCAACAAAAGGGAACCAGGCCACTTCCCCCCCAACAATCCACCCCCTCTTCAAAAAACACGTCCCACCTCTGGAGCCTCGGCTGAGCCCCTCGGAGGAGATAAACGTATGAGCAGGCGGTTCACTTGGTGACGCAGAGTGGAAGGAGGGCTGCCGGTTTGTTTTGTGTTTGTAGTTTTTTTTTTTTCCCCCTTTTTGCTTCGACCCCGTGGAGGCCCAGCAGACTGCACGTCTGCTGTCACATGTCTCAGTGAGGGAAGGCTGAGGAGGCGGAGGGGGAGGGGCCAAGTGTATATTGTGAGTTTTATGCCGATCATGTGTTTCTGTGCAGCCAGTGGCTTGTTGTCGACCGGAGCGAGTCTGTGAGTGTTTTTAGCATTTAGCGAAACATTCATCCGTGGAGCCGCTGAGGAAACATGTCGTCTCCTGCCTGCTCACATCCACAGCGTCCCTAACCGTCATCCATTCCTTGTTTTGTGTGTGTGAGTGTGTGTGTATGTTTTTTGCATACAATTTGCATATCAGGCCTGCAGTGGTAACACCAGTTCCCGCGGCGGGAGCCACTGCTGGATCCTACACTGCACTTCAAAATGCACAGTTGAGCGCCGGCAGAAGAAGCTCAGATGATAGTTTTTTCCCTTGGCTGGGAAATACCATGACTGATAATTATAACAGCCATATAATACTGATTAACAAAAAAACAAAAAAAAAAAAAAACAGGTCCTGTCTGGCCTGAGGAGGTCACAGCAGGTGGAATATTGACAGGCCGTTAGGGATTGAAAGGCAACTTGACGCACTCGCAAATAATCTACACGGCCCTCCTCGCAGCAGCAGCAGCAGCAGCAGCAGCAGCAGCAGCAGCAGCAGCAGCAGCAGCAGCTCTGGCTCCTCGCCTTCTCGGCCCGTGGCCACGGATCGAACTCTGCGCCACAGACCCGACACACCTCCAGGGCTGGAATGCGAGCGACTACGTGAGCGCCAGCGGTCTGTGAGAGCATCGGCCCGGCCGAATCGGGACGTCAGAGGCAGCGGCGGCGGGAAGCAGCAAAATGGGCCGATTGTCTGCGGGGCTCCGACTTTAAGTGGAAGGAATTTCAGATGGGGGCCGATTATCGCATTCACAAGTCGGCCTGTTCCGCACGCTCCATCCCATGACACCGCGCTGGCTGGCCCGCACTCTACGTCTGTGTGTGCGTGTGTGTGTGCGTGATTGTGTGAGTGCTGTTGTTTATAGGTTATTACTCAGGGTGAAGAGGCCTCACAGGTTCTTCCTTGCTCTTCTCTTTGCAGAGGAAAGGCCATTATGTTTTAGCTCCATTATGCCCTCCACCCCACCCCACCCCTCCTCTTTTTTCTCTTCTTCTTCTCCTGCTTCTCGCTCTCCTGTTGTTTGTACAGCGTCGCCGTCAACCCGAGCAGGTTTTTTTTTTTCATTTTTTTTTTTTCATTTTTCTCCCGACCCCGCCGCAGCTGCCGTTCCACACTGACCACGGTGGTCCCTGTGTAAACAAGCGGGCCGAGTTCTCTAAGTGGAAGACAATGAGGGGCTGGGAGGGAGGGGGGTTGGCGGGCCGCATCAGAAGACACTCGGGGATGGATTTCCAGATGAAACAGAGGGAGAGGGATGACATCATGGCAAAGTCAGCTAGCGGGGTGTGTGTGTGTGTGTGTGTGTGTGTGTGTGTGTGGGGGGGGGGTGTTGGGGGACACGGAGAAGGCCTGGTAACGCAACACCATACATAAACAGTGGACAGCTGTATTTATAGGAGATTGTCTCATGCTTCTATCTGCTGCCCCCCATAACCCCCACATAAATCCTATTATCTGATTTGCAGCTCCATCCTCCTGGCCCCCGGCACCCGGCAGGCAGGCAGGAGACTAGCAGCCAGTCTGACTTATAAAGCTTTAAGCCAAGGATCTATAATGCTGCGGAGTAATCACCATTGTTGGGACATTAGCGCTGGATCAGCCATTACCTCATACAGATCGCATAAGGGACAAGTGGCAGTTTGGCTCCAAACTGTGGACAATTCACTTTGACAGGGCCGTACAAAAAGGGGGGTTGGGGTGGCTCAGACTGAAAGTGAGATTTCTTATTATTTAGAAAAAATAAATGTATTTTTCTTGAGAGGGATGTGTGTGTGTGTGTGTGTGTGTGTGTGTGTGTGTGTGTGTGTGTGTGTGGGGTGTGTGTGTGTGGGGGGGGGGATGAGGTTTTAAGTGTAGGACAAAGAGAGGAGATGTGGCGAAGGTAAGCAGGGATGCACCTGTTACAACTCCACGTTTCAGTTTGACAGCGTACACACACACACACACACACACACACACACACACACACACACACACACACACACACACACACACACACACACACACACACACACACAGCCAAACCAGTGCCGGGGTGATAAAAAGAGAGTGAGAGAGAAAGTGTGACACACTCACATATCTCCGGAGTTTCCTCTCCGGCGGAGACTTTCTCAGCCAGCCCTGGAAGAGGATCTCTCCGCCGCCGCTGCTGCTCATGTTTGCTCGCTGTGGGTCGCTCGCTCGCTCGCTCTGCTCTTCGCTCCGGCACAGTGTTTCAGCTGCTCGGCTAGAACATGACAGCCTCCCCCGCCTCTGCCCTCCACCTCCACCTCCCGTCAGGAAACACTCGCCCCAGGTCGCTCTCACACAGTTGCCGCTCCCCCCATTTGCTCCCCAATCACAACGCTGCTGCCGGATGCTCCTCGTGCCTCTGCTGCTGCCGCTGGTAGTAGTGGAGACGGCAAGGCGCGCAAAAAACCATCGCGCGACGCCCGGAAGGAGGCGGAACTGTCGCTGGAACTCGTGGTGGTGTTGTAGACGCGACGGGCGGGCGAGGTGACAGGCAGGCAGCCAGGCAGCCGCGGGGAAGCTCGAGGATGAGGGCGTTTGTTTTCCAAACTCTGGCCACGCCCACACAGCTCGCACTCCGAATGGGACGAGCCCTACCGCGCGCGAGGACGCACCGAACAGGATGGAGAGGGGCGAGGGGGCGGGGGGGTAACAACCGCTTGCGTCACGAGCTCCCGTCAGAGAGTTTAAACATTGGGAGAAATCCTCTCCACCCGCCCGCACGCACGATATTTGCGCGACAGTTGAAAAAAAAGAAAAAAAAGAAAAAGCAAACCAAAACGTTCTTTTCCTTGGTGACTTTGTTTTCTTTAAGTTTTGGTGACTCAGCAAACGTCACTTTCCATATATAAAAGGGGGGATGATTAGTATTTCCTCCAATGATACGAAGTTCTACGTCTGAGTGTTGAAGAAACTATTCCAAAGGTTTAAGGCGGATTCCCATCACGATCAAAGGTGAGAAATAGCACCACCTCGTGGTAGTTACAAACGCCAGGATGGTCCAAATGAAGTTCAATGCAAGCGTTGCGTTGCAAAAAATAAACCAATTCAAATATAAAAACTTTTAATGTGATAATTTTCAAGTTTTTACGTGATAATGAGCCCTGTTTTTTCTAGTGTGGCAGCAATGCGCTTCAGTAATTAATAATATTATGTACAGTATTGTAGTTATTATAGTATGTATGCATGTATATATATTGTATGTATATGAATACGCACACAGGTATAGATTATATACACACCTACATATATATGTATATATGTAACCGGTGGTTATTGTCTTTGCGTTGTGTTGAGTTTGAATGACCCACACCGTGTTCAGCTCTGGAGGCTATATCCGTTTATTCTGACAACAGAAAGTGCAACACGAAATCCTCCGTCAACTGCCAATATCTGGAGCCCCCTCTCCCATGGAGTACACAGAACAAAAGGGAAGAGGTGAGGCGGGAAAAATTCTTATATAGGGGGGGTGTGCCCCCAACAGGTGTCCACAGGAGACTGAAACTTGGGGACAAACGTTCCACATTAAACAAAGGAGGCTTGTCAGGTGTTACGACTCAATTTTGTGAAATTATAAACTAATATTATTAAGGCATAAATTATCCCGTTACATTCACCCCTAGAATTACACAAAAAATTCTGTCATGTAACAGTCCACATTCACACAGGCCCTAATGAAAATACAAACACAACAATTCAGAATAAAAGCTTCCTACCGAAAGGATAAGAGAATTAGGAGATCTGCTTGGTGCCTAGCATAAACCCATAATACTCAAAAGACAAAATGTGGTGCCTTATACACCACACATATTCAGGCCATTCAACGTGGATATATGGGGGGTAAAACAAGAAAAACAAACTGTACACCACAGTACAATATCATAACAACAAAGACAGGCTAAAGAACACAACAAAAGAAGTAAGAGAGTCAGATATATCACTCAGATTCATATCTCACACATGAATAATTGCATTGGAGTTAGGCTCAATCCCCAAAACGGACTCAAGTTGTACCATGGACTCAATCAATCGACGCACAGGTCTAATGACCCTGCCGATGCGTGAGGTAAGTAGGCCCTCTGCATTCGATACCAGAGGTGGGTCTGAACAGGCCAGCGATGGTTGCGGTGGCGAAGGGAGGTCGGCAGGAAGTCCACGGTGGTGGTAAGATCATCTGGGCGGGTGAGGCAGACACAGGCGAGGGCGGTGGGCTGTCCGAAGAGGGGTATATCAAAGGAGGACTGATCATGGATCCATGAGGCAGTGCGGCCCTCATCCCAGTTATCAACACTGGAGAAGGATCCAGCAACGGATGGGTTAACTGTTGCAGCTGCAGTGTCCAAACCAGACATCTCGGCGTCATCACAGTCAGTTGCAGGAGGATCACTGATGGCATTAGGAGCAGGCATCGACACTGGAGTACAACTCTCATCCAGGGTTGCAGCCAGGGGCAGGAAGTTGACCTGAAGAAGCAGGTTCCGGTGGACGACACGTTCATTTCCATCCTGATCCCTGATTCGGTAGATATGCAAGGTGGGTTTCGCCGCCACGACAGTGTAGATAGTGGGCTGCCATTTGTCAGAGAGTTTGCATTTGCCTTTCACACCTTTGTTCGCCAGTAGCACCTGGTCTCCGAGAGACAAGGACTGACCTTTGACCCGCTTGTTGTACTGATCACATTGATGTCTCTGCTCAGCTGTGCAATTCTTCTGGGCCAGTGTCATGGCGCAGTGCAGGTCATCCAAAAGGGACTTTACGTAGACGTTATAGTCACACACAGTTACATCATGGAGAACATTTCTGAAGAGAAGGTCAACTGGCAGCCGAGGACCCGACCAAACATCAAATAAAAAGGCGCAAACCCTGTGGTCTCATGAACAGTACAGTTGTATACAAAGGTCATGGTCTGGACCATTTGTGGCCATTTCTGTTTGGAACGAGGAGGCAAAGACCTCAGCATGTTGCCTAGGGTGCGGTTAAACCTCTCTGTGCTGCCATTCCCCATAGGATGGTAAGGTGAAGTGTGTGACTTGTCAACCCCTGACAGCACCAACAGCTCAGCAATGAGTTCGCTTTCAAGTTCGCACCCTGGTCAGAGTGCAGACGCTGAGGAAAACCATATATGCAAAAGAAGTTGTCCCACAGCCTCTTAGCTACTCTCTTGGCAGTCTGGTCCCGACAGGGAAAAGCATGTGCCATCCTGGTAAAATGATCAGTGATCACCAGAACATCCACGGCCTTGTTATTACTGTCTTCAGCTGACCAAAAGTCAATGCACACAAGCTCCAGAGGGCTGAGGTCTTAATGCTCTCCAGTGGGGCTCTGGCTGAGGGCTCGGGGGTCTTGCCAAGGACGCACCGGTGGCAGCACTTCACATGATTACGGACATCCTTCTCCATATCATACCAGAAGAACCGCTGGCGAGCCAGTGAAAGTGTGCGAGGCTGACCTTGGTGACCAGCACGGTCGTGGACGCCAGTTAAGGCGTCCGCCTTCAGGCACTCAGGTACAACAAACTGAAACCTCTTATGCTTGGTCAAAGGGTCCTTCGTGACCCTATAGAGAATGTCATCCAGAATCGCCAGTTTATCCCACTGCTTAAGGACTCTCAGAGTTGGTTGATTCTCATTAAAGCGTTCACGTCTGGAGGGCCTGCGTTTCCTGCCAACATAGTGAACGACCCTTGAAATGACAGGGTCCTGTTGCTGGTGTGACCGAAGGTCGCCAAGGGACAAGGAAGGCAGCATGTCCTGACCAGGTGGTTCTAAGGTAGCAAGATGGTCTGCGAGAGAGGCCGCACGATGCCTTGGAGCAGAATCCCAATCATTGAAAGAGGACAGAAGAGAGGAGACGTGCCCCTCAGACAGGGAACCATCAACAGCAGAAAGACTCCCTAGGGACTGTGGTTGACAGGTGAGACGAAGGCGTCCCTGCACCCGTCCATCGTTAACATCATGGGCCAGGCTGAGTAGCTCAGAATAAGACTCGCCCAGGAGCAGCTCCTCAATGGTTTCACAAAGGGGTCTCTACTTAGAGCATCTGCCACCACATTCAACCTGCCAGGGATATGTTTGATATCAAATGAATATGGAGCCAGCTTTGAGACCCAACGCTGCTCACAAGCATCAAGTTTTGGCTTGGTCAGAATGTATGTGAGAGGATTGTTGTCCGACCAGACAGTGAACTTATGGCCTTTGAGCCAGTGACTAAACTTCTCACAAACTGCCCACTTGAGAGCTAGAAACTCAAGTCTGTGAGCAGGATAGTTGACTTGACTGCGAGTCAGCGATTTGCTCGCAAAAGCCACAGGTCGGGCTCTATCTCCACCATCAGGCACCTGAGACAAGACAGCACCCAGACCACCAAGGGACGCATCAGTGGAAAGGATGAAAGGCCTATCAAAGTCCGGGTGCGCCAACACCACACTGTTGAGGAGTGCAGTTTAAGATCCTCAAATGCCTTCTCACAGACGGGAGTCCAATCCTGAGGAATCAGTTCTCGGAAGGTGCCAGCGCGCCGCCGACCAGGGCAACCTCCAGCTCTCCTCTTCTGTCCAGCAGTCAAATTGTAGAGCGGCTTTGCAATGGAAGAGCAGCCAGGGATGAAGTGCTGGTAATACAGCACCATCCCAAGGAAAGACTTGATCTTCCGCTGAGATGGAGTGCAGCCGTCCTCATTCATGAGATCCTCCTTACTGAAAGCTGTGATGACATCCACCTTCTCCTGGTCGACTGAGACGCCACTGCTATCCACCATATGGCCAAGAAATCTCACAGATTTGCGAAGAAAGTGGCATTTCTTCTGCGCCAGCTTCAGGTTGTTGGCTCTGAGGCGTGAGAAGACCATACCCAACCGCTTCAGGGCCTCCTCCTCAGAGGGGGCAAAGACAAGCAGGTCATCTAGATAACAGAGGAGACTGGAGAAGTTCAAGTCACCGAAGACGCTGATCATCATCCGCATAAATGATGCGGGGCTGTTGCATAAGCCCTGGGGAAGCCTATTATACTCGTACAAGCCTAAGGGTGTCGTAAAGGCCGTGTACCGCTTGTCAGACTCATGGAGGGGGATGTTGTAGAACCCCGATGTGAGATCCATGGTGCTGAAAAAGGCGTTCCCACCAAGGGCGGCAAGACAGTCAGCCTGATGAGGCAGTGGGTGCGCATCCTTGGCGGTCTTGGCATTGAGCCAGCGAAAGTCGGTGCAGATCCTCAAGTCCCCTGACTTCTTCCAGACCAGGACCAGTGGGGAGGCGTACTCACTGACTGACTTCCTGATGATGCCTTTCAACTCCATCTCAGACAGCACTTCTCTCAATTTGTGATAATGTGCTGGGGAACTCAAGGTAGGGTAACCGGAAGGGACGGTCATCAGTAAGGTGAATACGGTGAACAAAACCTCTGCTTCCCCACAGTCTAACTTATCCTTGGAGAACACGTCCTGGTAAGTCAGCACGAGTTCAGCCAGCCGGTGTTTCCACTCCTCTGACACCCCACAGCCTGCAAAGTTGATATCCCCCAATCCACAGTCCTTCAGCTGCTGAAAGATGTCAGAGGTGGCTCCTGACCCAGTGGTAGGGTCAGCAGCTTGACCAACTTGTGGCCTAGACACACCCTGAGAGATGGGAAGATCTTCCACAGCAACACACGGAAAACATCTGCCACCTTAGCATTGCGGGCGCAGCGTCACAGGGCTTCTCGTGGGGTTAAGGATTTTCATTGGGACCCAGCGATCACCCACATGGGAGTCACAACTCGTCCAACAATTATGCCTCTGGGAGCTGAGCGGGAGGAGGTGGGCTCAACAATGACAGAGCTCCCGGGTGATACAGGGGCACTGCTGGGCAACTTTCCCCACACCAGATACTCCTGCTGTGGAGCAATGGTGACAGCCCGCCGCAGCCTCACAGTGCCAACCTTGTCAGGTAGTTCAGGACCAGACCAGCGAGTTATGCAGCTGAGCAACTGCAGAAACTGCTCACACTCAGGGTCTGAAGTCCTAGAGCGGATGAGTTCCCAGTATTTGTTGTCAGATCTCATTCTCTGTATCATGGGCCTTATAACATTGCTCCCCTCGATGAGCTCATCCCTCTGACCTGGAACAAGAAAAGCCGGAACAATAAACTTGGAACCATAAATCTCTATATCAAGATCATAAATACATTTTGGTTGGGTTGTAAGGCCACCACAGCCGACAAGGACCACCTTTTCGGACACAGGCTGAGGATTCGAGAGAACACCAGCAGCCCTAAGCTTAGACTCTGCCTCCACACTGAGCGTGCATGACATGCTCCCTGAATCAAGCATCCCTCTCAAAGTAGACTGACCCTTGACGGACACTGGAGCATAAAACAAGTCACTAGCTCCTTCCACTCTATGAGATCCAACAATGATCACTGTCTTGTCACTAGGAAGATCACTGCAGCAGTTAACATAAGTGGACTGCAAGTCCTGCTCCTCGGTGAGGGTGTCACTTGCACTGCCCATGCTACCCCTCTCACAACACGGGCGGATTAGTTTAAATCAGCAGTAGGGGTGGACGAGGGTGGTGCAGCCGAGGGATGAGTGGACTGAGGGCACTCAAGCCTGACATGACCTGGTCCGAAGCAGTTCAGGCATAGTCTGTAAAGCCTGCAGTGTGCATGTGTTGAGTGGTCTGTGGAACCACAAACTCTGCATGTGAAGGGCTCAGAGCGCTGTTGGTTACGGGGGCGACCAGGGTGACGGTGGGTAGGCTGACGGTTAGCAGGCTGATGGTGGCCTGTGTATTGGCTGGTAGCAAGGGAGGCATTGCACAAGGACAGAACTTTGTCAAACATAGCCACAACTTGTTGGACACCAGGCTCAGCAGTAGTTGGGACAGTGGCAGTGTTACCTGAAAAGGGGGCAGCAACAGGAGGCGGAGACAATACAGCAGGCTTATGCGAACTCACTATCATCTCATCTGATATAGGCTGGTTGCAGGCCAAAACAGCTGGAGACAGAGAGACAGTAGGGGTTCTGGCTGACACGCCACTGATGCAGCCCGAGACAGGGCAGGACTGAAAGGGCGAAATGGGGCAGCCATTGGACTTTGACTGTAAGCTGATAAACCCGCTGTGTGTCGGGACTGGGCTGCTGTCTTCCTCACATTTCTCATGTGGCTGTCCAGACGCTCCTGAACCTCTGCTGCGGTCCACCGCTCAGGTGCCTTCAGCTGAAATGACATGGCAAGACTGGGGTCGGGACAATGAGTAACGAACATCATGACCACTTCAGCACTAGGGTCCTCCACCGATCTACCTCTCCTCCGAAGGCATTCATCAGCAGCATCAATGGATTTGTTAAGGCGAATCCAGTAATCCATAGCACTCTCATTAGCATGTGGAATGGTGCTGTAGAAGTCCCTCATGGGCAGGTTGGAATATGACAGCTCACTAAAGTGACCCTTCAGTATGTCGAACACAGCCGTGGGAAGGTCAGAGGCGCTCAGCTCAGGGCGACTGCGAAGAGACACTTTCACCACATCCCTGGCTTTGCCCGACAGTCTTGACATGATCAGATCATACATTTCAGAATGAGTACCACATTTAACCCTATTCAGGTAACACTTCATCATGTCTTCCCATTCATGAACGGGGAATGCATCTGTATGATCCCCCCTGAAATAAGGTGGAGGCTTGTTGTCAGACTGGACAACAACCTGCAGTTGTGATAAACTTGCATCACTGGATGGCTGATTGGTTGGAGACTGAGGTTGAACTGTACTAGAGTGATGCATAGAGCTGAGACTGGCCGAAATGCTTTCGCCAATCTGTTTGGCTAAGTCAGTGATCATGACCCCAAGAGCCTCAACAGAGACAACTTGTGCAGGCTTAGGAGTTGAACTGGCAGAGGGGGCCAATGGTGAATCTGACTGATCAACTGTGTAGTTGAAAGTACTGGGGGACACAGGCCTACCCCTCCCATAACAAAGCGAAGCAAGCTGCTGGCCCCTTCCCACCCCAAAGGTGACATCACGCCCACGACCAGCCATATTGCCAACTCCAAAATCATCCCCTCCTGACATAACGACTGAGAAATGCTTGTGGAGTAAAAAGGGAAACAAAAAACAAAAACACAAAAAAAACAAAAAAACAACCAAACAAACAAACAAACAAAAATTCCTTGAACCTCAGCACACTGCAAAAAAAATAAAAATAAAAAAATAACAAAAAATCATACACAACTCAATAATGTGCACTTAGTACGACATTGCATTTATAGGATGCACAAAAACCCCAAATGGCCACCAAAATTAAACCAAATAGAGTATCACTGTCATATTGTCTTGAAAAGAAAGAAAGAAAGAAAGAAAAATCGATCAGTAAAGATGAACAGCCTATCAACACACATTCACTGCGATCATCTTACCCCGTCACATAAACAGTCACTTCCGTTTATGTCCGTTCTCGATCCCTTTTAAATAAAGTTTCTGCTTTCAAAGCGAGGGAAGGGAAAAAAAAACGAAGCGAACGCTCTCAGAAGCGGAGCACGAGCCTTCCCCTTAACTGACACACCTCCAGCGCCCGCGGGAGCAGCACAGGTCTTCAGGGTCGCACAGCGCGGGTAGGAGGATGCGGAAATGGAGAGGCGAGCCGGCCGGCAGCAGCTGTACCCCGGGGACCAGACGGACGTCGGTCGGCGATGCAACGGGTCGAACGGCACCAAGTGTAACCGGTGGTTATTGTCTTTGCGTTGTGTTGAGTTTGAATGACCCACACCGTGTTCAGCTCTGGAGGCTATATCCGTTTATTCTGACAACAGAAAGTGCAACACGAAATCCTCCGTCAACTGCCAATATCTGGAGCCCCCTCTCCCATGGAGTACACAGAACAAAAGGGAAGAGGTGAGGCGGGAAAAATTCTTATATAGGGGGGGTGTGCCCCCAACAGGTGTCCACAGGAGACTGAAACTTGGGGACAAACGTTCCACATTAAACAAAGGAGGCTTGTCAGGTGTTACGACTCAATTTTGTGAAATTATAAACTAATATTATTAAGGCATAAATTATCCCGTTACATATACACATGTATATACACATATATATATATATATATATATATATATATATATATATATATATATATATATATATATATATATATATATATATATATATATATATATATATATATATATATATATATATATATATATATATATATATATATATGTACATACATACATGCGGAAGCATATTGCATTCACTTGGCAAATAAAAAAAAAATCTGTTTTTCGTGCTAATTTTTTTCCGCCCTGTTTTTCGTGTAAATGTTTTTCCGCCCTGTTTTTTTTTATTTTGAAATCCTGCGAGAAAACAGTTGACAGGTGACTCTACGGCATGGATGTGCTCTACGGTGGTGACACGTCACCAAGTAGCCAGTTTGAATGCACTTCAAATGCATCATTGTGTATCCATGGAGCATGCCATATTTATCCAATTGATCCCGGAGAAACATTGCGATGTCGAGAATATCTGAATGGGCTTTCCTTCAAAACAACCGCAAAGTCCTCAGATGCCTACGTAAACTGATTGTAATGCCATCTATGTCACTTAAAGACAGGACTATTTCCCAGTGTCTTAAACCCATGTCAAAATAGAATTTGATTGAACTGAACAAGCTGGCCATGTTTGCTTTCATTATATCTAGCTCTCAATGAAAGAATGGATGCGATTGTTTCCAATGCTTTCGGGAAAATAGGGTGGAAAAAATTAGCACGAAAAACAGGGCAGAAAAAAATTAGCACGAAAAACAGGGCAGAAAAAAATTAGCACGAAAAGCAGGGCTGTAAAAAGAAATAGCACGAAAACCAGAAATAATTACACTGAAAAACAGATTTTTTTTAATTTGCCAAGTGAATGCAATACGCTTCCGTATATGTCAGATTAATAATTGTGAATTTTTTGGGGAAAGTCACTCACAATTATGTATTACGAATTTAGTTATAACTAAATGTAAAAAAGAAAATTTGTGAATTAGTTCAATTAAATATATATAGTTTTTATTCGTAAGACAAAAAAACAGACAGTCATCTAAAAACAAAACAAAAACATTCAGTGTTTTAAAGAAGACATGAATGTGAAAATCTCGGGAAAGGAATCACATCTTTGATGTTGTCAATTCCCAGAATGCACTGCAGATATCGCTCAAATCCTAATCCAAAACCACCATGAGGGACTGAGCCAAACCGTCTGAGATCCAAATACCTGCAATCAAACAATGTCATCATGACTCTGTCGGTGCCAGCAGACAGAAAATTCTAAAGTGCTCGTCAAGCAAATGTGTTGCAGTTACCAGCTGTAGGTGTCGTCAAGTCCAACCCTGAAAAGAGGGAGAATTTGAATTCAAATTAGAACTTTAAAAAAGTCAAAATGTCCCTGAAAAACCAAATAAGTTAGAAATGTATGTAAGATAGAGTATACATTTTATATACGCGCTTCATGTAAGTACTTATGTCTGTTTGTTTTGTTCCTGACGTGTGAGCGTTTACTACTTCAACTGTAAGGATTTAGCTGGAAAAAACACTGCTTACTGTTTGTGTGCTCACAGGAAACCGGGATTATTTGGCTTTTACTTCTGTTTGACGAAATTGTTTGAGTGTGACGTTTATTTGCGCAATGCTAATCTCTTAAGTAACGGCAGGTGAATGGCAGACAGAACCATTATGGTGCTAGCATGACTTTTTACACGCGTCAAGATAGATCAGGAGAGTGCAGTAGTTATGGCGTGTGATTAACTCTTCATGGTATGGTAATGTTCAGAATAAACATGATCCTACAGTCTGTTCAAACACACCATTATCCCCCTGCACCATTATTGTTGTTGAGCCACTTCCTATAATGTGCCGGTACTTTCTCTTCTTCAAGCATCGGATTGTCTTACACGAACTACCACTTAGACAAAAGGCATTTTAAAAACCCTGTGGACAATCCTGTAGAAGCACAAGCCTTCCAGTGACTCTGGACTGTGGGCTCTTACTCTTGGAGGCGAGTCCTCAGCAGATCCAGCCTCTCCTCTCTCAGCGAGCCCCCGCAGAGCTCTCCAACTCCTGGCACAAGGAGGTCGACTGCAGCTGCCTGCACACAAATGAGAGGCACATTCATCCTGGACATGCAAATCAGTGCCAGAGCCAAACTAGCATTCTCTGGGAGGAGTCGCAAAGTCAATAATCAGCTCGCCAAATATTTAATGTAACTCGGTCTTACTGTATGCTTGGGATGGTCCTGGTTGTCTCTTGCATAAAAAGGTTTCAGGTCGTAGGGGTAATCAGTGACAAATACTGGAACGTCGCCACAATGTTTCACCAGGTACTTCTCGTGCTCTGTCTGAAGGTCAGAACCCCACTGCAGAAAGGAAGCCGCTACAGTCAAAGTGGACTCTTAGAGGCGGAGGTTAAGTCTTATCCCAGCATGCATGATGGAAGCTTTCTTGAAATGTTTGGATCTATTTGTCCATTTTAAAAATGTTTTCAAGATTGAGGCAAAACTTGGAAGGCTTGTATTCAAGCGGACCAAAAGGATTTGTTGTTGCAGACGTTGGTCGCGTGTTGTGCCACAAACACATCAGCAGTGCCTCCTATAATGTTAATATACCTTCCAGTTCTGATAAAAACTGCTGCTAGAGTAGCACCCACGCTAATCTCTTTAGCAGCAACCGTTGTTTATAACTGACAGTAGCTTCTTCTTCTGCTTTTCACTCTTGCAACTCCGTCTGTTTAACCGTAAAGGAAGCTGTCCAGTTACGGAAATACAAGGCAGAAATATAGAACTAACAGTGAAAAATCTGAGCTACCTAGTGTCTGATGAAAATGAATCACGCCTGCTTCACTAATATAAAAAAGGAAAAATAAAAATAAAAGTCACAGTGCTGGCACATACCTCTGTCGGAAAGTCAAATTTCTGATTACTGCGGTTTAGGATGTCAATAGCCTCATTGTAAGTGATCCTAAAAGTAGACAGAAGAAGTCATCATTCAAGGCCTTTAGATAACTTGAATCAGTCCAGTGACCTATTTAACTTTTTTTTCAGGCTAGTGAAAACAGAAACTTACACAGGGAACTGCGTCTTCAACATACGATCCACAGTGTCCTGTTTAATGCATGGATGCAGTAGGACAACATGTAGGTTACAGTATGTTAGGCAGTCTGGGTTCATATTAAAGCTGGGTTACGTATATGTATATGTACACGTGCATATAATGTCACAGGACTCACCCTGTGTCCTGGAGCCACATGCTTGTGAATCAAAGCCACATCTTCGGCACAGTGAGTCAGGACATCCTCCGTGGCAGACCTGAACATGTCCTCCATGACCTGAAGAGTCGACCCAGTTTCATTATTTCAGTTTTGCTGGGAAGCTGTCCAGAACTGACAATTGTTCTGTTGAATGTTGCAGCAGTGACCCCAAGGGCTGCCATACCTAGCAAACTTTCACATAACACACCCCTTGGCTTGGGGTGTTGCTATCACTAACCTTGGAAAAGTATCAGTGAGCTGTTAGTGACATCAAAAAGGGCTGATTTCCAGACTCAATTTCTTACACTTTTCTCATTTCTAAGCTAGTTCACTGACATAACAAAATATCTTCTATCATGCCCTCTAGCCTAATGTGGGTCTTTTACACTCAGAAGAAAGCACAATCTACTTCTGCAAGGTCAGAGTTTATACAAATAAATATATGTAAACAATTTACTTATGTATAGAAATATCTATATAATCTCTACAATCTACGAGACACAACAAACCTCGGTGAGGTCTTCTAGAGACTCGGTGAAGGAGATCTCAGCTTCAACCATGTAGAACTCAGCCAGGTGGCGTCTGCTTTGGGAGTTCTCTGCACGAAAAGTTGGCCCGAATGTGTAAACTCTAGAGAAAGCCCTGAAGGAGAAAAGAGAAGGAAGGAATTATCAGAAATATTCAGAAACACACAGGTCAGAAATGTGTTTTAATAGTTACTCTCACCCTGACATCACTTCCAAATGTAGCTGCCCCGACACAGTGAGGTAGGCTGGGACCGAGAAGAAATACTTGTCTTCTTCATTCTCTGAATATGGTGGCTGTAGTATAAGCAAAGGTTCTTATTAGCCTTGTTCTCATCACATATTGGACAGAAAACTAAGGAAGTACCAACAGAATACGTGTATAAACATCATAACTCACCGCAACCTCAAATAGCTCCCCCGCACCTTCACAGTCGTTTGAAGTGATGATTGGAGTGTGAATCTGAGCAAAGCCATTTTCCTGTTGCAACAAACAGAAATAAATCACAGACCAAAGGCTGAAATTTTTGGTCGTTCTAGATACCGGCTTGCTGTGACAACCTTTACCTTGAAGTATGAGTGAATTGCTGCAGTGGCCTGGCTACGTATTCTCAACAGGGAGCTGGAAGCGTTTGTTCTAGGCCTGAGATGAGGAAACTGTCGAATATAATCGAGGCCGTGTCTCTCCTTGATTTTAAAGGGGAAATCCTGCAACATACAGCAAAGGTTTAGGCCAGTGGTTCTCAAACTTTCTCTTTCACGCCCCCACCTCTTGAGGGATCCCGATGAACCTGCAAGTGGCCCCATGTCTCTAGGACAAAGTTGACTTTTGACCGCATAGACTTGCATGGCATTAGGGTTAGCGATAAGGCTGGAATTAGGGTTAGGGTTAGGGTTACTGCTGGAATTAGGGTTAGGGTTTCGGGGTTCCTCATGGGCTAGAAGCCCCAAATTTAACGTGGCTGTGTCTTGAGGGATCCCGATGAACCTGCAAGTGGCCCCATGTCTCCAGAACAAAGTTGACTTTTGACCCCATGGACTTGCATGGCATTAGGCTTTGCTGAAAATACAGTGGCCAATGTAACAGACAACTGGGATTACTTGAGCCTCACCACAGGGTTACACTCTCCAACCACGCTGATTTGCTCAGCTTCCAGTTCAACTTGCTGTCTTTGATGAGGACTTTCCTTCAAAACGCCTGTGACCTCAACAGCAGAGCCAAATGTGAGTAACCTCAAGTGAAGGGAAGGGGGGAAAAAAGGCAATCATTATTTCCTTCATTCACACCAAAAGTTGAATGGTAAGGTGTTACTGCCACCGGCAGGTTTAAAGTCGGCATGCTTACGGGTTATTCAGCTCTGAACTGGCAATGATCTGTAAGGAATGCAAAGAGCTGCCGTCGTTCAGGTGAAGGAAGAGGTTCTTCTTCTGGGCTCTTACAGAGCGAACCCATCCCTGCAACAGAAAGCAACACACCGTTGAGCCGTTCATTCTTTGCACAAAGACACCTTCACACAAAGTGTGTTTTCTAAGAAAAACATCTTGATGACTGCACTACAGAGTAACTATAGATTGCCAGCCCCTACTACTTCTATATGAACTGAAATTTAACAGTTATGCGTTAGTAAACAACAGCAAGAACAGCCGGGGGGAAATAAACTCAAGGATGTTTGTTTGAGATATATTAACATGGAATACATTAAGAACAGTGCATAACTAGTAGCTGTAATACAAATACATGATGGAAATGCTGATGAACTGACTTTGGCAAGTTAAAAAAAAAAAATGCAAGGACGAAAACGGCACATGCATGGAGTATTTATTTATTTATTTTTACCTGCACTTTAATATTTGCCCCGACGTTTAAACCCGATACAGCTTCAGATACACGTAGTTTCGTCGGTATCTTCTTGCAATAATGTCGAGAACCTAATACTGCCCGAGAAATGAAAGAGGATGATGCAAGAGACAGCGTTTTAACTGCAGCCCGAAACATCGTTATAAAACCTAGACGTTAACAACGATTTTAAAAAAAAAACTAAATGCGTGACATGTTGCCCTAACTCAACAATACAATATAAATGTAATTAGTCGCATCACATTTTGCTGTGACTTGACTTTCACGCTGTCGCTCGTCTTGACAGCGACGCTTCCTGTTTAGGTTTTCATGACATGCGCAGAACAGTCACGTGGGTCAGGACAAACCAATGAAGTGACGGTGTTTTAGAGTACGCCTACTCATGCCACTGGGAGTTGTAGTTTTAAATGTAAATAACGTTCGCGCTGTAATTATTATTACTATTTTAAAACTTGTATGAATAATTTGTATTCTACTAAGAAAAACAACACTTTAGAGACTATATGCATACATGTATAAATATCTTGTTGGAATCCTTAATATACAGATACTAAAACACTAGAAACATCACATATAACCACCGTGCGTGTTTTGAAATGTTTTATTCAATTTTCTATTTATTGATGTTTGTTTACCCCCCCCCCTCCACACACACACACACACACACACACATTTTAGTGGAAAATTATATATATTTTTAACAAAAAAAAACACACACACACACAAAAAAAAAAATCTGCCAATCACAATCGAGCCATGCAGGAGAAGGTTACAAATTGACGGTATTCATTTTCAGCGACGGGCACAACGACTTGGTTCAATAATATTTAGGAGGCGAGCGGTGGAGCCGTCATAACCACCCAGAAATTCCTCTTTCATCTACTTTGATTTATCAGCCATCACTTGTGAGGTCCATTTGTGCGAAAACCTCGTTAATCCAATGGCCGCAGTCGACACCCGGGTCTGTTCCCACCATTTGCTGCTGAAGTAAATCACATCATGTCAGCGATGTAATAAG
Source organism: Thamnaconus septentrionalis (assembly GCA_009823395.1). Taxonomy (NCBI): domain Eukaryota; kingdom Metazoa; phylum Chordata; class Actinopteri; order Tetraodontiformes; family Monacanthidae; genus Thamnaconus; species Thamnaconus septentrionalis. Next base: position 10,251,668 of record CM020510.1, on the reverse strand, counting down.
ATGCCAGTGATAATTACTCACCTGGTCTCGCCTGTCAGCTCCGGAGCCCCCGGTCTGGGACACGTGGTGGTGGGGGTGGTGCTGGTTTGGGGGTGGTGGTTAGGTGTCTCCAGTTGCGTGCGTGCGTGCGTGCATGTGACACATCATCATTAAAACCCGCGCGTGATGCATTCGAAAAGTCAGCGTGGTCATTGATATTAATTATCTCCAGCATGGATGGAGCAATTATGCACTTGGCTTCGTCTTAATGGGGAGCCAAACGATTCCATTTTCTGAATCACTGAGAGGGGAGTCCGAAATGTAGTGGGGAATATTAAACATGGCGCGTGGCATAACTATTGGGAGACATTAATCAGAAAGTTGTCTTTAAGTCGCAGCTGGAAAACAAGATCTGACAACCAGGAATCGATAGGTAAACAAAAGGAACACGCCCATCACAGAATTCTAATGAATCCGATATATTATGTGAGTAATGTAGCGCTGACCTTTGCTTACCTTCTCTCTCTTTGAATCTGCATCATCATGTGCAATACATCTTCCCACCACAGGGTAGTGCTTTAGCTCTACGACACCAGTGCATTCCCCTCCTCACGTACAGCAGTGCCCACCCCCCCACAACCTAATGTAGATTCTATTCATTTACCCCTGAGTTACCTCAAATATATTATTCATTTCGCAGCTTCCAGGTCTGCTGAGTTGGAAACAAGACGACACTGTGTTCTAACTCCGCTTCAATCAGCTGCGGCTGCCTCTCGACGACAGTGGCTAAGGTATAGTGACTAGTCCAGTGCTTTCAGGGTTGCATCAGGAACCATTTGCCACACGCCAGGAGAAGCTGCACGACCGAACCTGCACACGTCTGACTTGATTTTCTCCTTGCGGCCCCACCCCTCACCCCCACGCCGTTAACAACCCCCCCCCCCCCGTTTCATGTAGTGACAACAAGCGTGCGGGACTGACAGCAGGTTTTGTGTATTTATATTCCCCAAGAACACGCATCCTCCCACTCAGACCTCAAGGCAATGCACGCGTGAAAGGAGTGGGGGGAAAGGTGGAATTTCAGCGAGCTCTGCTGCCTGCATGAAAGAGCTGCACGAGTGAGGGGTGGGAGAGGAGGTAGAGGAGGTGGGGTCGGCCCCAGAGAGAAAGGCTTCTGTTTACTCTCTGCGTAATAAATCAGCGAAGATATAAGTCAAATGGTGGCCGTGATGGAGGAGACGCGGGCTGCCCGCTCCTTCTCGGAACAGGCTGTGGGCGCAGGCAGTTGTTTGGCAGTGGCCGGACAACCTTATTTGGGCTTAACAACTTGTAGAAAATCAATAGACGATTAGTCAGCAAAACAAAGGATTGCGCTGTAAAAGCCGGGATCTCGGAGGGATCACTTGAACTCAGAGGGCGAGTGCGTCCTCTGCTATCGGCAGGCACGCCTATCGACAGCCTCTCCTGCCCCCCCCGCTCTAAATATTCTGCACCTTCAGAAGGAAGGGTGAATTGATTTTATGTAGCATGGTTTGTTAAATGCTGATTGAGCCAATATAGTGATTCCAGGCATCGGGTGTGGGTGACGCGGTTGCCAAACAAGAATCAAAAGCAACTAACAACTGTTTCCAACCCACTGATGTTTTGATTGTTTTTTTCTTTTTTTTTCTATTTTCCATCACTGCTTCTCCAGCACTCCGGCTCTCAAGGGTGCTGGAGCATAATCCCAGCTGTCTCGGAGTGAAGGCGGGGTTACACCCAGGACAACCTGCCGGTTCACCACAGGGCCGATGCAGAGAGACAGACATCCGTCCGCGCTGACACTCACACGCACAAGCAATTGCCCTCACGTCCGGAGGAAGCCGGGGAGTCTCTGGAGAGGAGCCGGGAGCACACAGGTGGAACATGCAGATTGAACCCACAACCTATCTTGCTGTGAGGCTATGGCGCTAATAACCACTGCAGCGCTGCGTCGCCCTTTTTCAAAACGAATGCAGAAGAAGGAAAGAGATCCAAGCTCGCACTTGACAAAATGCCAAAAAATATCTCTCGGCGTATAATTGTTTACATTTGAATAAATAATTTGCCAGTCAGTAGCAATACTTTTAAACTGTGTCCCTATGGTAAATATAGGCTGCCAAGGCTGCAGCATAATCCTTTGGAGCAACTTCAGCCATTAACTGAAAAAGTGCTTCTTTAGAAAAAAAACAAAACAAAAAAACAAAGCAAAAAAAAACGAAAACAATTGTAAGATGTGAGTTGTGGAGGAGAAGCCAGAGTCAGAGTTGGCGAGCTGAGTCTGGAGGCTATTAGGAGGAAACAAGCAGCAGGAATTTATTCAAGTCACCACTGTTTATTTCTGACAATCAGGCTAAGGCAAACGGAAAAAAGAGAGAATTTGGTTAAAATCTCCCCCAACAGAATCTAACAAGCACTTGAAGTGAAGTTTGGAGAGCAAATATGAGATGGGGCGAAAGCTGCTCAATAACACCGTTTAGCCAAACGACTGCCGTTGGGAGTCAAACTTGACGGATCCCAGCAAAGCCAAACCGAGTGTTTGGCTCCATGTAATCAACACAATCGAGAACAGCCAATCAACCAACTGGTCTGGATGATCAGCAACACAACATTTCTGTAAGAATACCATCGCGGCGACCGACTGGAATGAGAAGCGGGAACTAATTCCCAACGTTTTTTCTGCCGCACGCAGGGCACCAATTCATAGCGACTGCTGATCACAACAGGGACTCATAAGGGAAAAGAGGTCTGACAAACAGGCTACTTAATAAAAAAAAAAACCTTAACAACATCTCAGCCTTAACCTGAAGAAACGTTCCAGCAGATTAACCTGGAATTCAACCGCAGTCAAAGACAAGGCTCTCACGAGACGGCTATAAATAGAGGGCGGAAAGTAAGGAGAGTGGATGTGAGGCCACATGCAAACGCTACGATTTGTCACAGTCTGCACTCGCATTTACCCACGACGCACCGCAGTGACGCTGCCAGTTGCGGCCGCCGGTTCTTCAATTTAATTTCCAGTAATGGCAGGACTTACTTCACTCTCATTCACCACCTTATTTGGGCAAATGAGACTGAAATACAACCTCTCAGTTGTAGGTATTCAGCTCATATGTGGGTCACATCGCTTAATGTGAAATTCATATTCTTACCTTAATGAGAATGAAAAAAAAGTGATACAAGCTAACACAACTAGTGCTTGCTGCATTTAGTTTGATTAAACGTTGTTACGCTGAAATCATGCAAGAGTGGGGAAAATGCTTTAAAGCCTATGAATAATTCCTTTTTTAGTTTTATTTGGCCCACCTTGTTCTTTCCATCTGTGCCTGGACTGCAAGTAGCCTTTGGAAAAAGTTCCCTCCACTATTTTCACTGATCAAAAATGTTCTCACGTCATACTTTACAGTGTTTTTTGCAAAGAAAAAAATGCCCACCCTGTGCTTTTTTTTCTTATCTTTTTCCTCTTTTTTAATGATGCGTAACCCTACCGATATCTCTGGCTGCCTGCGCTGCTCTCAAGTTACAGAGGTCGGCGGGTTTTATCTGCCAGCCATGTGCGCGCTCGCCCGTGCACTCTGTTGCAAAAGAGCTGGGCCCAGGAACTTCACCTGCTGCACACCGACTTACAAAGAAAACATCTCGTTTGGCCGTCGGAAGTTTGCCGACACGTCCGTCAATAGGCACCTTTTCCGTAAAACGAAGGCAATCCCCGTCTCATTAACCCGCGAGCGCTCCACCTCTCCGCTGAGTGCTTCCTCCTTTAACAGGCAGTCTGACCCCCGCGCGACTGTTCTTTTCCTGCTGGTGTGGCAGCGCCGCTCCACAGCTCTATCATTAGCGTGTCATTGCCGCGCTAATTTATTTCATTTGCGATAAGTGAGTGATTACTGGTTTTTATAACAAAAGAACAAGCTGCTGTCCGGCAGCACAATAAGTCTTAATTAGCTTTGTTTGTTTGCTTGATACTGACCGCTGCTCGGCGGCAATGGAGTCAGGCTGAAATATAGAGCTGCCGGGAGAGACGACGCCTTGCCTGACAATGGGCCTCGCTTTAATAAAGTGCATAATATACAAACTAGCATTTGAGCGCCGGGCCCCTGCAATCACAGAAAGGTAATTAAAACATTCCCTTTAATTAGGCCCTGCTACTTAGATAAGAGGTGGTTGCTGCTCAGTTCGATTATCTCTTGCCATTGAAGGCACTTCAAGGCAACTGCCGGCCTCACTCTGCTCCGAAACATCAGGTTTACACGATTAAAGGAACAATTGGCCAATTTCTGTGATTCCATTTTGGTGTGAGCACCTCATTTGTGCTTGCTGTGGCACAGTAAACTCAGGCTTACCTCTTTTCAGCCAGTGTACATTGGTATATTTGTATATACAACATGTGTTTGTTTTGTTCCTCTGACCAAAATTAGAAATTCACTGACTCACTGTGGTTACATTATATTAAAACGCTGAAATCCATGAAAACAAAACAATATTAAACATGAATAAACAATAAATAATATAATTCAACCTAAGGACATAAACCTTAAATGTGGAAATGTATTTATTTGAAAGTTCAGGTCAGCATCAGGTGAACCTGGGAATGCAGAGACATGGCTAAAATTTTGAGTCTGAAATCACATCCACCTTTAAAAAAAAAAGATGGATGTTTTCGGTCTGTCTCAGTCTGGAGGAACTGACTGGGGTCCTTCAAGTTCTCGAAGCTTGAGGCAGGTGCATAAAGGTTCCACACTGAGCAGAATTCACTGGACCAACATTTTCTATCGTGTCTCTCAGTGAACTCAGAAATAAGTCCATCCTGTCCTTCTGTGAATGCAACACACTTTATGGAACTCAGACCGTTTAGCCTTTCTGCACGAGGCTGTAAACACAGGGCTCAGTGTGCTGTTTATTTCTTTTTTTGGGGCTTTTTTCATAGCTAAATTTACAAAGCGGAACTGTTGGAGTCTAGGATGAAAAAAAAACAGATGTGAAAGTGGATACTATATAGGACCTTAAACAGGAAATAGCTGCAGCATGTTGCCCTTGAAAACCACAGGTGATGAGCAAGAAGAATGGACGGAAAACAGCGCAATAATTGCCGCGACGGAGGCTGACATGGACGCGGCTGTAGCCACGGCCTCACCAGAGCTGGATGCTATTTTCTCATAACATCAGAGAGATTCCTGGATGGGAAGGATGTTTCCGCTCTGCTCCAGACCGACCTCGGCAGGATGTTGCGTTGGAGGTGACTGACTGTCACTTGACTGAAGTGTGAAAAACTCGTCTCAACTAAAAGTAAAGAACGTGATCCGTCTCGCTATACGGTGGATCGACTATTTGTCCAATCACCTTACAGGTTTCGTTGAGGGAAGTGTGCCACGTGCGACGTTTGCCTGCGGGCTCTTTCTCAGACGGATGGGTGCAATCTGGGATTTTACGTGGCAAGAAATTTTTGAGAAGCTTTTTTTACTTCAGCAAACTGTTTAGCGGGTATCCTCTCTGGGAGTCGGGAGATGAGTTCCTGCTTCCAATCGTCTCGTCTGAGGCTTTGGCTCATCACTTTGTGTCATGAGTGTGTGTGTGTGTGTGTGTGTGTGTGTGTGTGTGTGTGTGTGTTCCCACCACACTGGGGAGGAATCACCGCTGACTTTTGGAATTTGAATTGGAAATTGAAAACAGGTTCAGTTTGACACTCTTCTAAGCGGGGAACATGATCGACGTTCAATCACCGAGGTGGAGGAGGAGCTGACATAAGTGGCGTAATATGTCTGCCACAGATCGCCGTCTTTGTCAAGGGCGGCGGGAAATTAAAAAAAAATCAGCGTAATAATGTTTCACCGGGGTTGTGTATCGCCTCTCGCGCTGGAACGTGTCTGCCCTTGCTGCGTCCTCCTCAAGTTAAGTTTACTGCGTACATATTTTATTTTATTAGATGGCATTATCAGCTCTACTGCTTCATCTCAAAACAAACAATGCCTTCCAATAGACGGCGGCGACGGTTGCCTCAGCAGATGTCCGACATTAAATCTGTGACTGATTACTTTTAGTGTATCCAGACACTCCAATTAGCCACACAATCAATCGTGATGTCAGCGGTACCCGTTGCCTCAGGCTGAGGAGGATGCGGGCATTTAGCTTCCAGTATGGTGTTTGTTTTAAACAAAAGATCCCAGTCTGGAAAATGGGTACATTAACTCTGCGCAGCAGCTGGAGCCTAAAAATTTCTATTCGTAAATCTTGCTTATGCATCTTGTCAGCTTTGAAAGTCTTCCTGATCGATCTTTGCATGCTACTACCAGTCAACTCCTCTGTATACAGTTGAGGCGAAACTCGGAAGCAACTGCTTCTGGCTGTCCTTAAAAAGCCCCAGAAGGAAACAAAGAGGAAATACAGGAACCTGCTGTGAGCCTGGTTGAAGCTGAAGAGATCAGCGTAGATGCAGGTGGTGTTGTTTTGTCAAAAACATTTGATATCTTCACATTGAAAGAAGGAGACAGAACAAGACTGAAGACTTTACTCGTAAATGGCTTGAATCCACTCTGGCTTTGCCAGCAGTCAGGTTAAAAACTCCTGAATGATGAGGCTCAGCACTGAGTAGTGAACCATGTCTAATGTGAGCTGTCACACCAAATGAAAACCTTGAGCTCTTGCAGCCTGGCTAAAACTCGCAAATCTGATTGGTCCGCTTGAATGTTATAGACAGGAAGTTCATCACCGTCTAAGTTTTGCCTTGAAAACACATCAACCTGAATAGTTGGCAAGAACCTTTCCAAAATCCCTTTTATAATAATACATTGTGACTTTGGAAATTACTTCCATCTATCTATCTATCTATCTATCTATCTATCTATATATATATATATATATATATATATATATATATATATATATATATATATATATATATATATATATATATATATACACACACACACATATATGTGTGTGTGTGTGTGTGCGCGTGTTAGTCATTAAAGGTGCAAAAAAATTGAAAAAGAAAGAATTATCACTATAGATTTCCAAAGATGCCGGCAGGTCACGTGTAGCCATTGCAAAGTCAGGATTGTGCTTTTAAAATATAATAAAACTCTGCTACAAAGCATGTGCAACCACCACCGGTGGATTTATGGAAGGTTTTTCACCAATAAACAATGTGCTGCTCCACCACACTTGGAGTCGTTAGACAAAAAGGCACCTTCTTCAGCACGTCCTCTGTTAATGACATTCAGCGTGTCACGCAACGGTAACATTCAAGCTTTTTAAAGAAAAGAAAAGTTCTAAAGTTTTAAATAGGAAATGATGAAAAAAAAAACACATTTTGAGGTGAAGAGCATTTCTCAGTCAGTGCGTTTGCTTTGCCAGAAGTGAAGCAGCATTAATTGTTCCAGTGGGGTCAGCCCAGTTTTCAGTTCCGCATTCAAAGATGATTTAGCTAAAAAAGACTTATGAAAGGGAGCACTTCTTACGTTGGAAAAGAGCTAAAAATTTCTCCCGTGCGACTTTCAAGTACTTGGACTGGAAAGCTTATTTGTGCGGGCAAATGAAACGAAAGGGCAGACGTGTCACAATCCAAAAACACAATGTGAAAATAAATCCCCCGGAGGCTGATCTACATAATAGTATTAGTACGTAGAGGCCCAGAGGTTCTGTAACCAAAATAACTCTGTCACTGGCACTTCAAGCTTTTTTAAATATATAACAAACTGAAAACATGTCCAGCAGATCCAAAGATGACAAAGGAAACAAGACCTCCACATCTTTGGAACAGAATCACAGTGAATTAATTTAATCCCAGCTCCTTTGTCGTATGTTTGTCCATTACAATCCCTATTTTTGTCTTTTAACATGCAACAGAAATTTGAAATGGTACAGCAGGTAGCCGAGGCATCTAGCCTGAAAACCATGATGTTCACAAGAGTGTCTTGCAGTACATAAATCCTGAAATGGCAAAAATCAAGGCTTCGTCTTTTGCACTTTACATACAAATGTTTGTTAGAATGCTGTCTATTCTTATTATCATCTGGAGTAGTGGGAATCGTAAAAATCATCCTTATAGACACGTACGTGATACAGAGCTGCATAATCAGCATTCCCTGAAGTCCAGAAAGCTGAATTTCGTACGTAGTTACATTAAATGCAGAGCACTTTAGTGCACTACCCGTATGATGTGGTACCATACACCCGAAAAGCAGACAGAAATACAATCAGCACTGGAAACATGAACCAAATGCATAGCATTAAATTAACTAATTTAGCAAGTTAAAATTTTAGTTAGCTGACATGCTAACGCAGTGGTTCTCAAACTTTCTCTGTCACGCCCCACCTTGGAGGAAGAAAGTTTTTCTTCCTCCAAGAAGAATTTTTTTTTTGGCTAGAAGCCCCAAATTTAACGTGGCTGTGTCTTGAGGGATCCCGATGAACCTGCAAGTGGCCCCATGTCTCTAGGACAAAGTTGACTTTTGACCCCATAGACTTGCATGGCATTAGGCTTTGCTGAAAATACAGTGGCCAATGTAACAGACAAATGGGATTACTTGAGCCTCACCACAGGGTTACACTCTCCGACCACGCTGATTTGCTCAGCTTCCAGTTCAACTTGCTGTCTTTGATGAGGACTTTCCTTCAAAACGCTTGTGACCTCAACAGCAGAGTCAAATGTGAGTAACCTCAAGTGAAGGGAAGGGGGGAAAAAGACAATCATTATTTCCTTCATTCACACCAAAAGTTGAATGGTAAGGTGTTACTGCCACCGGCAGGTATAAAGTCGGCATGCTTACGGGTTATTCAGCTCTGAACTGGCAATGATCTGTAAGGAATGCAAAGAGCTGCCGTCGTTCAGGTGAAGGAAGAGGTTCTTCTTCTGGGCTCTTACAGAGCGAACCCATCCCTGCAACAGAGTGCAAAACACACGTTGAGCCGTTCATTCTTTGCACAAAGACACCTTCACACAAAGCGTGTTTTTTAAGAAAAACATCTTGATGACTGCACTACAGAGTAACTATAGATTGCCAGCCCCTACTACTTCTATATGAACTGACACAGCTTTATGTTGTGCTCCCATCCCCTCACAAAGTGCAGAGAATAGCAGCGCTTTCAGGGGTCTTGTTTTGATGAAATTGACCACATCAACAACATCAGTCATGCGAAAACATCACATATTCTACCTGCCACACGGGATGACGTTGAGCGTGGCGTGAGCTAAGTCATAATATCGCGCCAGTCGCGGCGTAGAGCACGTACTGATGCAAAGGTGTTTGATTACGGTCTATCAGCGCTCGAAAACTGTTCATTGTCCTCTGGCTTTTTGGCTCGCGGCTCGTGCATTAGAAAGAAAATAGAGCAGACGCTGAAACGATCGCTGCGCGGCACGAGCCGGCCGCGGAGGTGCACCCCGCTTCAAGTCTGGCGTGAACGACACCATCGTTCCACAGCTACTCGCGGAACGATTCTACAGCCAAAAGTTGCCAACAACTCGTGTACCTGAGCAGCGTTTTTCTTAGCTACAACCTACTTAACACTTTTTGTTAATTGTTCCGCCGTGGAAAAAGTTCAGACGTGAAAACATTAGTTCCCCCGGGACCCCCCCCTCCCTCCCGCCCGGTGTTTCGACCCCCCCCCTCCAGACGTGACTCTGTGCCCCCTAGGGGGGGCGCGCCACCCACTTTGAGAAACACTGTGCTAACGCCATTAATGCACTTGGCATTGGATAATTTTGAGCGCACAAATTGTATTTAGCATAGAAATATGGTGGATTCAAGAGCTTCATAGTTGTAGTTGAGCCAACTGACAACAACTCTGATGTCACCAGCCATCTTCAACATTTGCTTGCAATTGTCGGATTGGCGGCCGTTTCACAAGCTAAGTCTTAGCTAAGTCGTGAGATCTATTATAATGAAATGCTAGGGGGGGCAGGAGGACAAGCTCGGCTGTTCATGGACCACCCTTACGTCAGTTTAACCTTTTGACCTAAAGACAGATGACTAATTTGAAAAAAAAGTAGCCTTTTTCTGAAGCTTTATATATTTTTAATAAGGCCTGCTGCTAAATACTTTGAAGTAGCCCAAGACTATTAAAAATACATCAACCCCCACAACGGAGAATGTCCGCGGAGGATGAACCTTACATTTATGAGTCCTCCATGATTAATGTCTTCTCTCCTTGTCCTCTCTCTCCACAGCGGTGGACTGAGCGACTTCTATAGCTCCTCATGCCACAAATCTGTTGTTGCCTCTGCGTGACTGATCTGCAATCAGTAAACGCGTCTTTGCTCTGCTATTTGGCGTTTCGTCGTCTCCACGGGTAAGGCTAACTTTTGAAGGGCGGCGCCCCCTTGACCGAACGCGGCTTGAGCTCGTGTCATAGATTAAAAGAAAAAAAAAAGAAAAAATCATAAACACCTAATACTCCACGGGCGCAACGTGTTACACGATAAGCTGTCCCGACACATTAAGGAGCGGCTAACCTTTGAGTGGAGGCCCAACGTCAAGCTTGAGCAGGGCGCAGATTGGGGACTTTTTTTTCTGACCTTCGGCGTAATTACCCTAATAAAAGCATTAGATATGCTGTCAATACGATTTGCATAATGTGCGAACGCGGTCTCATTCCCGCGTCTGTGCGCCGTCCGAGAGACGCTGCAGTGACATTTCTCTGGGTCCTTTGTTCACACCTGTCGGCGGGGAGGAAAATGTGACGGGAGATTGGAGATGGCAGCTGCAGCTGTGGCTTTTGCCTCCGCCGGGTCCACCGCCACCGCCGCCGCTGACCGTGACCCTGCCGGGCGACAGTACGGATCAGCCGGGCGTGCACGAGAGAGAGAGGGGGGCGGGGGGAGTGACAGGGGAGTTTCGCTTTTGTTGCCGACGGGATTCATTTCTCACGGCGTCAATTCCGACATAATCCACGGAGATCACACCGAAAAAGAAGAAGAAAAATGCACCGTGATGCTTTGCGGCTCCACAAGTCCGAGGTAGCCAGCGAGGCGGTGAGGGGCAACACAGAGTGGAATTGAATGAATTTGAATCTTTCCTTTGTGAAAAAGGCTTTTGTGCAAATGAATGTCCCCATTATTTGGAGGAAGAAGGAAAAAAAAAACTGCAGAAGGCTGTGAGAGCTTTCAGCAGTCTGGTCTCAGGCAGGATCAGAGTGGGACTCAGTGACAGACTTCAAGTATTGCATGCGTCAGACCAGCACCCTCATGTTAAAACTGTGTCATCACCATCTTGGTGACAGCGAACGTCCTTCGCGGCGGCCTCATAATGTCGCTTAATTTTCTCAAATGGTTTCTACCGCAGTGCTTTTTATCTTTTTACTTACTCCTGAGGACTCATGTTACAGAATCCCTTCATTTATAAACTCAAAGAGCGGAGCAGGTTGCAGTTTGTCCTTTGGCCTTGGCACTTGACTCTTGAAGATTCTTGAGCTCGCTTAAATAAAATCTTGCTCACTTATGCATGTCTCCTGTTCTTTTGCTTCCTTTGTGATGTCCTCCTTTGCTTTTTTCTATTAAACCATCGACAGGCTTATTTTCTGCGCTCTCTGACAGGTTCCTCTGTCAAAAAGAGGTTAGACAGCCCAAGGGCAACATGTACACTGCTGTTTATTGTCTTTAATAGTCAAACAAATGTGAAGCATTAATTGAATGCAATTTCAAGTGGGTGATTAGAACATATAACTTCATCATTGCACCTGGTCAAATCTAATTACTGGTGTATTCAAACTGAAATAAACAGCAGACTGTGTCTGTAAAGCAAACAATTCCAAGTTAATGGGCAACATTAAGTGTATTTTCAGCCACTGAAGGCCAAAACCCTGCCAGCCCAACAGGAATATTCCCAGTTATCCTGATTAGCCAATCCGGACCAACCTTCATATGACTTCATGCCACAGGTGATTGTTTCTTGCCAGTGTTTATCTCAATCATTTCAACACATATTAGCGCAGCAGCCACCCTCAATAGGTGCGAGCCGGCTCGCTTAAGTCTCATTTTCGGAGAATAATACCCCTCATACAGCCGATGCGCAGCCTCGCACTGCTTAAGGTGCATTTTCCATTTTCCCCCTCCGCAGGTCCGGCCGCACCAAAGGCAACGATGGCCTCTGTGTGACCCGTGGAAATATGACACTCCTGAAGAGCATCAGCTCACTTTCATTTTCCGCGCTCACGCATTACCGGGCTCCTTCCGTCTCTGCTGTGTTTTGCCATCACGGCGGCGGCGGGTATCCAAATGAGAGCTGAACCTTGAGGAGATTTCACCCCTCGCGCCCCTCTACGGCCAGTTGGTTTGTCATTCCTTACATCATTAGCTTTTATGATTGGGCCTCCATTTGCATAGTGGAGAACAGAGAGGGGGATTGTGGACTGGAATTGGAAAGACAGAATCTCAGGCTGTGCAGGACACCTTTACGATGCTGCTGCAGGCTGAAAAGAGTCCAGCATGCTTTGTAGTTTGTACAACATTGCAGCGAGTTTCCATTTTACCTGTAGGGGAGATAAAGATTCCCGACATCAGTAATTGCTATGTCATAGATGTAAATATACGGCAATAAAAATGACTTGCTTGCCGGTCAGAGAACTTGCCAGAATGAGAAAAGTTAATATTTTTCTTTCTTTGCTGGCTAAACGTCAGTGTGTGATAACGTGCTGTCCTGGGAATCATCCATTGGTGATGCCAAAAAGAGAGAGAAACCTCTACCAAGCCACATATACAGCACGGCACAACACGACATACTCATTCTTCTCAAATCTAGCATCATTTTCAGATCTTCCAAACACGTAGAAGGTCCAGCAAAGCAGCAGGTTTGCAGGAACAACAACAACAGGAAATATGCTGCAATACACAATTTTCTGGAAATTTATTTTACATCAAAAACTCAACTTGCAAAACACACTTAACCAGTGTTTTGTACAATAATATGTGTCTTTTAAAACATGTAGAAAGTTCACTGAAGCATCTGTTCAAGCAGGAACCCGAAACTATTTTCCCTTGCTATATACTGACCTCTCTTTATTTATTCATTCATTCATTCATCTTCTATACCCGCTTATTCCAATTCAGGGTCACGGGGGTCTGCTGGAGCCTATCCCAGCTGTCTTAGGGCGAAGGCAGGGTACACCCTGGACAAGTCGCCAGTTCATCGCAGGGCCACATAGAGACAAACAACCATTCACACTCACATGCACACCTACGGACTCTCTTTATTTATCTTTTTGGATTCCCACTCATGCATGGCCACGGGAGCCCAGGCTGGAAATACAGACTTGAAAATAGTTGGAATTTGGGAATTCTAAAGTGAGAGAAACCAGAGAAGCCAGCTCTGCTCCTTTAAACAGTTGTTTACGGACCGGGACACTTCAGGAGGACGGATGACAGGGTCACTGCAGGAATCAACCTTTGGCTGATTCTCCCGGCAAATACATTCGCCGGTGTTTATCCTGCTCTTGAACTCCGAGTGCTTAACTCATCCGTGGGAGGAAGCAGGTAGAGTGTGAAACAATGTGAAGGCATCTCTCTGAATGCTCGAACCCACACAGCCGAAGAGCAGCATGCGAGCGGGAGCCAAGCAAAATACACCCAGTTCCAAATTGTGTTTAGTCATTTAATTAAAAACTTTAGGCTTAGCTGAAAATGCAATAAATGGATTTTTCCATGGTAATTTGTTGGTCACAAACAGGGACTTGCTTCTTGCCAGCAACACTTTCCGGCACACCGAGCTCCTCCATTCGCAGCTGAAAATGATCGGCATCGCTGGACGGGATGTTCTGACAGAATTATACATCGTCATATTTACAGATAAAAATTTTCTCCCTCTGCCTAATTAGCTATGGCACTTATTTCCATCTTGCACACATTTGCCTTCACCCGACGTATTAATCACTCCATTAAAGATTCTCTGTTGTTCATCCAAGGAAAAGATCAAAGTTACAAGAAATGATCCCACTTAATTAGAACTAATTCTAAGTTTTAAATACAAAATTAATTGCCACGAAAAAAAAATCCTATTTAATCAGGAGAGCAGTATGGCTCCCTACCAAGCCGAGTTAAGGTTATAGTGATTATGATTCCGCCAGACTGCGCTCCCCCAGGCTACGGCACATTCCCAATCTCTGAAGCTTGAATGTGTTTTAATATCTGCACTGTCTGCTCCCTCCTTGTACAGAACTATTCTCTGCAGAAGTCTCGCGTGAAGCACCAGGAAGTCTGCGAAACAGCAGGTGCAGTGAAAGATCTTGCTGCCCGTGTGTACAATGACTGATGCCGATGACAAATTGTGTCTCGCGTGTGGTCTGACAGATGAAAATCTTGCAACCACACTCATAAAACTCATCTGAAATTAGATGTTGTCTGGCAGTTTTTTTTTTTTTTTTTAAAGTGGGGGTTGCGACCCTTTTAAAGGCCACCAGGGAGCGCTAGGGTGGCCGCCGAAAATTGGAGAAAAAAGAAAAAAAAGCAAAAAAATAATTAAATTAAAATATCTTTTAATTCTCAGTATCAAATATAATCTAATGTTCTTATTCTGAGCAAATGCAACAATTATTGAATAGCAAAAAAAAAAGTAAGAAAAAACTTTATTTATTCATTAGACTGAAAAGTTGATGTTTCTTTACATATTTTGTAATATTGTCTGAAAGGAGTCCCTGAAGCTAATGGTGTTTGGGGGGCCAAGACATGGAAAAGTTTGGGAACCCCTTTTGTATAGGATGGCAAGCAGGAAGCAAGTGCTGCAAGCCCTTTGTTACATCACAAAGAGAAAAGCTCCCCCAGTGATACAGAATTACAATTAGTTCCTAAAATAATTGTCTGTCCCACAGACATTTTATTAGTCTTGTCTATGAATAAACTACACTTAGGAGGATCGGGTAAAACAGGTCGTCACGCATCCGTCTGGGCGCTGGGACGAGATGTGCCTGCAGTGAGAATTAATGTTCTCGGCTCCCCCTCCTGGTGCCTAGTACTGGCAGCCGTGACTCCCGTGCCACCCTGCCAGCCGTCAGGATCAAGCCCTGAGCTGCACTCCTTTCAACAAAGTCATCATGTGTAAAGGCAGAAAAAGCAAAAGTATCCCGGTGGCTTCAGCTGCATCAAAAAGAACTCAATGGTCTCAAGGTCCTGACAGTCGGCTTTCTGCTGACTTTTAACAGGGAAAGAGATTTGTGGCAGTTATGACTCTAGTTTTTGTCGAGCTGCATGTTTAACAAAGTAAGAGCATATTCCGAATGATGGGTTCGTTGCATTCCATAACATTCATTAAAATAGTTGTAAAAGTAGTGATCCTTGGAGAAATTATTAGTGCACTATATATTGGATGTAAAGATGATTAGTAGACTTGGTTGTTAAATTTGCTGTTTAGGATTATACATAAACCGTGGCCTTGAGCTCAGAAAGAAGTGGGTATTTAAAATGGATGGATGAATGGATTACACACAAGAAAATAAGATGTGAAAACCATGTGAAATATAATAATATGTAGTGAAGTGGAATGGACTAACCTTGCGATATAGCATGATCACTGGCCGTGAAATGTTGCACATCCATCTTGTCAAACTCCAGTCTAAAGCATTTGGTCTTGTGTGGCAGTTAGTAAACGAGCAGCTTCCTTCTAATTGTAGCATAAGAAGAACAGGTAATGACAACTGCAGCAGGTTGTTGGTTCACGTTTCATGAAACACTTGTGAACTTTGGCGAACTGGCTCAGCCGTCAGTAAAACACTGAACTGGTCCACAGCGACTGTAGGGGTGTTTTCACACTGGACGCGCTCATTTCGCACAGTGTCCAGGCACATCTGCTAACACCCACCTTCTCCCTCACCTGCTAGTTAATATTTTGTGTCTGGACAGTCCAATTCAATAGGTAGTGTGGTGGCCACAGGAGTGAAAAACACAAAAGCAAAAACAAAAAAAACAAACCAACATGAAACAAAACAAGAGTGAAGGAACCATTTGGTCACATGAGTCATGGCCAAAAGCAGCGTCCGTCCTCTGAATTGCTGCCTTTACTCGAGTCCAGACATGGATTATTTCTGACTGCTGCCACAGGTTCAGTCAAAGCAAACGATGTGTGTTGCAACTTGTGTCTGTCTGTCTGTCTGTCTATCTATCCATCTATCCTTCTGCTTCAGTTCAACACTAAATCCGTTCTCTATCCTGTTTGGCCACAGAGTTCTCAGTCACGGTGTCTTTCCCGCCCTGCCACGGCTGTTCCACACCACATCTGTCCCAGTTCCACAAGTACACAGGACTCTTGTCTGATCACCTTTTCAATCCGATTCAGACACAGATGGTGAAACGGCAGGTTTGTGTTCACAACACATGAAAGGCCCCCTCGTGAGAAACAGGCAGGGACTTTGTCCAATCGCCTTCCAGATTTCTGCATGAAATAAATCCTGTTGCAAACCGACAATGCAATATCCAAATATCCAAATATCAAAAAACACACAAAAATTAAACACAAAATATTCCCTTTATTTTTTTCCTACCTTAAGACTACACAGGGTCACCAATGTAGCTCTAAGAGGTATCTACATTTGCATTTTATTTACAGCTTACTTCGATGTCTTCACATTTACATGGTCCAAGAGAAGCGCTAAAAACACAGTGTTGAGAACAAACCAAAACTCAAAATGAGTCCCAGACTTTAGAAAAAGATACAGTCAAATGACGCCACAGTTTTCAGTGCAATATTCCACAATGCAAAATATCCTTCATTCATATGATGCTGAACATACAGGGTTTTTTTTTCTCCCTCCCCGGAGAAACAAAACATGACTGAATCAACCGACAGCAGAGAAAGGAGAAAAAGAAAGAAAAAAACAACGTCTTGACTGTTTTTGCCTGTTTGTACAGATTGAAACACTCAGTCATGCTCCCACTGGCGCCGAGTACACAAACCAGTTCATAGTTTGATGAGAAAAAAAAAAAAAAAAGCCAAGTGTGTGCGGCGGCTTCGCATAGTTCAAAAAGTTGTAGCGCCATTTTCCAAAATAGTCTCGGACTCCCTTTTTGAGTTTTCACATAATGGCATTTTTGGAATGAGCAGAAAAAAAGTCCTTTTCCCGTCGTCTCCGCCGAGGTGGACGCGGCCCTACGGGAGCTGGACGAGTGTCCGCGGGGGTCGTTTCCAAGGACGGCGTGCGCACACACACGCACGACTCTGAGTCTGCTGTAAACAGGGAGCTAATACACCTGCAGGTCTAATGCATTTTCAGCCAGCCGTGGCACTAACAGCAGCCCTATTCTGGGGGAATGAAAGCACTTTTTGATGCTGACCTGCAGGCAGCCTTTAGGGCAAAAGGCAATTTCTATCCTTCATCCCGCCCACCCGCAGCACGAGAGCCAATCCATCTCGCCGACCGGCCGATATCCACGAGGTACCGATGGAACCGCTTTTTTTCTTCTTTTTTTTTTCACCGATGGGATCGATTTCTTTCTTGTCTGGAGTCCCTAGTTAAAAAATATTTTTTAATCCCAAGTAATGCGTACTCTCATCTGATTGGACACGGTGGTGAGGAATACTGACGTGCGCACGACTGAGATCGGAAAAACTAAAGTCTAACCTGACGAAATGAAAACCCGCAGCGGCACAAACCTCCTCCCACAGCTCCGTCCGCCTCCGTGCTGAAAAAACACCCTTTAGTATTGTTCAAGTACGACAATTAACAATAAAAAGGGACAAGAGTTCACATTTTTCTTTTCTCTTTTTTTTTTTAAAATTCACATTTGTTATACTGTTATTATAGCTATTTATAAAAAAAACAAAAACTCTGATCCAAACCATTCCTGTAATTGACCTTTTTGTTGTTTTAATACAGACAGTTACTCCACAGTATTTTCTTACAGGGCTGGTACAATAATAGTCTCCTAGCTGAACAGTGTGTTGCGCTTGTTACGTAAAAGAAAAAGGAGCTGAGGGAAATTTACTGTTTTGCGTTTGTTTATGCTTTCTTTTTCTCGTTAACATAAAAAAAAAATTAAATAACAAAAAGCAAAACACAAACTAAAAACAAACGCGAGCTCATATCCTTTAGTTGGCGTTCACATAAAATTGATGTTTTTGTGTATGTCGCCTTGATGCCGAGGTCGTCAACATGCACAGTCTGAGTGCGCTGAAGCTTCCGAGTACCAACGCCAGTCTTGTAACAAAGAAAATAATCATAATAAAAATGACCAGACACATCACAAATGAAGGTGCTTCGACAACTTCAGCTGGGGTTATTTTTTTCGATGAAGAAACTCTACCGGCGACAGGAATCTCTCTCTCTCTTTCTTTCTCTCATTACTTATGTGTGACCGGGGATATGAGGGGCTTCAAGTATAAAAAGAAGTGATTAAAAGAGAAGGAATCTCCTTGGCTGAGGTGCAGAAGAAGGCAGAATGGAGCAAGCTTGTGAATAACAATCCGCAGAGTCGCATTTACCGCTCGCTCCGACTCCGTATTCCTTTTGAAACGAGCCGCCGATCGGAACCAGGAAATGGAGGAGCCACGCGGGAATCTGGGGCGGGGGGCAAGGTGTGGGGCGGGAGGGGCAAAAAATAAGTCACAGACATCGCAAAGAATCGTCGTCCTCGAGCAGCCGCACTTGGAGGGCAAAGACTGTTGAAGAATCTTCAAAAAAGCAGAAGGGCACTCTTCCATTGACAGCGCAACTGATTGCAACCGTGTATGTGTGTGTGTGTTTTTTTCCTCTTTTGTAATTTTTCTTTTACAGTATATTTAAAAACCAGTTTGAGCACGGTCAAAAGGAAAAAAAAAACAACAGAAGAAGAAGAATCAGAAGAAGTGGTCATGTACACGGCTGTCTTTGGCAAGATGTCCCCCCACCTCCACCGGAAACGTCCGTCCGTCAACTCGGGTGGCTTTTGTTGCGCCGTCACCTGCGGCCCATCTCGCTCTGCCGCAGGAAGTGAACGTTGTTGACGCTGTCGGCCAGCTCGGGGTACTGGTCCACCGACACCACGTAGTAGCCGTCGTAGCCCTGCACCTTGCCGCCGCCCAGCAGCTGCTGCTTCTCGCCCTCGGTCCAGGAGCGCAGGCCCTCCTCGCCATCCCGCAGCCTCTGGCGCTCGCGGGCCCAGGCCTGGGCCACGGCCCTCTGCCGCGCCAGCTCCAGCACGCGGGCCTTCTCCTCGTCCACGCTGCTGCCGTAGCGCACGTTGAGGCGGAGCGCGCCGTGCTGCAGCTGGATGTCGGTGATGCGGCGGGCGCGGCCGTTGAGCACGGCGTTGACCTGCGACACCGTCACGTTGACGCCCGTCTCCAGCGTGCGCCGGCCCACCGTGGTGCCGATCAGGGCCAGGTCGCCCTCCACCGAGCCCAGCTTGACGAAGTGGTGCGTGTCCACGCCGCCCACGGTGAAGCGCAGCGACTCCAGGTAGTAGGCGTCGTCCAGCACGGCCGCCATGCGCCGCCCGTCCTCGTTGGCCAGGCTGATGATGTCGGTGGCCACGCGGCTGTCGCGGATGGCGAAGCGCACGCCCTTGCCGAAGATGGAGTCCACCGAGGCGAAGAGCGTCTTGCCCTCGGCCTGCTGGCAGCCGGCGCTCTTGGCGCCGTAGATTTGGCCGAAGCGCTCCAGCTTGACGAAGGCCTTCAGCTGCCGCTGGACCTCGCACTGGACACCCAACAGAGACTGAAAGAGACAACAACAAAAAACCCGTTAGCTCCCATCTTGCACCGCCATGTTTCTAAGGAAGCCCGGTGTGGACAATCCAGCCCGTCTGACAGCATGTTTCGTATTTAGAGTGAATGCTACGTCCTCAAATAAACCAACAAAGAAGTTGGATGAGCTATTCAGGTTTGTGCGCGCAGGCCACCGTAGTTCACTGGCAAGCTTGAGAGAGGGAGGCTGAGTGTAAACTCACAGCACCACACAAGGCCTGGCATCAATACTGCAGTGTTTTCATTCATTTTCAGTCGTTTCGTATGAACGCTATTTTTTTTTTTTAAACGGTTCAGAAAATTTGGTCGCTTTCAAAAAAAAAGAAAAAAACAACAACACTGTCTTCATGTAAACGGGGCCCTAAGACTCTTTCTGCTTGATCTGCGTGAGAATGGAATAAATTCATGAACACACAATATCGCTCAATTAGTCAACCGCTCCATTACAAAAAGCAGATAACTAAATAAAATGTGTGACCGCCTCTCACTGCTAGCTGTCCAACTTTCACCATCGCAGGGCCTCAAACAGCGGCTGTCTGCCTCCTCCCGTCTTGGTGCCGAGACTCGCGCTGCATCATTAACACTTCAAACATTTCAAATCCGATGCGAGGACTACAGAGCATTAGCTATTCTTTGTTATGTTAACGCGCGTGACTGAATGAGGATGATTTGTCACCCTTTGCAAAATGTTCCTGTTTTGAATTGATGGAAGGCACTAGGCTTGAAAGGAGGGGACCGAGGAAACATGAGCCGAGTGCAACGTTGCAGGGGAAAATAAGGCCAGCAACAACACAAGTCTGGGGAGCTTTTAGCGCAGGGGGTCAAATCTCGTTAATACAAGACTCACTGTTGAACGTCTACAAAGATCCGTTTTTCTGAGTGTCAGTTGTCAGCGGATGCTGCTACCCAATAAATGAAATGGTGAAGAATCTAAAAATTTAACAAGGAACAAAAAGGGAGGTTGGTGGAAACACTGATCTGAGATCCAAGGAAGATTAAACACCTTTACAATGCAACATTAAGGCTAAAAATAATGATGCAGAGGCTTTAACATCCATTATCAAAGGCTTAACGGCGTCTCTTTGAAAGAGCTGCGGGCGTATCGCAGGTAGTCGAGGGGCCAGAGGTGTTTATCGGCGAAAAAACCAAAATGTTTCTGATTACTTGTGACAGGCCTGATATTTTGAAAAAGGGTGAAACTACTGTCTTCTGACAGCCACGCTGTGCCAAATACGAAGCGGGAATAATTTGGTGCCGCGCGTCCTCCAGGGATGGAGTCTTTGTATAGATACCAGAAATGACTACTTTGTCCTAATACCTTCTGACAAGTAATACTTCCCCGGGAAGGAGCGCGGACGTTGAAACGAGGAGAGTGATATGAAGTGGGCGCTGGCCAGTGAGCAGCCAGCCAGCCAGCCAGCCAGCCAACCAGGCAAGCAAGCAGGCGGGCTGCTGTTTTTCTTTTTTGCCTGAATGCGCCGGAGCAGCAGCAGCAGCAGCAGCAGCAGCAACAAAAGGCAGTCGGAAGCCGCGGCCTTCTTGCCATCGCCAGAGATAAGAGGCCGCCGGCATCACATCCAAACTTCTCCTGACAGCTTCTAATTCCGTCTCTCTCTGCCGCTGCTGGATTGGAAAGGGGGGTGGTGGTGTGTGGTGTGTGTAGTGGTGGTGGTGGTGGGTGTTTACAGCTTCAGGCTGGGGGGGAGGAGAGCAGAGTGACCAGCACGTGAGGCAGCTCTTTGATCACGGCGAGGCATCACATCGAGGATGAGGAGGAAACGAAGGGAAGGCGGGGGGTGGGAGGGGGTTGGGGGGCAGCTGCGCTATCAAAGCCCCCCGAGGATAAATGGCCTGGAGGGAGGTGTGTGTGTGTGTGGGGGGGGGGGCACTTCACACCATGCCACTCCGTGTTTGTTTACCGTGGCAAGACTGTGACCTGGTCATCTGTCCTGAGGGGGGGGAGCAGATTATTACGGGGGAGGGAGGAGGTTGGGGGGGGGGGGGTCCCTCCACTTCCTGGAACGGCCTCCCGGGACCGGCTGCCAATGTGGCATCACTCACGAAGCGTCGACCGCAATCAGCCACCAGCCCGGCCAGGCGCTCGGCTTATAAAGGTGCAGTTCACAACAGAATCGTAACAACAACGGGTCCTGTGTTTTTCACACTCTCGGCCCTCCAGCCGATTCAGCCTCGGGCGACACTACTGGTTATTGGACGGATAAAAGAACTCCGGCCCCGATGGTCGTTTACAGACGTGGAGTCCAAACGTACAACAACACAACTTGTCTCCGCTGTGCTCGTGTCGTGTTTTCCAAGTGGTGGCAAAGAAGATAAAGTCAAAGTCCCAGTGCTTGTCGCATCTCGAAGGTGTGAAATTTGCCCTCTGCATTTGACCCATCATCCGGTGGGCAATAGCGGTGCCGCGCCTGTGAATCAAGTCCAAGTACTAAGTCCAACCCTGAATACTGAGAACCAAGCAGGGAGGCAATGGCAACCATTTTTACAGTCTTTGGTATGACCCAGCCGGGGTTGGAACCCACAACCTACCAGTCTCAGGACGGACACTCTACCACTAGACCACCGAGCTGGTCGAAGAGGTTGCCTGATCTGACCGGAGACTTTTCTATTTGCTTTCAGTCAAGATGCTTTAGTGCAGCCTCCTAAAGAGGAGCTGAGAGTGAAATCCTCCATCACTTTCTTATTTTCCCATGTACTGTTGCATTTCCAAATTCTCTCTCTCTGTCTACACACGGCAGCGTCTGGGAGCGTGTAAACACTGACAGCTGCGCCGCGTTCGCACTCATCTCGCTCACACAAACTCCTGGCTGGGAGGCCACAGTGGCTAATTTGGAGAAGACAAGGGTTGGCGTTGCTATTTTGGGCACAAATTGGAAACTTGGATGACACCATACATTAATTAGTGTGGAAAATTATTTCCCTTAAACCCTGGAGTTCATGGCCAGCAAAGGTTGTCCACTGAAAAGTGAAGTTCTTTCCAACTCTAATAAAACTCCAGAAGTTACCTGGATTACAGAGCCCAGCTCTTCAGACCCTTCATTGACAGACACAGTTGTGAAATTCTGAAGTTTGGCTGAACCATCCCTTTAAAATCTATATTTACTCTTCAAAGAGCTACACCTTTAATTAGTCGGGTATGGCGAGCTTCTGCAGCGAGCATCGGCGTGGCATCTACTGACACAGAGCACCGTTTCAAGGCAGGATTCCAGCTCGGAACGGTTCATCTTGACATACAGAGGAGTCTAATTATCTCAATATTTCCCTACATCAGATTTACAGTATATCCCCCAGAGATGAGCTCAAAGAAAAAGCTCCCACAAAAGAAGTTCGAAATCCAGGCTAACTTATCTATTTTAAGCCCTGGTTACATAATTTCTCGCAATGTTACTTAGTGTCATGGGAGGTTTTTTTTTTTCTTAATTATATAATTTAATGGTTGGCTATGCTGATGAAAATTTTTTGCTTTCAAAGACCCGATTAGTTGTCTGAGCCCACATCTCTCTAAGCCAGACATGACAGTCACACCATCAAGAGCGCTTTCAAGAAACTGATACAGAACATGTGGACAACCTCGTTATCTTGGCCTCAAATGATGCTGCACTTGCATGAGGATACATGATTTTTCTTCTGGCATAAAAAAGACGCATATATAAAAAGACTGAGGCTGCATGTCTGATTTATGTCTTTTCATCTTTAAAGGCGCACCATCAAACACTATCAATTCTTTTTTAACTTGGATGGTGAGTCTGAGGGGACTTTAGGACTCGGTTAGAGATCTTCTCTGCAGATTCTCCTCGGTGGGAGGTGCGCTGGGTGAGCTCAGGCATGAGGAACACGCATGAGTCAGCTGCAGGGCTCCAGAGCTGTCCACGCCGGCCGAGGACGTGCAAAGATATGCTGCTCTTACGAGTTTGCGCGTGCGAGCGTCTGACCTCAAGAACGACAGCATAGCTTGGGACGCATTTCATTTTCTTTGCCAATTCGGTGCTATAATTAATTCTGTTGATGCTTTGATTTTTTCTTTTTAATCTGCAACACAAAGACAGTAACCCAAATAGGCAATAATTATAGGATGTTCTGGATGTATTTTAGGATGTCGTGGGGCAGTTTGACGCTCTGGATGTAAGTGTCTCATCTGAGGAGACAGACCATCGTCAATACATGTTGTATGTGTATATATGCATATGTATGTACATATGTGTGTGTGTAAGCATAGGCACATTTGGAAAAACAATAGTTAAAAATGAATATTCCCTCAGACTGATCTTCACTTTACTGATCAGCATTAGTATATTTGTATGTTGGCACCTGCGCCTGCTATGTAAAGGTCTTGAATGGTCTTAAATCTGGAGAAGAGAAGCTCTTTGCAAGGATGTGATTTAAAAAAATGAGCAGCAGGATCTGCAGAGAGAAATAGAGAGAGAGAGAGAGAGAGAGAGAGAGAGAGAGAGAGAGAGCGAGAGAGAGAGAGAGAGAGAGAGAGCCTGCATTAAGCAGGTTCTGTCCTCTTTCCTCTCTTTTTGTGCTTCTTGCCGTTTTGAGGACATTGACTGAAGTCAGCCATTAAAGCAGATGGCTCAGGCTGTGCAGGCTATGCGATCAGACTAAAAACATTGTGACCATGTTGCATCACCCCCCCTCACCCCTGCTCTCGCTCTCTTTTCCATTCTATTCATGTCATGTCTGTAGAAAGAGCTGCAGTTTTTTTTTTCTTCTGTCATGACATCCTTTTTTCTAAATCCTGATTTACATCACATCCAGCCAGGTGGTGCCGTCGTGCAGGGTGAGTGAGCAGGTGCGTGCATGCTTGTACCCGAGAGTGTCACTCTTGTGAAATAATCAGAAAAAAATGTGTTTTCTATTTCTGTGTCACCGCCTCGTTGACACCTGAGCATTCAGTGAAAACCAAAAATAAATGTCTGCGTCTAGATGTGTGAGTCTGGCCTCTACGCAACGTCCCGGATTTCCTTCAATGGATCCGTGCAGAAATTACATAAAAACACAGGCGACATCGGACCATAATCCTGCCGCAAGAACACAGGAAGGACAAACTAAAGAGCTGGAGAGATTAAAATACTTGCCGAGGGTGTTTTAATGTTATTAAAATACTGGACAATTTTATGACTTTTTTATTATTATATTCTTCATGCTTGAGATTTAAATACCCTCTACTGCTGCTGTTGTCTCTTGTGGCTGGCCGGCTGCTCACGTGTGCTCAGATTTTTTAGAACAACTACATTGGATCATCCCCCTTTGCTTTTAGAGCCACAAATATTTCATGACGACAAACAACCGCAGTGTTGAGGTAGCGCCAGAGTGTCACTCAACATGGATCTGGCCTCCTGACGGATGGCACTCAGCGCCGTGGCGGCAACCAAACCCAAGACAACAGGGGACCTGTTCAATAATTCAGACAGGTTCGAATGGGTGGGGGGGGTCTTAAAAGGCTTGATAAATGTGGGAATCAGAGCATGTCTACTCCCTCTCAGGCTGTGGCTGACGGTGTCGGGTTGAGACGAAATCAATGGCCGGTGGTGGAGGGAATGGAGAGTGAATTTCCCTAATGGCGCGACAATTACAAGACCTGCTTAGGACTGACCCCTGTTCCATTGGACGGGGGGACAAGGGACCAGACTGGGGTCGTGTTCTGGCTCCGCTGGGAGTCTGCCGAGCTCGTAATGATGCAAGGGAGGAGGTGGAGGTGGAGAAGGGGGAGGAGGAGGGACAAAGGCCAAGGTGAAACTGTGGGGTGGGCGAGTCGTACCTTGGTGCTGTCCCACTCCTGCGTCTTGATCTGGGTGCTGACCAGCTCGTAGGAAGGCTCCATGGCTTCCGTGTTGGGTTTGCGGTAGCCGGGGATGACGTTGTAGAGCTGGAAGCCGAAGGTCACCAGCCAGCTGTTCACATCTGCCGAGAAAGAGATGAGGCATTTTGGCTGCGTTCAGACTGCAGGCGAATCTGAGTCCAATCAGATTCCTTCTCAAATCGGATTATACTGACTGTCCACACTGAAAGCGCTATATAAGTGCAGTCCATTTACCATTTACCACTGTTTTAGCAAGTGTCCAAATGGGATTTGGCTCTGTTCAGACTGGCCCACATTATTGACCCATCTGATAGGTTGCTGTAGCAACGACGCTGGAGCGGAGGCGTCGTCCAGCAAGTGTAGTGTGTGACGTCATACATGCCCTGGAGCTTGGCTTGAATGGAGCTACAGTATCTCCCCATGGACTGATGAGCCAATGAGTTTCCTCCTCTGTCCAGGGACTGCTGTTTTCTACTTCTTCTGTCCGCTCCATTACGTTACAGTTCCACACCTGGAATGGCGCCCTCTGGCGCATTGGCTCTTGCGTCGCGTAGAGTGACGTCACGGACAGTCAAAACCGATCGGTGAGTTTGGAGCTGTTCAGATTGAGAAACATCTGTCCAAATGCCATTTCAAACGACCTCCCGAAGGTGGTTTCAATCCGTTTTGCAAAAATCGGATTTCATGTGACTTGTGACTGTTCAGACTACAAAAGAGCCATCTGGTTTCAATCTGGATGGGCTATAAATTGGATTTTGGCTGGCGGTCTGAACGAGGCTTCTGAGACAATGGCTCAGAAGCAGTGTGCAGTTATCTTCATAAAAAAAAAAAGAAAAACACACACACACACACAAACACAAAACAGGCATTCTCCTGTTCTCTTTTTAACAGTCGACATTCTTCGGTTAAGTGCCTTCCTCCTCTCTCTCTGCCGCGTAGAGAGCCGCTTGATTAGTTTGTGAAAGTGGACAGGCTATAGTAAACACTCCACTGGATGGTGTCAACGATTTAGGTCCACCCCTGCAGGTGCCACACTAATGGCACACAGCTGGGTCCCAGATCTCCCCGGCGACACGTGAGAGCGTCTGCAGCGGAGATAATTATACGCTGTAATCTCGTGTCATTTCAAAGGAGCCGAGATGTCAAGGCTGGGTATTTCTCGAGACTCAGCGGGTTCCTCCATAATATATTTCTGCTAATGAGATGCTGGGGGGGTAAGGAAAAAAAAGAAGGAAAAGTGCATATTTGGGATTCAGATCCATGAAATCATGATAATGCGATTCGTCTTATGGTGGTTATAGGGCCTGCCGCCATCCCCCTGTGATAAGCTGTCATTAATTATGAATATCACAGAGAAGGCGGCAGACTTGACTGTTAGCAAAGGCTGTTCCGTCTCAGCCATTTGTGTCCTGCCTCTTTCAGTGTGTTTGATATGCATAATTCAATCAGCGCATTGACACTTTGGGTGGGAGGGGGGAGACTTTGTGGCACCTGACAAAGCTCTTTTTTTTTAGGAAAAAAGAGAAGAAGGGATTTGTTTAAGGACAATGAAAGGACCCGGGTAATTCAGTGAAAGGAAGGGAAATGTCAGAGCCATCAATCACAATCAAGGCAGAGCCACTACACTATATCTAAGAGTCTGCTTAGCATTCAAGTGACAGTCGGCCCCTCACGGTGGACCGTGAAGCTGAAAACTGTTCTCCCCAGCAGCCGGCTAAATGGCTTTGGGAACAAAAGCCAGAGAGGCTTAGCCTCCACAAAATGGGAATATTTTTTCACTCCATTGTAAATAAGGATTAGGGCGAGAATTCAATTCATACACAACATGTGTTTCATGGAGTAAATATAAGGCCGACACGCCGTGTCAGCATCTCACTCCATGATTTGCGAGGGAGATCTGGTGAAGGCAGCGTGTGGAAGCAACAGGGTCGGAGCTTATTCACCAGATATGGTACTTCTTCCTGCCAGAGAGGCTGATACAGGCCGGTCTGGCTAAGGTTTCTGTGGCTCCATTGTGTTTGTCCTCCTCCACTGGGGCGCTTTCAGCGCCATTTACCTCGACCCCGCCACAAAGCATTCACAAAACCTATGTGATATTTCTGGGGGCGTCCAGCTGCAGAGGGGGAGCAGCGTTGTTCCCTTTGAGCACTTTCAAAAAGATACCCAGTGGGCTCACACACACACACACACACACACACACACACACAGACACACACAGACACACGTGCACAGTCTTAGTGCGTAAGCCCTTGAAAGCCTTCCTTTGCTTTTCAATTTAATTTTGGCAGCATCTGTTCTTCCATTTGCGACTTCTTGTTAGAAAAAAAAATATATATATATAAAAAAAAAAAAGACCAGGGTGGACATGGAAACAGCACTGAGTGCTTCCTATTGAACTGGAGCGCTGGCATTGTGGACACTTGCTATTCAACATTAATGAAATGGTATTTATTTTGTTCCATCCACACTATGGTACTAATAGATGTCACTAAAGCTCAGACGCTGAACTCTGAAAGAACACTTCTATGTTAGAGTTCTATGTTACTTTTGTACAGCTTTTTTCAATCTGCAACAAAAAGCAAAGACAGATCGTGTAGCGTACTTGGCACAACTCACCCGTCATGTAGCACTTTATCTCCTCGTTGTTGCTGAGGGGGTTGTTGTTCTTGAACATGTACAGGTTGAAGGGCACGATGTGGTTGCTGTTGAGCCGCTTCCAGACGTCGTGGTCGGGCGTCGTCCAGCGGCCGGCCAGCACGTCGTAGTCCCGTCGGCCCATGTGCACCAGCCTGCTCAGGGGCTCGTACAGGCCCCCCTGGTAGCCGATGATCAGCTGCAGGCTGGGGTTGGTGTCAAGGTAGACCTCCCCGAAGGCGGTGTGCAGCACCTGCTTGATCATGATTCCCGAGCCGCTGTACACGGCCAGCGGCGTGCCGATGTTGTCGCAGGCCACGTAGAACTCGTCGCCGCTGCTCAGCTCCATGGCAAACAGGTGGCCCTGCAGGTCGTAGTAGAGTGACGTGATCTCCGAGCTGGAGTGGTTGTACATGTGGGTGACCCGCGTCGGGCTGGACAGGTCGGCGTAGAAGAACTGCAGGTGGTGGCCGACGCTGTTGCGGCTGGAGACCCTCCTGCCCAGGCCATCGTATCGGTACTCGATGCTCCAGCCGGTGACTCTGTTGTACACCTTCACGAGCAGGCCCGCCGAGTTGTAGTCAAAGTAGTCGTTCCCCCGCTGCTTGAGGAACCCATCCTCGTCCATGCGGTACTGCACGTCGCCCAAGCGGGTGATGCGGTCCCTGATGTCGTAGCGCAGGGGTGTCAGCCGGGCACTGTTCCCTGGGCTGAGGAGGTGCAGGTTGCCGTTGAGGTCGTAGCTGTAGCGCCACAGCGGCTTGTCGTTGACCGAGACCACCTGCAGCTGGCCGTCGGCATCATACTCGTAGGTGTAGCGGGTGGTGTTGGCGTAGGCCCCCACCTTGAGCTCCTTGGCCACCACCCGGCCCATGTTGTCGTACTGCACCATCATCCAGTACATGAGCGAGCGGAAGATCTCGTACTGGACCTCCTTCACGCGGCCGTAGGCGTCAAAGTGCTTGGTGTGGGTCATCACCGCCGTGGTGATGATCTGGTTGATGTCGTAGTAGATGACGCCGAATTTGCCAAACTGCTCCGTCTTGCCCGACACGTCGTCGTAGCGGTACAGGTCGATGGGCAGCGGCGTCTCGTTGATCACCGCCTGCATGCTGGTGACGCGGAAGCTGTTGTCGTACACGTAGTCGAACCTGGCGTTGACCATGCCATCCTCGCTGAAGCGGAAAATCTGCCGGTCGATGAGCGGGCCGATCTGCCGGTAGCGGATGGTGCAGGTGAAGCCCTCGCTCTGCAGGTTGACCGTCTTCAGCATGCCGGCGACCTCGTCGTAGGCGAAACCCACGCGTGTGGTATCGTAGAGGACCTCCAGCAGCTTGCCGATCTTGCCGTACTTGTAGATGACCCTGCGGCCCGTGCCCAGATACGTGGTCTGCAGCAACTGGCCGTCCTCGCTGTAGTCCTGCAGCACCGAGGCGTTGCCCTCGGGCGGCCGGTAGGTGTTGCGGTAGTAGCCGATGGAGCGGGCCGTCTCCAGGGTCTGCCGGGCCACGTTGGGCATGGTCACCGAGGAGAGTCGGTCGTTCTTGTCGAACTCAAAGATGTACTGCCTCTGGCTGGACAGCAGCAGTACCATGGACTGGAACGAGAGTGGGCGCAAGGTGGAACGTACCGTTAAGACCTGTCAGCATACTGCTGATGTACATCAATGGACCCCCCTTGAAAACAAGATGATGCATCTCAAGGGGCTAATCCAAATAAAGAATTTCCAACCATCAATACCTATATGAAGATTGAATACTGCTACTGTATGCACAACAATAACTTTGCCTCCCTGGCCTTACTGCACAAGTACTTCTGAAAATAAGTTCTGAGGTATTCACAACAAACTTTAGGTAGCTGAGAGTTTTCGAAAAACTGACAATAGGCCATTAACAAGGTGACTGGCTGCTATTTTCATATTACATATCTGGGCCAGAGAGCTGCAGCTTTGCACCTCTGTCTGAACGACTGTGCCTTCAATTAGTGGGCAGAAAGTGACAATTCACTCTGTTGTTCTCATTAGAGCTGTTTCAAGTTGAGCTCTACTGTCAGGCCATCTAACAGAGTCTAGCATCTGCGGTGCACAGGGCAGGTTTTAATTATATTTCTCCCGATGCGTCTGCTAGTGCAGCGCAGCCACTGCTGCCCGCGCTCAAAAAAATCCACTTGCAAATTGAGTGAAAAATTCGCAGTGAGGAGAGTTGCAGACCAGAAGTAACGCAACTTCAACTCTTCGTACCTTCTCGAGGTAAGTGTAGCTCCAAGATTTGCCATCGGCAAATATCTGTGAGATGATCCTGCCATTCTGGTCATACTCCATGCGCACAGACATGGTACCTCTCTGGATACCTGCCACGTGGCCTCCGGAAGAATAAGTGACGTTCACTCCATTGAGGCGACTGCTCGGCGCCCACAGAGTGGGTCGCCCGGCGTGGTCGTAATGGATCCGTAGCGTAAACTTCCTGTGGTCGTCGTAAACCTTTTCTGTGCGGGTGATTCGATCAAAATCCAGAGACAGCAGGTTTCTGTTGTGAACCTACAAGAGGAAACAGGAAGGTGTTAAGAACGCATAGTTCTAATGGATCCACAAAAAAAAGGGAACAGGAATGTCTGAAGTTAATGATGGGGAGAAATTAGCACGCTGCTCTTCTGAGGTGGAAAGTTATGAGAGAAGCTTTAATCACACAGTGATTATTTTATATTCTTCTTTCAAAGCTTTTAATTAGAACAAAGGGGCTGTATCTCAGGACTGCAGGAGCTATTGAACTGATGTAATTGTTAGAATTACCATATTTCTTTGTTTGCGAAAAAACACAGTCAAGTCCTAGTGGGAGTGGGCCTATTCATGCAAGAAACATTAGTCTGATCTTTCGGCTCATTTCCAAATCTGAGTGAAAAGAACTACCTGATGACTAGGCCTGGTGTTTTATTTATTCATTTACCTTTACCTGCTGAAGAAGGCGAAAACTCATAAATTACTCTCCTCTGTACCCCCCTGAACAATGTGTGAAATGGTTCTTTTCACTGTCTTTGAAAACACACTGGTGCACATTGTGACCGGTGACTTTGATCAAAACAGGGAGACAACGCTCTGAAGAATGTCCTGCTTACGGCCACTTTTCAGGTCATTACAAAGCTAAAACTCACTGCCAGGTATGTCTTAGTTAGCCCCTGTGTCCCTGCCAAAATTAAATTTTTGTAAAATAGGCTGCAGGGGCTGAAGCCAAATAGGAGTAGCGAGTTGTAGACTTCTTCTTTTTCTCTAAACACCAGGAGGAAGATTTGGGATTATTTTATTGTGAAGGTCTTCAGGTTTTAATTAAACCCCCCATCATTTTATTTTTCTTTTAATTTCTTATTTGTGTCCAAAGTGCTATTATGCTCGGTAAAAATCTCGGTAAGGCTCCCAAAGCTTCTGGCTGCCTTCCAAGCATCGCCACCAAGCAAGTCATGGGGGAATTGTTGTGAAACCTCCCTTTTTCGATCTCACATTGAGAGGAGCATGCTTAGGTCAGTCACCCGTTAAAGTAACACCGGGACCAATTATTGTCCCTCAATACCTAATTGAGAGGACTGCTGTATAGTGAGACAACGGATCCATGAGCAACATAACCAATGGGAGCCCCAGAAATGATTAGTAGGTGACTTTCCAGCGTAATTGCGAATTAATAATGAGAAATCTGGACCACAGAACAGATCATGAATCTTCTGATGCGGAGCATGAGTCTTTCAAATTGCATCAGTCAGTGCTACCTGGGTACAGAAACTCATTAACCCATGAATCAACCCCACAGTTAAATTTGATGTTGACCAAAGTAGCCAAGCTTACGAGTGTGGTTCCTTCGCTTTCAGTCGATCTGCAAAACTTCTGGCCAAACCGCACACTTTAGCTGCAACTACTACATATCACTTTGACCAGCATGCCACTCTGAATATTATTGCAAGGTAAATTTGAATAGATGTGTTGTTACCAGGTTACACAAGTGTTATGCTAATGTAGACTCGCCAAAGTTGTGTGGATTAGTTGGGTTAATGAGCTGATGATGTCATGGGCACCTACATGTCAAGATGGCGCTAACACACTCACCTAACTGCATTTCCAGTGTTTTCTTCCACGTGAAAGAATATCACTAATTAAGAATCTTATCTATAAAATAAGGTTAGGGTTTCAGAGTTCCTCATGCGCTAGAGGCCCCAAATTTGGCGTGGCTGTGTCTGGGGGGCTCCTGGTGAAAAAGCAAGTGGTCCCATGTCTCTAGGACAAAGTTGACTTTTGACCCCCATAGACTTGCATGGCATTAGGGTTAGGGTTAAGGCTGAAATTAGGGTTGGGGACATTGTGTTTTGTTTGCCATGCGATTGTAGATTCAAGCTTGCTTTTGCTTTGCCAAACTCTTTCCGGGGTCGAAATAAAAACAGAATTGCACAGGCAAGATTTCAAGACTCAATTATGATGGAAACCTACTCAAGAGGAAACAATCCAATTTGTGACAAATTACAACCTCAGTTTGCCAGTTCTCAAAAAACAGAATGCTTTGACTCAATTCCAATGATTCATTTCACTATATGTATCAAGTTTGTTTTCTTTAATCTTTTTTGGGTGCTAGCATGTGAAAGATATTGTGTCTTTAGTATCTTTCAGACTTTGTTCAGCGTTTGCAAAGATTGATGGAGAGTTTCCCTCCTGTAGTAAGTGGAGCCTTTGAAGGAGATAAAAAAAAAAATCAGCTCCATGCATCTGAGCAACATAAATCATGAACGCAATGTGTGGGTGGGAAGGGCCGCGCCAAAGTCGTGCGTGTCACTGCGGACGGAGACCAGTGGGCGACCCGTATGGCCTCGACAACAACGAAACACAATGCAGCCAACACATGCGCCTCATCCCCCACTTGCATCTGCAGTACAGTCGACAAAAGCAGGGAAACAAAAGCTGGAATGAGACAAACCTCTTGCTCCCCCCTCCCTCCATGTCATTGTCGTTGGCATAAAAAGATGCGTGAAACGAGAGCCGCGCAGTTTGCTTTCTCATGCATCCCCTCGCTCTGTATTCCACCCCCACTCCACCCCCTGCCACCCACCCACCCTCCAACCCCACCACGCCGCCTCACACTCATCCAGCCACCCACGTAATATCACTTGACATGCCTCTCAAGGTCGCTCAATGATTCCAGCTCCGTTCATCCCCTCTGTTCTTGCCATTAGGCTGCTCCCATTTCCTATATCGCCCCTGAGGCCAATGTCTGTAACATACATTAGGAGCTTTCACTTCCAGAGGCATGACAGGGCCATTAAATGAACAGCCAGCGACAGACGAAGTGGCACCTCCCCATTAGCGGTGTCGCCTCCCAGACAATGAGGAGGACAACTTAACCAAAGTTGTTATTTGCCTTTCCAAGCCGACAGTAAACAACGTGCAGGCAAATCAATTGGGATGTTTTTTTTTTTGTTTTTTTTTATCCTCCAAAAAGCTGATGACAGCAGCTCGTCTTTCTAGATGTCTTACGACCGAGGGACAGCACCTGGCGACTTCCTGTGTCACTGTGTCTGAGTGTGTGTGTGGCAGCTGGATTGTTGAAATTTGAAAATCACCCATCTAGACCAACAGATAGTATTTTCAATTAGTCTTTCAATGGATTCAACAGCCGCTTTAGGTTCCTCTACAAATAAAGAGGACAAAGGGGGCTGTTCTGACCAGACAATGGCTGTAGAGCTCGAGAGATTAGTTAATATGTCGAAATAGTAGTCTTCCAAAGAACCAAATGCAAGTTTCTCATTATAAGATTGAACACTAAATAAATAAATACAAATCCCGGGACTGTGGGCTTTTGTAAACACTGTATTGCATAGCAGCCACAGGCAGTGACTTGTATGGATATAATAACAAATGTAATTAGTTCCTTAGGCAATTCCTCCAATCACATTTTAAGATGTGCCTCCCCTTCCTGTGAGATTGAGGACATTTTCCATCTGCTATTTAATTTTAATTTAACACCCACATATTTCATTTATGTAAAAAAATAAATAAATCTGAGGCCATTTTTTTCAGCCATCTTCCTCCAATATTCAGAAGGGATTCACAGACTGAAAAAAAAGAGAGAAACGAAAACCAAAGATACTAAAATAATCAGTATGCACAGCACTTCGTATTAATTAGCCAGTTTTGCAAACATTAACGGCACACCTCAGGCGCCATAAAGAGATGTTGCAAGCAAGCTGTTACAGGTGCTGGTGGCAAGACTGTAGTATGTGCTTCCAAAAATGCGGCTAATCCACCCACAAATCTGCACAGCAGTTCCAAGAAACCACTTGCAATTTCACACCTCTGGGAAATCGTATATCATTGAGTACATAAATACCCAGCGGCGCATGGGATGCTCGCCTCTGACGGCATGTCTGTCTGATTACATTACAACATGTGATCCAATGTGATGACATGTAACACCCAAAAAGTTGCCTGCGGCACGTGTGATGATTAGGCGTCACGACAACTGCTTGCAAAAATTGCACAACGCTGGAAAATCACCATAACATGACGGAAGGGCAGCCAAAACAGAGAATGCCGTTCATTCATAAATCTGGAAAAATTTCCACATATCGTGTCATGAACATTCACAAATAAATAAAGAATTGCCCAGCTTTACTTGAAGGTAAATATATATTAGTCTTGTCATGACTGAAGTTTAATGTATAGTTCATTAACAAGACTGCAAACATGTTAATGTTCTGAAAACATCTGTTCATGTTGTAAATGCTTTGTGTTGTATTATGGCTATCACAACGTGTTTTGTTAATTACTGCGAATAATTTATTATATCCATTATTTTTATTTATTATAAGCGCATTTTGTCGCATCCAGTCCTTACAACTGCTGCAGGTTATTTCTGTGTGTTTTTTCACACAGTTCTGCATTTGCAACACACACCACTAGTTTCTAGCAGCTTTAATATGTGCCGTGGGCTCTTTGTGTGTTCTAATACACTGAGCTAATGCATTTGTTTTCCGTATTTGCCAACGTTGCCAGCATTTTTGTTTTTGTTTTTGTTTTGAGAGGTTTTTTTTTTTTTTTTTTTTTTAGCTCATCAGGCCATCGCACAGAAAGGAAGGGGAGGGTGGGAGGTGAGTGAGAAAAAGAAGGAAATAGCTATCATTATATGCAATTAACATCCAACAACCAGAGGGACAAAGGATGGAAACGGTTCCATCCGGGGGGAAATCTGACACATCGACCACTAAGTGTTCACTGGTATATGCTGTGCCCATTAAACATTAATAAATAAAGTCAAAAACAATCGAAGCTGTTGTGCACTGACTCGGCGCATGTGAGTTAATGGCCGCATTGTGTTGCAACGTGGAATGTGATGCTGCGTTTCATCATTTTATTTTCCCTCTTAGCCTTTTCTTTTAACCTTGACCTCAGACTGCCGGCGAGGAGAGCGAAGGTCTGTCAGAGAGGAGCGAGCCACACCGTTTGAAAGGTCACAGGCGGCGCACGAGGCATCTGAAATTCATTCTTCGATTTCAATCAATTCCGCTCAAGCAAATTATCAGCGTGTTGCAGGGGCGCGATTGGCCTCTGCTTACCTCTGCCCGTCTCTAAATGGATTCATAATTACAATAAAACAAGAGAATAAGAAAGTGATGACTCCCAGTTCAAGGAGAGTATAATTTCTCTCGGTGGCGCGTGATTGGCTTTGAGTTAATTTGAATCGACGTGCACATTTGTGCATTATGTCCACCCACAGAATATTTCCTCGCGTGGAGAGGAAAACAAAAAAGGAAAACTGCAAACACATGGGCCCGTCCCTGAGGGTTGGATTGGCTTTCAAATTAAATCGAGCAGAGGAAGCTTCCAGTAAAAAAATAATTTAAAAAATCATTGCATATGCTACATTTGCATTAGTGTTTTCTTTAACAATCCCTTTCAGAGGAGAATTCTTCATTCTGAAGCCTCAAATCCCCAAGACTGGCTTTTAGGTTGGCAGATTTTTTTTTTCCGATTTTTTTTTTAAAATATGTGCTTACAGGCCCGCTGCGTACATTTTTTTAAAAGGATAAAATGGAATAGAATGTTCATGTATGGTTTGAGTTACATCAAGACACTATAAATAAGCGAATGTTTTGTTTGAATTTGTCGGTGAAAAGAAGCAATTACAGTTACATAATAAAGAGCGCCCACTAGTCAGGGGGCGTCCATGCTGAGCCACCATGTGGCCTCGAAGGAGGATCTGCTCAGATGTGTCTGATCAAACTCATCGTGGTTGCATAAGATTGGTTGCAATATGCTTTCTTACCACTAGATGCTATTAAATACTTCGCACCAGTCCTTTATTGGTCCAGTGTGTAAAATCTTTAAGGCAGCCCGGTATTTAAGTCAGGTGGGCTTCCCAAAAAAATGCCGACGCAAGATGGCAGCTAACTAAGAGCTTTGCTCTATGTATATTCATATGAATGTGAGAACTGTTCTAGGGCTAGGAAAACCAAATTACTTTTATCACACTGCAAAAATACACTTTTATAAATGTATTTATGGGCAGTATGTTAGACTTTTACCAATACAAAAATCATAAATCAAGGCTAGCTTTACACACTGGACCTTTCAAGCAAAGTCTTTTGGTGCTGCTTACCCTCAGCCTTCGTCCGTACACAGTGACCTGGCCGCGGGCCTGCTCCTTCCTCTGCCTCCACTCCACCAGGTTGAGGCCGTTGTCGATGGCCAGGGTCACGTTCCTCTTGCTGACGGTGGGGATGATGGTGCCGGCCAGCAGGTGGGGTTCAGTGTGCAGGGACACCTCCATGCCGTTGGCCAACACCAGTCGCAGCGAGCCATCCAGGCCGATGAAGTAACTGTTCCGCACTTGATCTGAGGGACGGAGGCAAAAAAAGAACGAGCGCAAAAAGTTTTTAAGAGACTAGGTGGAGAAAGAGGCCGACCCCCGCGGAGCTGACGATGAAGAATGCCTGGACGTCGGAGCCGATGTTCTATCTAATATTTACCCCCCCGGTGGAGGTGCGAGCGTAACGAGCCAGAATGGCCGCTCAGCAAAAAGAAAGCTTTTAGCAGCAGTATTTAACTGAGCCCCTCCGTTAATGTTGGGTGTGTGACAACAAGGATCAATAGCGAGAGGTTACACAGCGGCAATAAAACCAGGTTTTACGGCTGTTGCGGCAGAGCTGCAAGCTCGCCCATGGCCACGGAGAAGTCGGACATAAGTGTGCACACGTGCACACGTAAGCCCACACACACGCACACACACACAGTAAATCAGGGGCTGTCTAATACAGTCCCTTGGTGACGACAGCCAATTTTCCTTCTCTGCAGCAGTGACTGATGTCAACACGTGAACATATTGCGCACATTTGTTGTTGTGCTATTTTCAAGCCTCACTACTGCCGTCTGACTCTAAATAAAGCAGCCACTTGGCAGTTATTCTCAATCAAAATTTGACACTTTTTAATAGACTTGATTTCGTGAAGGAAAATTGAAGCGCGGCGCTGGTGATCTGTCAGGGTGAAACGACTCTTTCTTTATTTTTGCGCAGCAGTAAACAAAACGCCAGAAGATGGAGTCTCGCATCAACAGCAACCGCAGGATCGATTGTGCTGATGAGGCAAGAGCAAAAGGTTGGTGGTGGTGGTGGTGATGGTGGTGGTGGGTGACCTCTCTCTGGCCTTTACCTCACTCCTTCATACGGACACCTGGGAGAGCGGGTCTCTGAGGCAGAACCCTCAGCCTCCAGCAGGAAGCCTCCAGGTGAGGCTGTAAATACTGGAGGCTTTGGAAGCATGTTGACAGCTGAAGGTGAATGACGCTGGTGTTTGCATGGAATGTGGTCTGCTCCAATACAATGAGGCCTTTTTCTTTTCGTCTTTCCTTTTTAAACTTAAAGTTGCCCAGAAGGTGAGAAATACATCAGTGTGACCGGGTGTGGGGGTGGGCGGGGGCCGGGGTGGGAGGTTTTAAGCACGGCGCATTAATGCATTAGGTGATCACCGAGGCGCGAGCTGACAAAGCGTAACAAAGCAGACGCCGGTGAATTAATTAGCAGCAGAGTTCCTGGCGCCGCGCTCCTCGCCAGCAGACGTCAACGGCAAGGTCACATGGCGGAGGCGAGCGGCCGGCCGGCGGCCCCATGCCGGGCAAACTGACACGGCCAGTTTTGAGTGAGGAGGACGCGTTCACTTCCTGCCCCTTCCCGCCGTCCACGGGTAATCGATGCGATCGACGATCGGCCGTGTGAGTGAGACGGAGCCGGACAGAGGCCCCGCCCATCCGGCTCCGCCCCTCTCACTAAATCTTCCTCCACCTGCCTCGGTGTTGTACAGCCACCGGTGGCCGCAAATTATAAATGATATATATATATATATATATATATATATATATATATATATATATACACACACACACGCATATAAAAAGCTAAGACCATAGCTAAGACGTGCTCCATTTAGGAGCAACAATAAAAGACACTCACCCTGCATGAGTGTGTAGAAGGTGCCGGAGGCTGACAGGTTGGTGGTGACAGTGATATCCTCTTTGTTCGAGCCCTCCGTCTGGATGCGGACCGAGCTGTCGGCGTCTGTTCGGTAGCTGCTCACCCGGCCCGTTGGGTAAGTGACGTTGGTGAGGCGCCCGTAGCTGTCATACCTACAAAGGAGGAACACTGACGTGAGTCAAAGACGCCGACAAGGGGCACGTCGCTCAGATCGGCGGCATCAACAGCAGCTACAGCAGAATCACCGCGGCCCGACGGGCAGAGCATGTGCAACCGCCGGGAAGCGGGGTTGAACACGACGGTCACGTATGAATGAAACGGCCGTGGGCACGACTCGTGTCTTAAAGGAGCCATATTAGACTTCCATTTTTCACCGGGGACTCCAGCGGAGCAGCTCTGCATGATTAATTATCCGCACAAAAAAGGAAAACTTCTATAGATGTTCCCACTGAGTCCAATAAAAAAGGGGGTATTATGCGGCATATGGACGTGTTTCTTTGCAGTGGAGGGAAGAGCAGGTCTGCCATAAGAGACCCCTCTCAAACATTATTACTCATAATTCCATAATTACTGACTTGCTTTTCAAAGCAGAGGAGCTTTTCCATTTCATGAGTCTTTTTTTCAGTAGAAAAAGATTAGAGCCTTTTAATCTTGTGTTGAATTCATTAGAAAGATATGGACGGTAGGTATAGTCTCTGTCTTATAGTCTCTGTTTTTCATTCTGGATGCCAGTGCTTACCTCCCTGCTTAAACTGACGCTTTGTTGGACCTTCGCACAAATAATTATGGGGGACGAAAAAAACAAGGTTGCCACGACACAAAGCGCTGATTTCTAAAGTCGTGGTGTGAAGCACGAAAATGGAACAATGGCTGGACTTTTCTCATTTCAGGGGAGCGCAAGAAAAAGCCAGAGACACAAACTACTGTTGTAGCAACTGCACGGTATAGGATCATTAAAGCATTTGCAAATGCTCTAAAGCCCCCTAAGGATCCTGTGAATGCCAACCAACAAAATGAAAAATCACCCAAGAAGAAGTGTTATTATTAAATATTGATTTGCACATGGCTGTTTTTTTTCCCCAATTGGCTCTCACATACATTATTGCTCTAAAACAAAGCTTAAGTAAAAACTGCACAACACTGTGGGGAGATTTGGGGCAAAAGTTGCTGTCTTGAAATAACTGCTGATAATAAAACTCATTGAGACAGGATATGCAAGTTTCCCCCCCTGTCTCTAATATACATTTCCATGCGGCGTCGGCTATTCTCGGCAAACGCGGCGACAAATCCATTGTGTCTGTCGGCTCCAAGGTAACACAACGCTAAAGTATCGGCAGTAATCACAGAGGCACAATCAGCGCAGCCGCTACAAAGGAGCGCGCCGCTTTGTGCCGTTTGCAAATCATAAACTCGGAGTGGCTTTATCTCTAAAGTAAACAAGTTTGAACTTTTCTTGGCCCTCCAGCTCGACGTGAACGTGACATTAATATTAATGCTAACTTTGAAAGGACAGCAGTAAGAAAGAAGAGGGGAGAACAAAAACACCCCCCGCCCCCCACTCCAAAAGAAAAACAAACAAACCCAATGACGGAAAAATAAAGTCGTAGCCTAAACATAAACGCTTGGACCTTTCCACATTTGGACAAAAACTGCTTATTAGCTTAAAAGATTAGCGGTATCAGCTAATCTCATTATGCCAGTCTATGAAACAGGAGCAGCGAGGTGCGACTCCTCGGAGGGCGGGGTGTAAGGGTTGGGGTTTGGGAGGGGGTTGGAGATGCAGGAGCCGCCTCGCCTACAAATCTGTCTGTTTATCACATTCAGGAACACGAGTGGCCAGATTGTCTCATTTCGCTCAGACAGCACATCTACATGGAACAATTTGAAATCTCTTGGAGTGCCAGTGTCTCAGGATGGGATTGCGCCAACGCTACATTACTTACAATGAGGACTTTTTCCCCCCTCTCTCTTTTTTTTTTTGGGTCTGTGCGCTGCATACAGATTGGGAAGCGCCTGTTCCAAGTCTGGGCTGCCTGCAATAATAAAGCCCCTAATAAATGAGAAGGACCGGACGCTGCTTTACGGATATTTCTTCACGCTGCCATCTCAAATATCCAATACGGGGAGGAAGAATGGGAGAGGAATCATCTCCCGGAGATAAACGTTATCTGATCTCAGCCGCTGGCGGGGCCCCGCGATGCAGAGATGCTTTTTTAGCAGAAGCCTCTCGCATCAGGAGATGCTAAATACAGTAATTCATATCTCCAGCGTTTGATTTAGTGGGAGACTACGTGTATTTTATCAGCAAGATACCCTCTCCGATCCTCCCCGCCGCCCCGGGCGACGGCGCTAAAGGCTTCACATCTGCGCTGTGCTGCGGTTCAAACCGCTCGATCCAGCGGACGGACAGAGAGCGCCTCTGTCTCGCTCCCGCCTCCGTTGCCAGACGGCCCAAACTCTCGAGCGAGCGCGCGCGGCCACAGCTTGATCGCTGACCCGCGCGCTCTCTGTCTCAATTAAGGCGCTGGGCCGGGGACGTTCCTCGGGCCTCACCGCTGTGCTTAAAAATGGCTCTGGCCCGATCCGGCCGCGCCTGCCTATTAGCTTTGCTCCTTGCTTTGGCTGGACAAGAGGGGCCACGGAGAGGGGCACGGCGCTGAGCGCAGGGAAGGAAATGCGTTTCCCCCCCCGATGGCCCCGAGTCTGTTTGGATCGCGTCACCTCGGAGTCACACGCGCTAGCTTCCGCGACCTTTCACGCCGCGCTCCAATAATGGGCCGGAG
Organism: Thamnaconus septentrionalis; assembly: GCA_009823395.1. Classification (NCBI taxonomy): domain Eukaryota; kingdom Metazoa; phylum Chordata; class Actinopteri; order Tetraodontiformes; family Monacanthidae; genus Thamnaconus; species Thamnaconus septentrionalis. The sequence continues at coordinate 10,210,294 of CM020510.1, read as the reverse complement.
ACGTCGGACCCGAGTCTTGTCTGGCGAGCGTGACCTGCGAGTTTGCGGTCGGCGCTGGATGCGATCGGTGTTTACACTGGCAGACACACACAGAATGGGACGTTCTCGGGGTCTGATTCGGGGGCTTGCACTTGTGCGTACGTGTAAACACGCGCTGGATGTTTCAGCCTATGTGATCACAGCGGTCGGGATGAGATATTTCCCTTGCTGCCGTGAGAAGTACGTTGAAAATGCAACAGTGAACGCCGCAGGACACCGTCCATGATCGGAAATCCGTCATTTGTTCCCAGCGCAGGAGAGAACAGGGACTAAGAACAAGCCATAAAATGGAACCAATGTTTGACACGCTTCTAAAGATAGTTCAGAAAGCAATATCCTGAATTACTATTCCTGCTTTACCTGCATTACTTGCAAACTGCAGTGAATTTTATTTGGCTTCAAAATGTTTTGCTCTGAAACATATTCTTATCTTGTGAGCTGTTTCCCTGGGTAAATGCATGTATTTGATATGGATACTTGTCAAAAGCGATGTCGGGAGTGTGCCAATAATAATATGTGTAACATAAACGTGTAAGCAAGGTCAAAGCGCACATGTGTTTTGTCATATCAGGATGCAGGTGTCCAGCATGTAGATAATTAAAAGGGTATCCGCCAATGCTTCAGAGCAGATGTCATTGAAAATTCCAAATGATTTGACACAGCTGCATATGTCCCATTCTTTATGAAGGTCCATGATATTATTATTATTTTTACTGCAACTGTAAAATGCTAATATTATTCTGTGCAGCCTTATGGATGAGTGGGAAAGATCTTATTTGACCGACGAGTTTGCCCTCGTCTGAAATGGGTCATTTTCAGTTAACGACTCAAAATGCTCCTCTTTACTTCTGAATGTGTTACTTGTATTTTGAGATTTGGTTCATACGAGTTTCCGGAGAGGAGACGATTCAAAGGCCGGCAACCATTTCAGAGCGTCACCTCCATCCAGTGGGTTTCCATGACTTAGCTGCTACGCTCATGTACTGAGTTGGCCGGGCCGCTAACACTTTCCTGAAGCCAGTGGCTAAAGAGCATTTGTAACGGAACAGAATTACTTACCCGCTAATTGGAGGATAAGAGAACAATTAGCCGTTCTCCAGATTATTGCTACATGAAATAATGAATTTACAGTAACCCCAAAGCATTTATCAGTGAAACACAAACATGAGGAAGCTGGCTCTGATTTTTTGCATGTGTGCGCGTCGAGTCTAAATGTCAAAGCACATGAAACTGCCAAAGGTTGCAGTGGGAAGACCGAGCAGCAGATGTCTCGCGCTTTCAAGTCAAGGCCTTTGTGCCTTGCTTCTCAACGCAATCATACAAATTAATTTTAAACCGCAGGCTACGGAATGCAAATACACATTCATTTACATGGGCCACATGGGCTAGCAACGGTGCTTTGTGGTAGCGGAGATAAGCAGAGGCTCCTTTCCATTTCGGATGCTAATATATCACGGCTGGAACCCTCAGGTGACCGTTCAAAAGCTCTCTATTTAGCAAACAAACAAGCAAACCCTTTCATTTGGTCCATATAAACACGGCAATGGTCTGACTTGTTTAAACACGGAGTCACCGCTTCAAGGACGAACGTTGGCATGAGAAGGAGTGAAAGGAATACATATGTATGGTGTTTGTCACGTGCAGTCAGCATAAAACAAAACAGCGGCTGCATTTTCATTCACTATTACTCGGAATTTACATTTACATGAAGAGTGGGCGCACTGGTTGGGAGTGTGGATCTCCTGGAGGTGGAGGTTCCCCCCCGCTCCCCACCTCAAAGACACGATCATAGCCAGTATAGGAATGATGTGAGAACATGTGGGGCATCAGAAAACAGGGATTAGCATTAGCATTGCTGGCAGTTCGCTTTGCTTGCCGTTAGATGCCAATGGACCTTGAATTTAAATGAGAAAAATTCCCAATCTTAACTACACTTCAGTATGTATATAGTCAGGTAAGAACAGAGAGCATTTGACAAAAACATAAGTGTAGTTGCTGACATTTCATCTTTTTGTCAAAACTGATGGTAACCCACAACTTTGAGTGTCATTAACATGCAGGGCATTCCCAGCAGAACCAGATCATTATTCCAACCGTGCGCCGGAACTGCCGTAGCTCTAGGCGAAGTCACTCTACCTGCAGAGAAAGCCCTCCGCAAGCGTCTCAGATGACGACCCAATCAAACCACAGGTGATTAACGTCTGTTCGGATTAAACGGAGCGTCTGATTATGTGTCAGAGGGTGTTGTGTTCGAGTCGGCGAGTGGTAACAGATGCCTGACCAAGACAGACTGCTTAATCATGCTTCTTGGAATGACATCCAGTTACGGTCGATCCCTCTGAGGACTCTGCTGCGCTTTAGGACAGATTGCTCTCCAGAAGTCTCGACTAAATGGAATTCCAAAAAAGCAGCAATGCCCGGGCGAGTGGGAGCGTTTTCAAATCTTTTTTTATTGCTAATATTTTTTTTAAATTGTGCGCTTTGCATCAATCGTTTGCTACCTCAGGCTTTTTTTTTTCCCTCTCCATTGGTATTATGCCTCCACCGATGGGCCCTTGTTGCAGTACTGTGGCTAATGTGCTTCCTGGCAGACGGATGTTCTTGTACCTGACAACCTCCGAAACAAGCGACGGGACAGCGAGTCGGTTAGCTGCGAGCAAAAAGGCCGAAGATGAGTAACATATCATCCTGTAATCCTGTTTGGTATGATAAGAGCAAATAGGATTACAAGCCATACCTTGACAAGTCCTGCATTCTGAGTGACACAGACATCAGGAGGCAGGAGGAGGCAGCTCGCGTGCCAGCGTATTGAACGCACGTGTCTGAGGGTTCTAAACATTCACCTTATCCTCAAGAGAGAACTTGAAACACCCCCTCAAAAAAATAAAAAAAAACACCCTGAGACTTGAGGAGCCAGTCTTTGGATTTTCCAGATTGAACAGATCTGTTAAAAAGCTCCCAGGGGAGAAGCCGTAATCAGCTCAACCGAGGATAGAAAACCGCGGGGCGTGAGACTAGAGAGGCCATTTCTCTTTTCAAAACACGCTACTCCAGACATGTCCAAAGTCTGGCCCGCGGGCCAATTGCGGCCCCCCAACTGATTTTAAGTGGCCTTTAAGTGACCTTGCGGCAGCCGCTCGGTATTTAATCAAACTAATCAAACAAGTTGACTCAGCATTTTTTTCTGTTCACCTCACAATGGCAGCACTTCCGTCCGTCAACACCCCCGTCGACACGATTTCCGCGGTGTTGGCTCGCAGGTCTTTTTCACATTATCTGATCAGGCTCCCATTGAAAAAAGTTTGGACACCCCTGAGCTACTCACTCGAAGAAGGTGCTCCATCCGTTCTCGTTGGTCTTGGTGGCCAGTAGCCCCGAGCTCCCGTGGTAGGTCATCACCGCCAGCTCTCGGCCCTGCGCCGTCACCGTCTTCAGGGCGCCGTTGGTGCCGATGGTGAACCAAAAGGTCTGTCCGTTGGGCACCATGAGCCAGAGGGGCACCCCGGTGGTGTCCCTGCGGATGACCACCGTGTTCCTGTTCTTGTCGGTGACGCTGCTCAGGTCTCCGGCGCCCGTGTAGCTCAGGTTGTAGAGGTAGTCGCCCGTGGTCAGGCTCTGCGTGAAGGCGTGGCTGCCGTTGGAGTCGAACAGGTAGAGCTCGTCGTTGATGGGCGACGACACCTCGTACATGCCCAGCGGGCTGAGGAAGGGCTTGTTCCGCCGCACGTAGCGGATGCGGATGTTGCCCAGGTCGGCCACGTACAGCTCGCCGTCGGGGCACACGGCCAGCGAGGACGGCGCGTTGAGCTTGGCGTCCTTGGCGTAGCCGTCGTCGCCCGAGTAGCAGTCGCAGTTGGCGTCGTTCTTGCAGTCGCAGCCGCTGGGCGCGCCGGCCACCAGCGAGATCTCGCCGTTGGTGGACACCTGCCGCACCCGGTTGATCTTCTTCTCGTCCGACTCGGCGATGTACAGCACGCCGGTGTGCGACACGGCCAGGGCGTTGGCCGACTCCAGGGTGGCGTGGATGGCCACCTTGCTCATCAGGAAGTGGTCGATGCCCGGCACCTGGCAGTGCATCGGCCGCCCCGCCACGATTCGCACCTGGTGGTTCTCGGAGATCTGCAGCACCACGTTGTTGTCCAGGACGTAGAGGGAGTTGTCCATGGGACTCACCGCCAGGTCTGTGGGCCACTCCAGACGCACCTGGAAAAAAAGAAATTGGAATGAATAAACAGAGCTGGCGTATCAGCCCAGGATCTCGCCCGGTATAATCGACACAGCTATCACGCTAAAGATCCTGCGTGAGAGGAATCACCAAAAATATGCAGTAGAAAAAGATTGGTTTTGGCTTTTAAACCGTCTCTCATCTGATAAGGAGGGAAATTGCGGTTGCTGTGATGTAAAAAAAAACAGAAAAAGAGTGGAAATAAAAACTTAAGATGAAAAATATGATAAATTCAAATAAAATAAAATCTGATAAGAGTGGCTGCAAGGAAGGGAAGAGAGGAGTGATAGTGCAAGTGATTAGATTATCTGGAAAAAAAAAGCACAGTGCCATTGATCACAAGAGCAGCTTTCTCTTCACCTCTACACACTCGCTTCTACTTCCTTTGGGATTTCTTTTTTTTGGACTTTAAAAAAAATAAGTCCTTCATATGAAAGAGTAGGACATAAAGCACATAAAAGTCAAGCCCACCTCTTGCCCCCATACACTGTGACTTACTGTTTTGCTGTGATTGCAGCAGGCTTTTAACAAATTGGAATGATTGAATTGACACAAGTGGATTTTCTCCCTCTTACTTATGAATCCCAGGGGGAATCTCTGTCTGAAACATCACTGCAGGGCCGCCGTTTCACCGAAAAACACCAAAAAAAAGGAGGGGTGATTAAAAACAGGGAGACAGGTTCAGCCTTAAGGGCTCCTTTATTATAAAAGCAAGCGTGGTTCATTTCAAATTTAACCAATTTGCCACTGACTTCCATTAGAAAAATGGTTCTGTTGGGAGAAATATCCATTCTGGCTGAGCAATCCTTTTAAACTTTAAACAAACTGACGTCTATTGATTTACGCCACTGTGACTGAAGCTGATGGGTATTTGTCATTACAAACCACAGGAATCTTTATCTATTAAGAACAGCAGTCAACAAATTAAATTACAGTTGACTGACTGGACAGCTTGGAAAGGACGAAAGGATGTTCCTTCGAAAAGAAATTCAAAAATTAAATTAACTGAAGCCATATTGACAAGTTTCAGATTGATTTCTATTAAAAGTCAACCAACAATTTCAAGTTTGTTCTTCTTTGTTTCAACTAAAATGCTATTATGAATATTACGCCTTCTTTAAGCTGTGCTATGATCTATGCCAATGGAAGATACAGGGCGGTCACGTTTTAATACACGCTGTTGTTAAAATTTGCAAGTGCAACGTCAACTTTTTGTGCAGGTCAAAAATGAAAATCATTGGACTTCTCAGTCCTCTTTGCAAGAGGGGCATCTGTCCACCTTTCAGCAGAAAACAGAATTAACGAGACCCCGAACCCACTCGCCATCCAATCACGGCTCACAAAGCAGCGGAGGGTTCAAGTAATGGGATCATACCCGTCCTCTGGCCACATACAAACAGGAAACAAGCCGTCTCTCAGTGAGCGGGAGGAGGAGGAGGAGGCATTTACTTGGGAAATGACGGGGAGACTTTCAATTTCTTAAAACCTATTTCTTGTCAACACCGGCGGTTAAATATTTCATGAGGCCGAGTGCCGAGTGGCTCAGGGGAGCTGCCTGTAAGGAGGTTTTCACGCCACTCTGACTGATGAGGGGATATTTCCCAAGCCGCTGTCCCTCCCCGATGCTGTAACCCGATCATACCCCTCCCCCACTCTTTATACAGCTGTCAGGAGGGCCCGCCCGGCACAGCTGCTCGCAGCACAGAACGCCAAGGATCTGCACAGCAGCTCCGCGCAAAAACCTATTTTTAAAAACCTATTTGAACTTATATTAGAACTATTAATACCATTCCCACCACCCCAAGCACCCTCCAGCCCCCCTGCTGGCCGTCTCTTCTGCCTGCTCGCCGCAGCAGGACGTCCGTCTGAAAAGAAAGTGATATGTCATTTCTTGAAGTCCCTCTCAGATTTAAATTGAATGTCACGGTCGTGGCCCTGATAAAGCTCTGCGAAGTGTCTAACACCCTTGAAATATATGTTGAAGCGATCTCGGTCCACGAGATGGTTTCCCCCATCGACTTAAGCCTGAACTCAGAGAGGAGGGTGGGGGGCGCCGCCCATTATTAAGCACTTTCAAGTTGGAAATGGCCAACTTGCTCTGACAGCGCTGGGGCGCGGGGCCCCGCTGTAAACACGTCTCCGCGCGGCAAGGTCGAACCGCCGTTTGTTTGCACGACACAATGGAATAAATTCAAAAAAAGTTCAACGGACAAACGCTTATAACGCGGTTGTAAAATGTGGTGCTGATGGCTCGCAGCGCAGATGGCCGGGCAGGACGTGGGTGACCGCAGCGGAGGGACGGGGGAGTCGTTTTTTTGCCCAGAACAGGTGAGCCAATAAGTGACGGCCAGCGTGACGAGCCATCGGAGATGCTCCTCCCGGGGTCCTCAGCGATGGATGGCTTCAGTCGGGGAGTATTTGAAGTGGGGAGGCTGCGCGCGGCCCGGATGAATTTTTAATGGATGCTTTTTACTGTCTGAGTGTCTCTGGCAGCGCTCGCTGCGATTCGCCACAATCGCTTCCACGCCTGCTGCGTCCTTCGCTCGCTGCCGTGGCGGCGGCTGCGGCGCTACGGCATCTATAGATGTCTGCATCAGGCGCTTCAGATAAGGTGGAAAACACAGAAATATGGCATTTTCAATTCTAGCTGTGCATCAGCGAACGCTTGAGCTCCGCAGTCTTATTACCATTATTACTTTCAATGTAAAAAGCGCTCTCTCCTCTAATTGAATTGCAGTTGGGTGCAGGGCCGCGAGGCCCCCCGCGCCACTTTAGTCTCATCCCGGGGACGATCGATAAACAGATAGGCTAATTAACGAGCACATCAATAGAAAATTTCATTCAAATCAACGCCACATTTTATGTATCGAACGGAGAGCGACGCACGGGCCCGACACCTTCTGCCTTCTGGTAAGGAAAAGGGAAAAAAAACAGCAACCTCTAGCTGACGTGGATTGAAAACGATAATGTCAAGGGAGAGGGGGAAAAAAAAAATAGCAGTCCTGCGCAAAACGTGCTGGGGTTTGCAGAAAAGGAAGTGTCATCACCTCCAAAGGGAAGTTGCAGAGTTGGAGTCATGTGACCTCAGCGCAGTGTCCTTGCCAAGGGGATGTGTTCTGTGTGTGTATGTCAGTGTGTGTGTGTGTGTGTGCACATATGCTGGCTTGCATGAGAGAACATACATGCATGCCGCGAGTGCACACCGGGGTTAAAGGTCATGCTCATCATCTCCCTGCAGCTATAGGCCAAAGGCCAATTACATTTGTGGCCAATGTGGCCACACGACCTGAAATTGGAGGTTTTGCAGGACGGCGGTGCAGCCGCTACTTCCAGATATATGACCCGTGTGATACACGTTCCACTGCTTTGAGGTCCTGCCAACATACACTCGGTTCCGCTAACTATTGGAGTTTTTATGCGAGAAACCAGGGAGTGGAAATCGTCCTCGTAAAACTGACATTTTTTTGCTCCCACTTCCCAATATATGACCGAGCGCCGCGCATAGCTTTCATCCTAAAACTCCTCCGTCTGTTCACAGTCATAATGGAGGCAATAAAGCAACTGTCTAAGATTAAAAATTCATTAAATATCGAAAGCTGCAGAAGTTTTAACGAATTTCACATATTTTATTTTTAAAATGTAAAATTCTTTTGTTCTACATCTTCCTGTATTGTTTGATTTTATACAGCAATGCTACAAAAAACAGGGGCTGAAATCTCTGCAGGACTTCACAGTGAATATAGGTTGTGGTGGGAATTTTTTGAGGATATTATTTATTCATTACAAAATCTAGTTCAGTATTTTTTTATTGATTATTAAGGTGCTGGACAGTGCTATATCAGGGGAGTCAATACCGTTCACCATTTACCATCATCATTTTTGCAGCAGACTAACAATGCTGCTGTGTTCCGTTTCCTTCTGGACCACTGGGAACCCAATCAAGAGCATTGTTGGTTTGCAGAATAAAATATCCATCTCCCCTGATCTGAAAAATCCATTTTTACAGCTCACATGTTATCCTGTAATTCTGTATGTATTCTCTTCTCACGTGGTTCAAATCTATGGCAGTGCCTCCTGGCTAAGCGTGCAATGAGGGGTCAATACTGGTCAAGCGCTCTAATGAATGAAGAATACGATTAAGGCTCACAAATCACTACAGTCTGTCTGCGGGGATAAAGCTTCATTTGTGTAAGTGGAACATGATGTGATGCGCTTCACCTTTCTCACCTCTCAAGGCTGGATTTGCAGCACATGGTTCGAGTGACCCAAATCTGATGGTCCCCTTTTCAGGTGGAATAATAGCAGGAAAAAAAGCCCATGAATTCAGGTAGTGCCTGAATCAGGCCACCTGCATATGTGGAGACTCACATGTGAACTGGATGTAAAGTCTCTGTCGTCTAAGCGCACAGACTGTATATTAGCTTTTCATGGTGAGTGGTACGTTATTAAAATGTCCCCAGCTTTGATCACGACCTGCTGGCTCTGTCCAGCTCCTGCTATATTTGTGTCAGTGTCTCAGAACAAGAGTTTTGCACAAATACAATTCTGTGCATCCTTAAAACCACCGCTAGCTTTGATGATTCTCAGCTTTTCCTTCATGTCTGCATCCGTCAATACCATCCAGCTGCAGCCACCACACCAGGGACGCTGCTCTGGGCCCTGCAGCTGTGTGCTCACTCGTGTCCAGAGCGAAATGTTGTTTACTTTCAGTCGCCCACACCCCCACCCTCCACCCCACCGCCCTCCCTGCCTGCCTTTCCTTTTCCTGGTTAGCAGCCAAACTGAGTGTATCCGCGCAGGTCGTTTCAACTGTAAGCAAAGTTTAAGGTGCAGATGTCGGCTATGAGTCACTTTTAGGTGCAAGCAGACGGTACAGACTTTTTTTTCTCCTCTGCCTTTAAATGGAAATTTCAATTGACCTTCCAACTAGGAACACAACAAGACAAAATCTACCAAATCTGCAACAAATGGATTTTATTTATCACCCCCATGAGAGCACTTACTTTCTTACTCACGGCTACTACTTATTTTTTCTTTTCAATTTACTGATTTAATTTCTGTATGGTTATTGTGTATGTTTTTTTGCGTTAGCGACAGCGGGTGACCTCCAGGTTCTTATTTGTTTGTTCACTGTTCTTATGAAATGCTTGAATCACTCATTATTTAAGTTGTATCAAAGTTCCCTAACTGAGTATCTAACTGGTACCTGCTTAAAGAGGGAGTTTGCTGTTTTCCAAGTACTGCAGGATACCAGGACTTAAACAAAAAATGCAAGGACTTTAATCTGTATTACCTTTAATTCTGCTGTACTGTCCAAATAAAGGTACAATTTCAAAAAAAAAAGAAAAAGAAAAGAAAATTTCATCAACTCAGAGGCGGCGGCTGAATCGTTTGGGCAGATGTAAATGCAGGGGATGCACGGGAAGCAGACATACACAGACGGCCAAATAAAATGGATATAAGCAACCAATCAGGACGGGCATCTGTCGTCTAAATCTCAGACTAAACGCCTCCTTCCTCTCGCTGCATTTATTACAGCCTCCTGCCAGCCAAAGCTGCTACTCTGCAGCCAATTAACAAATGCAGACCCTGTTAAGACTTTGACCCAGAAAGCTGTGGGAAACCGGAGGAGTCGGAGACACACAAGCGTGAAACACACAGAGGCGGAAAAGAAGCGGCGATGAAAAACAGCGATGAGGTGAAGTTGATAAGAGAGCGGCTGAGCGGCGGTGTGAAGGACGACTCGTGCCTTGCCGTCCGGGGGTCACGGGGGTCGTACCTGGGAAATGTCCATGACGGCGTCGCAGCTGAGGGGTCTGGCCGAGGTCAGGTCGTTGAAGCCCAGCACAGTGGAGATAATGCCGTTCTGATCAATCCTGCGAATCATGGTCCCATCCACAAAGAAGATTACACCGTACTTATCCACCGTAATGCCTGCAGATGGGTAGACAGCCGACGGACAGAGCGGGAAAATATTTATCAGCCAGGGTTGGGAGTCGTTGCTGCCTGATTCACAATTAAACATTAAAGGCTAATAATGACAACTAAGCAAGCGAAGATTTGTTATATCAGTATAATTTAGAGTATCAGAATGATAAAATCGCATCTGTGAATTATTATTATAAAAAATGTATCATTGCATTTTCCCTCATTTGATTCAGACCACAGCATCAACCCTCAGCGTGGCAGAACTATGCATTTTTAAGAACATCCTCGGGGGTTTTCCATCAAAATTCAAGCAGTTGCTGAACACTGAGCGTGCGATGGCTCCAACCGAACTCTCTATTTTTAATAAACAACCACTGGCAGAAAAAAACAGTGCAGTTGTTTCATGACACCCTGAGACGACAGAACGTGAAGGGAGGGAGCGTGTGACCGAGGGACTGATGAGTCATCTAACTACGGATGGAGAGAGAAAGAAAAAAAGGCGGACCGTGCAAACAGATGGCCGTGATGTGAAAATAAACCCGATAAAAGTCCCGGCGAGCCGCGTCAACCTGGTTATGATGGAGTCCAAGGATTCCAGTCAACCCAAAACAAGTTAAACAACACTTTTTTTTTTATTTCACAGTGGTAAAAATCAAATGGTCCAATTTGTCAAAGTGGGGTGAACAAAAAAACCTTGCCGTTACACTCGCCTCTTGTCATTCATATTTTGCCTTTGTGTGTCTGTGCAAAGTGCTTTTCCCTGCGCAAACCCCTTTGTGTAAACAAAGGCGGCGAGATAACTGGCTAACGGCACAATCTGCCGTGGCGTCACAGGCCTCGCTGATTCCTCACAGTGGCAGAAGTGATTGGAAAATGAAAGATGAATGCAGTTTTCCGAGAGAACGCGCAGGGACACTTTGGCTGGCGGTCGCTCCACTTTGCCCGCTGATGGGATGAGGAATTTGTTTCACAAAAAAAACCCAGCGATTGCGTTTAAGCACGAGGGGATCCAAATAATACAGCAAACAGTGAGTCTGTTACTCCATTTAGATTCAATAAGCCTATTAGGACAATTTGTCAGAATTTTTTTTTTTTCTTCTATTTTGAAACAAGCAATGAGGAGGGTTAATGTAACTTAAAGGTCCAGTTTGTCATATTTGGCTTGATTTATGATTTATATATTGGTAAAAACTTATTATCCTGCCCACAAATACATCAATAATAGTGTATAGTAGCAGTACAATAAAAGTGATTCTGTTTTCCTACCCATAGAGCAGTAGAAGTATATACATAGCGCTAGGGTTTTGCTTCCAGTTAGCTGCCATCTTGCATCGCCATATTTCTAAGGAAGCCCGGTGTGGACAATCCGGCCCGCCTGACAGCGCATTTCGCAATTAAGGTGACTGCTCGCGTCTTCAACTAAACCAATGAAAAAGAGGGCAGCTGAGGTATCCAGGTTTGTGTGCGCAGGCCACTGTAGTTCACTGGCAAGCTCAGGAGGGGGAGGGAGAGTGAAAGACGCTGCAATCTGAAATGTAACCAGGTGATGTCGCTGTTTCTTCTTCAAAATCTCCAAAAAATTAACCTTTAAAGCTTCATGATAAAAGGTCCTAAAAGAACAAAACCCTAAAAATGTACAAAATCATGCCCTGAATGGAAGTAATTCTAGGAAAAAAAAGATCCCCAGATGGTTTTCACACATTTTCACACCAATTAATGATGGAGGAGAAATCAGAACCAAGCATAGCCAACCTCTCGGGTTGGTGAGAGTTGCCTCCACCGCCTTGCCGCCGTCCCCGCAGCGTGCGTCGTCGTACGGGAGGCACTGGTCGCCGGTTCCCGCCACCAGCTCCAGGTTCTTGGCCACGTCTTTGACGACCCTCAGCGACTTGACCTTGAACACCTTCCTGCTGCTGGTGTCGGAGAGGTAGACGGCGCCGCTCACCGGGTTGGTGGCCAGGTAGTACTTGTGAGCGGGGCTGTTGCTACGGGGGGAGGGATGGGGGGGGGAGAGGATGAAGCTCCTTCGACAACAAGCCTTCCAGGCACGCTGTGCCACGCAATTAAAAAAAACAGACTCAAAAGTCATTAAGAGAGGCAATTGGGCACAATTAATTTCAAGCAAGGACAGGGGGAAAATAAAAATAAAATGAGATTAAACATGGCAATGAGAGAAAAAAAAGGGGAGGAAAAGAATGCGATTAAACGCGACATAATGGCGGAGCTTAGAGCCGATCTACAATAGAGCCAGCTTAGTTTGAAATCCCTCTCCTCCAAAAGAGAAGCGGGCGCTCGTCTGAACAGTCGTGGGAAGGCAGGCAGACGCGCCGCGTCCCCGCGCAGGCCGAGGAAATCTGGCTACTTTTAAATTAGCGGAGCGCTTTAATGCCAGACTACGAGAGACAGAGAGTGTGGAGGACGAATAAAGACTGACGGGCTCCTGGCCGGGGAACCAGCAACGCCGGGTCCTTGGACAGAGACAGAGAAATACAAATTTGCTTTCCATCCGTGACCCGAGGAATGTGCGCGCGATATCATCTGGAAAACAAATCAATGTGAAGCTGCGCACTGTGAGGCCTGGAGGAAGTACAAACAAGTGTTTTCCTCCTCGCTCCTCCCCTCCCCCCAGCCCGAGGGCCGCTGTATTTTTTTTGATTTTTTTTGTTCAAGTAATACAAATGCATCGGCGGAGCTGCAATCCAAACAGTCTGGATCCGTTAGGCGGAAGGTTTCCGACACGGGAAGGAAAGTCTCCCGTTGAACTTGCAAACAAACCTGACCTGACGGACAGATAATAGAGCCAAATATAACCAGTCCTGCTGCGGCGGGATAGATGCAATCTATCCTCCGACTCCACTGGCAAGCAGAACAAAAGGCAACTGAAGACACATTTCAGCCCTGCAGACTCACCGGGTCGCTCCCCAACTTTCAAACTTCAGCCACTTTTTTTCCCCTTCAAATATTTAAGCATGCAGCGGTTGCATGCATTCGATGTCAACTCTTTCTCATCCATCTTGACAACCTCAAACAGAAAGTATTCGGCCACCCAACCATCCGCTTTCCATCATCGACACGTTTAAAAAAAAAAAAGCAAGACGTGGGAAATGACAGACAGGTGTAATTTTCTGTTGTAACCCGGTGTCAGTTTACAGCGAAAATAAATGTTTCAACAACGTGGATTCTGTGGGTGTAATAAATCAATAACCCTTTGAAGAAAAAAAAAAGAAAAGGCAAAAGTAAAAAGGCTTTGTTTTTCTCAAATACTTTCTATACTCGACCGATTGGAAGAACGCTCTCAGCCCCCGTGTCTGATTTCTCCGGTGGCCGGGGGAGGCGGGGCGACTACTTAGCGGCCGGTGGAGCCGCTGTGCTGGTGATCCAGCAGGAGCGCAGCACAGTTCTGCCACGGCTGATAAGCGTTACGCACAGACCTGTCGGCGGGGCGTCATTCACAGTGGATTAAGACAGAATTCCGAGTGTAACCTTGAGGCTTCTTTCTGGTGGTGGGAGGCGGCAGGGGGGGTTTGACACTGCCAAAGCTTATTATTATTATATATTTTTTTAACAATACAACAAAGGAGGAAGACCGGTGGCTCGGCGGGGTTGTCAACTCCGGAACGCAACTTTAAATGACGATTGACCTTCAGCCAATCAGCCGTGACAGGCGGCGGCAGCGGTGGTGGCAGCGGCAGCGGCAGAGGAGGACCTTCGGGGCGCGCGTGTCATCGCCAGCCGCCCGCTGACCGCGCCGCCCACTGATCGGTCGCTGGGCCGCATTTGCAGGTATAGGCGCGTGTCTCGCAGCTGATTAGCCGTTTTTGCTTTGCATTTCTATCTGCCGCGGGACATCAGGCGACACCTTATCAGCTGCCGGGGGTTGAACGCCGCTTCCCGCCGCCGCCCATCTCCCAACCTTGAGCCACGGCCGCACGCCCTCCATCTATATTCAATGACAGCGTCTCTCATTTGAGGGAGATAACTGGGTTTTTTTCCTGTTTGCCGATGCTGTTATTGAGATGATAGGGAGAGCGAGTGGGTGGTGACCTCAGCGAGGGTGGTGGGAGGTCAGCTGACCTTCCTGCTGCTGACTAGCACTATTACACACGGCGCCGTGCTGTACGGCCGCACGCTGTGTTGCCTGGATGAATCTCCGCACGGAGGATCGAGATCAGAAAGCGGCGACGGCGCTGCGAGGCGTCGCTCAAAGACGTCCGGTGCGTCGAGAGCGAGAGGAGAGCGCCGAGGCAACGGAGAGTTATTAAGTGTTGGGCTGACGCGTCTCCTCCTCAGTCTGACTTTAAACCCCCTGATGGAATCTTTGTCTGAGGACGGTGGCAGATATTCCCCTCAGTGCGGCTGCTAAGGAGAAGGTTTTGTTTCTTAAACCGTGGATTAAATCTTTTTTCTCTTTTCTTTCGGCTCAGCGAGGTTTAATTCTGCTTTTGTGTATAGATTTTCTCTTCACGTCAGACTATAAAGGTGTCGTTTTTGGGTGTGCTGCAGTGAAGTGGTGCAGTGCAATAAAGATGTGCTTTTTAATAAATTAATAAAAAGAAATCTCTGACGATGTGTCTCTCGCATGTCAGCCGTCTCGGTAATGAGGTGAGATCATCATTTACGTCTTTTGCTCTCTCCACTTCTCCTCCTCAAACCTGCAGTTCCTGCCAACTGCAATTTGTGATGTCACAAAGGGCATAACCAGGTGTTCATTATGCCCTTGCAGAACACATGTATCAGGTTTTATTTCACTTATTAGCTTTATTTCATTCCTCTTCCAATCACACGGAAGGTCCAACAAAGCAGCACTTTTAGCAGGAAGGTCAACCATAGCATTTTCACAGGAGGCTGCGAACAGAGGGCTAAATCTGCTGTTTTGTCAGGATATATACAGTGTTTCTTTTGGACCGTAAATCCTGCAGGATTGATCCACTGGGAACCGGGGTGGAAGATAAAGAATGGGTAAATTATGGGGGCCTTTAAATGTCTCGCTGCACTGGCAGAAGCAAAGGGGCCCTTAATTAAATTCTTTATTCGTCTTTGAAATGCCAAGGTTTTTACGACAAGACAACACTGGTGAGACCTCGGCTTTCTGCACGGAGAGCCGAGGCAACATGCATGACATACAGAGACCGTGCAATAATTAAAACGTTTACATCAGGTGCTAATATGAACGCGGAGAGCTGGACTTTTGCAACTTGACCTTTATTACCAACCATGAGTAAAAACGCTCGACTCGAAGATAATAATTATGCAGAGCCATTATCATCATCTTCTCGCCGCTCGCATCCACAAATGGCCGGGAAAAGGTCACATTCACAGCACATACGTTGACTTGACCCGCTGCCACATTAATTCAAACGGAGCGCTGCGGTTTCCTTACCTATGCCTGAAGTCTTTATTTCTGTCAGTTTGCCAAAATCAGCAGGTAATGAGAGAGCGGGAGGAGAGGAAGGAGGAGAGGAGGAGGAGAGGAGAGAGGAAATGTTACTGGTTAGTGGAAGAGGATTAAAAAAACAGAAAAGAAAAAACAGCTGTTAGTCGATGGAAGTCATTAAAAAAAAAAACATATACGGCCAAATCCTCTTCTTATCTTCAGACTTTTTCCGAGAGACACGAATCTCGTCCTTGGACAGCAGCTTCTCGCTAAGACCCCACCACTCCCTCTTAATCCCGCATCAGGGCCAAAATCCAGCTGGTGCAGGTGGACGGGCCCGACACAACCATCAATCCCAGCCCCCCTCCGGGGCGCCTCTGTCTATTTACGGTCCTCCTCGGCGGGCTGCAAGCGGCCCACCTGAGTGAAGCCGGCAGCGAGTTCACTCCTCCGTTACCTGAGCTCCAGGACGCTGGTGACGTTGCCGGTGGTGAAGATCCTCCTCACGTAGTTGAAGTCGCCCACATAGAGGCTCCCGTCGGAGCCGCAGGCCAGGGCCACGGGGGCCAGCAGTTTGTTCCCGTCAGCCAGGCCGTTGCAGCTGGGGCAGGAGATGCTGCGCCGGCGCCCGTTCCCCATCACGCTGCCGATCACAGGGGGCTGCTGGGAAATGAAGATGTTCTCGCCGTTGCCCATGTGAAGGATGCCTAATGAGGGCGGAGGGGAGAGGAACAAGTAACACCTGCAACCAGTTCAGGCTGAGCAGCCTGGGAAGAGGCCTTATTTTTTTTTCTCCACTGATCTTGTACACAGGGAAGAATGTCATCTTCTTCGGGTAAAAAAAAACAAAAAAACATACAGATTTCTTTTTCTTTTTTTTTTTTTTTAGGAAGCAAGGGTGGAATTAAACACTAGACTTCTGAATTAGCGATTCCAATTTAAATTGGAAGTAGCAGTTTGTTTACTCAGAACACCGTCCGCAATGTTTTCTTTGCGTTGTACATTTTAAGCGCCACCTAAAGTCCTTTCATGCGCTAAAATATACACGCGTCCAATTAGTGCACAAACGCAACAATATGAAAAGACGTGTCGTCTCGCCGATGGCGGCCGCACAAAGGCAGCAGCCAATTAGCTGCGGGCGGGTGTTTCTCGTTAATTCCTGACTCTGAAAAAAAAGAAGTCTCCACGCCTTTCAATAATGCCGCATTACTTTAAAGATCGCCATCTATTCGGCTCCCCGCCAAAGGTGAATTTAAATTTTTAATGCGCTGCGCATAGTGTATTAAATAAATGGGCTAAATGGAAAATGCATTTTTCTTTTTATTTTCAGGTGGGCGGCGAGATTAGGCCTCATTTTGGGCTGCCAATTACGTCAAAAATGTTTGAAAAGTAGAGCTGGATGAAGTCAGACTGAGTTGACTGCGACTGCTCTGCATGAGGTGGAGCCTCCGCAGCCTCCCGGGGCCCAGGAAGGTTTATTCTGGGCATAAAAATCTAATCTGTGTAAGAAATGATTGCTACATAAATCTCAAACAGATCAGAAGATAAAGAACATTTATGGCCTTTATTTCTAAACACCAGTGTCCTCTCTTGAAAAGAGCAGATGCATCAGCACCTTGTGATTTAAGTATTTTTTCGAACGTTGAGATCTTTTTGTTCCGACAGTTATTTATGACATCAATTTTTTCCCGAATGCCAAACTGAAAAAAAAGAAGCTTGATGGGATGATAAACACTTAAACTGGGGACTAAATGCTGCTGCTGGATATGGCGAGGGGGTTTTAACAGGAGTGTTATTTTATAACTCTCAAGCTTTCCGTGCATTGCAGTCGCTCCCTCTGAGAGCGACGCTGAGTGAACTATCCAGTTAACACCAGTCGAAACCAGAGCCGAGCATTCTGTCCTCTCATCACACCAGCGCTCTCATCTCGGAGCTCCCCTGCCAATTACTTCCTGCCACATAAAATATCTCTGTTGACACGGGCCCTAAGCAGATGGAAACACGGGCACGAGTTCACACTAAGGAAGAAAAAAAAAAAGAAAAGAAAAGAAGCCAAAACGTCTCTGGCACAAGTGGAGCTTGAAATTACTTACTTGCCCTGATTACAAAGAGGAAAAATGGTAACCGTGCTCGGCTTTCTACCTTTACCCACTTCACACCCTTTTCAAAAGAGTCTCTGTGCAAGAAGTCGAGCATGTAGCCAGCACAGCCAGGCATACTTCCCACTTCCCACCGCGGACTTCCACCGCAGCCAATCTGCTGCTGGAAAAGGTTCAAATATGTAAATGGAAGATGTTTCCGGCACCCAATCAATGTCATTGCATTTGATATTCAGCATCTGCACGTATGGCGCCGTTTCCCTGCTTCCGACGGCACCGGGCGACCGGAGCTCTTCCAGCACCGTGACATGTGGTCCATCAGAAGAGCTCAGCCAAGCGTCCCCTCGCCGGGATGTGATTTAATCTTTGGCGCTGCTGCCGGGAGAGGCAGTTTGACGGCAATTAAATTAAGGGATAATTCTTTAAAAAAAAAAAGAAAAGTGGAAAGTGGGAGCTGCAGTGGTGAAAGCTCTCTTCCACCTGCCTGCAGACAGCTTCCTTCCGGAGCACCTCTCAGACAAGTCAGCCTCATCTCCCGCTGATGAGCCCTTCCAGACCTGAAGCCCGCAGAGTGACAGATGCTGCCCTCACACTGGTTTATTTTTTTCTATCTTTCTTATCTTCATCTTCTTACCCCCCCACCTCACATCCAACCCCAACCCCAACCCCTCTCCCTCCACCCAACTTCTGTGTCTCAGGAGTAATTTGTTGGCAATAAGAAAATTGACTCCCCTCACTTAACAACAGACAGCAGTAATAAAAAAGTCACATCTGAGCTGAGGCTACATGACACGCAGCTGAACTGACAAAAGCTTTAGAATGTTGCAGGCAGAGGGGCCACTATTCAGTGTCACACTAAAAGCATCATCTGAAGCCGGACGGACACGCTGGTTCTTTCTCTGCACCGCCGGGCTGCCGCAGAATGATACGGGCTGCGGTGGCTGGTTACAAAGCACCACCAAATGTATTTGACTTCAAGGCACTGCTGCATGAGGTCTACTGGCAAGTAATGCAGTGAAAACATAAAGCAGTTTAATGTCCCTGTTTTCTGATGTCTCACTTAAACTCACATCTTCACACATACACACACACACACACACACACACACGTATATCCACATATATGTATACATTATGAAAGTAGGGCATTTAAGTAGAAGCATTCAATGGTCATTTGTTCTCATTGAAAGAGGGCATTTAGTAGCTGAATCACAGATCAGAAGCCTGTGATCATACTTAATCGGTTAGTACACCTAGTGTTGCACTGTAAGTACTGAAATGCTGATTGGACATTGGTGCACTCACAATTTCAGAGAAGGTCACCTGTAAAAGTTAGAGTGCTTTTTAGGTGTTTTAAAAAAAATCCAAGCCAAACAGCACAGACTGTTTGTGAAGAAGATTCCCACTGCAGTTCTGACAATGAAAAGATTTCTTTTGAAATCGAACCTACAGTGCTTGGCCCTAATACCTGTTTTTAATAGGAGAAAGTGGCTCTCTGTGAAGAAAGTGCTTCTTGGCTAATGTGACACGATGCATGTTTACATTCGGTTCACCTAATTGTCTTTACATTTGTTAATACAATATTAACGCACAGGCGTAATCTGCTTGATTAGGCCGTATTTCATTGAAATCACGGACACAAATTGCCGGTGGCACTCAAGTGTTAATATAGCAGGAGGACTGGAAAAACAATGGCATAAATAATGGTGTAAAATTAGGAGGGCCTGCAGCATTAAATTATCATTTGAGCTGGTATTTTAATGAGCGCGTCGCTTTGAACAGGAAGGTTGAAAATAAATAAATAAATAAAAAACAAAGGGTCTGGCAGTTGACTCACCGCTCTGGATGTTCAAAGCGTGGTGTTTGTCTAAAGTCCATCCTCCCAGTTTGGAGGCGGTGGTTTCGTAGCCCTGGAGGACGGCGGTCCTCTTCTCCCACAGGATCAGATCAGGACACGACTCGTACTCAAAGCCCACAGAGACTAGACAGACAGACAGAGCGAGAGAGACGCCGCCGGAATTAATAAAGGGAATGTGTTCCATACATGGATGATAAAAAGTAAAGTGCGCCCCGGAACACTTGATCTCGTACCGAAGGCTTCAGACAGGCCGTAGACCTTCTGGCTGTACACGTCCGTTTTGTCCCACACAAAGTCGTACAAGAGGTTGGGGGCGGCGGGGAACCACTTTCTGAAGAGCCTGCCCTCCACGGCCACCATGAGGTGAACCTTCATCAGGTTGAAAGGGATGGTGGAGTGGGTGAGGGTCACTCTCAGCACTGACTTGTAACCCGCAGTTCTGCTGCTTAAGTAGCTCAGCTTCATGTCTGTTCCTGGTATAGGCACTTCCTCCTGGAGAGACTGTGGGTGGATGGAGAGAGGAGAGGATTAAGAGAGACGCAGGGTCCATCAATCTCGGGAAAAAAGTACTCACTTGGGTGACTTTAATGCATTTTTCTAAGTCAGCCCTGACAATAAAACTAATAATAACCTTTTGTGCCAATATCAATTCATTGTTCCTTTGGCAAGAGTTTTTATGACATCGATGAGATACTTTTCAGAGTGTTGCCTTAACTTCAGAAATTATATAGACATATAGATAGATAGAATAGAGTATTTAGTACTTTAATTAAAATACATCACTGATTACTTAATAATAATAATTCATTCACTATAAGTAACTTTAAGCATATTGTGCAGTCTACACCTCCAGTAACCCAGAATGTTGACCTGCTTGTAATTTCACTGATACAAGACCATAGACCATGGAGCTGACAATAGCATTGTTTTCAGTATACTTTATTGCCACTGGGTGGCGCTGGACCGTACCCGCTGTGCCTTTAAGGTGACATAACGGAGTCTCTTTTCAATTTCGCTGTTTACAGACCGAGTATATTATCTGGCTGATCCAATAAACAGCAGGGTGCTTCATTAGGACAGCAGTCCTTCCTGCAGTCTATATGACAATGACATCAGGCCGTGCCCTTGGGCCTGGATCTTGTGCAGCCAGTTGATATATGGACTAATAAAAGTTAGTTTAGCAAGACACAACACGGTGGCCCGAGGAAATCTCCACGCGGACAACGAGCCTGTTACCTCCCGACCGAGCAACAGCAGGTCGAGGAACTGGCGGCTGAGTCTCCCGTCGAGGATGGAGGGTCAACGCGGCCGGTCTGGTTGCCCAAACCCCCATTCTGCTCTAATTAGGTCTCAACTCAATGGCGCTTTCCAGCACCCAGGGGGTGATTTAATAGAGCAAAGACATAAGGCAGATCCTCAAAGTGACATTGGGTCAGATGACACATCGCGTCTCTTCAAACGTCGGGACGGCGGCCGCTGGATGCGTCAGAACTCCCCTCTTAGGGAGGACGAGAGCGAAGAGGGTGACGTGCGCCCGCGTTGCCATAACAGCTCAAGGAAACCCAAAGACAAGGCCGCTATAAATAGAGAGGACTGCCCACTAAATTCGCAGATATGCCATAAATCTTGCGAGGCACAGCCAGAGACAAAGTAATTAGACGGAGGGCAGCGAGACGGCTGCCGCGCTTTTACAACAACCGCACGCAGGCTGCGGCTAATCCCCCAACGCGCCTCCGCAACCCACGACCTGACACATACACGTGTAGACAGATATAGAAATGAACACGCGCGCGTGAGCAAATCATTTCCAACGCTTAAGTACGAGCCGGAGGAAAATTAAAAGTGTCTCGGCGGGGGTTTCTGCAGGCGGGGTAATCATCTTCAGTCTGCGGCGGGACGGCTCAAGCTCGCACTGTAAATAAATCCAGTCGACCAATTACAAGCAGCGAGATAAAAATCACAACGCGGTCGTGATTCACATTTACGCTTGTGCTCCTCGCGAAATGTCGTAACAGTTTCTCCGTTTTTTTTTCGCCCCTCGAATGAGACCAGAACTCGGTACGGCCAAGAGGGGAGCCAGGAGGGGGCGTCTCGTCACCTGGATCTCCGGCACGACGGTCCGCCGCTCGGCGCAGGAGCCGGCAAAGGCGGTGAGCGGCGCCGGGGACACCACGGGGCTGGGCCGGGTGAAGCTGCTCAGGTCGCAGCCCGGGATGTCGTTCTCCTCGTGCCGCATGACGATGGTATCCATGACAAAGAAGCGTCCCCATGGCAACCAGAGCGTGTGCTCCTGGGTGATGAATGGGGCGCGCTCAAAGTGCAGCGCCACTGCGATGCCCCCGTTGGTCACCAAGTCGAAGCTGGAGCGGGGAGAGAGAGAGAGAGAGGGAGGGAGACAAGGAAAAGTGGGAAACAGGTAACAAGTACGTGCGAGTTTAAAAAGAAATGCAGTGAAAAAAAAAAATCTTAATTAATCCCACAAATCTCTCGCGCCACAAATCTGAATATGACTCACACGCGCTAAATCCTCTAATTACGCTGTGCGATAACAGACCTGGGAGATTTGAACGCACGAACACGCACGCACACACATACAGAAAAATATTATACTTTTGCGATTTAGCGCAATCTTTAAAGGTGCTCGCACGCTGGAGAATACGGCGGGATAATTATAGCCGCAGCACAACAACGGTGAGTCAGGAGTGGGTAGGCTGAGTGGGAGGAGAGAGGAGGTGGACCAGAGAGGGAGAGAGTATCAGTGAGCTACCGCAACCTAAATGATCAGATCTGCACATCACTGAGGCCGACAGGGAGGCAGTCTGGACCATCTCTATACATCACCAAGTCCAAGTGGACTTATTAAAATCCATTTGGTTTTCCAACCCATAGAACAGTCCTTTTTTTAACACAAGGATCAAGAGTACTGCTCCCAGTTAGTTGCCATCTTGCATCTCTTTCTATGGAAGCCCGGAGCGGACAATCCAGCCAGCCTGACAGTAAATACAAAACTGTTAGTTTCGTATTTAGGGTGAACGCTCACTTCATTAAATAAACCAACAAAGAAGAAGGTGGACGAGGTATCCAGGTTTGTGTGGGCAGGCCACCATAGTTCACTGGCAAGCTTGGGAGAGGGAGGGTGAGTGAATGAGCGCTGCAATCTAAAATCTGACCACTAGATGGGAGAGTTTTACAGGCTGTACCTGTAAACCAGGCTGAAGGCTCACCCTGTTTGAAAAGCAGCACCTGCTTAATGCAGTCATCTGTATGTATACCCGCCCGAAAAATAAAGAAATTAAATCAAATAAAAAATGAGCCACACGACTCGCTGTGGAGGCCTGAATCTCTGGCCTCTCCCGCGTGCGTGCTAATGCTCTGCTCCTGCACTCACATTTATGTGCGCCGCCACCGCAGCAGCCAGAGATTTGTGCGGCGCGCGGCGGGCAACCCGCAGCTTCGCCATAAATCCCTTAGATGAAGGCTGTCCACTCCAACATCAGTCTAAAAGCCCTGCAATACAATCCCATCCGCCGCTGCCGCATTTAAGGGCCCCTGCTTCTCGCCCCTGAGTGGGTCTCGATAAAGGAGAGCCGCCAATTCCATCATCTCCTCGTCCGGCGGCGGCGGCCGCCGCACCTGCGCTCGCCGCGTATCTCTGAGAGCCAATTAGCGCACGGTCACCTGTCCACGCGCAGGGGGAGGAGGGGAGGGACCCGAGGGGGAATCATTTTCAAATTACAGGTAGAAGAAGCAGTTTGCCGGTAGCGTCCTCAGCAGCAGGCAGGCAGGCAGGCAGGCAGGCGGCCTCCTTCTTGGCTTTAACAACTATAAAAAGGAGGCGCGGAACCCGACCAGCCGTGACGGTAAACATCTGATTGGCCGCGCTGATAACAAAGCTGTGTTTCGCCCTTGGCTGCCGGCGAGAGGGGCCGAGTTTGTCCCCTGCACCGCCGAGGCTGCAGAGCCACAGTAGCACCCTTGTGCTGCGGCGATCCATCAGCTGCCAGACAGCCGCAGCTGGTCAGTCTGCAGCACACCTGGAAGGCTGAGGCCGTGCATGCGCAACAAGACGTGTAGCCACACACGCACGCGCACACACACACGCACGCCTCTCGGAGGCCGTGCGGACGAATCGATAAAGGGGATTCACCGGCCGTTATCAATCACGACAGCAGCCTTAAGCCAAGTGACAAAACTTGCAAAAGCTACCTACAGCAGCCTCGCTTGTTTATGCCCCCGGAAAATGCGTCAAAGCCTGAGGAGTTCACCCTGCCAGTCAGCCAGTCAGGGAGTCAGTCAGCAAGCCAGCCAGCCAGTCAGCAAGCCAGCCAGACAGCTTGGCAAGCCTCAAACACTCAGCCGCTAAAAGATGCAATTAAACGGGCTTAGCCGGTGTTAACCAAGGACGGGAGAAAAAAGCGTAAGAGCACATCAGAGCAAAAACCGCAGACGTCCATAGATTAACCTCACGCGGCCTCTGCATCCCTCAGATTTTTATCTTTGAAACGCCGCCCGTCCGTTTTGCCACCTCCAGCTGACAGTGTTTTGAATCAGTCTTTTCATTTGAGCTGGTTTTATCTTTTTTTTTTGAAAGCCAATCACCTTTCTTTGAGGTTAAACAGAGGGGGGGAGGCACAGCAGCGAGCTACTATTACCATGTGAACAGCGGTGTTGCTAAAAAGATTAGCATCGGCGCTGCTGTTTCTAATCAGGAGTTTTACATGAAAGAATTGAACTGAGGTCTTTTGTCAGGGAGAAAACTTTGTTCAACTCCTGGCCGGGTCTGCCAAAAGTTCAGACAACTGAAAACTGCAGTGTGCAGCGGCTAGCCACAGGGCGGCGCCACGTGGCTAATGGTTAGCAAATTGTCACATTTGCATGAGCTGTCAGTGGGCTACATCAGATTAATTAATTCACACACTTTAGGAGATATTCCGTGCGGTGAATTTGGGTTGGCATATTTATAAATTCAAAAGTTTACTCGTCTGGGGTCAGCGGGAGGTTGTCCTGACTCCATGTAAATTTCACTCTAGCCTGGTAACAAGAAAAAAAAATCAATAGTAATAATTATGCAAGTGAGTCTTAGCGCTTATCCACCCAGAAAATGGCCAGAAAACTTATCATGGAGGCATGGAGGGTAATTTTAAAAACGAAGGCCCTCTGACAGTAAAGAACACGTCATACAAATGAGTCCGGACAGCTTTCCCATTTCTAAGTGGCTGAGCAGGTGCATTTCTGATTTCACGCTGCACTGAGCTAGTTTACAGTGATTGCAGGGGAGTTGCAGAACACAGGGCATGTTTACATGAGAACCTGGGAGATGGGAGTTGTGTTTACACATACGCTGGGAGGGAGAAGAGAGCACGGAGGCTTTACCGGCGGGTATAAAAAAAAAAGAAGAGTGATGCACATAAAAAAAAAAGAAGATTGGGATATGAATAAATGGCAAGAGGATAGAGACGAGGGAAGCCGGTGCTGCGGAGAGGTTCATGAGACCTGGTTTGAGGGAAAGTGCAGGAAATGAATGAAAGAGCAGTGGGCAAAAAGGAAAGGCTTAGAGGCAGCGGGGAGATTAGAGGAGAAAGAGCGTGAAGGGATGGCGAGCAGCGGGGACCGGAGAGGAGGTGAAGACCACGGGGGCGGAGATGGTGGAGATTCTTGGTGAAAAATACGAGGAGGAAAAAGAGATAGAAGGGGCGAATCAAAAGGGGGAAAATAATCACGATCAAATCGACCGCTAAGGGTTGAGTGGGGGTGGGGGGTGGGGGGAATGAGGAGGGGGTCTTCAGAGAGTCAGTGACAGATAAATGCATCAGGAGGAAGTGCCGCGCAACCGCAGGAGATACCGGGGGAATTGAACGCAGCACTGCCTTCCTTCCTTCCAGCACACAAAACGATTTTCAGGTTCTATTTTTTAGTTTTTTTTTTTTTTTTCAGTCAGGATTTGTCAGACTGACTCAGAAGGAGGAAAACATTTCAACGCTACTCGTCGTTTTCCAAAGCTTCTACAAAGAGAAGAACGCAATGCGAAAAATCCGCCGATTCGCTCTCTCGTCCCCCCCCCGGCGGGAGGAACAAAAAATATGTGTGGAATTACAGTACAAATCAAAACCGATGCCGCCACTTAATTGAGGAATACAACCGGCAATTATTTAAGGGGTAAGGATTACTTTTCCCACCCGTGACATTGTTAGGAAAGGGGGGAAACCCCGCTAAGCTCC
Source organism: Thamnaconus septentrionalis (assembly GCA_009823395.1). Classification (NCBI taxonomy): domain Eukaryota; kingdom Metazoa; phylum Chordata; class Actinopteri; order Tetraodontiformes; family Monacanthidae; genus Thamnaconus; species Thamnaconus septentrionalis. Next base: position 10,184,554 of record CM020510.1, on the reverse strand, counting down.
GATGAGACAGAGGACTAATGCAAAAGCAAATTAATTCCAGTGTGTGGCCTAAACTTAAACGTCTCACTTAATTGCTCAAATCTCCCATTGTAAATGTCCATCTGAACTGCGTTTCAAAGCCCCCCGTGTGTGCCTCCTCGGATCGGCATATTTTATTCTTTCTCCCTCCCTGCTGCTACTGAAGCATAGCTTATGAGTGAACCAGAGGGGCTTTGTTTGATTTCTCTGGGAATTGAGCCGAGAAGTCCAAAAATTGGAGCGAATGAGAGCACAAAAGCAGATCAATGGCGGCGCAGTTTGCGGCGGCAACTGTGTTTTTGCCTGCCGCTATTAGGATTGTGCCCAGATTAAAAAAACCCATTATCAGACAACAAAATAAATACAGCCGATCAGTCCATCGGGCTGCTGGCAGGTTAGTGACATTTGCATGCGCCGCTTGCTTTGGGTGCTTGTCAGGCCGGCTTACCTTCCATCCTGCCTGGTGATTGTGTAACCGTAGGACGGGTTGTTGATGAAACTGATGTTGACTCCGACCAGCGGTGTTCCGTCCGAAGTAACAACTTGTCCGCGGATGACACAAGCGTGGCTGCGCAGACAGAGAGAGAGAGAGAGAGAGAAAAAGAAGACAGCAACACAGTCAGACGAGGTGGATCCCTTTTGTGCCAGAACACACACGATGAAAAGAGAAAAACCAGCAACGGGAACTTGAAGCTTCTGCAAAAGAAAAGGAAAAAAGAAAAGTGAGACTAAATGTGATTTGAATTCACTTTACTGTTGTCCCCCCCAGCTTAGCAGCCTCCCTCTCTCTCGATATGCAGATGAGGCTTAATAGCTGCACGGCTGAAAAACATACAGCCGAAATGGACGTTATCGGAATCAAACGCTTTTAGCACAACAAAAAGCCGCAGCCGAAAAAAACGCAGCGAGCTCACACCTCCGCGCGCGTCTCTCCCAGGGTCTCTCCAGCCAGAATGGAGGGGGATGATGAGATAAGGAAGCCACACTTTGCCTTTGTTCTAATTAAAAAAGGGGGATTTATCTTTTCCATTACGGCATACAAGGGAGGGAAATAATAGGGCTGCAGATTGCGAGACCCGCTTGGCTGGTTATCAAGACCTCTGCAGATTTCCAGCGCGACACCGGCTCTCGAAGAGATGCATAAATTAGATGCCAGCGTCGGTCCCCCCCGCCAATCAATAGAGAAGGGTGGGGGGCGGAGTGGCGATCTTCCCAAACTGATGAGTCGGGACCTTGCTGTATCACGTCCCGCTCGTCAAGCGCTGCCCCTCGTCATTAGTGCCGAGCTCCCGACCCGACCGGACCGCTCTCGGTCAGCAGTCGGCGCTTTCACAGTAAATAAAAAAATAACACAAAGTCCCCTAACGAAGGCCTGGCTGACACATATTCATTAGAGCGCGGCTATTTTCTAATACATTTGGGTCTTAAATACTGCCATGTGCTGAAAACAATTAACACCAGTGTGTTCTTAGCTGCCCTTAACATGTCCTTACCAGAGGCAAGATCATTCACCCTACACTACGCCGGTCCCCAGGAAGCCAGTTTTATGTTAATTAGGCAGCTCCCCTTCAGAGGACCTTGGCCGTCTAGCGCTGCAAGCACGGCCAAGGTGCTGGAGATAGAGCCGCGGATCCTGAGGTTCAGGCCAGGAAGAGTTTAGACTGGTCAGACGTCGTGAAAGATGGGAACGAGGAAGCTGAATATAAAATGTTGTAATTATACCATTGAAAACGTTTTTTTTCTTTGGCCTGCTCTACTGGACGTGGACCCCCAGCATTTCCAATCAGTCGATGTCATATTGGCTGGAGAGCCGGTTGGTTCAAGGTCACACAATGGCTAAACCCTTGTTTTTTAAATTTACTATTCAATCCATATGTGATTAGTTAACAATAGCTGCGTTTCCATGATCCCTAGAATTGTGCAAAACCTAAATATCGCAATAAAAAACCTGCTAATGGAAACGCCTAAACTTTGAAAAATATCGCTAAAAGGTTTTTATGCTCCTATGGTTTTCAGACATCGGCCCCCAGTTGTGAGTATTAATCAACAAAAACTTAAAATGATTCTTCCTTTTCTCTGAACTCAGCTTCACTGGTGCAGTTTCTGGCCGACACCATGACACCGTCCCCTTGGTAGCAGGACCTGGGCCGCCGAACCACTGCAACCTGGCATGGAGACGGAGAGATAGTGCTCCGGATCCTTGGGGCTCCATCCCAAAGATCTCTGAATCTCAGCCCAGCTCTGGCCAGCCGGCCTGTTTCTAAGATCCATCTTTCATGCCCACTAGTTTTATTTCAGAGGCTTGTTTGAACAGGCAATCTTCCACGTTTTGCTCAGACGGAGCCGCGGATGTGGAACTATCTCCTTCCCTGCCTCCGTGAACCACATGGGGTGATGATTCCTCGCTGTCAAGACAAATGATTTAAATACTGACATCAAATACGGCAGGAAGGAGGAGGAAGGGAGGGGGAATTACGAGCGACAGAGGAAGCAAGCAGCATTTGGCCATTTTACTATTCTGAAAAGAAAAAATAGGAACATCATGATATCTCCAAGTGACTGATTAGTGATAACAGTCCCAGAGGTGGAACCACTGATGTGATACCAGTCATGTGAGCATTAAACTGAAGAAGATAAAAAGTACTATTAACTAGTAAAAACTTATTTTTATTAGATCTCACAGCTTTTCTTATTGGACTGTCTTGTTTGTCAGTTTGGCCTGAGAATTATTAGTTTAGTCATTAAAAAAAACAACGTTTTTTTAATTAATTTTTGTACTTTTTCCCTTAAAGTCAATGTTTGCGATGATGCGGTTGTAAAAACAACAACAACCAAAGAAACGAGGGCACAGATAAATCCTAACCCACAGTAATAGCGACGCAAGCAGAGCTGGGACTCTCAGCGTTTAAAAAAAAACAGAAAAACAAAAAAACCTTTTTGTGTGTTTGTGGTAGGAAGGAGAAATAGCAAACAGTGGATCACTTTGGCAAAAAAACCCAGAAATATCTCACTAATGCAAAGGATCAACGAGAGAGGAAGAGGATGTTCGGCGCAGACAGCGAGGATTCTGGGAAACTTTCAAACTCATAACCACGTCGCTTCGGCGCCTCCTTTGATCGCCGGCGAGCGCGGCGGGAGAGAAATCTCAACGCGCATTTTATTTATTTCTTTTTTTAAGCTCTTCGAGTCTGGCAGACTGCGAGGGAGCAAACGGAACTGACGGAAGAGTCGGAAACAAACAAGACATTGTTTCAAGCTAAGCAGGCCTTAAAGAGTTGCAAAAAAAAAAAAGGAAGAAGAAGAAAAGAGTCTGAAAGCGTGAAAACGGATGCAAATGGCTTCAAGGGGGCTCGTCATCGTCTGCCTCGGCCCGTCTTGTTGAGTCCCTGCTCAACATTCCAGCCAGTCCGTCTCGGCCGTCTCTAGTATTGGGTGTCACGGCCAGCGGCTTCATTTGGTGGCACCTCGGCAGCGTTCCTGCGGTGGGAAACATCAGACGCGGCCGTCCGACACGTCTGCCGGCACGAGGAAGCGGTCGGGGGGGATCGATGGAGGGGCGATCGTGTGGCCCAGCGGGCATCAGGAGGACGCAGCACGCCAAGCCTCAGGTCCGCCATAACATATCAGTCGGGGGCGGGGGATGGATGCCGCGCGTGAATTATAGATGATCACTGATATTTTTAGGTGAGACGAGGCCTCCAATCCCACAGCTCATCTACAGATTCCAGATTTTACTTATTTATGGCGGCATCTTGGCGTGAAGGGGACAAGAGTACGAACCGGGGCCGCCGCACCCGTCTGCGTCCCCACCGCTGTCGAGCGAAGGACTGCGAAATGTTAAGTGGTTCTTGAAAAATGTCAATGAGGGAAAATGTCACAAAGACCGAAATGAGCACTTTTTCTCAAGAGCGGCCTCGGCATCAAGAGTCGAAAAATAAAGACGCACACAGACAACACTCACACACACACACACACACACACACACACAAAGTAACAAAAAAAAGAAAAAACAACACAGGCAGTGTTTCATCGCAGATTGTTTACTAAGACTAAAGTGATGGTCCGACTCGAGGACGATTTTCAAGTCAATTTTTTCTTCAAGGAAACCAAAGTGACATCTGCACCGGACTAAAAATAGTCATCAGTTACATGGCAACCTTCTGCCATCACTTTGAGAGAAGGAGAGAAAAAAAAGAAGAAGAGGCAAACAGGCCGGGACTTAACACGCTGTGAAGTTAGTTTGATTTGTTTTCCGTTTTTGAAATCCTGTTATTTGCTTATTCATTTTTAAATTCTATCACCGCAATCTAGATTTTAATCTTCTCTCCAACCACCTTCAACTTTTGCCTTTTTCTACATTCCATTTTCACTTTTCACTGCCGCCTGTTTTGTTTCTTTTGGCGGGAGCATCCAAAGAGGCGAGATGAGAGGAGATCCACCAGCAAGTGGGATGCAAATCAGGTGATGCCGCCTCGCGAGCGATTAAAGATGAAAAGGGAGCGGAGACAAAGGGAAGACGAGGCGGCGGCGGCGGGGGAAATCTTCGGGGACGACGACAGCCATCCTGCCTGACGTGAAAGCGTCTTTAAGATTTGGCGGCTGGGGCGCCGTGCCGCTGGGAGCCGGCCTCAGATGGGTTACAGTGGAAGTAATCACCATACGAAAATGCGAGACCATCTTCCGTAGCGGGCGACGCCGCTGCCTCTCTGTCGTTTAGTTTTGCTTTGGGTTTTTTTTTCTTTGCCACAATTCGTGTTTGTCCATCAGCATGTGTCCATCAACTGTCTAAGCACGCAGTGAACCGAGCTCCCAGGCCATTTCATCCACCGCTGCCCAAAGCCCTGACACACACACACATGCACGCGCGCACACGCTGAGCCGGGTTACAAAAGGCAAATCTTGACATTACGATCTATCAGCGCATTAATGAGAGCAGCCGCTCGTCTCCTCCAGTGCAAAAAGGTCACTTCTTCAACCAGAGTGTCCGAGTCTCGTACTGTCAAAGCGGAACAACTGCTCGGCCTCTGCAACCTGCTGCTTGACTTTAAAAACAATGGAGATGGATGTTGTCCAATGCGCTCTTAGTGCGGCGCTCCATCTGAACCACCGGCCACTTTGAAATACAGTTCACTGAGCAATAAGAAGAAAATGCTGAAATTTTTGAAAAAAGAGAGAACATTTTTGAAAATGCCAAAGAAATATTGAATTCTCTTAATATTGGATTCGCTCTGCATTCTCAATTTCTGTGCAAAGGTAACATAACATGTTAAAAATAGATGACATAAGTCAAAACATATCATGAGCAGCTGGCATCTTCTCAATCAAACACTAATTAGACGAGTCTCTTCAGCTGCTTCCTTATGATACATGATGTCAAAACAGAAAAAAATTATCATCCACGAACAGCTAAGACAGATTACACTCATCACACTTCACAGACCTTGGTGTATATTAAAAAAGAGGTATGGTGCTGTTTCTTCATTTGAGTTCATCATCTAGTTACTACAGAAGCGTATTGCATTCACTCGGGGTAATTATTTCTGATTTTCTGAGTGATTTTTTTCCAGTTTTTTTTTTTCAGAATAATTTTCTTTTCTGTTTTTCAGACTTTTTCCCGAGTTTAGAGAGCATCTAAAACAATCGCATCCATTCCTTTACTGAGAGCTGGATTGAATGGAAGCAAACATGGCCAGTTTGTTTAGTTTAATCAAGTTTTACTTTGACCTTGGTTTAAGAAACTGGGAGGTAGTCCTGTCTTCAAGTCACATAGATGAGTCACCCTAGATCCACCGGGAGTCTCTTGCAGGCTGATGGTTTTCTCACGGGATTTCTAACTCCCCCAGAAAAATATGACTCAGAAAAACAGAAAAAAATATTACTCAGAAAAAAAGGAAAAAAATAAATTACTCCAAAAAACAGAAATAATTGCCCCGAAAAAGAACTTTTTTTCCCCCAAGTGAATGCAATACGCTTCCGTAAGTTACTACTTTGTAGAATTTTCCATTTTTTTTCAAAGGAACAAAACAATCAAACAAAAACGCTTCACTTCAATTTCTCTGGCGAAACCCGTTTCCTTCTCCCGTCAATCTCCACCTCTCGAGTGTCACTGTACCGCCACTACTCATATTAATAATTCCACCCTACATATATGTAGCCTGTTCTCCAGGCTCTTGACCGCAGCCTTGGCTGGTGTCAACAGGGATCCTCTCAAGCGGAGCGCTCACGCTGGTGGCGGAGACGACAGCATGAAGGGTTGTTGAGAAGCGAGTCGAGGCCCCGTCGTCGCTCTGTGAAGCCTCTCGGTTGGGGGGGGGGGTCTATAGAAACAGGCAGAATTATACCTTGACACCATGCGTCGAAGCCACTCGTCATCAGGGGGCTGGGGTGGGGGAGGGGTGCTGAGCGAGCCTGACACCTTGATGATTTGCACTTTTTGTGTACAGCTGAATGGACACTTCAGCGCCAGGCAGCCAGCGCCGCGGCACTCAACCATTGTGTTATTTATTAATCTGTCAGGCTCATGTTACGGATCCTGTCAATGGTCTCCAGTGTGATGACAGTGAGTGGCCTCTCCAGATAGAGGTCATCCTCCATCTGCCCCCTCTCCACCCGGCTGGGGGCAACCCCGGCTAGTGTTGCAGCCACGTCCTCGTAAACCCCCCTCGCTCCCCCTCCGCGCAGGTGAGGCGAGGACCACTTACACCGGCAGTGGCTGAGGCCGTCCTTCTGTATCCCTCTGTGCCTTGTTTGTGTTCCACGGTTTTACAGTGGCTCCGAATGAAAAGGTAAAAATTGACTCAGATTTTTAAATCATCGGTCAACTTTTGAAAATGTCCAAGATTTGTACCAGACAAAGCCACAAGGCCAATCAGGTCCTAATGGAACCTAATGGAAAAATTCACCAAAGATCTTCTGATATCACATGATGCTGTTCAAATAAAGAGAACCACAAACCTAAAAACAAGGCATTATTGTCCCAACTGGAGAAGTAAAAGAGGGATTGAGCCGTTGATTCAACTGTGGGAGCCCTGCAGTGGAAGTGAAATGTGTTAAGCAACTATAAGAATTTTTCCTTCTTTTTTTGTTTTATTTTCAAAATAAATCAAACAAATCTTTCCCCTTCCTGAGCCCGACTCACCGTCTCCAGCGAGTGTTTTGTGCTGACACTCCAGACTGACGGAACTGCCTGATCTAGTGGGAATAAACAGTAACCCTGGATTCTAAGATCCATCTAAAATATGCTCAACCACACTGCAGCCCCCCCAACCTGAACCGTGAAACCCAGTCTGATAAGGACAAACACTTCCTCTCCGGCAGGACAGAAACAATATCAATTTCCAATGTAAGCATCTTGTTGCGGTCCGGTACATTTTTACGGGACTAACGTTGGGGTTACTCACTTTCCGTCGAACGGGTTGGCTCCGGGGATGACGTGCGTGCTCTTCCTGCCCACCAGGAAGCGAACTCTGTCGTAGAAGGTCTGCAGGTTGCTCTGCGTGGTGGACATCTGCGTCTCCTGGATGATGTCCAGGGGGTCCGGGGAGCCCACGCACAGTGAGGTGGTGTGACAGGTCGACTGCAGGCAGCAGTCTGGGTCCATGCAGTCCACAAGGCCGTCTGACAAGGTTACGCACACACACACACGCACACAAACACACACTCACTTTAATTAAACCAAACCCGAAACAAAAAACCCTAACAAAATAAATCAAATCAACATAATTCTCTGTGATTTTATTCTCTTTGACTGGTGTTTTAATCCACGACTGGGTCCTCGCTGTGTGTGATTTATATTGTAGAGCCCCTCCCACCACCCCCGAGCGTCGCTCGCGGTTTCTCTGTCTGTAATCTAGATGAAATAAAACAGACATAAGAAGGGGTGGGAGGAAAGGGGGGGGTGGGGGGGGGGGATGCTGTGCAATGCACTTCGCTCTCCTGAACTGGGTCATTGGACTCCCTAACCCTTTGCTTTAAGGGGCCTATCTTGCCAGATGGGTGATAAAAATAAACCCTGCTGTCAGGAGTCAGTCAAATCCCCGGCAGCGCCCGCCCGTTGCCAGCGAGAGCCGGCGGTCTCGCGCAGTGATGGGGAGACAAACAACCCCCTGCATGAATAAGGGATGCTCCCACATAACTCAGGGCGCCGGAATGAGGTCTGGAAGGAGAGGAAGTCACGTCTTGCACTCCGCCTCCGGAGTGGGGCAGCCCCTGAGCTGGTGCGTGTGTGGTGTGTGTGTGTGTGTGTCTGCTCAGGGCTAGTTGGAGGTCAGCGTGAGGGAGTGGACCACCTCAGACCTGCTACTACGCTCTTTAAGAGAACCCCATCGTCCAGGTGATTGACTGAGGGCGGTGTTTTCACTGAAACTGCAGTTTTTTGAAAAAAAAATTGGGTCGGTGGACTTGAGGCAGGAAACCTAAATGACAAAAATGTTAGCAAACCTTTACTGGCACCACTCCCAGTCAATCTCAGCAAGGGACCTTTTAAGGCTTTGTGTTGGAAAGTAACTCGAAGCAGAAATTCAACTCTGTCGTTTATCAACACCGTCTTTTCACAAGCCATCTTTCTTTCTGTGATCTGTGGCGCTAGTGTTCTTAGCGAGCTTCTGTTTCTATAAACACGCCGTGCTTCAGGTGTTCCTCTTCTTCTTCCGCCTTTAGGGAGAAAACTTGTGGCGCCACACCAGTGGCGTATAAACACATTTTTTTTCGAGACTGTTTTCTAAAATGTGCGGTTTTCAAAAAAGCCAAAACGTCCCTGACGCTGACGTTTTGGCCGTGTGTGTGCTGTCCGTGGGTGTTATTTTATTTTATTTTTTTACCTCCGTCGTTGTCCTTGACATCACTGCAGGCCGTTTCCATGGAGGTGTCACAGCCGGTGCCCCTCCAGCCCAGCTGGCACACACAGTACCAGCCATTGTTACCCAGAGTGCACCTACCATTTCCATTGCACAGGCCGGGGCAGCCCTCTGTGTGTGTGTGTGACAAAATTGGGGGGGAGGTGGGTAGGGGGAGAAAAAGAAAAAAAAGACAAAGGTCAGCGGGAGATGGTGAGCAGTGGCTGGTTACACTGCGAGTGGCACGGCGGGGAGGGGGGGGGGTAGAGGGAGAGGCTGTAAGCAAACACGAGGCGACAACATGGACTGTTTGATGGGAGTTTTTCCCTTGTGCGTTGATAGTTGCTCGTGGTCAGTGGCGACGGAGAGGGGTCATTTTTAAAGATTTGAAATGGATGAGGGCGTCGGTAATGACCCTCAGCCCAGCTTGATTAAGTGGATACACCTTTTGTGAAGCTTCTAATGTCCCTTCGCAGGACAATCAGATAAGAGGGATCTTGTAAAATCAATATTCGCTCATTACTACAGTAGGCCGGCTCCTCCTCTGCGTAATGAAAGTGGTGGCGCTCCTGCACGAGACGGGATCCTTGTTTATGCTGGGTTTATTTTTTATTTTTTTTGCAAATGCGACCAGCGTTGTGACGGCGCCACCGGCGCTGCTGCTGTTGCGAATGTCGCCCGCGGTGGGAAAATGAAGAGGCAGAAAAACCCATAAATCAATGGGGGGTGGGGGGAGTCCAGATTAAAATGTGCCTCCTCTTTTTGATGAACTGTCGCTCGAGTCTTCCCGGCAATCGATAAGATTATTCCATCAGGCTGAGTGCGGCGTTTCTCATTTGGAGAAAGAGGATGCAAAAATCAAAAAGCAGGAAGAGGGAAGTGCGGGTGAGCTGGAGGGCACGACGCGGCGCGGCGAGGCGCAGCGCGGCGCTCACGGCTAACCGGCTTCCCGAGGAACGCGACCCCAGGAGAGAATAAAAGCCGAGTGGCAGGTGAAACGTTCCTCTTTCTCTGCCTGGAAAGGTTCCCACCAGGGGCATCCATCAGAGGATTATCTCCACCATTCCTTTCTTTTTCTTCCCAGGTCTGTTCCAGGCATTTATCTGCTAGCTTACGATCCCTATCCACCGACTGAGGCGCAGTCGCAACTTCCCATCTCGAGGTATCAAACGTCCAGGTGTGTCACAGCCGGTGTTGCTAGCGAGGCGCCATGATGGAGGGAATTTTAAGCGGACCCGGTTTATCATCTGGAAGAGACCAGGGGCGGCTGTCTAAATGCTCTTACAAGGCGCAGGAGGACTTTTTTTTTTTTTTTGAATGGCGAGAGATCAGTTGTGGAAAGGTGATAAAGGAAGACGAGCAGATAAGGAGGTTGCAAGAACAGAGTAGCTGTTTGTCGTAAACAACGTGGTGAGAAGAGAAATGTACCAATAGGGTTAGATTCTGGGAAGGGGGGCGGGGCGGGGCGGCAGATGAAAGCAATAATGCAACAGTTGCACAATAAGAAATTGAGACTGAAATAAAAACAGAACGTTCTTTTGAAATATTGCCAAATAAAATCTTCAACCTTCTGTTGATATCACTGCGTCTTGAACTTGCTTGACAGTGGAGGCTCGTTTATTTTATTCAAACTCAAACTTAACCACGCGGGGCCAGAAAAACAACATTTAACACTTTGATTTCTTTCTCTACAGTAAATGTTATCTGACTCGAAACATTTGTCTTTTGCTGAAAACAGCAAAAGACAGAAAATACCTTCTCTGACTGGCAGTAAAGTTTGTGTTGTTGCCAACAATACCACATTTTATCATTTGTACAATTCTTATGATTTTTATTATCATTTCTAATCAATTTTCTTCACACATTTCTTCTTGAAATCATTTGCCAGAAACACTGCGCTTGCATTTCTCTGCCAACGTTCAGAACTTTGCTGAACGTTGACATTTCCCGACATTGAGACTCAGTGAGACTTGATGTCGGAGTTTTGCTTGTTCGCCGGTGTTTTACGACGGGTAGTCAGTCCTTCCGCTCGGGCATCTGCACCTTGATTCTCAGCGACTCAACTGCTCGTTGCAGTAATCACCAGTCTTTACGACGTTGCACTAAAAGTAATACCCAGAACACAGATCTGCTGTAAAAAGTCCTTCCCTGCAATCAAATCCTAACGCTAACTGGGTGAGTCTGGGCTGCCCAGCGACGGCGCTGGTTCAGTCCTGCACTCGCTTTTGCCCGTCTCGTAAATAACTTGGACCTCCGTCAACGCATCTGCCTGGCGAGCAGAGGAGAGGAGAGGAGAGGCGGCCGAACTCACTTAGGCTCTCAAGTGCTGCACATCACTTGGGCGGCTGGCACGGCTTTAAACGCCTCTTCCTCACAATCTGTTGCCGTGTGTAACACCTCAGGCAGCGTCGGCGCCGGCGTTCCGAAAAGTTTATTAGATTCATTTCACGCGGTGAAACCGGAACTTCTACTACCGTTAAACCCGCGGCGTGCAGGCCGACTAATCCTCCATCAAGGGCGTTGAATTGAAATTTGAAAGCGCAAAAGCCAGCTAGACTTTGCGCCGTTGCTTCCAAACGCCCGACTCGTATCCGTGCTACTGTAGGACGACTGCTGGGTTTCGTCTCAGCCGAAAACAAATGACACCACCCTCCATCAAGTTACTTTTCCGCCCCCCCGGTGGGAAAACAGACTGGCGTTGGAGAGCCAATACAAGCAGAGGGAGCCTTGCCTCCGAGACACGTCTGGGCATTAGCCGTCCTTGTATCGAGCAAATGGACAAAACAAGTCTGGGTGGACCGGCGGAGACGGATGATTAGCAGACTCGGAATGTTTATTACGGGGATAAATAAAGATCTGCTCTACGCTGGCACCGGTTCCACTTAATTGGCATCGCTGCTAGAGACGAGTCCCCCCCCGCTGGGCCCCCGGCTCGGCTTTACTGGAGGAAAATATGAAAAAAAAAAACAGCTTCATACGTGGGGCGGCGAGTGTTTTTGCACGACTCCTCTGGCAGCGGTCTCTCCGTGCCAGGTGGTCCATTACCAAGGACGCAGCGAGAGGTGGGCGGTGGGGTAGCCGGGTGCTGGGGGAGAAAGGGGGCGGAGCCTTGCCCCCCTCAGCCTCCCCACACCCACCTGCCCCCTGTACCAACCAGACTGTGAACCCTTTTAATTAGAGAGGATGCGGCCGCAGCACCTATCAGGGCCGCGGCTCACAGCTGCACACTCATCCATAATGCATGTCGACGGTTATGAACCCCCCCCCCACACCAACCCCCCCTCTTCCCAACACACACACCCCCTCCCCCCACCCACACCCCAACACACAAATGTAAAGAAAGCACAACTTGGACCGACCAGGTGCGAAAGTGCTAAGTGGAGATTAACTGCGTGATGATATGACGGGGAAGAAAATAAAACAGAGTTGATGGGAGGATCTTTTGGAATGAGCCGCTCCAAAGGCGGCGGGTTGTGGTGGCTGGGGGCAAGAGGTGCGTCGTCTTGGCATATGTCAATGTACGGGGGCCGGGGGAGGGGTAGTGGGTTGGTTGGTGGCCGGTGGTGGCGAGGGCGCATGAGTTTGTTAATGTCGGCTGGAGTCACAGAAGGAAGGAAGGAAGGAAAGGGAAGAGGGCAAAATAGAAGGAAGGAGGAATGCCGTACCTTTCACTACCTTATCCAGATAGTGAGCTTGGGAGATAAAAGACAGGACATTTAAGGGAGGTTCGAACAAGTGCCACTTCCATGACAAGACAGCAAAGCGAGGTGTTAGTTCACAGTACCAAAAGAAAAGGGTGAAGAGACAGAAAGGAAGAAAAAAAAAACAACAAAAGAAAAAAACAAGGAGTGCACCCATGAAGCAGATCCATGCATTACACGAGCAACACGATGGAAACCATCAGAGTCAGAGGGAGAGAAGGGGGGGGCGGTTGAGACAACCGGGGCTGTTGTGAGACACCGAAGATTGTTTGTTTGTTCTTGGCTGCGGAGAGTCGGGGTGGGGGAGGGGAGTTTAGGAGAAGCAACATGGCGGCCACACATTGGCACCAAGCCCCCGGGATCCAAGATGGCGGCCCATTCATTTCAATGAAGTTCCTCAGCCAGCGACTAAAACACCATAACTGAAAAATCTGCGATGAAAGATTTGCTATTAATATAATAATATATTAATAATAGGAGAAGCAACATGGCGGCCTTTGATCCTCAAGGCACGTCGCGCTCACAAACGGCGCTCCTTTTTTTCTTTTTTTTTTGAAATCCCTCAACACCTCGGCAGACAAACGAGGTCACCCGAGGCGTCGACGAGCGTCGGCGGGGCGTCTCGTCCCGCGCAGCGTGGGACTTTCTCAATAATGAAAATTGATTTAAATTGGAATCGGTGGCATCTTAATGGATGACACAGAGGAATCGCCTTGTCGAGGGAGCCGGGATCTCAATATGGCATTATAAAAGGCCCATCAATAATGTAAGGCCGGCGCATAAAAGATTCACGGGCTGAGTCAATGTTCTGTACTCGGGGCAGTTCAGCTGCCGGATATGCAAAAAGAATACTCGCGCTTAATCTGCTTAAATATGGAATAAAGATTTCACCTTCAAGACAAACTTACTTGAGAGCGAGAAAAACACTGGAGACTGAAACGCAGTCAGTGTTGTGCAACGCTTCGAGGTCGCCGCTTCCTACGTCTGCCACAAGCAACCGCGCCCCTCTGGACAGGTCAGAGGCGTAATTTTCTCTTTTGGAAAAAATAAAATAAAACAAGGGCGCAGCAGGCTGACCCAGCCCTTGTCTGAGTGCGTTTGGTCGGTTACCTTGACGGAGAAGTTGTGCATAATAATGTAGGAGTGTCAGGAGTTCAAATTCAAAAAGCACATTGGGTGAAATCGTTCCCGCTGAACAAATGCGCCGGGTTAAATATCTCGTCTGGCGTGACCTTGTGCACTTAAGCAAACGGAGCACGGAGCCGGAGCAGCAGCAGGAGCAGCAGCAGCAGCAGCAGCAGCAGCAGCTTGTTGGCTCCTGGTCCGAAACCTGCACCAAGAGGAAGCTACTTTGAAGCCACTCCGGCTAAATGGCGTGCAGCAGTCCGTCTTTTCAAATTTGAAAGCGTACAAGTCAGACACGGCCCTGCTCAGCATCCCGGCTTCTTCTAAATGTTATTCCAACCGCGCCGGCTCCTCGGCCGGCTGATTCAACACGTTTCAATTGTTTGGCAGAGGGGCCGCGAGTGTTTGCGAAGGGATGCATGAGTGGTCCCCAGGCATTATTTTGCGTGGGAACGTCATTTGAGGAGATTCCAAGGCAGCAGGAGTGATATGAATATTTCATCAAAAAACGGCAAAAAGTCTAAATGCCAATGGTTTCGGGACAGCAAACCACAGTCTCTTTTAAAGACGAGAAAACAATTGGGAAAAAAAAAATTACCAGCAATCTTAACTTTAAAATGGCAACAGCGGGAGGGTTGGGGGAGGGGCGGGGGGTTGGGCGCAGTCAATAGCGCCGGTTAACCGTCTCACAATGCCGCGTGTGTGCGAGCGTTTGAAATTAATAGCGAATGAAAAGGGGAGCGAAAGAAAGAAAAGGGGGGGATGAGGAAAAGGATGAGTAAAATGAAAGGACACCTTAGCACATTCCCACATTAAAATGCATGAAGGCAAGCCTCAGATCCTTGAGTAAACCTGTTCATGCTTTACCGAGTTGCACAAATTCAATTAAGCATGCTCCCCTTGCCCCGCCCCCCACTTTCCCCCCGCTGTCCCTCCCTCTAGGCTCCAGGAGGACCCTTCCCCTCCGCGCACAGCACTTCACACACGCAAGCGGACGGATAGACAGACAGACAAATGGACAGACAGACAGACATGCCGCTTTCTCACTAAAATTTGCAGGTCAACGCAGGTTGTTTATTTGTTATTTTTTTAACGCGGGTCGACCCGCTAACAATCGGCATTTGGCGCCTTTCCCAGCGGGGTCTCACCCTCTGCTGGTTTTGGCGTCTGCTGACATCATCACGTTGAAGAAGTGCGACAGAATTCCGGGAAGGAAACAATGGAGAGCAATGCGCGACTCACACAGGGCAGGTACTAGCGAGTCCGGCGGTGGTCAGTGGACTTTGTTGTTGGGCTTGAGACTTGAGAAGCTCGCGATGGTCACTGTCTTGCCAGTGCTGCAAAATGCTGAATGAATCCAGTCTCGAATGTAGACAGAGCTTTGTTTCGGTACGTGATATACGCCGCGACTGCCGCGATATTATGACGTAGCGCACGTAACGTTCAACGTCATCACCTAAATTAACGTGTTGACGTGGGTCTGGCTTTCCCACTGTAAGCCGATCGGAGCCGAGCCGATTAAAGGCGATTTTAACTCGGGTCGCTTGCCGGGTTGTTTGACGAGGGTTTGCCACCAAATGCCGATTGTTAGCGGGTTTAAACAGGTTTTTGGCCAGTGGGAAAGGGGCTACAGACAGACAGACAGACAGAAAGACAGACACAGCCAGCTTTGGCCTGAAACCTTATGCCACACCACCCACCTTTGGACACACACACACACACACACACACACACACACACACACACACACACACACACCCACAGATAAAACCAGGACCCCCATCCGGCCCCGCCCTCTTCCCCCAACGAGCGCCGCCTACCAATGGTGCAGTGCTCTCCGTTCCAGCCGGGGCTGCATTCACACTTGCCGTCCTTGCAGGTGCCGTGCTCGTTGCAGCGAGGGTGACACGCCCTCTGGTCACACCCGGCGCCCGTCCAGCCCTCGTCGCAGCGGCAGCTGCCCGACACACAAACGCCGTGGCCACCACAGTCGGCTGCACAAATCTCTGTGGGAGACACAGAAGAGGAGGAGGGAGAGAAAGGGAGGGGGAGGGGAGGAAGGAAGGGAGGACGAGGCCGTGATGGGACGAGGCGACAGGGGTGAAGAAAAGACAAATCCAAGACGTTATTGTCAAAGGCGAGGCCGCCACGCTCCACTACCTTGTCTGACGGCGGCTGAAAAGAAATTCCTGCACCTCATGAGGGGCCAATCCTTTTTTTTGACAATACAAATCTAATAAGTCCATTACAAAGCAAAGACATGGATTGCGTCGGCCTGAGCTGACTTATTCTTCTCCTCGTCTTTTTTTTTTTTTAGTCTTTCTAAAGTCACTTTTTTTCACCCCCTGCCCTGCCAGTCGGCTGGTGCAGAAAGGAAAATAAATAGCCGGAATCTCTTGTAACAGCGGAAGGCACATTATCGGGCGCCGTCGCTTTGATGAAACTTTAAATCTTACTGCATTTCCACGACACGCCGAGGCGTCAGGCGGGAGGGCCCGGGGCCCCCGCGCCAAATGATTTAAAGCGCTGAGTGTCAATGTGCTATTTTTATTCCACCTAAGCGCAGCGGCGGAGGCGAACGCAGCCGCAGTCGAGCCGGGTCGGGCCGAGCCGGGCCGGCGCTATTGTGCGGCAGCTGAAAGACCTCCCTGTCAGGGCCCCGGAGCAGCGGCGGGGACGACGGCCCACGTCTCGTGTCACACGACTCAGAGTGTGACGAGACCGACTGCCGGGGCGAAATTAAGCGCTGGCAGATTTATTATGAATCTCATTGAAATGTAAACCTCTTTATTAAGCGTCCCGTCGCAAAGAGGCTTTGCAGCGCGCGGGCACTGGGGGGAACAAAAGCTACGTATTAGCAGATTATTAGCCCAGCCAATTCCAATGTGACCACGGGGGACCAAACTGGAGGTGAAATCTTTTCATAAGTCAATTATTGGCATGGTTTTTTTTAAATTCTTCATTGCTGCAAAATCTAATTTGTGTGTTTTTTTGGGGTTTTTTTGCGCTAGAACATGCGGCGGCGTAGCGTGACATTGCCAACTTGAAATGCTCGTGTGACAGAGGAAAAAAAAAAAAGAAAGATTAAAAAAAACATGGGAAGAAATGACAACAGACAATTTACATCCCACATGTCATTTGCAGAGTGAGCCGACGGAATTTGAATGAGTGGCTGCTGCTAATGACTGCTTAAGCGTGGACACACACACACACACACACACACACACCCACCCAAAACAGGGGAGACATCCTCCCATCAATTATTGTCTATGGAGCGTCGCCTTAAACACCTTTTAAACACATTATTAAGAGTCAATTAAGATGTTCTAATGAACACGATTGCATTTCGATTGAAGACATGATGATCACATGGGGAAAGGCGGGGGGGAGTGGAGAACAACGACAACAACAGCAGCAACAACAACAACGCAGTAATGGACAGCTGCGTTTCATTTCTTACTATTCATCATTGCAGTCGCAGGTCAGCGAGGCCGACTCAAAGTGACTGCGAGGCAACTGTTGACTTGGCACACGGCGAAAGGCCTTCACATGATAAAGATGCAATTGCAGCCTGCAGGCAAAAGGCTCATTATCTGTGGCCAGAGGAGTCTTCCTCCGCCGCCGCCGCGCAGAGAAATACCGCCGTCCCCAAGCCAGCCATTACCATTTGCGCTAAAGAACTGTGTAAACAAACTTTCCTCCGGGTGCGAGTCGGAGCGGACGCGGCCCAGAAACAACACGTATTAGAGGACATAAAAACCTTGGGCGTCGTTTTATGGCCTGCAACGGCGTTACACAGGTTGTGCCGCGTTAGAAAGTGTGTTTGTGACTCCAAAGTGTCGGGGGGGAGGGGAGGATTAAAGAATCCTGAAAGGTGTACAGAAAGCTTTCTATCTTTCTCTTCCTGTTCAGTCCGCAAGGTAACAGGCTGCTGCTGCTGCTGCTGCTGCTGCTGCTGCTGCTAGCTGAACGTCTCCCTGCCAGCCAGCTTAGTGCTGTATTACAGCGCGGTAAGGTCCACACTGAGCAGGATAAAGGCGGATAAAGAGCCACCTCATCATCATTTGCAGAGCTTTTTCTGTCCCCCTACCCCCCAAAAGGCAAACTAAGACTAACCGGCCATTTCCTTCAAAATCCCCCCAAGATTACCTAATGGGTCATTGTGTGTGCGCGGAATATAAAAGGATTCATTGATCCAAGTGACAACTGAACAAATCCTGCCTCTTTAATCCTGTTTTCTTTTTTTTTCCTTATTAAAATTGAAAACAGCTGAGGTCTGCAACTGTGTCCCCGTCGCCAAAAATAGACCCAGTGACAGGCAGGATCTTTGTTAGCACGTTAGCGCCGATATCTGAAGGTTGGTAAAGAAGAAGCCGGTGACTTCGCCGAGGTTTACGTTGAAGGCGGCAGCTTGAGCAGACAGGCTGCCGTCACAGATGAAGCTAAGTCGTGCCAAACTCTTACTCCCGCCTCACACACTGGATGTGAAACTGTACGTTCCGGCACGGCGCGCTCAGCCATCTGACTAGCGGGAGCGAAACAGCTCCCAGCGGAGGAGACCCACTCGGCGGATTCAATCCTCCTGAGGAGACGGAGCTCTCAGCAGCTATGAGCCCACGTGCCGACGTGAAGAAAGTCAGAAGCTCATGAAAGAGTGTTAACTCGTGACGCAATAGATCGAGGCCTCAGACAATATCGGATTCCCACGTTTCCGTAGCTCCTTGGCTAACTTGTGCATACTGAGGACAAATACAGCAAAGAACGGTTTGAGTGAAGGCTGCCACCCTCTACCTGATAACGAGGGGAAATTGGAACACCTGAAGGCTTCATAATACGAGATTATCATTATGTTTAAAGGACAAGACTGAATATTGATCCATCTTTTTTGACGTCTCGCGATAAGATATCGTGGTAAAAAAAAAAAATCTATCTAGAGACATGGTGGCACAATGTGATCACCTCTTAACAAGCAGACCCACACAATATGTCTATATAATGAGTATTAAGCACATTAAACAACCAAAAAAACAAACAAAACAAAAACAAAAATGTATTTAACTGATTTTATCCAACACACTGCAGCAGTTCATGGCAAATAAACAGCCAGTAAAATGTTGAACATGATTCTCAAATGACTGCAATATCACAATGTGGTCTGCACTGTGGTATTTACAGAACATTGCAATTTTCTTTTTCAGCTCCCTCAGCTGTTTTTACTGTCTGTTTCGTAACCTTTGATAGTTTTCTAAAAGTTTTTTTTTTTATTTATTTATTTATTTTTATTGTAGCCATCCCTTCAGTACCTGAAATAAAATATTGATAAGTGTCTCAGACTAGATAATATCAACATTAATGCCGCCTCCTCAGCCTACTAATAACCTCTCCTGTGTGAGATCTCCCCGTGCCTGGAGCAGGGATGAAGTTGGAGCGGATTAAACCAGGAAATACATTTCAGCAGAGTAAAAGACCGAGCAGGACGACCAAAGTGCTGTACAAATATAAAGTCTGAGAAAGAAAATATTCAGACAATCATTCAAAGGAAGTGGTGGTGGTGGTGGTCTCACCTGTGGAGCAGTCGTGGCCCGTCCAGTTGGGATCGCAGCTGCAGGTCCCCGTCTCCGCCAGGAAGGCTCCGTGTCCGGAGCACTGGTCCATGCAGGAGGCCCTGGGGCTCTCACATCCTGGCCCGCCCCAACCCACAAAGCAGTGGCACTCTCCCTGGACGCACACCCCTCGGCCCGAGCACGTGGGGTCCAGGCAGTCCACTGCACAGAGGGTTCCAACAGGGAGTCCATGTTAGACACTGTCCACCTGCTGCTCCAGCCGCGATTAAATACGCTGCTGGAGCCAAAGCTACGGCTGCCAATCTGCCCTTGCTTTTCCTCAGAGGCCGTACAGAGGAAACCATCAAAAGCACAAAACAACGATCTCTTTCTATAAAGCACAAAAACAACACAGCTATTGTATGAACTTCGAAACAAACAAATTAAACGTTTTGTACAGACCACGAAAAAAGGCAGCGCTTTCATAAAGCGAAAGCCATGCTAATGAGCGCTTCAAAGCCGGGAATATCAAAAAGTAGCGTTGAGAAGGAAAAAAAAAAAAAAACGTAAAGGAAGAAGGTGGTGGCGAGCGAGGGAGGAAAAGGCCTGGGGCATCGGTTTGTCTTACATGGCGGGGAAAGGAAAACTCAAATGGAGCTGCGTGAAAGCATTTTATTGCCTTTCCCTCTGCTGTGCCCCCCCCCACCACCACCACTCCCTCCACACACACCAACATCACATCAATATTTTCTGTCGGCTCAAACAGGCTGCAGACATTAAATGATTTTTAACATTCTAATAGAATCCTTTCCCTCGCAAGTTGCGATCACAGACTCCTTTCAGCCGCACACGTTTTGTTTCATGTTACGCAGATGGCGAACGGGGCGGCTCTGCTTTAGCGCGACCTCAAACGGGTATAAAGGGGCTGTTGGAGGCAGACAAACAGCGTCTCTCGCCTCTTAGCAGATGGTTTGGGCACCCGGCACAAAGATCGGAGTCTAACTGACAAGAGGGTCTCTCCTGGCAATTAATCATTGTGCCTGAAGGTCGCACAGCAGAGAGAAAAAAAAGGTAAAAATGTTAAAGGGCCCTGGTCCACATTCACCCCCCCACACCTTCCACTCCGTATGGATAACCCTCCACCCAAAATAGAATGGAGGCCTATGGATGTCACAAACGCCCATTTATCAAAGTCCCAGGGTCCATTTTTCATCCTGAAATGAGAGCCTTCAAGAGCTGACAAACACAATGGCTCCTTCAATCTCATATGGTCAAGCCGTATACAGCGAGTTCCTGGGAGATTAATATCAGACTGTGTTTTTGTCTCCATTTCAGACAACCAATGGAGCCTTTTCCATTAGCCTAATATTTATGATTTATAGAGCGACGTCAGCCGGGGGGATGCACGGGCCGCGGCGCTTCTCCTCGTCACTCATCATGCAGATGGACTGTTAAATAAGCCGCGGTGGATTGATGGGCCCCGAGCTCGCCTTTCCTTTCAAAAGCACTTAGGAAAGTTAAGACATGCAGGATTTTTCTTAGCGGCATCACCTTCTTCGCAGTTCTCCCCTTTGTAGCCTGGGTTGCAGATGCAGGTCCCCACGATGCAGGTCCCGTGGCTGCTGCACGTGACGTCAATGCACTGGTTGGTGGGAACGTCGCACTCGGAGCCCTTCCAGCCGCTGTGACACATGCAGCGACCTTTAAGGTATTGACCGTTCCCACTGCACAGCACCGGGCAGGCGGCTTTTGAAAAGAGCAGACAGCACACATATCCGTGTGAATGGAGGCCGCCAAGCATGGCGTTGAGTGAATGGAGAGCGAGTCGCGATCTGACAATGAGCTTCTGACCGGGAGGATTCAAAAAGGTTTTCCCTCTCCTGTGTAGAATATGAGGCGCGTGGGACACTGCGTCCTGTGCGCATGCACAGGACTGGAGTCTGAGCTAAACCCACTAGCAACACCTACACGATGACTGCGTTGATAATAGTAGGAAATAAAAAAAGAATAAAATCATATAATCTATATGTAGAGGATCATTTAGCTTTATTTTCAAGTACTTTCAGATGACACACAAGCATGTTTAAGCATTTAGAAGCCAATATAGTTAATTACAAGTCCTCAACTTTTTTTTATATGTCCCACAATAAAACAGTTTTCTCAATACATGAGATCAAAAGTCTGATTTAAAAATGTTTCATGAAAAGGCCCATTGAGTAACATTTCACATATTTTTTTTAGCCGGATAGGGTTACTAAAAATGCATCAGCATATTAATTTGCTAATAACAATTATAGTATACAGCATTTTTTTTGTACTTACGTCTCTACAGAAGCTCAGAACGTGTAGATATTAGGAATGTTAACAATTCATAATGGATTCTCGATTAAGAATTTAATCGTTTAAATGAAATTAGTCGCAATTAATTGAACATTTTTTACATGGGTAGTGTCATTAATGTCGTTAATCGATCACTGAGGTCAATCAACTAACGATTAATGAATTAATCAATAATTTGCATCCCGAGTCGATATCAATTAAAAAACACGACTCACCTCGTCCACAGTCCGGCCCTTTGAATCCTAAGAAGCAGTGGCAGGTTCCAGAGACACAGTCGCCGTTCCCAAAGCAGTTGCTGGGACAGTCGTCAATCGAATCTGCAGGAGGAGCAATCAGGAGCTTCCCTGAGTGATGCCGTTCAAAAAAAACAACCTTCCTCCCACTCATTCTCTCTCTCTACGGCTTGATTATTATTGCTTTTCCTGCTGACAGCGATAAGACGCCGACTTCAATCCCGTCAACATTTTCTATTTTGCTGAGAGAACACTTCTGAGACTTATTAGCCTTTTTGGCAAAATGAAAGAATTCCTTGAAGGAGTGAACTTGTTTTGATCAGCTGTGCGTTGACCGGAGGTTACACGCTGAATGTCAGGCTGTGTTGGGTGTCTGCAAGTTTGATTAATTTACTTCTCTTAAACAGCCTTTTTGTGCGCGATGCAAGATAACGAGGCGCGCGGAGGACGTCCATCATCTCCTCCGCCGATGCCTCCGACTAAGTCGGACAAATAATTACTTGCACGCACGCACATGTGTTGGCACACGCGCGGAGGCGCCGAGCTCACCGCATCACCGTCTGATGCGATGCGGGAGAAAACATGAAGTCTTGTCCACCGCCTTGAGGCAGAAGAAGCTCTGAGGCAAAACAGAGAACAAAGCATCTCCGCGCTCCAAAAAAGGGGGCCAGAAATGTGATGCGCGGACTCGGCTTCCCTGTACTCCAGAGAGTCAATCATCACTGAGGCTCCCAGCAAAGACAGAGAGGAAAGACAGAGGGGGCGACTGGGGGGTTGCGGGCAGGGAGCTGCTGCTCATGTGTTCAGTGCTGCAGGCCTTTGCCATGTGAAGTAAGTGAGGGGATGTGGTGGTGGGAAGGGTGATCCTTTGTGGCGGTGGTGGAAGCAAATCAGCATTTTGGTTTGAGTTGTATGAGCTTCCAACATGAATATTTACCTACACTGGAGACGCAGCGGTTCTTTTTTTTTTTTTTTTCGCACCTTAAGGCCCAGTAGTGTTGGTTTACATATACACTCACACTCACCAGTCACTTTATTAGATACCCGGTTCCAGCAATGTGCACCCAATAAAGTGGCCGGTGAGGCCCATTCAAGGCACCACCAAGTAGTTTGCATGTGCAACAAGCACCAGAATTGTTTGGTCGTATTCTCCTCACATACAGGTATTGGGTCTGGGCCAGTGTTAATGTTGACAGTAAAATATGATTTAGTTTTAGTCATCATTTAATCATCTGAATTGTTTTAGTTTTAGTTGACAAAATATTATAATCACTTTAGTCGACTAAAAGTACAATAGATTTAGTCAGTTCCTGATGTCTTCGCGCCAGTTTTTACAAAGTGTGTTTTTTTTTTTAGAAATGGTCTGGGGGAACAGAAAAGTGGCTCTGTTCTTCAACCCTGAAATTTCAAAAATAAAAGTAGAGCTATAGTTGCAAAAATGTTAAACGGAGGATGACGACGCTTTTGCTTGAAGTCGCCGCGTACCCATTTCCTGTCTCGACCTGAGGGGAATTCTCCTTTTATACACCGCAAGCTGTCAATCAAACGCATCTAATTGAGTAACGTTGGGCCGCAGTGCTCGGAACGCTGACACAGTTTAGTGGACTCGGCGCTCTGATGTGTCCACTGCCACGGCTCCCCTCTGAGAGGAGGGAAGGAGGCTTTGGGGAAGCGTGTGCACACGTGTGCGTCTGTGTGTGTGTGTGCGTGTGCGTGTGTGTGTGAGGGAGGCCATGAATATCTCTTTGCCACACACTCCACATTGGGCCAACGCATAAATCATGGATTCAAGAAGAGCTTCATTGAAATGCATTACCCTTCATATCGAGGAGTGGTGTGGGTGGAAGGGTGGAGGGTGGGTATGTGGGGGGGTGGGCTAACTATTGTGAAAGTCTCTCCAGACGGCGAGGACACGGCGGCGTGCGGTGGGCAGGTTTAATCAGCGCCGCGCTCTCCTGCTAATAGAGTGAGACGGCCCAGGGAGGAAGACTCTGGCGTGCAGGCTCTGTGCACCCCCACCCTAACCCCCTTTCTGCTTCTATCCCCCCCACCCTACTCTGTATAGGAAGCCCTGTCTGGGCTGAGGCATGTCTGGCACCCGGGCAGCGGGACAAATGGCTTCATGCTCCGCAGGCCAGCGGCAGAAAAACATGCACTGGGACACATTTCACACAACCACGGAGCCGCTGCTCAGTAATGAGGGGTGACCCAGATTGGAGGCGGAGCCTGTCGCGTCCATGCGGAGGTCCCACTGCGGCCAGGCCCCCGGAATCCAAGATGGCGGCCCATTAATTTCAAGTTGGCCAATCAAAACGATATTGGAGAACATCACGTCAGGATGCAGCCAATCAAAATGAGCTGAGACACAGCAGCACGTACAGCGTTGTGGCGTCACACTGGGAAAAAACTCTTTTCTTGTGATTTTTGGCTTTCATCATTTTTTTTTTTTAAACAACTAAAAGACCAGAACTGAAAAATATACAATAGAAAGATTTGCTATGAATCGCGTTTCAGGTCCCAGTCGTCCTGTCAGCCGTTTTAAAGTTGTTTATTTTTGTATTGCGGTCCATGGGAAAAATACTTTTTGGGCCCATGGGATTTTTTTTTGCTGCAGTACCTCAAGTGGCCACTGGGAAAAATTGGTGCGCTGCCATATTGCCAGTCCGGTATCCAGTTCTTATAATACATCCAGACAGACAAAAAACAAAACATGACAAAAGAACCCCTCTCGTTCATACTCATGGAGATCAGTGGTCGTCCTGCTGAGAGTGAAAGGCATTTCTCGCCCCTGGAGGCCGATCACGTTGACTCAAAGTCGCCTCTGTTTCGGTGCGTCTTTCCCGCCGCTGCCCACCCGCCGCCCGACCCATATCCAGAGTGCCGTCCACATATATTTTTCTATTCGCAGGCCGCTCCGTTTTGAAGGTCAACTCCGTCCCCGCGCGGCTCGATACAATTCAGGCGGCTGGTGAGATTCAATTTCTGCTGAAGGGCACTTAGCCGGTGACCCATTTGAGAAGAGGGAGCCCCCCGCGCCTCCCTCAGAGCTCCCGTGGGCAGATCAGCTCTGATACAAATGAACAGAGGCAGGATCCCGGCTCTGACTCACTGGACCCCCCCCCTGCACCAGTCGCACCTTTCATCCGACGCAGGCTACCGAGGGGAGTGGAGGGGAGGGGGGCGCTGTCGAGCAGGGGATGGGGTGACAGCAGAAACAAGTCGCTGTGTTTGTTTTTTTTTTTTTTTGGGGCTTTTTTTGCTTGGTTCCGCACTCCCGCCCTCACCCCTCCCCTCCCCCACTCTGCGTGTCATGTCGCGTGTTCGGTGCAGCTGCTGCTGGCACGGCAAGGGTGCATCTCTCTCTCTCTCTCTCTCTCTCTCTCTCTCTCTGTCTCTCGCTCGCCTCCATTTAGTGTTCCACTGGTGTTGAGGACAGCTTCTCATCGATCGGCCCGCCTGGCACAGCCCCTGTCACGGATGGACTCTGGCCCAGGAGCTTTTAATTAAAGAGCATGTGAGAAGAGCTCCCAGCTGCCGTCGACCCTCCTCCTCCCTCCCCTCCCCCCCGGACCCCTTTTGAAAGCCGACACCCCTCCTGTCCCTCCGCCCCCTCCTCACACCTTGGTCGATGTGGCCGCACTAATGAAAGAAGGAGGGAGGCGCTTCGGGGAACGAAAAAATAACAAACAAATAAAACTCCAATGAAAAGATGGTCCCTGCAAAGAGGCGCAATTGCTTGACATGTAGCTGGCGTGTGCTGAGCGGACTTGGCCAGGTGACGGTGGATTGGTGGTTGGTGGTGGTGGTGGGGGTTGGTAGATGGTGGGAGTGGTGGTGGTGGTTATCTCTTCACCATTGATATATGGAAAGCAGATGGAAATTGGGGCGAATCATGATCAGAAACGGCACTCGCAGGAGGCCACAATCACACTTTGGATTGTATGCAAATGGTTCCCAGAAGCCGGACCCCTGATTCGCTCAGAAGACACTTGGGGGGTAATGAGGATATTATGATCTCTCGATGTCCTACTCAGGGGCATGGCGGGATAACACTGATGTCCTGATTTTTTTAATACCCAACTTCACCTTGATTAACCTCCTTTTTTTTTTTTACCTATTTAAAGGCGCCAACAACTGTGTCTGACTTGCCCTCCCACCAAAAGAAAGTCTGGGGCTGTGAAACACGACCACTCGCCTCTATTGGGATTGTGTGGCTGTTCCTGAAAAGGGTGGAAGGGTTTTTTTGTTCTGTTTTGTTTTTTTCAGCAGGGGTCGCTCACCGATGGCTGAGGTGAGGAAGGAGACGGTCTCGGTTTCCTTTCCGTCGTTGTAGATGGCCAGGTGCCAAATGCCCGAGTCCATGTATTTGATGAAACCCGTGTCGTGCGTGGTGATGGGTATCAGGCTCCGCTTGCATGGCCACAGGCCCCTCCAGGCCGTGCACGTCCTGGGCCAGGAGGCGCCGCCCGTCCAGGAGCTCCACAAAGTCAAACTGCAGACAGACGCCAACAAAGTGAGCGAGAGCTTGATAGATGGATGCGCAGACACGCCCATTAGTGTGACACATGAGACCGGGAGCGCGTTCAGCTCGCTTTATGGCCTGGCATCATTTGGTCGGCACGGACGACTCATCATTCTGCAGGAAGCCTGAGTAATTCTTTGGAGCAGCGTGGCCGTGGCGGGGCTATGGTAATTTCAGAGTCCACATATCTCACATGAAAAGCTGTTTTTTTCCTCCTTCTTCTTTAAAAAAAAAATTAAAATAAACCCTCTCTAAATGATGAAGAGAGGGACGGCAGAGAAAAGATTTAGGGCTGTTTACCAAACACACACCCGCAACAATTTGCCTCCCCTTAGTAGTGACTCACGGAATACCAATGACAGCATTTCATTTGACTTTTTTTCATCTACGTGGGTAAAAGAATCCCGACTCATCTGCTGCTCAACGTGGAATCAGTCGCGGCGTGAAAACTTTGGCTCTGGAGTTTTCCTTTTGAAGTGAGACGTGCGGAAGGAGTCATATATGAACTCTCGGCAGGGAAAATAAATCAAAAACAGGCGAAAATCACAGCATGAATATTTCACTGGATATCGCAATCACATTCAAAAAAATAAAAAATAAAAAGCCAAACCCGGTGAACTAGGCAGCGCATGATTCATAACAATAATATATGTTATGCTGCGCCACGCATAGATAGAAAATTAGTGCAAAAGAAAAAAATCTCCCTTTTCTGGCCCTCGTGGCCCGGATCGCTGCGTGATTCATTGGTGATACTAAAACCGAGGAGAGAATCGCTTCTGCAACAAGGAAAGTGATTCATGATATAATGAAGAGATTTACGAGACGCTTCGCCACCCTGACACACCCGAGCATGCTCAGATAGATTCTCTGAATATCATTCCAATTTGTATTCTCCACAAAAAAAAGACAAAGAGAGCTGCATTAGGGAGACACTGTCATGCAACTGTTCAAACCAAGTTTCATTCACAATTGACTTGGCGTTCCAAGCACTTATTTTCTAAACTGATTATAAGCTATAGAAATGTAGCAATAATTAGTCCAAGTTGCAATGTTTAATTCAACTGGAATACAGCAAATAAACAGCAAATGTTACTGTTACTAACACTAGCTGATTGGTTGAGATCTTCCTCACCTGTGTGTGTGACGGCGGCAGGCCTCTCCTCCCGTAGATTCCCACTAAGGCATCTTTGCTCAGGGACACGTTAAACTTCAGGTACATGGGATGATCAATGAAGACTTGGGACCTCCAGAAGATACCAGGGGGAATCTGCTGGGCAACCTTGCGGCCCACGTCAATCTCCCCCATATCTATATAGCTGTCATCTGGGAACAAGCTGTCCAATTTGCCTGCGTGGCACACAAAGTGAATCGGTCAGAGAGATCAGCCCATTAATCCACCCACGTGGAGGCCAGAGCGCGTCTGCCGAAGCATGATAGTCTGACCGTATCACAAATATTCAATCACACCGCTGACAGCCAGTTGGAAAAAAAGTAAAAAATAAAAAAAAAGAGAAGAAAAATGTATTTTTATGGATGACCATTGAAGGAAATTCCTGGCTAAGAGCTGCTGCAAAAAGCAACAAGGAAAAAGTGACAAGAAAATCAAGAGGAACAAAAACAGGAAAAATAGACAATTAAAAAATCAAAGGGAATGAGCAACAAATGAAAATGTTTCATTATGCAAAACTCCTTGACAGAGTTTTAGCAGGAAGCTGAAACTGAGGATTTCAGCAGGAGGATGTAAACAGGACTCAATATGCTGTTTTCTCTTTCCAATGTGAAAAGTAAAGATCTGGAAATGAGATTAATAATAAGCTTGTCTCATATTCACCCCCAGTATGTTGCAAAAAAAACAAAACCAATACACCTTAAAAGAAAATGGTACGAGGAGCAAAACCTCTCGCTTGCTTTCCAAAAAAAGTATCAGTAATTCCGGAATTAGGGGTCATAAATCGTTATTAGTGCGACGAGGGATCTCTTACGTTGATGATTTTTGCTCAGGTAGCAGCAGCACCGCCGCAAAGAAACGCCTCATAATGCGCCTTTTATTGGACTCGGTGGAAACTGCAACATCTGTTTGCGCCGTGTCGATGAACTCGTTTCGACGGCGACGTCTCCTGAAGCGGCGTCTATTCAAAACCGCCCCCAGGACTTGTTGGCAAACGCGGCTTTAGGGTCACGTGCGCCAGCGCCGGCAGATGGCCCGTCTTCTCAAAAGTCCATCAGCGGCGATGGCTTTTCATCAGAGCAGACAGGACACGCTCCCCGTCTCCCACGCCTGGGCTCCGACATAATGCCGCAAACGCCCAGGCTCATTTTCCACATGTTGGGGTGCGTTTGCATTCGCGCGGCACATTAATGGCGTACTCATCGGGCTGCTTAAATAAATCATAAGGCCGGGGGCCGGTGATAATGAGCCCCGTGGTTAAATAAATGATTGTTGTAAAGCCAAAGTGCGACACGATGATTTGATGGAACGAGGAGATTAAGGGAGG
Organism: Thamnaconus septentrionalis; assembly: GCA_009823395.1. Classification (NCBI taxonomy): domain Eukaryota; kingdom Metazoa; phylum Chordata; class Actinopteri; order Tetraodontiformes; family Monacanthidae; genus Thamnaconus; species Thamnaconus septentrionalis. The sequence continues at coordinate 10,155,743 of CM020510.1, read as the reverse complement.
GTTGAACTCGGATGACTTTGGGCATCACCTTGGAAAAAACAAAAACAAAACGCGGATCCCCTTTTTTGTGTTTTCGTCCTCTCTGGCGACGGCGGCACCGCGGCGGCCGACTTGTTTAGAAAACCATGGCTATTGATTTCCTATCAGCAACAGCTGCCATACAGACGCTGTTGTTAGTTATACAAAAAAAAAAAAAAAAAAAACTTTCTGGGGCCGCTGTGTAAATGAACAAGACAACTCTTGGATTCATCTATATGGTAATGACCCCCGGACTCCCACCTTTCTGTAGGCTGCCAAAGGCGAATCACGTGGCTCAATCGGGGGCCGTTTGCTCAAGATGCACGGCGGAGAGCAAACTTTCCCCGAGTCAAGCAGTCAAGCAGTTGGTACCGTGGGGTAAGCGCATGCTTTCTTGGGCTGCCAGGAAATGCGGGCCAGACTGGGAGATGAAAGGATCACATCCGTTCTGAGGAGGACAGAGTGGCTAATCCCCCACCCCCACCCCCCTCCTCCCTCCCTCCACTTCCTGTCCCTGGATACTCAGTCCCTTAAGCTGTCCCATTTTCTCCCTCCAGGAACAAATAAAACTTTCCCCACTTACAACACTCTTCATAGGATTACAAAGCAGATCTCTTTGCATGCCATGGAGACGGGGCGAGCACAATGTGAGACCGGATGGCAAAGAGGGGAGGTGGCGAAGGGGGGCGGGTAGGGGGAAGGAAAAAAATAATAACTCGCTCGAATTCTAAAATGTCATCTGCAAACCTCAAGATTTGGAGAAGTTGCTCTGATGTGGGTGCAGCGGTATTACACTCGGCAAATAATCCTGCAAAAAAAATAAATCGTCATTTAACAAAAACCGCACTTACTGTCATCTTTTCCTTTCCTTTTTGGGATTTCCAGGCCTGTGTTTCCCAGCGGCGACAGGCTCAGGTCAGTAGGAAAGGGTAGGCCACTGGTATTGTCGTCTGACAGCTGGTACATCTGCCTCTGCATGGGCTGCAGGTGCCAGTTCAATCCAAAAAGGTGCATGGCTGCAACGGGAAACACAATGCATCCTTAGATTAGCTTTTTTCAGGCAGGGATACAAGGGGGGCATTTTAATTCAGACCTCCAAAAACCCTGAAGTTGCACATTCTTAGCAGGGAGGCGGTGGTGAGATGGAGAGACAGGAAGTGAATTCCATAGAGTAAAGAACAAAACGTGGCTTAATGGTTAACGTCTTTCCTGATGCAGAAGTGCTGATCGGTGAGACGTCCCTAACCTTCGTCGGACAACATCTGTCCACAACGCAGCCACAATGGAAAGGAACATTCCCAGTCCCACCCGGGGTTCCCCAGACGCTGCACGTCAAGCAGGCGGGTGTCGTGAATGCGACCAGAGTGAATGAAGGATGCAGATATTTTACGAGGTTGACAAAAGAAATGTCCTCTGGAACAATGACAGCGGGGACCTGGGACGGAGGGGGAGTGGCCGACCGTGACAGATCACCAATAGGAGAATGGACAAGATGAGCTTAGCGAGGCAAAAAAAAGAAGCACCTTGGAAGTCAACAGTCAGCAGAAAAAAAAGAAGTGAGTGGCTCAATACAGCTATTTTATTGGTCTGTAGGTTCCTTTCACGCTCCAGCAAGAATTAACTACACATTTAGTTGTTCAGAGTGAAATTATTCAGGGTCAAAAATCTCTTCAGCGTTCCTTTTTAGTGTGGTGAGGTGTTGCCTTGGCTGTCTTTTAAAAAAGTTGTGCGAGAGTATAATTTAGAAAGTTTTAAAGGCAACATAAGGGGTAAAAAAAAATCCCAATGACCCTTTAAACACATGTTCCATTGAACAAGGTCATCATTCCTGAAAGTTGGAGAGCATTACCGCCATGTCTTTGTGTCCTTTAGATCTCCTTTGAACAAAGGAAGAAATAAATAAATAAAAAAAGGACTGTTATTTTCTCAAAAATTCCAAAATTTCCGCAGAGTACAGCAACAAAAAAGGGGCTCAGAGTTAAAGGAATTGAGATGGAAAGGAATAGAAAAATCCCACATATTTTCTAGTAATGTGTGAATTGGATTTTAAGTGTGTTGCAAGACTGATTTATTTGCAACTTTTAAACTGCTTCTTCACCTCGCTAAAATGTGCTTGCTCATATCCCAAATTGGAAACCCGTGTTTCTCGGCTCTCAGTAAAATCTCTTGAGTACAAATCCAGACCGATGCCCAGCAGCAAGAGGAGCCTCTCCTCATCCGGCCTCTGCTTTTCTTTGAAAATTGACTGAAGCCAAGCATTAAAAAAAAAGTTACAGTCAAAACTGTAACATCTGGTGAATGAAATAAATCCGCTGGCTCCCAGGAGGCCCTCATCAAACACAGACGTGTCAGAGCACCAAGGCCTGTCTGAGCCCCAGTCCCATCCCTCATCTTTATCCCCATCCCTTCCCCTTCACCTCGGCCCCTGGCACTGAGTCATGCGGGAGTAGCGCTTGAAATCTACCCCTACGAAATGGGACACTCCTTCTAGAACAAGTTACATCATAAATAATCCTTTTTTTTTTTTTTTTTTTTTCTACAGCAGACCTGCTGTGTTTTCACTGGATATTCTGCAACCCAGCCCTTCCTGTGCGTGAGCTGCAGGCAGCTGTAGTTTGCCATCTACCAAAATACGGGGGTTAAAATATGCTAATGCGCGTAACTGTGTTGCACAAATCGGTCATGAAAATCTAATATGAAGGTCAGCCGACATCAGCTAATGCTAATGTTATCTTAGCAGCTACTGTTGGCGAGGGGGCCACGGAGACGTTAGCTCATGCTCATTTTTTCAGAAGACTTTTCTAAAGGAAAGGCGTGTAACAGTTACAAAAGAGGATGACGGCCGCAAGAAGAGAAAAAATATATTACAGGAAGGAGATTTTTATTTAATTTTTAATTTTGAGTTTTAAGTTGAAATTTCGTGAGAAAAAATTGACGTAAAAAGGACGACATTTAAGGAATCAAGTCGACTAGGTTCACCCGCAATAATCAGGAAACTGGTGAAAACTGAAGTACTCCACGAGACTTATGCGCAGAGGCTTTCGACTCTATTCTCGACATTTCGTCTTTTTTACGTCAACTTTATTCTAGAAATTTCAACTTTAACCTCGAAATTGTCACTTTATTCACAAATTGGAAACTTCAAAAAAATTCAATTTTATTTTTTTTCTCTTCTTGTGGCCCCAATCCTCCTCTGTAAACAATAGATCATTAAAGTACGGATGATAAAACACTATTCAACAAGCCTTAGTGATGCAAATATATGTGCATTTGGTCGCCTAAGCCATACATCCGGAAGTCTGTGAAGAACATTTGGACCAATTTTCTTTCCAACTGTGTGTTTCCCCTAATGTAAACACCAATTGGTGCACAGTCTGGATGACTAGATATTACAAACATAAAAAAAACTGGTCACTTCCCTGCATGCATACGAGAGGAATCATGACGTCGTTTTTGTTTTTTTTACCGGTTGAATCTGGTTGATAATTGTTTTAAACTGCGTAAGTGCAGTTTGTGTTATGCTTCTGCCCATTGGTGTAAACTGCCCCCAGAGACGTGAGAGAGTGGAGGGAACCATTCCGCCTCACCTATTGCTGTTCCTGAAAACAAAACGCTTTAATGAGCACTTGTGCAGCGCTCGGTGGAGAAGAAGGAAAAGAAAAGGGTAAAAAAAAGGCGGCTGCGACACCGCCTGGATGCTTTTCAGCAAACATGATCAACAAGCAGACAAAATGAGGAGCGAGCTAAAGACGACGATGACGCAAGACGCACTCAACCTTGAGCGAACCTGTTCATCCAGACTACAGTAGCAACCGAGCTGGTCTGGGTTCATTGAATTTCACAAGGCAGAATTCAACTAACTAGTGAGAAAAAAAAGCAGTGGAGATGATTCTATTGGTTTGGGACGGCCTGTGGAGACGCAGTTAGCGTCACAGTGTCAGAAACCCACAGCTTTTGATTTGCAGCTTTGCATTAACTCGGAAAAGGAGCAAGAAGAAAAGTGTCTGTGTCTGACATCAAGGTCTGAAAGGACAAAAACAACAAAAAAAAAACTGCCATTTTTTTGGTCAGCCAGACCACGTCCTCAGAAGCTTTATGCTATGCGGAGGAAACGGATGTCTGCCTGGGTACATTGTGATTTTTTTTGTTTTTTTTGTTGTTGTTTTTTTTAGCTCTGCTTGCTGTTCAAAGTCGGCAAACAATGTGCAGTGGCATTCAGGAGGCTGCTGAATTGGCTGTGAAATGAAGATTGGCAGGTTTCAGCAATAACAAGGTAGATCTAACGAGATTGCTACGGGCAGAGGCAACCCACGTTCCGTGTTCTAGCCATGCAACTGACCTGTCAAAAGTACTGAGCTTCAGAGCTTCGCCCGCATTTTTTTTCCTTTCGGTTTCTTTTTTTTTTTCCTCCCTTCCCTGTTCCCGAGCACATGTTGTGCCCTCCTTTCGCTTATCTCTTGGCAGGAACTCGGGTCACGCCATGTGCCAATTAGGGAACAGAGGTACTGTGGTGCAGTTCTCTCAGCCAATCTGAGGAAGTCGGCACTTTGTGCCACAGGTCATGTGCCAGCACTTCTTGCGCTTCTGTCCTCTGATTTAAAAAGAGAGCGGAGAAAGCGGCAGACTTGAGATATGACAAGGGGGACTTTTTCTTCAATCTCACCCAGCAAATCTCAAAAAAGAGTGACCCCTTTGACCGTGAGAAGCCTTGGACTGAAACTTGCTGCGGCACCGATGGTTAATTAATCTCTGTCATAAAAGGAATCCCATAACTAATATGGTGAAAACGAGGCTGACAGTCGGCCGTTTCACAGCGACCTGCCGTCGTTAAAGCACTTCTGCACTTTGCTATGAACTTAAATTAAAATGTCTGCCATCTTCAGGACGGGAAGCACACCTCCCCGCCGCATCCGAAGCCCTTGGCTGGACACCCAGGGTGAAGGGAGAGTGAACTCAGGATGAGGCTGATCACCCTCAATCGAGGAACCTTTTGCACAAACGCGCCAGCTTGGCGAGCAACCGCGGAGAAAATGGGGCCATTTCAAAGCCCGGAACAGGCTTGTAAATTGAAAAAAATGACAATCCACAATGGCGTTCCGCGAATAGCGCGCGAGTAGGGGAAGAAAGTAATCCTACAAGTCACAACATCTGTCAAGAGGCATAATTGGGTTCATTAGACATCTCACCCATAGTTCCCAATTACAGGCCTCAATAATTAATTGCACTTGAAATTAAATGTATTTTCTCACCGCCCTTTAATTAAACACCGTCCCGGCTCTTGATTGGAAATTCCGATCCCGGGTTTGGGGAGGTTTAGGTCTCTAACATGTTTACTTGTGGTGCGGCGGGGGAGGGGATGACTTTCGCAGGGTATAATTACACAGTCTGATTAAGCGCTATCAGGATCATGGAGCTTACTGGCTTTGGGCCAAGTCACAGGCTGAAGACACACAATGCATCTCTTTCCCCCCCACACACAGCAAACCAGCGCTACCAGTGGCCCCGACAAGCTGGCGAAACACATTATCACTGCCAATCCTGTTGCTTTGATGAGTAGAGAGATATTCTGAGCAGTGTGATAGGCATAAGAAGGCAGGACTGATGAAGGCCGTGCGAATGGTTCGGGGCCGCTCTGAGTCTTCCTACATTAGCTATTTGAAAACCTGCCTTGCAATTCAAGAGGGTGAAGCAGGACATCCACATCTGTGACAACTACCTATTTGAATGTCTGGGTCAGTGAATCATGAGAAGAAGAAAAAAAACCTGCGCCAGGACAAATAACGTTCAGACCTTCATCACGCATCACTGACATCACATATTGAAAAATCTGTTGCTGCCCTTTGGAAGTGCACTGATAGCAAAAGACGGTTTTGTACGTGTTTACCCTGGAACACCACACCAGCTCCACTTGTTCACTTTTATCTCCTTCATTTGAATCTCCCCCCCAAAAACAATGCCTCTGCTTGGCCGGGTGTTAGACTGAATAATCGATCTCTGAATTGTGGAATTTAACCCACACAATTTTCTGCATCATCACAACCCCCACCCTCCATCTCCCCTTCCTCCACTAAAAAAGCAATAGCCAATATTTTTTTTTCAGACAAATGTAACCTCTGTCACTGCCAGGTGACCAGCCTTTCCGCTGACTGTTGTGGCTGCTGTCTGCGATTAAACCGAATAAAAACAGCGGCTAGGCTAGGCTAGGCTAGGCTTTGGCATGGACTTGGCGAGTCGGTCAAGACCAGGGATGTTAACAATTAATCTATTATCGATTGTCGATTTAGAATTTAATCGATTAAATTTAATTAGTCGCAATTAATCAAACATTTTTTTTACACAGGTAGTTAACATCATTATAACAGTGTACTGTAGTGGCAGCAAAGAGCAATTCACCTGTAAATACTGTGATCAGAATATACCTAAAACAAGTTACTTTTAAACAGCTAAATAATCCTGACCGCTGAACTCATCAGTGAGCAGTTCAGGGATTCAAGTAAATAACTTTAACATCTTAATCAGCAAGTTCCAGCCAGCCACGGCTAACAATAACAATTTGTTTATGCTTAAACATATCACAGTCAATGAGTTTCTACAGACTGATGTACTAAACATTTCAAAAGTAAAAAATAGCACTTTGGTAATCACCAGTGCCGTTTATTTATGGCAGCTGTGGCATAAACCGAATCACTTGGTTGAGCACTGTATACATGTAGAACTAACAAATATTAGTCATCGCTCTGTTGCAGAACAATAAGGGCCCTGCCCAGTGTGTGAATGACGGTGGTATTCCAGGAAATACATGTGCTGGAGACACATCAGCCACTCCTGCGACTGTTACTGCCATAACTGCATATTTTGGGCGCAAAGCGAGGATTCAACACTTTGAACACAAATAAAGATAAAACAAAGAAGATGAGCTGAGCGGCATGCAGTGTTTAGTCACCCCATGCCTGCTGGTCAGGAAGCGGCGGGGCAGCGGCACCTGAGGTGACTCACCAATGAAGTAGGCCAAGAGAAAGAGCAAGGTCACGGAGATGAGGATGGCACTGAGAGCGGCGCACTTCCAGTTGCAGTGCTTGTAGGGCTTCTTCAGGCTGAAGGCGGGTCGGGAGAAAGTGTTGCGGGGGAGGGGCCGTGGAGGCGGCGAGTACACCGTGTTGGAGGTCAGAGGGTATCCTGGCGACGTCGTGCAGTACATTGGCGATGTTCCACCGGGCTTGAACAGGAAGTGCCTGGGCAGCGGTGGAGGGGGGATGCGGAAAAAAAAAAAAATAACAAGAAAAAAAAGAAACAAGTGAAGGAATGAAGAACGTCTATTTTTCTCCTGTATGCTTCCAACTCAAGGGACGCCTGTCGTCACGATGCTTGCAAGGGTATTTTCTGATCAAGTACGATCCTTTTTCCTATTCAAGTACAGTCCCCTCCACTGGGAAGTAATTCCGCTGAAAGCACATTCAATGCTGTTACCATAGACACGACTCTGCCAGGGCCGGAGAGGATAGCGAAGCCTATTGGGTTGTGCTCAGTCAGGAACGCGGATCAATGTGAAAATCTAATTTAGGGGACTAGTGACCACCGCTGGCTCGGGGTTTACATATTCATATTCACATGGGTTGAGTTAAGCAGATTGATTCGCCCTTGAAGAAGGTGGATGGTCATTCCTGGATAAACAAGCGCGCTGTACTCGGAGCCCAGCAGCTGCGAGAGCCATTCTATTCTCTTTTTTTTCCTCTTCCCCCCAGTGACAAGCTTACAAGAAAGCTGCCGAGCAACGGTGACATGAAGGTGATTTAATGCCGTATTACGATGCGTGATGTGGACGGTCGGCCGGGACGCTACTTTATTTATGAACGGCGGGGACAAATGGCTGACATGCCCTGTTCTGCGACTGGGGGACATCAGCGGTAATGCGTTTCATAAAGCGGTCATGCTTAGCATTCATCAAGCCATATCACCCAACAATGTGACTTGATGCAAATGCTAAATTCAAATTTCACCCGCTGACTCTGGTTGAAGGTTCCGGTAGCCAAACCACAAAAACAGCGCGGAAGTTCGAAGGAGGAAAACAGTTTTGCCAAATGGAAACCTGTCGTACCTGCAATTTCACTTTTGAAAGTTGTTTGTTTTTCTTTTTTCTCAAATGCTGTGAACAGAGAGCAAAATCCTCTTTATTTTGCTATAAAAAAACACTCTGAACACTTTTACTTTACGTTTTTTTAACTGTTCATTCTTACGTTACTTTTTCCTTTTCAAATGAAAACTCTGAAGGACTTGGCTGCAAATTGGCTTCCAAACAAATACCCCTTTAAGTTTTATTTCCTCCTGCTTTTTCTCTTGCTATAATCTTTCTTCAAATGCGGTCCATTTAACAGTTGGCTTCATCAATAATGTTGGCAAACCTTGAGAACGAGTTGCCTATTTAATGCGAAATTAGAGCGCGAACGCAGAAAATTTCTTTTCTCAAGAAAAGAAAAGAGAAAACACAGAGCCACATAATTGGCTTATTATTTAGATTTTCACAGCAGGGAATTTTGGTCAAGCTGAGATTTTCTTATGAACTTTCTTCAAAGGGGGCGGCGTGATTGCGACAAGGATCGGCGTCATTCCGCCCGCGGTTCTGTTACCAGGAAAGAACACGGTGTCTCGCAGAGGCCCCACGCTCCACGGTAATCAAAAGAAGCACAACCCAACAATGCCACGTAATGCAAATTGTTAGCTGCACTGAAACAGGAAAGGGACAAATACAGCGGAAGGCCCGTCGCTCTGGGGTGATTGACGGCACCACCCGGAACATGGGGATGCTTGATGGAATAATAAAAGCAGGCGTCACTATTGTTCACAATGGCAAAGCAGATTCTGACTCTAAAAGCATGAGCCGGCGGAGGGGGGCGGGGGGGATGGGGAGGAGGGGAAGGGGAACATGCAACATACCCGTCGTTGTACCCGGCATCGTGGCCCGCCGATGCCAGAATGTCCATCTCAATGAGGTTGTCCTGCAAAGTCTCTAGGAATGTCTGCTTTGATATGTTTCTACACACAGGGAGGGGTCGGGGGAGGGGTTGGAAAGATGCACATGAGGCCGGCGTGAGATGAGCGTACGAGAAACACGGAGACGGCAGTACACACAGCATGTGATCGGCAGGCACGACGTCGACAGCACGTGGCGGATGAAAGATCAAGACACACGGCGTGGTGGTGGTGGGGGGAGGGGCTCTGGGGTGGGTGGGGTGGTGGCGGCGATGGAGCCGAGGAGCCCGTGTGGAAACTACTTCTACTGAGGCGTGAGACACAGAACATCTACCTGTGTCGCTTTGGCCCTCACTGGGGACACTTCCGTACCTTGTTTTGTACGAGCCCTGCCCTTCTCTGCAAGCGTCTTGCTCCTCTCTAATAAACATTAGAGTATTCTGGCTCCTTCGAGGTCGTGATTGGAAGAAAACATGGCATCACCACACATGCACAGACTGGTAAGCTTTCTGATCAAGAACAACTTAGCTTTGGTTACACTTATTCGAAGTCGTGGGCTGACGGGCGGCGCACGGCTGCGTTACGTCACAGTGGAACGAACGCATTTACAGCTGGAGTTTGCAAACGCGCGGCCATGAGCTCCCACACGATGCGTTTCCTCTTTATGAGGGCGCCGTTCCGTAAGGAAACGCTGCGGCAATGTCATGGAGAATGTTCACATGCGGCGGGCAGGCTGAACACGTTCAGTGCAACAAGAGAAAAGCCTCGCGTGTGCTCTCTGATCCATGTAAAGCAGTCAACGCTGCAGCAGGGCTAGCGTGTGCCAGCGTGCATCAGAAGGAGCTTGTTGATGTGTGAGCTGGCACCAAAAGCAAAAACAAAATAATAATCTTGCATGAAGTCCTTGTGAAATTAGATTTAAATTGGATGTTGATTCAGTTGAATTTTCTATCAAGAGCGTAAGAAGAAGACATTCCTCAATTTCTTAAAATCATGCTTTTTTTTTTTTTTTTTTTTCATAGGTGCTTGATGAAATCAATCCTTAAATGTTTTTTTGCTCCATCATCCCGTTTCCAACCTCAACTTGCATCTCATTGGCTGGTGGCGGAAGGTTGCCCCGCCCACTTTAGCCGTCCACCAGGGGCGTTAGCGGTCGCATCAGTGCACTCTGACCGATGGTGTAAACTCACGGACTGTTTCGTAGTTTCACATTAAGTGGCTGCGGCTAATAATGTGTTCTCTTTTAGGGACTAGGCTACTTAATGTAGTCATCGTTAAAAACATATATATATATATTAAAAATATAATATATGTATATATACATAAGCTATTATATGCGTTAAAAACATGTATACATATATATATTTATTTGTGCCATTAACACTTGAGCAGATCAAATTAAAAGCCACTCTTCCTGTGAGGTTGGCCCTCCTCAGCCACCGTAAAACTCTCCTGATGGCAGCAGGGGCAGAGGCTCCGAGAGCTAATTTATCTATTTTACTTTATTAATCATTCCATTAAGTAGCAAGTCAAATAGAAAATTATTGTCCAAACAGCAAAACAGATAGAAATAGAAAACTGGTATTGTGCTTTCTGCAGCACGTGTGTCTCCTGTTGCACGCCTCTCGTTTCCCAACCATCTGTCTGTGCTCCGCTGGGAATACCTGCGCAGCGTTACCTTTGGTTGCGGGGATGACGCCATCGTTCATTATTCCTCCAACCGTCCGCAGACCGGCTCAAAATTGACGCTCATTTTCCTGTTGACTGAACCGTCTTATTAGGACTGCGGGAAGAGACGCTCGTTTTTGTTCAAAGGCGGGCCAAATTAGCAGACAGACACTCTGCTTCACGGTATGCAACGCAGGCCAAAAGGGGGTAAACAGAAGATTTCTCCTGTCTATTCCAGAGAGAGTCCACGCAAGTGGCCGTGCGTGCTTGCTTGTGCGAAGCCGCTCGGCAGGTGACCCCGTCACGCCGAGTCGATTCTCTTTGTGCGCCGCTGCTTCGCTGCAATTTCCACCGTGCTTAGAATAATTTCCCTCGCTAGTCTCGTAATTTGAGAGCGTCTCCGAGCAAACAAATAAGCATCAATAGAAGTTCTCCCTTTGTGAGGACAGCACTTGAAAGATTCCCTCGCTTCCTGTTGCGAATCGTTCTGAATAAAGGAAAACTGGTAAATTAGATACATAAAACTCAAGGGGTTTTTTTGGGGAGGAGGGGGAAGAGGAGGGGTTTAGTGCAGTGGAGCCCTGTGTGAACTGCTTAAAATGCGTCTCAACTAAAATACCTGCTGTTTGATCTGAGTTGTTGTACATGAGCTCAAGATCAAAATGGAGCTTTTCTCTTGATTGCAACAAAATCGTGTTCATCACAACTGTAGGCCTTTGCCCCGGAACTATTTTCCATTTTATTGCTCTGCTCCTCGTTAGCGCTGGGCCGATTTAACAATGAACATACATTCTATATTCAAGGGGCAGATGCCGATACGATAAAACACTGACAAGTTTGCCCGGTACCTCGTCTCGAGGGGAATGTTGCTGTTGAGCAGCCAGTTGTCTTGCGCACTACCAGAGTCCTGACCGCTGGCCGGACCCTCCGGAGGAGCCGAGCTGTCCGTGGGCGCTGGGCTCGGGTTGCTCCGCGGTGTGTAGTTGCCTCTGTTCAAGGAGTTGATGGAGGCTGCATGGTGCTGATGACTCGGCGAGTGGGAGTGGGAGAGCGGCAGAGGGGGCGTCCGCAGCCGAGAGTGGTTCTGAAAGGCTCCCTCTGGGGGAACAGGAGGAAAAAAAAAGCATCACAAGACACATCAGAGACAATTTAAGAATATCAGCCAAGATGTTGAAGTTTTGTTCTGAGGCACTGCTGAAGTCTTAGGGCGTTCGGAAGTGGAGCAAAGATTCACTGTTTGTTTGCCAACTCGCAGTTTGGAACCCGCAGGACGTGCGAGGATGCAAATTGGTACACAAACTGAAGTCCTGGGCTCAATCCCACCTCACCTCTCGCCCCTAACACTGATTCCCCCGCCTCTGTTTTCATGTTCAGGTGTCGGCTGACACGATTCTTGTCCAGATAAAGTGTGAAGTGCTGTGGATAACTGGCCCTTGAATGAAGATCTCCCAAGGACAAACTTCAAAAAGACGGCTTGTTTGCGAGAACGTCCGACCAGTCGCTGACTGATGCTTGTTGTGTCTCCGCACTTTTGCACTCTTGCAAAAAGCCCAATATAGAAGGTGGTGCTACGGTCGATTTGGGGCGGGTACAGCAGTGTTCTCAAAATAGGTTCAAGCACTCCAGATACAGATGTTCAGGACCACCTTTTACATATAAACTGCTATTGCTAATTGATTGTAACTCCTAATGTTCCAATGAATTCTCGCTTACAGTAGCTATTTTAGCTTCAGCTAGCTCTTATGAACTGTTATGTAGAGCTTAGGCCATAAATATAACAAGAGAGGGCATCGTATCGACAAAGCATGGCTCATCTAGATCAGTGCGATCATCACACACGACTGATGTGTTGTTGTTGTTGTTCTATTTCAATCACAATCCAATTGTGACTCCGTTTCAAGGGCAAACGCGTAGCAGCAGTGGTAGGGGACAAAATGAGAAAATAGGCACTGGGCTCCTTCAACTTGCTCCTTCTCTCCTGTGGTCTCCTGTCTGGATGTGTCCTCAGCCTCCTGTGGAGATAAGGGACTCCACTTAAACCAAACCCTGGCTCATATACAAACAGAGGAGCTGAATCCCTCCAAGAAATCCACCAACCCCGCTGGTAGTTTTTGACATTTATTTAGTCCCTCACCCACAGATAGTCTTTACTGCGCTTCCTTGGCAAACATTCTATACCCCCACATAAAACGGAAGGCAGCCAAATGTTTTGGAAATCAACAAATAACAGTCGGCCTTGCCAAAGCTGTGCATTTATTGGATGCTAATCTTAATCAAATTTGCAGCATTAGACCTCATTAGATGCGAACTCACATCCTGTTCCACAGCTCCGAGCATCTAAGTTGTCGCTGCGCGCCAGGGGATTGGAAAGCATTAGGTATTAATGTTAGAAAAACAGATTACATCCACTGCTCCTACTGTATATGCAGGCTTTGCACTTCACAAGATAGAAGATCAATGCCCTGGTGCACTCTGTATCCATTTATTCTCACAGCTGCTAAGCCATTCATCAATCAATGAGCTCCTGGCTTTCCACCCACTGAGAGAGTGGCTTTTCTTTGGGGCAGTGAGCCTCCTTTATTTCACAGATATCCCCATCGTGGTAAATTGCCAATTTACCTCAGAGAGCAAGGGCAGCGCAGAATCAAAATTTATTGACTTTTTTTTTCATTATGAGCTCTTTTTATAACCCTTAGTATTGCCTAAAAGAGGCCAAGAGTTTGCTATATTTTTTTTTTTAGGTTGTTTTTGTTTTTCATGGAGGTCAGAAACAGGAGGATGTTGCAATTTTTTACCCCAGAGGGGACATTAACAGGCAAAAAGGGTTGAGGTACACAAAGTGTGATTTGGTTAAGCTTCAGGACCTGCGACATTTAGGGCCGTCGGGAAGGGACTGCGTCGTGTTTACAGGTGACAGGCTAATGAGCGTTCAGCAGGGCCGAGAAAGGCACGAGTGGATCGTCCTGCATTTACAGCTGGCCGACGCCCCCGTGGAAAGCTGTCAGTGCAGCTGTGCAGTGAGGAGGGTCGGCAATTAACCTCACATAAAAACAATTGAGGCATTAAATGTGTTTTTCCTTTTTTTTCTATTCCTAAATTACCCAGTATATTATAAAATGTTTTTACAAACAATCAAATACAATTGGAATGACTTTTTTGAGTTTGTGAGAAAAAAGTAGTTATCATCTAATCGATGAAATCCCATTAGCAGCTGGAACAACTAACCTTGAACTCGTCTCGGTACCTACATTGCCCGCATGGCATACAGGATAAACTACCAACAGAAATTGTTTTAAATTCTTTATCGTTTTCCAGAGGGCGCTCTATCACGCACCTGTCCCGGTTCCGTATGGAGCCCAGGACTGAACGCTGCCGCCTGGTAATTAGTGGGGCCACAGGGACGGAGGCCGGCCACAGTGCCGGTGAGGCAAAGCCACAAAACTTGTTGATGACCTCCCCCCTCCTGCTCGGTAATGTACCTCCTCCCAGAAGCCATTAATAAGGTTATGCTAATTTGACACGAGGACAGCACAGATATATGCAGTGATATATATCACAGGGGGCTATACGTCACCGCTCTGGAATGCATTGACTGCGCAGTAAACAAATAGTGAGCTTCCTGTGATCATCAAGCACATTTGCGGCAACTAGTAATTAATTTCCTTTAACACTTGGGACTATTTTTCTGCTCCCTTTGGGCACCTTGCGCCGTACATTTAATGAATCATGCTACTGCCACACAGAGACCATACATATATATATATTTTTTTTTTTAGCAAGAGGCTAAAATCACAATCAAGTCTACAGGTAAGAAAAATTGCTCCCTTCTCATTTTGTTGGTGGCCAACGGAACAAACCATGTACATACAAATGCTGGGACATCTATTTTCAGTAAAATGAAAAAAGCATGGAGAAAGTGCATGTGCTACAGGTAATGCCTTAATCCAATGTATTCATCGAAGCGTATAACCCCCTCCCCCCTGTTGCTGTGACTTCCTGTAGCAGGTAACAGTTTGCTCAGGGCACCGCAGCGTTCAGCTCGCTGAGAGAATGAGGCCACTGATGCTCCGCTTTGCAAAGGTCTGGATCGCAAATGCGTCTTTCACAGAAAAAAGATTAGCACAAAACTTGAAATTTCATCCACTCGCCGCTCACCACTTTGTTGACGTAGCCTCTGGTGACATTTTCTCATCTGCCATTCTGGATGGAAAGAATTCCACCCCACAGTAGCCACAACAGTCGACCAACATAAATAAATCCCAAGACAAACAAACAGAAAATGTTTTCATTCTGCTTGTGTGGTGTCGTCCGAGCGCCCAGAAGACTCAGCAGTCGAGAAACAGTGACGTTAAAACCACGTTTTTGTTTTTTTCTTGGTCCGAATATCCAATGTGGCCTCCAAATCGAGCGGCCTTTGATCGTGCGCTAGATCAGCGAGATGGTCACACAGCCGCCCGTGCTTCGTGGAGCCAGCAGTGCAAAGGCTTCTTCGGAGCCAACGAGGGGCCGCTCGAGGTAAAGCTATTTCAAAACGCAGCAGCGAAATAAGAAAATATTGTCAGGCTGAACAGTAGCTTAGCTTAGCGCAAAGCATCGCGCTTGCATGACGAGCAGTACAGAATGCAGAGCCATTCTGCGTTTCCCTCCCCCGGTTATGAGAGTCGTCCGCTGAGCGGAACTCCTTGCGTCTTGTCAACCTCCAGGATGGAAACGTGGAAGAGAAAATGTCACCCGCCGAGGCCGCGTCCGACAAAGTGGTGAGCGGCAAGCGGCTGAGATTTCAATTCCGCCGGTGCACCATCCCATTAAATGTCACTCGAGTGCATTCGCACCTGTGCTTCAAGCTGTCCACATGTGATGCTATCGCTCGGGGGGGCCTGATGTTAGAACAAGTGTCTGAGTGACGCCCGGCGGCCTCGCGCTGCCAGAAATGGCACCTCAGACACGCCGGGCGCCGCACGCTGACCAGATTTTCAGACATTAATGAGCCGCTCGCGTTCCAGCAGTATATGAATATTTGGCTCCGGTTTTAAAATACTCCTCCAATGAGCTTATTGACGAGTGTGACAAAGTGTCGCTCTAATGAAGGAGCCAATAATACAAAATAAGCTCTGCGCCCGTCTGTACCCCTCTCTCCCTGTCTCTGCCGTAAATTGCCAATTTAGCGTCATAGATATCTGTGAAATAAAGGGAGGCTTAGTGAGAAAGCCACTCTTTCACGTTGGGAAGAGCGGGCGGTTCACGGGCTGATAAATGGCTTAGCAGACGGGGAAATAGCTGGATACAGGCGACATGAGGATCTTTTTCTTTCTTTTTCTTTTTTTAATTAAGTGCCAAGCATGCTGGTGAACACATACATAGCCAAAGCAAAGTCATCGTACTGTCACTAATTGTTTATCTTATTGGTAAAAATCAATACGCAGATTAAAAAAATTACATGAAAACGAATTTGAAATAATCGGGGTAAGGACGTCGTGAGAGGACGCAGCTCCAGCAGCCAAACTGGCACATAAGCGATGCAGGTTTAATCGGTTCTACCACAGCTGTCATAAATATTAGATCGTTGGAACGACATCAGATTTCCTTGTGCAAATGCTAGGAGTCAAGTTTTCTCAGTTCGACTTTCTCATTTTTTTTCAGAATCCGGAGCGTCGCTGTTTTCTCCACCATTTTTCAAAAGACGCCACCAATGCATGAGCTCGTAATGAAAACCTTGCGGAGTGAAGAGTTTTGTGCCAAGTGCTGCCAATTCTCCATCTTCCTACTCATTTGCCTCTTCCGCTTTTAATGGACTGTCGAGCATCTGTTCCAGAAAGTGAAATAAATAAAGTGCTGCAACCTGATTAAAATTCTCCGCCAGACTGTATATGTTTGTCCTTGTCCAAGCAATAACCCTTCAGCCGCAGTGGCTGTTTCCTTCTTTGTGGAAAATTAACAGGAGGATGAGGAACAAGACGGCGCATGAGACAAGGCTCGGGGGATGCGGGGGAAGGGGGGGGGGTGCATTCAACCCCCGCAGTTGTGGTGAATCAGCAACAATTATTCACCGGCGTCCACGGGACAGAAACAAATTAATGGTTTTCTATTGACCTGCTTTGCACAACGAAATTGAAAATAAAAGGGAGATTCATTTGTTATCAGGGAGACAGAACGGGGGGCACTCTGCCACAAAAGGACAAACTTTCTCGTGGCATTCAAAAGTGCAAAGATTTCCATTTGGCCTGGGAATGTGGCTTTTTCATTTTTCTTCCCGGCAGATGTATGCAATGGTAAAGGCCTCCTGACGCCATTCTCGACAAGTAATTAAGGCAAATCCACTTCATTAGCCAAGACTTCAACCCCCACCCTGGAGATTAAAGGAATGCCTGTCTGACGGTGGGATGTAATAATTGCTGAGACCAACTCTCGACTTGTGGGGCATGAAGGAAATATATTGAATTTAACTTTTGCTGAGTTTTAATTGAAAAAGAAAAACATGAGTGGTTTGTCTACTTTGTGGCTTTTAATCCGACATGAAACAAGGTTTTTAATATTTTTAGTTGAGGTTTAAGAACATGCTTAGAACTTACACATGAAGTTAAAAAAAAACATACTCTATATAATGCACTAGCACACTAATGTAAACCCTGACTCCCAGTCGCAGCAGCAAAGCGTGCTACTGAAATCAGTCAATCTCACAACAACTGTGAGTACAAACAATATTCAGCTTGAGGAGTTTGCGCTATACAGCCCTGCTGTGCGATGGCGACTGCAGTGCAATGATTGGACCAGAGATGCGGAAGGTGCTGCTGCTGTCGGGGCTGACGGGGTGGGAAAAATTTTTTTAAATTAACTGTGGGCTAAATGAAAAGAACAAGTGCCTCTGCTGCAAAAGGAGATGCGGCAGAAAATTACATTTCACAATAGAGTGGTGGGGGAGAGGGAATGTAAAAGCATCAGTGCCAATTTGATTTGGAATGTATATTTAAGAGGACGAGCTGCCAACAGATGGTGGCCGCACTGTAAACGTGCAGCACTCGAGTTGTCGGGAGTAGTCGATGCGAGTCGTGCAGAAAAATCCGTACGTGTTCATATGGGGGGGTGGGGGGGTGGAAAGTGTTGCGCTCTTGAAATTTCGCTGGCGCTCGCTTCGACGGAAAAATCCGAAGAGCGCCTCAATTTGCATCCGCGTTGAGTCGAGCAGCTCTTCTGTCTGAACGGGGACGGCGGATGAAAACCCAGCCGGCGCTAATGGTCACACCTGATGAAATGAAGTGATATGACATGCCCCGACCGGCGGATCAACGCACCGAGGTGTGAGAACATTCGATACGGAATTAATCAAAAGCTATCCAGCGCTAGCGGATAAATCGTTAAGTCTTGCGCACTGCCACGGCCCCCGTGGCTAATCACGGGGAGCAGAATTTCCAGTTGAGTAGCATTTGTCTATAAAAATACAAATAGAATTTATCATGAAGGCAGCGGAGCTGCACGCACACACGCTCACAGACACACACAGGCACGAACACACACACATACACACACACTCTCTCTCTCTCTCTCTCTCTCTCTCTCTCCCTGTGGCTCCGTGAAGCTGTCTCCACGCCGGCCCTGCTGTTTCCTCCACCATTAGGAGAGTCTGAAGGGAAGAGCCACGCGGGAATACAGCAGCCGTCTTTCCTGGACTCATTTGAGAGGTAACAGGTAGCGCAAACAACACATGGCAGCTACAACAGGCGGCTATCCACCTCCACCTGCTACTGAGGTGGGGGGGGTTTATAACGCGGCGCCACCGGCTTCCTTTGAAGGCATCATTAGGTACAAAACCACAAAAAATAAATAAATAAATGAATAAATAAAAAAAAATACAGGTTTTAAACAGCCTATTTCAGCAACGTGACCGCAACCCCGTGTAAGAGTGAGACTTTAACAGCTTAGCGATAACTGTCTGATAGGACAAACAATTTAGTGTTTAAAAAAAAAGAAAAAAAGAAAAGAAAGTTGGTGGGCAAAAAAAATAAATAAATAAATAGAACTGTGATTTTTACCACAGCTTTCAAGCCGATCCATTAGAACCGGCATATGTTCCTCTTTTCCTTCCCCTAGATCAAATGGATTTTCTGTCACTCTTCGAGCGGCCTTTTGCCAGAAGAAGACGAGTGGTTATCTGCGCTGCGCTTTGTGTGTTGCCCGGGTGCATATCCATCAAGGGGCTCCGCGATTTCGTTAGAGGGCACAGATGGCCGGCGCAATTATAATGGAATGAAAGTAATGCATCTGAATTTATGTCAATGGAGATAAGAGACATTGGTGTTTAAGAGGGCTTTGCCCCTGTTGTCCGGACAAACTTTGAACATTTTTTTTTTTTTTTTTTGAATTCCTCCTTTTAAACTTTTTTTTTTTATCATCCTTTAAAAATCCTCAGACTGGATGTTACTACTCATTCCTCCAGGAGTTTTTTAGCATTATGATAGCAACTAATCAATTAATGGTAAATCAAGCCAAGCAAGTCCACTGCAATACGATTCAGTTTAGTTTTGTTTTGTTTGTTTTATTTTAATCAGAATACACACAACCCATGTGCTGTTGTTTGGTGACTCCAACAGTTGGTCTAGTTGCTGAGCACCTTCGGATTAAAAGTCTGTGAACTTCCCAGCTGGGCTACTATACTGGTAGCGGTGTTCACATGACAAGAAAGCACTTCCTGTGTATCAAAAATTCTAACAAAGTGTAAAATGTTGCAATCAGCCAATGAGTTGTGAGACAAAATAAGAATAAACGTTTTCTGATTTCTGCAATCTTCAGGCAAAAAACCCCTAACCTAACCCATTACACAAAAACAGGAACCAAAAACCGGCATTTAAAATGTCAATTTGTCAGAAAAAGCCCCAAATCTGGCTTTTTTTTAATGGCATGGACCATGCAAGTGCCATGTGCTGCTCATGAAATTATTATTTCGCCTCACATAGTTTCATTGCTCATGCTGTCTGTGGATGGATTACTCTTTGGGGTGACCTCTTTTAACTCACACACACACACACACACACACACAACGTCCTTGCAGTAACAGAAGGATGATTAGGCAGCCCAAATGAAGACTTATTTAAATTCACACACAAGCGCGTCCCCGGATCCTTCAGCGCCGGCTCAGCTCATGCATTCCTGCTTGGTCAGCTGCGGGGTGGCGACCAGGTGGGGGTAGCCCTCGGCTGCGGCCAAGTCAACAGAGGCGGACCCCACGCTGTTTTGCATTAAGAGATGCAAAGTAGCGCGAGGTTGCAGTGTTTCAGATTTGGTCGCTCAGCATGGCAGGAGGCTCCCACTGGCAGTCTCCCCGGGAAGAGGACCTTCGGAGAAAGCCCAGGGCCACGGCGAAACACATGCTTCACAAAAGGGGACTGCAGGCTTCAGCGAGCAGCCTCGTCGGACCTCAGAGAAATCCTGGCGCAACCTTCTTTCCAAATGAAAACAGAAGTACCACAAAGAAGAAGAAGAAAAAAAAACAGATAACCAGCGCAGCCTTGAAGGCCACCAGTGTGAACGACGATATGCTGCTGACAGTCGTTTGCTTTTCCAGAATCTGGGAAAATTCTCAGAAAGTAGATATTAAAAAAATACGGATCCTATATGTGGGCTTTAAGATGACCTTGAGAAAACGTAATTTGAAGTGATTCCGGTGCAACAGATCCTCTCTGAGCCAATTATTCCCGTCCCGCCTGGTTATATGTGTCCCTGCGCCCGCCAATGAAGGAGTAGATGTTTCCTGCAAGACTCCGACTTGGAATATTTCAACACAACTGACCCGTGTGTCAAAGAGATACGATTGGATATTCCAGTCAGTTTCACCATGGCGGCTTTTCAAATTACCATCTTGGCTCATGTAATTCCCTCTGAAAAACCTGATATACATACTGAATCCAAGATGGTGTTGCGCTTTTGGCAAGTCTCCCTCTTCCTCTCCCTCACTCTCGCCCTCTTTTTTTTCCAACAGCGCATCCAACTGCTGCACAAAATGGATAATTATGAAGCCATTTGCAAGTCATTCTAACTGACAGTTGAGGAACCGTGTCATCTGAGCTTTAATGGTATCACCTATGAATTTATATGTCGGTGAACCAATTGAAAAGAAGCGATGTGTGGCTGATCTTGAAACAAGTTGTAATGAAGCAATTTGGTCCAAAAATGGCCAAAAATTAAAAATATAACATAAAATCAGCAGGGGTTTAGTCATTCATTTTACAGGATTTCAACTGTATTAGAAAGATTTGATTCCAGCACCAGTCCTTCTTAATAACCTTTGCTCCTCTTTGAGTCAAAACCTCAAAACCTCAGAGTTTAAGCTAAAGTAGTTGGAACTAATGTGGCTCAAGTGTGAAAAGACAATAAGCCGGTTAGCACGGCTCACTAGGTGGCTAAAGGCACGGAAAAAGCAGCAGAGTTATTTTTCTGTTGTCTTTCTGATTATAATTGGCTCCTTGCTGTCAAAGATTTCATGTAATTAGGGATCTTAACCGGAATGTTAAACAAAGGCTTTGTTTCGTTTTTGTTTTTTATGTATTTTTCCCAAACTTAATTGGCCTCCTGTTTACTCCGGAAAGGTGAGACGTCACCTTGGCTGGAGGAGGACATCGCTCTCCAGCTCCCTCCAGGAGTTTGAACTGTCGTGATCGCGACCGAGAACGGCCAAAACGGGGCCAACTGGGCGAGAGTTCTCGGCTACACGTCTAATTCTGCCCGGGAGGGAGGTTTGGTTTCCCTGTCGTGTTTATTTGGTGCAAGTCTAACAGTTGGCCTAGCTGCGGTGCCGAGTGTACTCCTAATCCGAAGCAGCTGGGCTACCATCCTGTTGCTCCGGTTCACGTGACGCCAATCTCGCCATCGAAGATTTCTCTCAAGCAGTCGCAAGACAGTAGAAGATGCATTTTATTTTTATGTGTGGATTTTTGAGGAAAGTTAGATATTGAAAAAAAAAAGCCCTCAGTGACACCCTGGAGGTGCTGAGTATTACCGCTTTGCGTTTAAGTTCTGCTAGCGTAGGAGACGAGCTCTGCTAGCAGGAGGAGCTCAGCTCAACTCTGCCACTTGAAAGGCGGAGAGGATGTCGAGGCAGAAAACACAGCCGGTCGCAATTCTCCGCGGTCCCGGCAGCCCTCGGGGGCCGACCTGAGAGCTTTACCTATGCAAAGTATTGTCATTGTTACGGGACAAATCGGCCGCGGCGAAAGGCCATTCTTCCCTCCGCGGCCTGCAGCACAGCAGCCGCGACCGGCGTGTTGCTGCGGCGGAATTAGGAGAGTGTTGGATGTGTGTGTGTGTGGGGGTGGGATTGAGGGGGTTTTTGGCGGGGATTAATAACTCATTCTCAGGGCGGCCTAAGCAGGCAGCTGGGGTACTTTGTGGTCTGACATAATTCAAGCCTTTGGGGTAGTTTAGTTAGAGGCGCGCTCAATTATTTAGAGCTTTTTATTTAGTTGTGTGCGGCGGGACGCAGGAGGACCGTAGCTGCTGGAAATCAATGTTCACACACACACCAACACCAGCAAATACACTCGTCCGCAGCCGCATTGATCGCATTACATTACGCTTTTTTTTTTCTCTCATGTTGTTTTATGATATTTTCCCTCAACAACGGCGTCTTGTGGCAAAACCAAACCAGGAGTGAATCAGCGGCCCTCGCGACTCGCCACTGCCCGCACCGACCAACCGAACAATGTCACCACGTCCCCACGTGATCCATCGCCACCCAGAGGGAGATGCCAAATAAAATCCATACAGCCAAAGTGACACTGTCTGGCTGCTGCTGCTTAAATCTACTGTACATGGGTTTTTTTTTTCTCTTTTCTCTCCTGCCCTCCTTTTCCCTTCGACAAATTTTCATCAGCTGTCAACGGCATGTTTGCAGTTTGAGCGCGAATGTCATCCTGTCAGTCTGAATGAGTGTAAAGTCAACAGCAGGAGACGCGGCGCTTCGAGAGGAATGAGAAGCTGACACTTGTTAATGAGAGGCCACGACGGGGGGATTTTCAGATCTAATCTGCGTCAAGAGGCGCTGTTGGAGTTGTCCGGAAAAAAAAAAAAAAAAACTTTCATGGCTGTCCAGGCACTTTTTTTTTTCTTGGAAAACTTCAAAAGATTTTTCTAATTTATTGAGGTGGCACCGACTTTGTTTCCCCTACCTGTCAAAAAAGAAAAGAAAAGAAAACAAACAACTATCCCTCCCACCAGCACCAGGAAGTGTAAAGGAATATGTGTGACAAACATCTCAGCACCAAAACGCTCCGTCTCTTTGAGCGAGACTGAACTCTGCAGACCCCGCTTCACTCAGATCCGTGCACGTCCTCGGGCTACGTATCGACTCAAAGTTTCAATCATCTCTCCTGGTGCTCAGGAAAATAAGTTATATATATATAAAATATATATGTGAAACTCTCTCTCTCACACACACACACACACACACACACGTGCACACACATGCAGCCATTCTTGCCCATAGCCATCTGCATGACCTCTAACACAACACATCCAAGTGCAGGCGGGAGGCGAGTCAGCCTCCAGAAAAGCAACAGTAGTTTGAAAAACCAACTCACCATCGGCAGCTGCAGTGGCAGGAGCATACAGGTTCCCTGAGCCAGTTTTAACTAAGAATGAATTGGGGCCAAACTCATCCTCAGAGTCAGAGTCCTGGGCTGGCTGAGCTGCACTGTTACCTAGCAACCCTCCCCGTCTCTCATTGGCTGCAATGGAAGGGGGAGGGTATGCGAGCTGCTCAACGGGGGAGGAGGAGGCGGAGGAACAATGCAGCGGAGGACCTGTGGACCACAAACAGAGACAACACATTGGGAGGGGG
This sequence comes from Thamnaconus septentrionalis, assembly GCA_009823395.1. Lineage (NCBI taxonomy): Eukaryota > Metazoa > Chordata > Actinopteri > Tetraodontiformes > Monacanthidae > Thamnaconus > Thamnaconus septentrionalis. The sequence continues at coordinate 10,132,264 of CM020510.1, read as the reverse complement.
AAATGAAACACACCCAAACACAGGCAACATGGAACAGGAGCATCGCGCACGCACACACACACACACACACACACACACACACACACACACACAGGGGCACACATGCAGAGGCGAGGCCTGAACTCTGACGCTTCAAAAACAAACGGGGGGACACATGTGCCTTTGTCTCCAGCACCTCAGCCCGACTGGCAAGAAGCTTTGCAAACAAATCAAATGACTTTGACACTGAAGACAGAAAAAAACACACAAAACATAAAAAAAGAGGCGGACTGGCACTGGTTTAGAGAAGTAAAAACAACAAAAAGCACCTGTTTGGGCTGTTAGGACAAAGGGAGAACGGTTCCGTGTTACACAGCTCAAGACTCGGAGGGAGGGGGGAAAAAACACTGAAGTTTTAACACCGTTTGGTTTTCAAGCATATCGCCCGCCACTGCCAAAAGCAAACGGAATCCGACTGGATCCAATCCTTCCTATCACCTCTCTGCCTGACAGGGATTATGCTGCTCGCTCTCTTAAAGGGAAAGTTGAGGCAAAATTGAAAACGCAGTCATTTGCTAATCAGAAGGGTGTGGATGGAGGCTTTGCTGGCACCCTGCAATGAGTTTCAGAGTTGAAAGGTTCCACCTGACGGAGGGAATATTGGGGCTAAGGATCCGGAAGTGAAGTCTTCAAACCGCTCATGTGGTTGTTTTTATTAAGGTCCAAAATCACAGCACTCCATGAAGTTTACAGTCCTTCGTAGCCTCCTAGCCTAGCGAGGCTACAGTAGCATGCTAACAGCCATAGTTCACATGCTGGCGGCTGTGCCTAGCAAGGCTAGAGTGGCTATCTCAGGCAAAAAATATGGTGCTAATGTCATTTTGAGTTAAACTGGACTGCCAAGCAGATGAAGCGCTTTGGGGGTGTTTTTATTATTTCCCTTTTTTGTTATTGTTTTAACATTGAAACACCATAGCAGGCCATAGCGTAGCAATTCCTTCCATTGGTGCAACTCTAAAATGCTTCTCAACCCTCCATCAACATTGGAGCTAAATGGCTAAAATATCAATTTTGCGTGTCCCGTTTAAAGAGTGGAATATGAAAAAAAAGTTCTGTTTCCATTCCTGCCGCAGAACTTTTTTTTTCCACCCCGACATTGAAGGAGGATTTGTTTTGTCACATCACTTTGGAACTTTAGCAATTAGCGCTGCGCTCAACTCATCCCGCCATCACTCCTCTTCCGGTCTTGATGGCGAAACTGCTGCTGACACGACTGTCATCCATCAGCGCCGATATCACCTCCGCCACTCCACCCTCCTCGCACCGCCCTCGCCGTAATGATCCCTGAAGAGCATTAAAATACGACTCACTGACTCGCATCTAATTGGGAAACAATTAGCGGCACTTCCCATATCAGCCGCGGCCCTACACAAGCAAAACGTCGTCGCTGCCCCCGCGGGACTGGCTGTTTGCGCTCTCACCCTCTCTCACTCACTCTATCTCTCTGTTTATATATCTGTACACACTCCCCGGCCGGCACACACACACATTATATCGTCTCTCCATCCTACTGCGGCTAATGGGTGTGGAGCCGCCGCGGTCGCGCTGCAGGTTAATGGCGGTGACACCGCTGCACCGCAATGGCACCGCGGGACGCACGCAACCTGCCGGGGGGGAGGAGCCGTCGCAAGGAGGCGGCGGCGGCCATTACGAGTTGTTTCACACGGTGTTTGTCAAAACAACAGCAACTAGACTCTTCGCGCCGAGCGAGCGAGACAGAAACAGAGACAGAGAGACTTGTTGAACAGCTCCGTGCGACCTCCGTTATGAAAGACCAGATGGAGGACGAGCTTTGACAAAGATGAGACAAAATGAGGGGCGGAAGGCGATGAGTCCTCGGTGGGAAGAAAAAGAATAAACGGTCAAAGTCGCAACCTGAAAGGCTTCAGTGTCTCGCCGTGTTTAATTAACAGCCCTGAGCTCACACGCACCTCGAAGTTCGCAGGCGGAGGCCACTTCTCCCGGCCTGACTCGGCTAAAGAAGTTCTCCCGGCTGCCACGGCCGATCGGCTCGGCCTTCACTCACCGCATTACCGCAGCAACAAGGGGACCTTTACTTAGCAGGCCCTGGACCGTGTGTCACTGATGGATACAGGAAGCAGCGCCGCCGCCGCTTCTGTGGCTGATTCTGCATCAGATTGCACCTTACTACAGAAAACCGCACCACCAGAGCTAGTTTGTCAACTTATTAGAAAAGCAAATCATGAAAGGCTACACTGTGCTGGGTAATTGGCAGCTCGAGGATCGTCGCTAATGACGCTCGAATGTTTCCTGCGACACCTTCTGCGACAACAACGTCTGTTTGAAAACCCGTCACCTCTGTTTGTCTTCACTTGAAGATTTCACAGGTTGCGTGTTAAGCTAATATGAAACGTGCTCAAAAGGGCCTGTGCCGCAGGTCATAAAGGAGATCTGCAGTGCAGTCAGAAAACTTCAAGCCATCCAGGCACCGATAATCACAGTCCAGGCTTAAATTATTCATGTTTTGTTTTTTTTCCCCGCCTGCTGAGAGGGAAACCGATAGACAGCAGCTGAAACATGCAAGCAGTCCGGCTTTGCATAAACATCTTTTACAAGTCTCACTGTCCTAATGAAAAAAAGGGGAGGAGGTGTTTTGCATTTTGGGGATAATAAATGAACATTAAACTGCAAAAAACAAAAAAACAGATTGATATGGAAACACGGCGGGAGATTATCGTGCTCCCTGTCTCCAAAGAAAAAAAACACCTGTGATCATGGTTTTAATAACGTGAACGTCTTGTCTTGCACATGATACGTATGTTGAAACACACACACACACACAAACACAAACATGGTGCAAATCAATGTAGAACAAAATGATGTCAGGAAGTTCATGCTGCGTCGGGTTGTTTAAGGAAAGCGATTCTCGGAAAGAGTCCAAATCGTTCGCCGAGGTCAAACTTATAAGTATTGAATATCGGTGAACTATCAGCTAAAACGGTCAATATGAGGCACAGTGTCGCTGCGAGGTCTGTTTTTATGGAACATACTTATTTATAAACATCACCAGCGCAGCTAGCATTTTTAGTGTTGTGCACTTTGGAAGGAGGCCGTCCAGCCACAGGCGTCGGGAAGTCGGCAGCAGCAGCAGCAGCAGCAGCGGCGACAAAATAACATGGCTGATGTCCATAAAATAATTGTTTTGACATCCCCGGTGTATAATTTATGCCGTCTTATCAAATAAACATTCAGCGGGATGAAATTTTTATCGAGAACGAGAACGAGCTGTCACACAACAGCCTAAAGCTCCTGCGCCTTACACTTGTAAACGGTGGAGAAGTGGCGCACGTCCGCATCACGCCGGGGCCGCGGCCCATTCGTTATCAGCTCTGTGATACACTTCTGTATCACGAAAATATTGCAATCTATCCACCAGCGTGAGGCAAAGTGTACAAATTATGAAACTACTCCATGATTTACCCTATGAATAAATGTTTTAAACCATTCCATTTTTTTCCATCCTTACCGTCTATTATATCATAGTCTCAGTCCAAATTGTATGTCTCAAGGTCGGTCCCTAGTCACACTCATTTTCAGATCATTATTTTTCATCACACACTGCAGTCAAGCAGCCTTGCAATGACTGACCTCCCAAAAACTCCTACGGCCTCTCAGACACCTTCAGAGAGATGAGAAAATTATAAAACGAGGTAACGACCACCGCGGCTAAATGCGGTGCGCCGCCACAATGCTGAGACAAAACGAGGCGCATGTGTGACTCTGAGGTGACAACCGGAATTAACTGTTTGTTCAGGGACTAGCGCTGCGGGCTGCGTCTATAAAAAATGCAGCATATTTACCGAGGGAGCGGAGTGGGGGGCGGGAAAAAACAAAACAAACATCTCTGCGGCCGTCCTGTACCATTGGGCGACGGCGTGCAGCATGCAAAGCGGACAAGTGGGCGGAGCCACAGACTCAGAGCCTCGGCGTGCGTGTCGTCGTTCCACCTCTGCTCTTTTCGCAGAACCGTCGCTGATTGTGTCGAATCCTCATTCCGCCATGAAGCGCGGTTGTGCGGGGGGCTGAATTGTACTTTGGAGCGAATTATTTCCCGTCGGCCGCCGATGCCAAATTCATATGTTAATGTCCTGAGATGCCGCCGCCATAGCGGGAGAGAGAAAATGAAGAAAAGAAAAGAGAATAGAGAGCAAAGGAGCAGCAGTGGTGACATCCAGTGTGTGTGTGAGAGGTTGCCAGTTTGTCTCTGGGGCGAATCAGTGAGATGTTGTGTAATTTCATCCTGACGCCCATTTGGTTATCCAGCATGGTGGGTTAGAGAGAGAGGGAGATTCACTCCAAGATGCTACAACCAGTTATTTTGTCATATTTTCACTCTGTTCGCCTCATATTTTCCCCGCTAAGATGTCGATGCCGCGGATGTTAAGAGGTCAGCCGTGCCGCGACTCGTTCATTTCGGACAATTTGATAGGAGGTCCGGGCGATTTCTCGGTCGGATTGATTAAGATATATTAAAAAAAAAGCGCCATCGACGTCAGTGTCGTGAGACTTATCTCGGCTGAACGCCGTCCTGCCCCCCATCTGCATTCGCGGGGGGGTAGCGCCGCCGAGAGCAATCAAGCCGCCGTTTGAGCCTCCTTTCGCTCATTTTTGCTTTCAGCTCACACGCCTCAATCAGCAGACATCTAATTGCGCGGATAAAGAAAAGAAGGAGAAAAAAAAACAAGGATTACGGGAGCGATGCCAGGCGGCGCACGTCGGGGGATTAACGTCTGATTTCTCGCTCGTCGGCGCCGGCCTTCACCTAGAAAAAAAAAAAGGGCCCACAAGAACCAGTCGGTCAGAGGCTCAAGATAAGCTCACGCAGTAAAAAATTGAGTTTACGGGCTGCGGCGTCCTGCGGCTCTTGTTCTATATATGCGGGGGATTGTTAACGCTAATCCCACATGCGTTTCTCAGGGCTGACGTCCAATCAGTCTTTGCATTTTGGCAAGCTGGAGCTATTACACGGACGCCGCCAGCGCGCTTCTGAAGGCTTTGGTGTTGCTGCTGGTTGCACAGAGGCACCCGGTCCAACTGGACCGCTCAGTGTTTGAGTCCAGTCTTTGCTATATTACACCGTAATTGTGAGACATTGCCTGCTGTTCATTAGCTCCCCTGTTTAAGCGTGTGTTTGGTTTGAGGAATCGTCGCCGGGCAGATCGTAATTGTGTCTTTGGTGTTGCTACGAATCCCAAAAGAAGACCTGAAGTCAATTGCACAGGCAACAGGGTATTATAAGTAAGCTATTTATGTCCAGTCTAATAGGAATAATAGACTATTAATTTAGCTATATTTGCCTACGAGGTATTTTGGCCTACGAGGTGCCTTAATTGGATATTTAATAGCTTTTGAATTGCCCGTGCATCAGCAATTCCCTTTCCTGCATTTCATCTCTGTCCCCCCAACGATGTCCTTCCGTTCCATTCAATGGCCGTGTTTACAGTTTGGAGGGGGAAATGTTCACATTTCAAGCTCTAGTCGTCCCGGAGACGCTGCGCGACAGAGTGGCTTTAGCCGCGGAAAAAGCCATGACAGGAGGTTGCTGCCCTTTTTGATATATTTCTCCCTTTTTTCAAACTGACTGGCAGCATTTGAGTTTAACCGCGACTGATTAAATGTGCCCCCTTGACTCCTATGGCACCGCTCTCAGCTCAAATTAAACTTCAAAGAGTGCAGGGAGGGCCATGTTAGTCCTGCTTTGTGTCACCGCCGGTCTTTGAATTTCACCGCCGCCGCAACCTTGTTGCTTTGTCGAGGAATTAGCCGCCTCGGTGGCGTTTTCACAATCTTACATTATGAAATAGTGGAGAAAGGCCGATTAAAAGACCAGAGGGAGTCAACACGACAGCGCTCAGTGTGAGCGGTGGTGTTAGCTAAAGTCTTCTTCTAAAGTACGATGCAGTTGGCTGTTGAGAAACATTCCTCACATAGATAGCAGACTCTCATGATAATTCATAGATTAAAGGGTTTTTTCTACACAAAGAAAAAAGTAAAATTTATCGAAGAAATGAAAATATTGAAACATTGAAATTGAAAAAATTGAAAGAAAATTGAAAAAAATAAGCAAGTAAAAATAATGTCCCATCTACGTGAGTAACGGATGCAGGAGAGGTTGAGGTTGTCAACCTCACTTCCTGTATCCGTGCACTTTCCTCGCACGCTTTTCAACAATTTAAGTCACTTTTTTCCCACTAACCAAACTGTCCTGAAACGCGGCGGGCGGCAGCAAACGCGGCGACGTGTTATGATCGCATTCAGTCACACAGCTGGCAGTCACGCAGCTGGCAGTGAAAAGAACCAGCAGACTGCTGGTTCACAACAAAACCTTGCGTGAACCATGTCGCATTAATTGGAGGCCAATGCAGTGCGGTTAGCAACAGCGCTATTGCGCGGTACCTCATATGATTGCATAATAATGTTCAATCTAAAAAGGGAAATGCTGGTACAGGATTTTTGCAACGTGAGATTTAGAGTGAATTCGGTCTTTGGATTTAATTGTGATGTTCTGCTTCCTATAATCAACCTGTACAAACCTATAAAAGCATAATTTTTCACAGTATCACATTATTGGCAATAAAGTAACAGAACAGAGCACTTGGAAAGACTTCTCCCTTTTCTCTTACTTTCTAGAAAATGACTTGGAACTAATGAGGTTTCCCAAGGGTCACAAATGAGGAAGTAAATTGCAGGAAATTCAAGGGTGTCAATTACTTGCAAAGCAGCCTGATTGATGAGATTTCAAGTCTGACTTGAAAACTTGGTCTGCATCATTTCCAGCTGAGCCAGGAATGGCAGGACCCATCATGTATGTTTAAGGACACAAGCGTGAAGCCGCGTCAGGCTCACGGAACTGCAATAGTGGCAGTGGTTGTTTTTATTTTTATTCTAATCTTTATGACATCTAAATAAAAGACACGTTAATCAAACTGCGTTACAAACTGCAGGTGTGACAACAGACTAAAAGATAAAAATCAAAACACGGCTTGACAATTTAGCAAATTCATTCCTGTCCATATTTGCCTCCGTGCTCTGAGAAAACAATGATGACTTTGTAAATTAATGATTTGTGTGCTCGGGTAATTATTTACAGCTGTCAGAGCGATGGATTCTCAGAAGAGGCAAAAAAATATTCAGCCGGGGCCAAAATTAATAGCTGACAGGTGACACGGCTCTCATGACGCGTCTTAATAACAAAAACATTCTTCCTCCAGTTCCATTGTTTCGGCGTTCACTGGTCGCTTTCAATGGCCTGTTTCTGCAATAAATGTGCGAGAGGAAACACAAAGACACACAACCGCAGACAAAGTGAGTGCGCTTTATGATAAATGAGCTTTAACCGAACAACATAGAAGAAAAAAAATTGTAAAAGTTTTTCCAACAGCCAGTTGACCTGCTAAATGGATCAATATCGTAACAATAACAGGGATTGAACCTTAGGGCTGAAATACATTACAAACAAGACAAATAAGCCTTTTTTTTTAGTCATGAGCATTACTGAGGAAATGTTAATCATATCTGTGCTATGGCAATATTTTTATCAGCACAACAAATGTAGCGAGCATTCTTTACAACCACTGCAGCCTCTTAAAGAGACGTAGCGTTGCGTGAGGACCCGAGTAGCGACCCAGAAGCGGGCACAGCAGGCTCGAAATGTAATTCAAAGAGTTTACTTACAAAGGGGCAAGGCAACAACGACGGTAGTGACCAGAAGATACTGGAGATACTAATCGAACACTGGAATCAAGGAGTCACAAGGGAGTGGGAAATCTGTACATGGGAGGTGAAGTTCTGACCAAGAGAAGTAGTGTTTGAGTCCGTAAGCAGCCTGAGGAAGATTCTGTGATAAAGGTGGGCAACAGAAAATTACCGAAATACAAGACTAAAGTGGACAACAGGGAACTCAACAAATCAAAGAGCACCCGAAAACCCTGACATGTAGACTCCCAAGTTATAATTGGATGGTTAAAGAAACTCGCAGGTACATATCATAAAAAAAACAATCCAGCCCCATGACACGTATTTTACTGTTTGCATGATAAAATAAAATAAATTGAATTATTTTCTTCAAAGACAAAACCACTGTGGATGTCAGGTCATTATATTTTAATGAGTAGGTCTCTAACCTGCAGTGGGATTCTTAAGAGATATGAGAGTAATAACTTATTTACAACAACTAAATGCTGAAGATCAAATATTATGGTATTAAAAATCAGGTTTATCATTAACAGACTCCTAACAAGAAAGAATTGCACCTCTGCTATCAATGCGGCGCCCCCGGCTGGCCTGGTGGAGTACTATATGCCTTTGATCGTCTGGCCGGCTCCACCTCCCTAATTTTATGAGTACACAGCAACCAGTGAGCTAGCGTGCTTCTTCCTACAGTCAGGCAGTTGGTGGCAGTTGACACGCTGGTGTGTCAAGTGCTGCTGTAAAGGGAGGTATGTTTCCCAGGGGAGGGTGCTGGGCAGGCAACCAAAGTGTACAATCTCCTCCCAGCCACTGAATTGCAAATAAAAAAAAAAGATTATCTTAAGTTGGACACTATTGTCTGCTACTCTACGAATCTGCTGCTGCTTTAACTGAATAACAGTCTCAGAAACATCACATGACTTGTAAAGAGTAACAAACTGGTTGACAACAACAAGCATGTTGGAGGCAGATCAACCTTTACCTTCAAGATGAAGATCTTTATGTTTTTAAAAAATACATTTAACAGATTTTTTTACTCAACTTGTTGCACTGAAATTAAAAACAGTGCTGTCAAACACAAGGATTTTTGTTGTTCTGGTTTTCAGCACAAAGATAGATAGAGTCCCTCTCAACACTAAAACCACTGTCTACCTCTGAAGTGAAATCTAAAACACTTCAGCTATTTCCCTTGTTTACACCGCAGGTGAACTCCTAAGTGCGAGAGGAGGGAGCGGAGGCACGGGGTGGGCATTTTAAAAAGCCTGGAAAATGACACGGCTACTATTGGCCTTTAAACTGCAGGGCTTTGAACTCTCTGAGAGCCCGTGTGCTGCAGTGGCTTCACAAAGTGTCTCCTCGGGAAGAGGAAGAGCAGAGCAGAATGTCTGAGAATGGAGTGATGCGGACGCACCGGGTGGGTGTCTCTCCCTGTCTCTCTCTCTCTCTCGCTCTCTCCTTCTCTCTGTCCACCGCCGCCCCCTGTCTGGCTGATTTCCTCCGTGTGTCACAATATTTTTAAGCTCCCATAAGATCCCAAAAAAAAAAATTCACTTCACCAAGAATAACAATGTGTCTCCGGCCTGTTGATGAAATCCCCAGAAACAGTGAGTCCATCCTTGACACCGTTTACTGCACCACCTTCTGCAAAGTGTTTGCTAAAACACACCTTGTGATGTCACAAAGGGTACAGCTACATCTCCCCCGCAGGGTCAGTGACAACACTGGCAGCCTGATGTCGGTTGTTTCTGTCCCTTTGCAAAGATGTTGAAGCTTCAGCCAAGCATTTGATGGAGCAAGACAGTAAAATCTGGCATTTTTTTGGTCCCATGGTTTTTGGTAAAATATGGGACCTTTAAAATGTGCCACTACTACCGCAAAATCAACCAGTTATTTTATTATTTCAAGAGATATTAGCTGCAAAATAATCCCATTAAACCACTTTTCATGATCTCTCAAGATTCTGAAATCTCAAAACCTAAATAAAAACAAGGCTGAAAGTACAGCTGGTCATAAAAAAAACGAAAAATACTGCAAAAACTGCTCAACCTCTTGAAGATCTGCTACACCTTGGGGCTGTATATTTTTTATTTTCTTTTTTTTCAGGCATTGTTTTAAGACAAAGGTCCCAGTCATCCTCACTGTTTGCCGCTAACGACACCCTGCAGGAGTCGTGCGGCGGCGGCAGCAGCTTACAGGGGTCTTGAGGCGGACCTGCACGTCGTGAACGGCCACCTTGTCCCAGTAAAAGCGGGAAGCAGCGCCACGCAAAGTGGCTGCTAGAACGGCGGTCACGCCCCCTCCTGCCTTCCCGCTTGAAGGAATCTGATGAACATTTTGGCAACTTCATCATTTCCTCCAAGCCTCCAACTTAGGCCACGAGCACAACTGCTCAGTGCGGATGATTATCAGCTTTTACTGGCACTGTAGCGGCTCTGCCCCCCCCCAATCACACACAGAGGCTGGTGAATAAACACAATGGCATGAATAAATAATGACGGCGGAATCCTCTTAAGGTCGCCTCGAATGGCGAGAGGAAGGGAGGGATGGATGGAGGGAGGGAGGTGGAAAAAGACAAAAGTTTACTTTTGGTGTTTGAGAGCAAGCGGAGCCTGAAATTGTAGTCGACTCATTAGGGCTGCGTGTGCTGCGGCTCGGGCCCCGGGCGCCCCCCCTCTCACTGAGGAACGATGGCACCGTCCCCGTCCTGTCACTCCTCCAGCGCGCTCCGCTCCCCGGGCAGGATGAAGTTCCGAAGCGTGCCCTCAAGAAGCGGCCAGATTCCCAATGAAAAGTCTCCACAAAACAGGCTCAAGCACCGCCGCTTTGGAGAAATAAGAAATGTTCACTCTGCCAAAGAAACTTTCTTGTTGGAATCAAAGTTTCTTTACGGCGAGCGGGAGGGAGATCCTCCGGCTGCCGACGAGCGCCGGGCGAGTGGTGGGTTGTTGTTGTTTTTTTATATTATTATTATGATTATTTTTTTCTCCGTGCTCCGCGGATTGACTTGCGCGCGCACCAACAAAGCGCCACGTAAGCCCCGGCGCTAAAGGCGGCTACCTCGCTTATTTCCTCCGCTCATCGCGCTCCTCCAGAATCGCTGCTTACATAAAAGCCCCACTGTCTCGTCATCCCAGGCACTTTGTCAGCACTGAAGAATTGATTTGCGCGCCTCGCGGGCTCCCACATGTGCATGACAGTTCAGAGGGCTATCAAAAATACATGCTGCCAAGAGGCTGGCGTTTCTAAGTGCTTATATAACTTATCCCAAGGAGGGGGAAAAGAAAAACACACAAGACTAGGCTGACTTTTAAAGCCACGACATGTGGGCTTTGCTACGACGCGTGTCAGTGGCAACAAGGAACAATGTGAACTTGAGGTAAATATTAAACACGCTTGACATTTGCCTAACTTGTTCTCTCTTGTCAGAAACAACACTAGCTGCGTTTCCATGACCCCTAGAATTACGCAAAACCTAAATATCGCAATAAAAAACTGGTAATGGAGACACAGAAACTTTGAAAAACCTCTCAAACATGGCTAAAAGGTTTTGACGCTCTCATGAGGTGTTTTTTTTTTTTAGGCGTATCGATATAGAGGTATATCACAAAAATGTCATGGAAATGCAGCTAATGATAGTCGCAGGAAGTGGATGATTAAAATTGAAGCAGGAAGGAAGGAATGAATCAGAATTTTACAGAGCCAGATTGTCGTCGTCCTGCTCAGTCAATCCCGCTTTATGTGAACTTTGTGTTTTTCTTCTCAGTTTGACCTTAAATCTTTTCTTTTTAATTTGTTTTCATTTTTCCAAACTATGCACTCGGCTGATTTCCACCGTCACTCTTCTGCAGCAGCCGTTCCAGTCGTGTCTGTATTTCATGTCCTCTTTGGCTTTTCAGCTCTGCGCTCGTCAAACTGCCAGACGACGTCACGTTGCCCCATTTTTTTTTAATTAAATGAATCAATTTTCACTGTTTTCGCACATGTCTAAAAGTAATAGCAGGGAGGCTCGTGGTGATGATTTTTTTTTTTACTTCCCTTTTTGCGCCGCCGCTCTCATTTTTTATCCCGCTTCCCTTTTTCCTCAAATATAAGCAAAATTATGCTTTCCTGTGATTTCCTCTATTCTTATCTTGTTTACAGTCATAAAAAGCAAAATATGATATGCTTTATTACCCGGTGTACACAAAGGGCCCGTGCAACAGTAAAGAAGTCTCCCAGGACCGTCCTTGCTTCACTGCACATTCCCCAAACAAATGAAAAAAAAAGCAAAAAAACAACAACAACAACAACAACGGGGAAAAAAAACTCCCGGCTGAGGAGCAGTTTCTGTGATCAAATCACTTTTTTATGGTGCCGCAGTCTGGAATTTGAGCAAAAGGTAAATCATGGCAGACAGGGAGGGGAAATGAGACTAAGGAGCCCTGTAGTGTCGGCTGCCTTCACTGCTGCATCTTCCTGCCTGGAGAGCAAGCAGCACTGATGCACGGCTGGCGACTAAACCCACTTTATAAACCAGCAGAATCCAAAATCGATTGGAACACCAACCTAGAGTCAGGGGTTTGCTTTAACTTTGCATGTCTAAGTGGTCAAAGACGATCTTTTCATTGTCCAAGCACCATCTCTTTAAAAACCCACAACTCTGGCCATCTTTTTGGGCATTGCACTAATTGCTTGTTAACACAAATAGCTAATCAGCCAATCACAAGGCAGCAATTGCCATCGTGCATTCCAGCCCAAGGGGCGATGAATAATCTGAAAACGGCTACAGATCAGCAGAAAACAGCCATATTAACCCTCTGTTTGCAACCACTTGCAAAAATCCTTCATGTTAGTTTCCCGTTAAAACGCTTTCATGGAGCTCTCACACGTTTGGAAGGGGCTGCAACTTTTCCAGTGACTTACTCAGGAGAGGTATCAGAGCATCTTGTGACATCACAAAGGGCTGATTTCCAACAGCTACTTAAAATGCACTTTTTTTTTTCTTTTTTTTTTCTCCGACAGACAGTTCACTGACAGACTGGAGACACAAATTATTGCTGGAGTGATAATTTTTCACAACATAGAATTTCTAATACTAGTCCACAAGATCACAGCATAAAGCCAAGGGATAATAACAAAAGCCTTTTTGTTCAGGGCCAAGAAACCCAGTGCTGAATGTGTCAAGGTTTCATCCGCAGGTCACAATCCTTCAAAAATAAAATACATGTTTTGAGTGTTTATCATGTTACCAATTTTCACAGAAAATATAACTGATGATCTGCTTTTGAAGTGTGAAAGATTCCAGCCTACGTGAGTCGTGTGTGTGTGTGTCTACGCCGCAGAATCCCAGATCTGTCTAATCGGTTAAGAATATGTGCTGATGCAGATCCAGAATATGAAATCACTTCCTTCCTAATTATATCCCAGTTTAAGCAGCAGCGGCGGGGTGCATAGCCTAAAACCAGCATAAATATAACATGAGCGGCGCATAATTGACTTTATGTTTAAATGGATATTGAGGGAGGGACAGGAGGCGTTCGGCTGGGTCGCGATGAGCCTCGGCGGAGGACGGCTCATCCTGCTCCGTGTCACGCTAAAGCTGCGGCGAGGCCCCAGAGCCTCGGCGGTAAGACGGGGACAGGGGGGTGGTGGCGGCGGAGGGGGAGGGGGGCCCTTATGTGCTGTTGGTTTAGGCTGTCAGAGGCGCTGGCAGCAAACGGGCGTGCAACCCGGCAGATAACACACCAAAACTGTCCACCAGGACCCGTAAAACCCCGCAAATTAGGCCGCAAATGAGCCAGAGAATATCTCCCGCTAATCCACCATCTGAGCCTCGGCCAAAAAAAGTCAACAAATAAATAAGTTCACAAGAAAGAGAGCGGCGGCGGCGGGAATAGCCGCGGCCGGGAGGCAGCGAGGCCACTGGTGGTTTTCTTCTGAGGCGTCATTTCACCCGACACTCAGCTGCTGCGATGCCTCCGACTGTTTTGAGAACAGGCCTCCGTGTTGCGCTGGAGGTGGTTTCAGCGAAATTACAGATCGAGGACGCCGGCCTCCCCAGCAAACCATCAACAGAGGCTGTTTCCATCGCACATGCCAAAAGGCAGCAGTGCATCCAAGGGCCAACCACTTTTCCAACGCCTTGTTTTTTTTTCTCTCTCTCTCTCTCTCTCTCTCGTTCTCTCTCTGCAGTTTGACCACCGATGTTATCGTTCCCAGCTGGAGGTGCGGTGAAAACGCTGGAGCTGTCAGTTACTGGATGGCTTAAAATAGGACGCAAAGATGCTAATATCTTTAAAAAAAAAAAAAAGAATTTTGAAGCTGTCCCCTTTATTGTTAGCTTGGGTTTAATCAGTATTAGTTAAAGAACCCGATCTTACCAGCTGCCCGCAGCAACAGCCAATGCTTTTGTCCCACCATAATAAAAGGATTCGACTGAAATCGCAAGTTTAGGTGGGGAAAAAAAACTGTCACTGTCACATGTGTCACCGTCTTCCTTCCTCGACTGTTTCTCAAAATAAGAATCCACATCTGCGACGCGATGTTAGCATTTAGCGGCGCAACGCTCCATACAAATTTAGTCGGATCTGAAAGCCGCTGCAGTTTTTGCGCTTTAAAAAGAACAAACATCACGCAGATGGAAAGTGACACGCAGGAATCAGCACGCTTAGGTACACAGCAGACCCACATTAGATCAAACCTGGGATAAGGCCCATAAACGGGTTGCTGAAGACTGTAAATGCAGTCATTTTAAAACGAAACATATAATTTAAAGCTAAATTTAAAACAAGGCAACAAGGAGCAAAAAGTTAAGTGAAGGTTTTATGCAGCTGGCAAATAAACATTCGATCTGTTGCTATTTGTGCTGACGCGTATTTTAAAGCGCAGTGGATGCAAACAAAAAGAACTGCATTTTTTTATATATACATTTAAATCAAGGACAGGACAGGGAGGGCAGGAAGGCCTGATGACAGTATTGATCACACATGAGGTCGGAAAACATGCTCATTCCCCTGCATGTATATGCATGTGCATTTATGTGTGTGTGTGTGTGTGTGTGTGTGTGTGTGTGTGTGTGTGTGTGTGTGTGTGTGTGTGTGTGCTCTCTGGGGCTAAAAACAAATAAATAAATAAAAACCCATCCATGCGGTCCTGCCACAGTGCTGTGAAACACACCCCGCCGAACGCAGCCCTGCTGGAGAGGAAGCGCGGCGTCTAATTGGAGGTCTGAATTCATTTCACCCTGCAGGCTCCTGATATGGTGCCAAGACAGTTCAAAGTTACACCTAAATTAAATGCAGAGCGCGCATCAAAGATTTGGGCTGGTCTCCTCGGGAGGGCGTGGTCGGCGGCGCTGCTATTTCACACAATCCAGCGACGGGATGTAGAAATCAAAGTGCCGCCATTGAAGTGTAAATTGCTGCTTGTTTCCTGCTATGTTTAGAGAACTATTACGATGTCGAGACCGAGGTTCCTATTGTGTTTACTCATTCATTCTGGCTGCTCTGTTAAGCCTTCAGGTGCTGTAATATTCTGGGATTGAATACTGGAAATTAAAAAAAGAAAAACTAGTGTGTGTGTGTGTGTGTATTCGTGATAAATACCAGGCCGGCAGAAAGAACATGAAGGCAATATTTTAAAAGATTTAAATTGAACAGGGCTGATGACAACTTTGAAGGTCAGTTCATCAATCTGGTATTGAATCATCCATCAATAAGCAGACTATGATTTGTACATTTACATATTGGCTATTGGTTCATGTGTTGTAATTTAAAAAAAATCAAGGTTGTAACGATACGATACACACCTCTGTACAGAGCAGTACATTAAGATTCAATACGATAGCAAAATCATATTATGATAATGATATGCAGCATCATAAACTGCAAAATTCAACTTTTGACAGGGAAAAATTAGACTGTAAATACAAATTGCTCTGTACTTGTTAATCTAATCGGGATCTAATCATGAACTGGCACTGGCACAGCTTATTATAGACCACAGAGTTGACAAGCTTTCATTCATTTTGATCTTTCAATCTACTGGACATTGGGTGCATAAATCGCATACACTGTGGAAAAAAAAGTTGCATTTAAGGTTTATCCTTTGCACTGCTACGTTCGTTATGTCCCTCCCGACTGTGGATAGCATGACGTGGTCTATTGAGCTATAACCACACAAATGAAGTCTGGCTTTTCAACAACGCTATTCGAGCGCAGATCTTGCATATAAATTTGCACGACCGACTCTGGAATATTCTGCTCACAAGCTGAAGTAGAAGGAAACTTCAATGAGGCTGCCCACTGCTCCAGTCTACCACACTGCTCCAGTCTACCACACTGCTCCAGTCTACCGCACTGCCGGGAAGCTACAGCGCTCCGGAGCTACAGGAGGGGATATCAATGTATGGAGCCAGAATACCAATAATATATCTTTGGAAAGAATATCTTTTATTTTGACACTTCCCTGCTTGCTGCTAATTCCATATGAAACCAAAAGCTACATTTTTTTTTTTTTTTTTATTTTTTAATAAACTATAAGGCAAGACAGAGTTGTCTTGGCTTTAACATTAGCTCCGTATGCTAAACCCAAATGCATGAACACTGGCAGCACAATCTATCGCGCTGGAATAGAAGACAACTACATTATCCAGGCGAGCCTGCATGCTGCTGTCACTTCAGACGTCCATCATGGCCATGTGACACAAGGTCCACCCGACAACAAACACCGACTGAAAAACATATTCCATTCCTGTGTTGAGGCTGAAACACCTGAATATTTGGGACATTGTAGTCGGGATTGGCCTTGGCACAGCATCTGCCACCATTAGTCTATATTTTGTTTACCTGCGCATTGCAGTTACTCATGCATGAATGTCAGCGATAGAATGAAGACGGATGAAGACAGATGGCTCACGACTTACTAAATTCAATAGTCGGCTCCTGAAGGAGACAATTTTTTTGCAATCCATTTTTCTGGGGAATATGGAATTTGTAACGTCCAAGTCTGAGTTTTCAGAGTTCATACTTTGTTTTATCTGTTTTTTAGCCACTTCTGTCTGTTAGGAGAGTATAGTGCAATGTCTTCCCACCGTCTAACCAATGCCAACGTCAATAGTCTTGTTTTTCTAACTTAAAACAACGAAACACACAATTCAGATCAGCTGCACAGATTTAAAAACTAATGTGACGTCCAAACCAACAGATAATACACAATTAAATTCATTGACAACTGACTGCGTCATCAGGTTTTTGCCCCATCACGTCGATGTGTCTCCACTGTAACAGTCAAGGCTTTAATCGCCGTGTGCTTTTGTGAGATAAATGTGCCTTTGTTTGAAATGAAAAAGGGGAACAAACATGGGAAACCTCTCCCCCACCGCTGAAACGCCGCGGTTGGGAAGCGCGGCGCTGCTACTCGCTAGCTGCTCCGGTTTGAAAACTGTGAGAGATATTTTTTTTTCTCTCAGAGCCAATCGGCTCCCTGAAGCTGCGGCGCGTTTCAACGAGAAGTACCTTCCCCTTATAGATATTCATGCTGCGTTCAAAGATTCAGTAAGTGAGCGTCACCCCGGAGATGTTAACCTCGATCTTTCAAAAGGTTCAAAGTCTCTCCAGAGGCTCCAGACCCTTTAACAGGTATCTGACACCGGTACCGGGGGAATAGATCGTCGCCGCCGTGGAGTTCCCTTCATGGACAAAACTCATCTCTACATCCCGAGCAGTAATTAAAGCCAGGAGTAGATCTAACGTGCTGTATGTTGATCCCCCCCCCCCAAGATTTGGACGAGCAGAATGCTCGCTATAATTAAGTAATTATAGCAATTATAAGTGCATTTGGGGTTATATTGAATTTCCAGTCACGCAGCTTCGGGGAAATAACACAGCGGCATTTTGCAGCATCTCTACATCAAGGTTGTTGGTGAGCAGCAGAAATGCAGGTAGGAAATAAATATGATTTGGACGGAAGCTTCCGTATGACAAACCAAATTCAATAAATAAGACTCCCATCTCCACACCTTGAGCTGACGTGGGCTTCATTTTTTTTTTTTTTTTAAGGAAAGAAATGCTGATTGATGACTTGCATTTACTCATGCAGAACAAAACCTAAAATTGAATCCACTGACGATACCCGACTATCACTCATTTCTAAGTGTCTTTTTTTCTAATAACTTCAGTTGGTGAGTCTCAAGAGTTTCTTGTTTGCGAACTAGGCAGGCAACAAAAAAAAACACCACGCTGGTGTGATATACAACACTGCAACAAGACAGACGGAGCAGAGAATCAGATGTCGCTGGAAGTTTGAGTATGGCCCAAATTCTTACATCTATATTAATAAATATGTAGATGAGCTTTGCAATTAGGCTTCATTGAGAAGTTTCATTCCAAAGATGGACTGAGATCGGCGTTACAATTCTCAACTTACATCCCGGTTTTGTTTAGCTTTTTTTTTTCTTTCTTTCTAGCAGAGTAACACCTAATTTTTCTTTCCCCTCTGGGGATCCCATATCATGGTCACATGACTGGTAAACTCAGGACTCATGAGGTGTTTCCTGCAGTGAGTGGAGGCCTTATTGCTCGTGCGGCATGAAAAAAAAAAAAGAAAAGGTGAAAAGGTGATGTTGTTGTGTTGCTCTCGGCTCTGCCCTGAAGCTTTGCTGCCAGCAAACAAAATTAAATAATCAGAAATGCTCTTCCGTAAATTGAAAAGAAAAATCCAGTTCGTCAAACCAACTTTTTGCCATTAAACAATGAAAATGGATGAAAAGGGTGCAGTGATTGCACGATAGGAAAGCAGCCCTTCCACATAGTGATTCAGGGATGCAGATTGTCCCTCCACTACGCTGTATTATTACACATTTTTTAATCAATTTGGACAAGGCCTCCCTTGAGTAGTGAAAGACGGAAAAACCAAATTAGTACACTGCATACCTAACCACCCACTGGAACTAATTACACTTTGTCCAGTGAAAAATACCAATCACACCAGCGTTTCTCCATCAACAGGGAGCCTGAGCTGAATTCACCATTCTCTACAGGTTTTTTTTTTTTTTTTTTTTTTGAGCAGGCGAATAATGGCAGTCCCTCAGCGGCGGATTAGGGAACACATCTGGATGAGCCCAAATGGGGTGAAAGCGGGAGAGCGGCGGCCGTCTCGGCGAAGCCCAGCAGGGCTGCGCAGCCCCTGCAGGACGTGCGATGAGTCAGCAGTGGCTGGCTGCTGGAGGTGTCCTGGAGGCGCTCCCCGCGGGGCTGCGGCATGCTGGGTAAGGAGACGGCACGCCACACACACGCACGCTTGCTAGTTGGATGTTGCTGCACGGTAATCCAATACTGAGGAACTGAGTGCCAGCGACTGGATGCTTACAGGACGGCTTTCCTTCACACTCATTTTTTTGTTGTTGCATTTTTGGGCAGTAGCGACTTGTTGGAAATCTTCAACAATGGAGAATTATGAGCAAAAAAATAAATAACAAAAACAAAAGGTGGAGCAGTTGCTCCAAGGCCCTAAACACTGCGACAACTCCTGCTGTTCTCACCACTGGAGAGAAACATATGGTGGCATTTAGAGGCTAATGAGAGACGGCAACATTTTCGACAATTAGTGCATAAGAATGTAAATAGAATATTGTGATGGCAAGCAGTGAAGAAATATCATCGAGAAACACCCCACTTTCCTGAGGTGCTAAAACAACAACAACAGCAACAACAACTCGAGAAAAATATTAAATATAGTTGAAAAAATGTCGAAAATAATGAAAGTGGAAAGAGCTTTGATGAAGACACATCCAAAAAAATCCTAAATTGTACTGTGAACTATAAACTCAGCAAGGCATTCTAGTGCAGTGGCAGTTTGATATTGTCACGACCTTCGAATTTCTATAAATTGTGCATTTTACTGGAGGCCTATTGTTCGTGCTTGAGCTACATAGTGCTTCCTTTGTTGACCGTCGCTGGTCAGACGTAATGAATGTTAGACTGAGACTAAAAGTGGTGACTTATTACTTCGCCACATTATAGATGCAGCCGGTCCAGGATGCCCTTATTATCCTGGCTTTTTAAAAAATATATATATATATTTCATACACTGTATATGTGGAAGTGCCTTGGGGTAAAAAAAAAAAAAAAAAAAAGTTCCAAAACTCGCTCCGGCTTATTTGCATGCATTAAAATTAGGGTCAAGTGGGTCGCATGTGTGCTGGGGAGAGGAGGGGCCGGCGGCTGGAACACATTAAGGCAGAGTAAATGGTTTGTTGATTTAAAGAGATTAAAGCATACACAAGCAGGCCTGCTCGATGGATTTCAATTAACTTGCCATATATAAATTGTACGTTATCAGGCATTACTGAATTAAATGTCGAACGCGAGTGCTCTTTCTGCTCGGACGAGTTGAATAAAAAGCCACTTAGAATCTCGAGTCTCCCAGATGCGCCGCCGCCGCTGCAGCTACGGGTGTTCTGAATACATTCCAGCGCAGCAACCCCTGAGCCGCCCGTCCACGGAGATCCTCTTTAATTATGTACAACGCAGCTAAATTCGAGTCCCCTGGCATTGCAGATGATCAAGCAGAGGGGGATGCCACGTTCTCTGCCTGAGTCATTCGGGCAAATGGATTCTACTTGCAGGAGTCATTTCTGTCAGTTATAATAAGAGGCTAATACATAATGTGACACAATCTGAAATGCAAAACTGCTCGCAAGGTTCTCTGCAAGGCTGCGCAGGGGCAATTAGAATTTCACTGCCGGCCCCTTGATGAGTTCCTCGATCTCCCGAGGAGTCGGCAAGCGGGATCATAAATCTGCCAGTTAATGTGGGTGATTCAGGTTGGGGTTTCACTCTGGAGCAAAAGTTAAAATTTGGGAGGAAATCAGACGGAGGGAAGTGAAAAAGAGACAATGGGAGAAGATGGTCACCAGCAACGGCAACCAAACACAGAGACAGTGTGCAAGACTTTTTTTTTTTTTTTTTTTTTTTAAATCGGGACTGAAATTTGTATTTGACAACGACATCCAGCAATAGCAATTTCCTTTTAAAACAATTGTTTGTCTTTTCTAAAACAATAACTTAAACATCCTTCAGGTTCAATCTTAACTGTCAGCGAGTTTGATATTGCAACGTCCCGACTATTGATGTCGCCGTACGGCATTTCAATTTGACTCGGTGCAGGAGTCTGGAAAGTTTTTTGTACTGCGGCACAGACACAGACAGAGCCGCCGCCGGAGGATCCGATGGCGCAGAACACGAGAGCACGACCACAAATCTGCACGTCTGCACTAGAGAAAATACAGATGACATTGATTGTGTGTGTAAAAATAAAAAATTATGCAAAACTGAACATCAATTGTCGCGCATATTTATCATCGTTTCCTTTTATTCCTTACATTTTCCTCGACTTTGCTTGTCTACACAGAGACTCAAACAAACAGCCAGAGTTTGACTCATTTCTAAACGGCTCCCACTTCACTCCGTGAACTTCCACGTCTTTGCGGGGCTTTCAGTTTTTGCAAACAATCAGGCATTAGGCAGACTGAGACCGGGGACCCAAACAGAATTCTCTAATCTCATTACTTTTTCAGGGCGCTAATCTACAATGGGAATGACAGTATCTTCGGCCCGGCTGCCATTATCTCCTGGCATTTCCCACCACTTGACGGCGGCTCAGTTACATATTCCCCTCAGCTGGAGTGACCTTCTGAACAAGCACACGGGGGCTCATCTGGCCGACACCCCTCCGGGGGTAATGCACCAAGCCGCAGGAAGATGAATTCAATACATATGGCTTCTCATTTCCTGCCACTAATTTCACCATGAAAACCTCCCAGACTGATTCCTCCCTGCCGGGTTCCACGTGATCGCGCTCGCTCGCACACGGCGGCGGAGGACGACAAGCGAGGGGTAAAAATGAGGTGTGAATGACGAACAGCAGAGGTAAGCGTGTGACAAATGTGCGGTTGATTCCGAGCGGGATTTCTTTTTTTTTTTTTTTATCTCAAATATCTTTTTTTTTTTCAGAAAGAAAGAAAAACAGAATAAAAATGCTCTCGTTTGATGCGTTCAGGCTGGAATCGCGTGACAAGACGTGCAGAGAAAGCAGCAGGCCAAGGGTCTTGTGGTCCCGTGGACCCCCCCCCCCTTCCCCGCACATGCCCACTGTTTTAATCTTGCACTGTGTAATATGGAACATGTAGCATGTGTGTGTGTTTTCATTGTCTCAAACATGACATGCAGCCCACGTCGCGGGAACCAAAGACCGCGCTTAAGAAAACACACACAATAATCCGTTACATGTCCACATCCAAATCACAACCACATGGAGGAGTCGGAGTCGAGGAGGGCGAGGGAGGGGAGGCGGAGGGGAGGGGGAGGCGGAGGGGAGGGAGAGGTGCCCCTACCGTTCTCCGTGTTCTCGTGCTCGGTGTCGGTCAGGGTGAGGTTGGAGTTGGCCCGGCTGGAGAGGCAGGAGCTGCGGCCCGACTTGGTGTTGCTGCGGCCCCACAGCCGCACGGCGTGCTCGGGGGACATGATGCCGTCCGTCTCCGTGTCGGGGTCCGAGCCCACGCTGACCGAGTAGTCGCGGTGCGGCATCCCCATCTCGCTCCTGTAGGTGGCCACGTGAGACGGCAGCGCCTCGCCGAAGCCGAGGCTCCGCAGGGAGAATTCTGCGCCTGCGGGGAGAATGGAATATTGAAAAGCAGTAGGCGGCTCCAACTGTTGCTAGTTGTTTGAAATTATCAATTCCAGTTTATTGTTTATTGTTGAGGCAAAATGTAACACAGAATTCTTTTTGAAGGAAAGACACATTGTATCACCTTTTCAAGTTGCTAATTACAAGGCTGTTGTCACTTGAATGGCTCCGAGTTCCTGGATTTAAACAACTTTTTCAAAGTTTCAGATTCAGATATCTTAAGTTTTTTTTTTTAGCCCAAGAGGAATACTATTTTGTTTTTTATTTACGCAGCGTTAGTTGCGTTCTTGCATCTTTACAAGTCACGAATCAAAGCTCAGGCATTCTCTTGTCTCAGGTATTTAATTAGCGGCAGATTGTCGGGAGATTTAAAGGGCAGGCCTTGATTTTTGGAGCGAAAGAGACCAGAGCTGAAGCGGCCGCATGAAGTTTGTTGTTCTTTACTTCAGGACGGCGTCAAAAGTTAATTTTTAGATGTTTCTACTTTTCTTGACTAGCGAGGAGGATACAGGATATTTCAATATTGTTCACATGTGGAGGTCTTGAATTAATGAGCTGCTGTTTGTCCAGCATGAAAAACAGTCTGAAAAACAGTGGATTTGAATCTGTTTTCATATATCACAATATCTTCGGCACTACACCAACAATTTCACCTCCATCCTTTATGGTGCATTGGCTTAGCAATGTTGCCTTTTAACAGCATGCATTTGGCCAGTGAAATCACATAGAGCCAATGATCAATAATATATCTCAGCATGCAGTTTTCAGCGGTGCCGCGGTGAGGTCAGCGCCAGGCTGAACATTACGAGCTGACCTGCGGAGCACGAGACTGGGAGTGAATAACCAAGAGGCTCCATGACGCACAGAGTCAGACACACACGCACGCACACAAAAGCCTCGACCCATCTAACGCAGGCAAAGCATGCAAAGTGAGAGGCAATGCCGAGGCTGGCTGACCTTGTCTGCCGAACTCGTCCACCTCGTGGTGAGTCATTTCCTTCACGCGGCTGCCGTAGGCCATCCTGGAGTCGTGGTCGAAGGCCTTGAGCGTCTCGCTGGAGCTGTACGACTTGGCGTTGGGCTTCCCATCCTCGCTGTCGGCCGAGGAGCTGGTGTAGCGGTGCTCGGCGTCCTGCCGCGCGGCAGTGAGCGAGCGGTACGGCCGGCGTTCCTTCACTTCCATCGCAGCCTGCGCGCGGGTTTCAACATCAAACGTGGGCGACGGCGTCGGTTCAGATGCAGGGATTCTATAGAAAGCAGAAAATATATTAGAAAATATGAATAAAAAACAAAACCGGACTACCAGCCCCCAAAAATAAATAAATAAATAAATAAATAAATAAATAAATAAATAAATAAATAAGAAATTTACTTGATGCATGAGACAAGCACAGCTGATTTTTAAAACCCGTGAGCCTAATCCGCCCATAATGCGACTTACAATCACTACTGACCATCTTGCATGAATGGAAAAAAAAAAGAAGACCATTTGGATGCAGAAATGACTGATCCCTCACACACACGCAAACACTTTGGCAACTAAACGGATGCAAATGCGTGATTCCAGACAGCGGTTCAGCACACGCACACATACACACGCGCGCACACGCAGAAGCACAGTGAGAGCAAAACCTGGCAAGATTAGATTTAATAAAATACAGCACAACAAATCTCGCAGCTGTAAAGTTTTACGGCTCAAGTCTTCCACAAATTTTCAATTTTATGTGCCGCGCGCGCACGGAAATAAATAAATAAATAAATAAATAAATAAATAAATAAAAAGCAGGGGCGCAGTGGAGAGAAGGCGGCAGGTGTTCGTGAATTGTTTTGTTTCCAAGATGCCAAAAAAAATAAAAAAAAAAAAAAAACCAGAGGAGGGAATCAGGGAGTCAAACAAATCCGGGGACGACTCAGAAGCAGCGGAGATGATTAAAATCTGGAACATAAAACCCCGACTGTCAAACAGCACACGACGATAAGCCCGCGGGGAATTTAGGCATTACAGCTTTGCTCTACATTTCATTTCCTTGCCTCAGAAGACCAGAGATTCATACAGCTATACATGTTAAAAACACACAGCTGAGTTCTGGCCCAGACTTCAGACTCCAGCTCTCAGTGTGAAAGACAATGAGACGGAGGAAATTACATTCCGACGCTCAGTCCTGCGCGTAATTAATGTGCAATACAGTGGCAGTCAAATGACGCATCTGCCCAAAAAAATAAAAATAAAAAACAGTTCTTTCAAAGTGACAGTTTAAAGCGCGGGATTAAAAGTCAATACAAACGTGATTAAAGGCTCAGACGAAGGCTCTTTCACTTTGAGGCTTTATTACAGAGCGCGCTGAAGGAAATGAGCGAGCCAGATATTGCCACGATAACTTCTCCACCCACGACTCAAATGAGGCGTTGCACAAGTCCCAGATTTATACATCATCGGCTGGAAAAGTAAAGTATTCACAGTATTCACACAATCTGGATCCGTTTACCTAAAAATGAATCAGCCTGAAGGGATGCGAGTCGCTGTACTCACAAAACGCGCACAACTTTTGCCAAATCTAGGATTTTTTCTTTTTCTTTAATGCCCTTGTCACTGTGTGTCTGACAAGGATTTTTCCACCCGATAAGCTCTTTATGAATACTGTATGAGATTTGCGCTGGTCAGAACAGTTAACAATAATCCGGGGTGAACTATATTTGGCCCCGCTTTCAAAGGAGTGGGGGGGGGGGGGGGAGCCCCTTTATTGAAGATGTCTTTGTTGGGTTCCAGGGTCTTTTTGTTGGTATTGACAGCTGAAAAGATCCCAGTGATTAATGACTCTGGGCCTCAATAGCAGGACCTCTGGCACAGGGCGGAGAGGATGCTGGAGAAAATACTCCCCTCTTTGCAGTCCAAAGGCCACTTCTTCTCCTCCAACTGCTCCCAAAGATCTCGGATGCAGCTTGTACGTGTTGCTTTTACTTTTTGTCTTTTTCCTACCCCTCCCTCTCTCCCCCTCCCTGCTCGAGATCCTTGACGCGATCGATGCTGTTGTGACAAAGACAAAAGCGAGAAGCAGCAGCAGCTTTTGTGAAGTTTGGAGGATGTTTTGTTTTTGGCCCGTGAAAGAGTCGGCCACCCAGTTTTTGTTTTGTTTTGTTTTTTTGAGGCGTTGCTCCTCCGTATACACTCATTAATAATCAGACTCCGACCTAATGAGATGTTTCTCCGAAGGCCATGGGAACGTTTTTTTTTTCTCTCCTTTGTAATTTTTTTTTCCTTATCCAAGACACATCAAACTATGATGGATGATAAAGGTTCCAGGTGCTGAAACGTGTCCACCTTCACTGCCGCCACTGCACAATTGGAAAAACCAACACGGTTCTTCTTCCTAACAAGGCTGCAGCTGGCACCATCATTGTGCTTTGGCGCCAGAGAGCAAAGCTGTTGTTCTTGTTCATCTATGTCTAAATCCTGGGGAGAGGGAGCCAAAGTCAGAGAAATGCCAAAAGATAATAAACAGAAGGTTTCATTACAAAAGGGTTTGGGTGGGGGTTTTTTGGGGGTTTTTTGTAAGATGCCTCAAACCCTCCTTAGGAAAACAGAGGTGAGAAGAAAGTTGCTGGAGGACTGTGTCAATATATAAAGACCTGCTAAGGACGGGAGATGCTCCTCCAGCCAGATAGTTTGAGCAGGAGGAAGGTTAATGAGGGCGACCTCACAAAGAGTCTGTTAGAGAAGTTATTTACAAAGAGGCTGTGAAAAATGACTGCGATGGATTGGAATCCCTGAGACAAAAGATACAAATCGCGCGCTTTTATTTTTGCAGACAAAGTCCCAGCGGAGCTCGAGTGCTACCAGAAAGAGACGGAGTGCGTATCAATGCAATGATCCAAAATCGATCCTGGACAAAAGAAATAATGGATGGCCTGTTTTCTCTCTCTCTCTCTTTCTCACTCTCCCACTCTCTTTAAAACAATTGTGCACTCAACTTTTGTTTTCAATTTCTCAAGTCTGTAATTGGCAAGGGACTAACAGGTGTGTGCGCGCGCAAGTTTATGTGTGTGTAAGCCAATTGTGAAGAGCCGGCAGTGCTGAAGATTGTGCAGATTAGCGTCCTGCAGTAAAAACAATGAATGGTTGGCGCGTTGGGGGGCAGAGATGTTGCCTTTGGATTTCTTGCTTTGCGTTGTGGAGTTGTATTGCGTGTTCTTTTCGGGACGACCGCAGGGTGAAAGCTAACGCACGACATTCTGCAACATCCCATATCGGACCCGCAACAGCTTGTCGGCGGGAGGTTTTTCGTGCGAGTGGCCGTCGTCGGTAAAGTGACCTCCACTGATGTCATCCAGCTCATGTCTGCGTTTCGTGTCGTCCAGCGACTGAAAACAAATAAGCACCGGCCGACGTGTCGCTAACGCGCTCGCCGATGAACCCCGAGCTGAGAGTAAAAATCTGGCATATAAAATTTCAACCGGCATCGGAGGGAAGAGGACGAGTAGAGCGCACGTTGAAGCCTCGGACAGTTGGTGGAGCTTCTGCTGCCGCGGTGAAAAGCCCACAGTGGCTCCCAAGTGTCAGAAGGTAATTAACAACAGTGGCCATCAGCTGCGTTTTCATATAATTATGCTTGGGGGAAGAAAAACAACTGAATCAAATAAATAAATGGATAAAATGTGTGTGAGGGGTGTGTTGGCCTCGCTATGGCCATCTGTTTTTGGTTTTAATCATTTGACTAAATTTCACTCAAAATACATCTTCAATAAAAAAAACAGTTCTGTGTCTTTGCATACTTGTTCACTGCGAATTAACCCCAAGAGCTGCTTTTACCTATACTTTTCTGTTTAGATTAAAGTGGCCACTTTTAACAACCCAAACAAGCAAGCAGAGTCAAAAAAAAAATCTTTGGATGGCAGACATATTAAAGGCCCAGTTTGTAAGGTTTAGCGACATCTGATGGTTTGAGAGGGTATTGAGAACAATTATTACAGATAAAATGTGAGGGTAAAACTTTAAAAACCTGAGCAAAAACAATCTGGTCTACATCTTTACAGAAGGACACGATACAAATATGAATTCTTGTTATTGGCAAAGGAAAAAAGACTTGGAATTTATTTTTTGTGATTTTGTCCAATTGAAAAAAATATGTACTTTCACAATCCTTGCCAACAGGTCCTTTAGAAATCCTCCCCACTGGGCCAAACCAACAAACCAGTGACAGTGTGAGCTGTTTTGTGCCGGTCAGGTCGTTATGACCACTGCTCCAGTGTCAGCAGTGGCTTGACAAACAGGATCTAAATATGTGGGGAGGCATTTGGGTACGATATAAATGCAAACAGGCCAGCACTATCCATCAAACAATTAGCAGTGCGCTGAGAATTGCCATTCACAGCTGCTGCATTATAAATCTCAGTTTCCATGATGATTAACCACTTGCTGCTCTTTACATGTTGGCATTTTTGTCTTTTTTCGCAGGATTCAAGTCTGAATGCTAATTGACTTTTTTTTTTTTTTTTGCCAAAATAAAACAAAAAACAAAAAAATATAAAATCAATCCCCAACATTTCGACAAATCCCTCAGAGCGTTTTGCAAGATAATTACACAGTAGTAGGCAATTACTTTCTGGTGTAAAATGTTGTAATATAATTTCTAGACAAGTCACAGCCGACATATAGAAAAAGAGAGTGAGTGAGCTGATTCCCTAAACCTTCGGCAAAATACACCTGCTTTCTGGCAATAAGGTGGGTCAAAAATGACAACTGTCCAGCCTTTACTTCTCTTTTGCTCATTCCATGTTTTTAAGAGTGCGAGTTAAAAGACTGCATTAAGGAAATCTTCCCCTTCTGATGTCAGAAACTGCCCTGATGACATAACATTGTCACTAACCTTCCAACTTAGTGACAACAACACTGCATCTACCATGTGTCCTATTATCCAGTATGCAGAGGACAAGAAATGAAGGTGAAATTATGTTTTGTTTTGTTGTTTTTTTGCAGGAGGCCGTAAAGACAGGGTTAAATATGCTATTTTCCATGCTAGGCTGCTTCAATGGAGTCTGACACACGAGATAAAAATCCTAATAGGACCGTAATTGTTTGCCAGCACACAAGCCAAAGTTTCCAATTAAATCATAGTTGAACAACTTTTTTTTTTTTTTTTTTTAAAGAAAAAACTGAAAGACGATTCAAATAAACTTCAGCTCCTTAATTAGTGTCGTTGCAGATATGCAGATAAAAACAATTGAGCTAAACATTTCAGTCGACCTTATTGTCCCGACCCTGCCTTACGGTCAACATCAAGGAAAAAAAAGGAATTTAGCCAGATATCAAGAACATTGTCCAGCACATCCATTCAGAGCCAGCAAAGCTCCAAACAGGCTCCACTTCTGGAAATCTTTCACAGTTCTCAGCCATTGAAAAAAAAAAAAAACCTCCTTGGTCAACAGAAAGGTGTGTTTTCAATGGAGTTTTTTCTTTTCTTTTTTAAACCCGCACTGGGTAGATTGGGTACAGCGGCTGAAAGGCTTCCTGAACAGCCCTGAGTCCTGTTGTGCTAAACACATGCTGGGTAGGGGGTGTGGGTTTGGGGGGTTTGTGGAGGTTGAGGGGGGGTGTCCTCGGCAGCCGCACTCTTCCTGGATCAAAAGCGAAGCCCCCCCCTTTCTGGCTGTGAATGGAAGCGAATGCGTGTAAAGCCTTAACATAAACAAAAGTAGCCCGGGTCGGTCGCTAGCAGCACGCTCCCGTAGGGCTAATCACCGCTAGCAAGTACAGGTTCCTTCCTGACAACACGAGTTATGTGTGTGTGTGGAGGGGGGGTGTAATGCCTTTAGAGCAGCCTGGTAAATACCGGGCAGGACTCTCTTTACAAGAACTCTCAGCAATGATGCACAACTCTGACCTTGGCCAAATGCAGCCAAATGTTAGCGGTGCAAAAAAAAAAAAGAAAAAAAAAAAAGCCCATGCGCTCACTCAACTTCTCTCTTTTTCTTTTTTTTTCTCCATAAATACTGCTGCGGAGAATGCAACAGAGAGGCATTATTTTCGCGTCTGGCCGCTCGGTTAGCCACTGCAGCTCAAGTGCGGATGGAGTGGAGCATGA